>CM045769.1:2713709-3932466 GCA_025200525.1 Camellia lanceoleosa
TTCAAGAGTTTTTCTCCAAATCTCCAACTTTGTGTTAACTCATTTTCTAGTTTCATCCACTAGCATAATATCGTATGCAAAAAGTATACATCATGGCACGTTATCCTGAATATTTCTCGTCAACTCATCTATAACTAAAGTAAAAAGATAAGGACTTAAGGTAGATCCTTGGTGTAATTCTACAGTGATAGAAAATTCATTTGTCTCTCCAGCAGGCGATCTAATAGTGGTCACCACCCTTCATACATGTCCCTAATCACATCAATGTAACATTTTGTCACCCCTTGCTTCTCTAACACCCACCATATTATATTCCGGAAAACTCTATCATATGCTTTCTCCAGGTCGATAAACATCATATGAATGTCTCTTTTCTTTTCTGTATACTTTTCTATATACTTTTCTCTATACTTTTCTATTACTCTCCTCAAAAGATAAATCGTTTCCATCGTTGACTTGCCAGGCATAAACTCAAATTGATTCTTTGGCACCTCTGTTATATCTCGCAATCGGCGTTCCATCACCCTCTCCCACACTTTCATTATGTGACATCAGTTTGATTCCTCTATAGTTGTTGCAATTCTGGACATCTTCTTTATCCTTATAGATTGACATTAAAATACTCTTCCTCTACTCATCTGGCATGTTCCTAGTCAACAAAATTTTGCAAAACAATCTAGTCAACGAAGCAACTCCTTTTTTACCCAAACACTATCCTTTGTATAAACATATGAGTAAAAATAGAATATTCTGACAAATCTTTCATGTGAGGTTCCACAACAACTCAAATTTGAGGGTAAGTGGAAAAGGGGCTTTGGTTTTTGATATTACTAGAAGTGTTGGCACACCCCAACACGTAGTGTGTGTGAGTGAAACAATTAGATTGGCAATAACAAATTGAGACAGTTAGATAGGGCCAGGTACTGCTCCAAGCAGTTACGGGCGTAAGCCAGCTTCATCTACACCAAATTGACTGTTGGCTTTCTAATAGTATAGATAGATAGATAGATAATTCATATGCATTACCAAATTTTCTGCATAATACATTTTCCTGTTGTTTACGACATGTTTACTTTTGTTTTTTTTGTTTTTTTGGTCCTTTTAATAATAATATCTTATCAAACATGTCACATGTTAAGCTGATTTGAGGATTATGTGCAAGGACTAGAGAAATAGTAATTTCCAAGACATGAGATCCAGATCGTTGAGAGAAATAAATCATCTAGTATGTGAGAGAGAGAGAGAGAGATTCATGAGGAGAAATAGTGATCGTGTGTTTGACCTGAAGAGTGAGCAGAAGGTAATTATTGTTCAGGTCGATGAGAGATCACACTGGGAGGTAGTGGAAATCATAGAAAGGAATAGGCATCGCAGTTTCACATTGAAACTTGATCTGGGAGGGGTTTTCTGGGCATCATAGGTTCTCAAAGATGTTGGAACCATGAGTGCCATGAGGTAGTTCTTCAGAAAGTATACGAATAGCTCGGCTGTTTTCTGTCTTCAGTGTTATTCAAATAGGAGAGGTGAGTTTGTGGAGCTATCCAACTGGGTTGCTGGGATAAGGACATCAAACATTATCATCCCAGCAGGAGTCAATCGACAGGGGTGGAAGGATGTGGCTGGGTTACTTGAAACAATTCTATTTGGAACAAGGTAGAACAACCGTGCTCGAGATGCAGAAGGTAAGAAGGTAGGTAATGAGACAAGAAATGTGGCCATGGCAAAGGATCTTTGCAATGATGTTCGGTCGAATGGGGCCAATAAGGAGGATGACACAGAGGAAACGAGTCAGCAAATGAAAACAAGGGCAAACAGAGGATGGTCGTATGCGGAGGTTCTCAAGCTTCCATTATCGAGTTCGTTAAAAGATGGTTCTTCGCTAGTACTCCATCAGGCGGTGGTGTGTGAGAGAGCAAATTTGTTTATGGGATGGGAGCAAATTGAGAAGGAATTATGTAAATCTTACAAGATATCTATCAAGCTTCGTCTCTTTCAATTGAATCGAGCTCTGTTTTTCACCAAGACCGAGGATATGGCTGCGTTCTATGGAGATAAAGGGTGGCAGTTTTTTGATAAGGGTATTGTAGTATTGTTGGAGAGGTGGTCAGAAGAGAAGCATAAGAGATCTATTGTGATTGCTTCGTATGGAGGCTGGATTGCTATTTGCGATTTGCCGTTTAATCTATGGAATATCAGGACTTTTGAACAAATTGTGGCGAAATGTGGAGGGCTCTTAGAAGTGGACAACAGAACCAAGAATTTTGAAAATCTTTTTGAGGCAAGAT
Organism: Camellia lanceoleosa; assembly: GCA_025200525.1. Taxonomy (NCBI): domain Eukaryota; kingdom Viridiplantae; phylum Streptophyta; class Magnoliopsida; order Ericales; family Theaceae; genus Camellia; species Camellia lanceoleosa. Next base: position 2,715,995 of record CM045769.1, read on the forward strand.
TGAAGGTGAGAGGATCGGATTCTGGGTTTTTACCATCAACTATGGAGATTTTGACGGCTCATGGAGCAATCATTGTGCGAGTGAAGGCGATTTCGAAGTCCTTCAGACGAAGGGAGGGTCATCAGCAATGGGATTTGCGACGAGAGGTTCCATCGGAGCTTGGCGCCGGAGGTGGGGGAGATAAAGAGATTGAGGGAAAAGTTGGGACATGTGGATGTCTAGTTCCCAAGGAAGTCAGGGTTCACGAAGAGGCTCTTTTGTTCGACAAAGAGAATGTCAACGAGGAGGGAAGGTCAAGCATTGGGTATGATTGTATTGAACATGGGCCTGTTGTTTTGCGCTCCATATCTCGAAAGGCTATTTTAGGTGAAGATGGGCTGTTAGGTGAACTTCGGCCCAGGCCAGTTTTGGCCTTTCTCTTGCATCACTTGCAGACCAGGTTGGTGATGATGAGAGTATTAATTTGGGCCTCATTTGCACTCGTCATTTGGGTCAAGGTGTGAACCATGTGGGTGATAGCCCACTGGGTAACAAACAACCAAGTTATATTTTGAATCATGATGGGCCTAAATCAGACCAAATGGGTATTTCTATTCCAGGTTCGGATCTAGGGCTTTGTCGGGTAAAGGAGACGACGGGTGTTCTCGATGGGGTGAACGATCGTATACAGACAGCGACCCAAGTGGATGATAGGGATGAAGGTAACGACAGTTGGCGACAGAAGGATGAGAAGGTTGGGGCCGATCAGGTTCCGACTTCGCTGGTTGGGTTAAACCCAAATGAAATTCAACTGGGTTTGGCTGATGTGGTCGATCGTTCCACAGGTCAGCTTCTTCAGATTGAGCGACCCATTGATGTTAATGGTTTGGCTGAAGATAAGGATGTAGCGATCGAATTTTTACCTGGTGTTGATAGAATTCATGAAGTGGAAGGGGGCATTTTCAATCCACAAGGGGTGCTCCAAGCATTGGAAGGATATGGCTCTCAAGACAGTTCTGATGAATCTCTGGGTCCGAACGAGGAAGCTGATGATTATTCGGAGGAGGAGAGGGCTGATGATTTTGACTTGAATCTCAATTGGCTATATCATGAAGATGAGGTACCAGTTTCTTCTTGTATTAACCACACTGGGTGATCTGAGGGTGAGGCAGTCTTCAATTCTTGTGAACAGGTTGGTGACTCTATTGACAGGGACAACGTGAATTCTTTACTTCATCCTTATCTTCAGAGTCCTCATTTTGTGTCAGTCAGAGAGAGAGAGAGAGAGAGAGAGGGGGGGGGGGGGGGTCAGTATTGGGCCCTTGTTTCTTACAAGCTACGAGAAGTTTCTAACAAGAATGATAATTTGTCTCTGTTACATGAGAATAGGACCTCTACCAGTGGCAGTTTGAACCCACAGCTGAATAATAGGACTGATCTTTTGAGGGAGAAGTCTCCTAATCATAGGTTTCAAAGGAACACTGTTAGTGGCAACGATGGTGTTGAGTCTGAAATGTGGTTGAGGGAAATGAGTAAGTATGTGTCTTTTCCTTTGGAAGAGGATGATGTGCCTCACTTTGCACAGTTACTTGAGACTCTTGTGTTGGCACTGGTTAGGAGCACTGGGAAGAAGTCTCGGGCTACGAGGGTGGGGATTCCATCTGGGAGGAATGGAAGTCAAAGAGGTTCGAGGCTAAGGAAAGGGATGAGGGAATTAAGAAACCTCGAAAATGGCATCAATTATGAGGGGTGGGAAAAAAAGGAAAGGGGTGATGATGGTTCCCGATGAAGATCTTTAGTTGGAATGTTCGAGGACTGCGGTCTCGTAGGAAAAGAGCGGTAGTTAAAGAGGTTTTGAAAATTCAACAACCAGATATAGTTATGTTTCAAGAGACAAAGTGTGAGGAGTATGATAGGGTTTTTATTAGAAGTGTTTGGGGGCCTCGATTTAGGAAATGGGCTGTATTGCCTTCTAGGGGGAGATCAGGGGGAATTTTGATTATGTGGGATGAGAGAGTTGTAGCGGAGTGTGAGGTAGTTGTTGGGGTATTTTCTTTGTCTATTAGGTTTAGGAATAGGGATAATAAGGAATGGTGGTTGACAGGGGTATGGTCCTAATAGATTAGGGGATCGACGGGAGTGATGGGATGAGTTGGTGGGATTATTTGGGCTTTGTTCTCCTTATTGGTGTGTAGGTGGGGATTTTAATGTGGTTAAGTAGGTTTTGGAAAAACTAAATGGGGTTTCCACAAATAGGAGTATACGGGACTTTGATTCTTTTATCAGGGAGTGTGAGTTGATTGATCTTCCTTTGAGTAATGCGCGATTCACATGGTCTAATCTGTAGGAAAATCGGGTGTGTTGTAGGTTGGATAGGTTTTTTCATACTTTGGGGTGGGAGGAGTTGTTTCCGGATGTAAGGTAAGAGGTAGGGCCTAGAGTGGTGTCAGATCATTGTCCTGTGATTCTAGACAGCTGTCCTTTTAAATGGGGTCCAACTCCATTCAGGTTCGAGAATATGTGGTTGGAAAATCGAGCTTCCAAGGCATTCTTTAAGGAGTGGTGGGAAAATGCTCGTGTCCATGGGTGGGAGGGTTTTAAGTTTATATGAAGGTTGAGAGGAGTCAAGGAAAATCTTAAAGTTTGGAAATGTGAAGTTTTTGGGGATATGGGTGAGATGAAAGCAGAATTAGTTCAGGAGCTTGGGGAGTTAGATGTGAAGGAGGCCGGGGAGGGTTTATCTCAAACGTTAAGGTATAGGAGGTCAATGCTAAGAATGAAGTTGGAGGAGATCATTTTTAGGGAGCAAATTTTTTGTGGTCAAAGAGCTAAGTTGAAATGGGCTAGAGAAGGTGATACCAATTCTAGATTTTATCATAGAGTTGCGTCGGGGAAGCGGAAGAAGAGTTTTATTAAAAATTTGGAAGTGGCTCTAGGTGAAGTTGTGTGTAAGGAGGAGCTTATTGTCAAGGAAATTTTTAATTTTTATTCAAATCTATATTCTGATGGGGGTGTGGATCGTCCAGGGATTGATGGCATTAATTGGGTCCCAGTGGATTTAGCGCCTGCTAGTTGGCTGGAAAGACCCTTCAACGAAGATGAGTTGAGACAGGCTGTATTTGAGTGAGACAGAGATAAGGCTTCAGGCCCAGATGGTTTTTCAATGGCAATATTTCAGGACTGTTGGGAAATTGTAAAAAGGGATCTCATGAGGGTATTTATTGAGTTCTTTGAGAGTGGGCAGGTTAATTTGTGCACCAATGCATCCTTCATTTGTCTAATTCCCAAGAAGGAGACGTCGATCAAGATTAGGGACTTTAGACCCATTAGCTTGGTCACATCTCTTTATAACATTTTAGCTAAAGTGCTTCCTGGGAGACTAAGAGTTGTCTTGGGGGGAACTATTTCTTCGGCACAAGGTGCGTTTGTGCAGGGTCGGTAGATTTTGGATGTAGTCTTAGTGGCTAACGAGGTTGTGGAGGAGTATAGGGGACTATGTAAGGTGGATATTGTATTTAAGGTAGATTTTGAGAAGGCATATGACCATGTTGATTGGGGCTTTGTGGATTTTGTTTTGGAAAGGAAGGGGTTTGGCGTTAGATGGAAGAAGTGGATTTGGGGGTGCTTGTCGTCATGCAATATGGCAATCATTGTGAATGGCAAGGCGGGGGATTTTTTCCAAGCATCCAGGGGTCTAAAACAGGGTGATCCTTTATCACTATTTTTGTTTATTTTAGTTGCTGATGTGTTAGGTAGGATTATTGATTTAGCTAAGGATAAGGGTGTCATTGAGAGGTTTGTGGTAGAAAGGGATAGGATAGGTGTTACTCACTTACAATTTGCGGATGATACTATTTTCTTCTCATCTAAGGAGGAAAGTAAGGTGGGGAGTTTGCTAAAGATTCTAAGAATTTTTGAAATAGTGTCGGGCCTCAAGGTCAATTTTAGCAAAAGCAGTGTTGTGGCTATTAATTTGGACGATAGTCATGTGCATAGGGTGGCGGCTATGTTGGGATGTTCAATTGATTCCTTTCCCCTCAAATATCTAGGGCTTCCGTTGGGAGGAGATCCTAGATTGGTGTCTTTTTGGAAAGCTATTCTTGTCAAAATTAGGAAAAGATTGGAGGGATGGAAGCGAGCTTTGTTGTCTAAGGGTGGGAGGTATACGTTGGTACAATCCGTATTAGGATCTGTTCTTATTTATTTCCTGTCCCTTTTCAAAATTATGGTTAGCATTTCAAGAAAGATTGAGAAACTAATGAGGGATTTTCTTTGGGAAGGGTGTGAGGAGGGTAAAGGAGTTCATTTGGTTAGGTTGGAGACTATTTCTCTTTTTAGGGCAAAGGTGGCTTGGCTATAGGAAACATCGTTGCTAGGAATATTGCTTTCTTGGGCAAGTGGTTGTGGAGATTTCCTCTTGAATGTGAGTCATTATGGTGTTCAGTTATTAAAAGCAAGTATGGAGTTCAATCCAATGGTAGGGATTCTAATGTGGTTAACAGAGGCAATTGTCATTCTCCGTGGAAATCCATTTCTCGTTTGTATCCTTGTGTCTAATTTTTTTTTCATTCAGAGTGGTGAATGGGGAGAATGTTCGGTTTTGGGAGGATGTTTGGTTAGTGGATATTTCATTTGCTAGATCTTTTCCCCTTCTTTATAGGTTGGCTCGTTCTCCAAATGTGTCTATAGCGTCGGTGGCTTGCTTGTCTATGGCACCTATCTCCTGGAATTTTGATCTCATTAGAAACTTGAATGATAGGGAGGCGGGGGAGTTGGCATCTTTGTTGGTAGTGCTCGAGGGGGTTTCTCTTTCTTCGTCTTCTGATAGTAGGGTGTGGAATCTTGGTCTCTTCAGGAGTCTTTTCATGCAAATCCTTTTTTGATAAGATTATTGATAATCCCTCGGTTCCCTTGTTCCCTATTCATAAGAAAATTTGAAAAGCAGGTGTCCCTCATAAAATGAAGTTTTTCATGTGATCTTTGGCTCAAAAGGGTGTTACAACTAATGATGTTCTCTAGAGGAGAAGGCCTAATCACTCTCTATGCCCCCAATGATGTGTGATGTGCAAGAGAAATTTAGAGGTAGTGGATCATCTTTTTCTCCATTGCCCGGTGGCTACGGTATTATGGTAGCGTCTTTTCAGGTTATGTGATGTGTAGTGGGTTGCTCCACGGGAGTGTATGCATATGCTTCTTATTCGGTTTAACAGGTTTGGGAGTACCAAGAAAGCCAAAACAATGTGGATAGGCATTGTTTTTGCTATTTTCTGGGTTATATGATTGGAGAGAAATGTTTGAATTTTTGAAAGCAAGGAAGTAAGTGTAGAGGCTTTGTGGGATAGGACGGAATATTTGGCCTTTTTTGGGCATTTGTATCTCCTCCTTTTAAAGGAGTCCCTGTGTTTTTTATCTCTAGGGATTGGGCGGCTGTTTGCCATCCTTAAGGTTATGAGTTTTGCGATTTTGTTTTACTTTTTCTTCTTCTCTTTTTCTTTCTTTGTATGAGGACGTCTTGTCCTCTTTCTCTTTCCTGTTTTAATAAAATTTTGTTGTTACTCAACAAAAACAAAAAAATAGTAATTTCCATGTTGTGTGTTAGTTTTTTCTTATATCTTTCAAGTTAATGCAACCCTTTTTTTTTTTGACAATTCTCATTCTTTAGAACCAAAAAAAAAAAAAAATGATTTGATATTTATCAAAACAATTTGATTTGATAAATAAATGTGCTCATGATGCTTGTAATATCTGATTTATTGACATAGGTAGCAGTTGCTCTATCACACGCTGCAATCTTAGAAGAGTCAATGAGGGCTAGGGATCTTCTTATGGAGCAAAATATAGCTCTTGATCTGGCAAGGAGAGAAGCAGAAACTGCTATTTGTGCCCGCAATGATTTCTTGGCTGTTATGAACCATGAGATGAGGACACCCATGCATGCCATTATTGCACTTTCTTCATTGCTGCAGGAAACTGAACTGCGGCCTGAGCAACGTCTGATGGTTGAGACAATCTTAAAGAGCAGTAGCCTTTTGGCTACACTCATAAATGATGTATTAGATCTTTCAAGGCTTGAGGATGGCAGCCTTCAACTTGACATTCGAACTTTTAACCTTCATGCTCTTCTCAGAGAGGTGGGAATTTGTATAACTGCCAATTATAGTTACAATTTACTTGATAAAATCTTGTTGGTATTTGTTAGCTGCAGTGAGACAAATGTTTCTTCTTGCAGGCCCTTAACTTGATAAAACCTATTGCATCTGTCAAGAAGTTGTTTATCTCATTAAATTTGGCTCTGGATTTGCCAGAGTATGCTGCTGGTGATGATAAACGGCTTATGCAAGTTATTTTAAATGTTGTTGGCAATGCTGTGAAGTTCTCAAAGGAGGGAAGCATCTCAATTACTGCTTCTGTCGCGAAATCAGACTCTTTAAGAGATCCTCGATCTCCAGACTTCTTTCCTGTGCTAAGTGATAATCACTTTTATTTGCGTGTACAGGCATGTTTATTTATTATGATTATTCTTTTGTAATCATCTTTGCATGGATAATTCTCAACTATGAGGAAATAGTCAAGTAGTTTCTTTTTCATCTGGTGCAGGTGAAAGATTCTGGATCAGGAATAAATCCCCAGGATATACCTAAGATATTCACCAAGTTTACACAAATTCAATCAATGTCAGCCAGAAATTCTGGTGGGAGCGGACTTGGCCTTGCAATTTGCCAGAGGTATTTCATTCTTGTGCTCTTATTTTGTTCTTTCTAATATGGAAAACTAAACTCCAAAAAAATTGTGGTATTAATTTTTCTTTGTCAGATCTATCATTTGGGGGCTGAATCTTCAATTTGATTTTTTCCTTCCAAAAATTGGATTCACTTTTATCTAATTTTAAGCAGCTAACTCACTCCCCTTAATTCAGACTTATATGCCACACTAACCTTTCTGGCAACAAAAACGATTGTAAATAGGATATCTGGATTCTTTTCCTTTGTGAAAATTGTTCTCATTGAAAGTTTTCCTACAATCTTTTAATCTAGGATAGTAGTGTTATTTCAAATGTGGAAGTATCTATAAGTCCTATATATCAATGAATTATTTTAATGATTTACTTTACACATATTTATCTGACTTGTATATAAAAATTGCCTTGATACAATATTGTGATTTGCTTAAATTTTTTTTGTTCAAGGGACCATATAAGCTTCTAGTTTTATGCTGGCTGTGCAGCCAGTTATACTAAACGAATGAGGTTTTGTGTACTTTTTTTTATTTTTATAATTACATGCAGTTCTAATGTTTGACCTTTTCTGTTATGCAATCAGGTTTGTAAATCGTATGGATGGGCATATTTGGATTGAAAGTGAAGGGCTTGGCAAGGGATGTACTGCTATCTTTATTGTGAAACTGGGGATTCCCAGGAGCTTAAACGAGTCTAAGCTGCCTTTTGTACCTAAGGCTCCTGCAAATCATGGACAGACAAATTTTCCAGGACTCAAAGTTCTTATCATGGATGATAATGGGTTAGTCACAGATCCTCCTTTTGATCTTAATTTCTGCCTTGGGCTGCTTCCAACATTCTAGGCTTCATTTAACCATAGTTTTGACTGTTTGGGTTATAAAAGACATAGGTGACAGTGGGAGGCAATAAGAGGGTACCATGTTAGACAGGACAATAGAACAATCAAAATTGAGTAGGTGAGTTAGTGACCTCCAACGAGAAAGTGAGGAAGAAGGTCATTTCGGTTTGGTTTTCAGAAACTTGTTTTAGAAATTTTTTCTAAATACTAAAAAATAATTTGGTGAAAGAAATTAAAAAAAATCAAAAACATTTGTCATTTTTATGTAATTTTATCTTTTGGGAGGCCAAAAATATTTTTTTTGAAAATTTAAAAATTTTAAATATCTTTTTGATATTTATTTTTATCAATCTAGTTTCTATTTTTCAGAAAACTTTTTGAAATTTTTTTCTGAAAAACAAACCAAACATAATTTGAATTTTTTGTTGCAAAATTTCCCATGATATTTCTATCAGGTTTCATCCAAACTCAAGGATTCTTGCCTAGAATTTCCAGTCTGGAACTTATTTCCTGGCCACTTCAGTGTTAATTAGTTCATATCAGATTTAGAAATCCACTTGATTTGTAAAGTTAGAAGTCTATTTAAAAATAATACGACGGAAATTTATTTGAGATGGTTATTCAAGTGCAGTGTAGATAAGCTCATTCATCATTGAAGAATGGTTTGATTTGAGTTGAAGGTTGTAAAAGGACTATTTGGGTTGAGTTTGTGAGAGCGGAAGTAATTACATTTGATTTTGGTGAGGGCGTTGCGTTAAGAGTGGAATGGACAAGTACAATTTTGTGCATCCTCCATACGTTGTGTCCTACATTTTATGAAAATTTTTGTGACGGCTTGTCTGTGTGATGTCCATATATATGTCCGTGATGTCCTTTATCTGGGGAGGTAGTGTGTGGCCCGTGCCTGCTTCCTTCCCTCCGACTTCTGGTAATAGGGTTGAGTTTGTCCAATAATTCATGGGAAGATACTGAACTCTGGTATTTGAAAAATGCTTCAGAAGGTCGGTTTGACTAGTGGAGAGCTGATTCCTTAAGGTTATGTTTGGATCTTGGATTTGGGTAAGAGGGATTTGTGGAGGGAAATGAACAGGCTAAGAAAATGTGAAAAAAATTTAGCTTTTATTTTATTCTCAATTCCCTCCACAAATCCCTACCAAAACACAGTAGTTTTCATCCTAATTCTTTGTTTTCATTCATTTTTGTTATTTTGGTTCAGTCTAGAAGGGGGGAAAAAGAAAGCTTGAAAATATACCAAAGCCTAAGGCAATTCATTTTTGTGACAAGTAGTACAATGATGGTTGAATGAGTAAGAATTTGGGGTTGGCATAAGGAGGTTCTGTGTTTGGGGGTTCAGTTTGCAGATAGGGATGGTGGGGTTGGGGTTGGGGAGGACGACAGTCCCAAAGTCCCTAAATCTGAGGGGAGTGGGTGCTGTTGTGAAGGTGGAGTATGTTGGAGGTGTTTGGGGCTGAAATGGCGAAGAGAAGAAGGATTGCAAAAACAGAGAGGAAACCATAGAGGAGTAAGTCAGCGAACGATGTCTACTCAATTCAATAGATTTTTTTGTTTCCTCTCAGGGTGGTGGGGGCCTGTTATGGAGAGAGTGGTTTTAGGATGTGGTAGGGGTGAAATGGAGGAGAAGAGAAGGGAAAGAGAAATACAATAGATAGAGCAGGAGGTTTGGGCAATGGTGGTTAGCGTGCTCAGAGAGAGAGATGGCAGATGTGGGGTGAAGGTGGGCCGGGGTTGGAGGAAGATATGATACCAAAGTCGTCGTTGACTGCAGCTAGCCATTCCTGCTTGGTCAGCTATTGAAATCAGGTTTGAAGCTTCTGTATGATACCAAAGTCATTTTTAACTGCAGCCAGCCATTCCGGTTTGGTCAGCTATCAAAGTCAGGGTTGAAGCTTCTATAGGAGGGTGTCGAAAGTGGGGAAGATGGTAGTGCATGTTTAACACGCTGGTCTGTCACTTAAGGAAAAAGCTGAACGGGAGTAAAGGGGTGGGACACGTGGGCTCAAGTAGTGGGGGCGGTGATTTTAAAATTAAGTTAGGGGCTAACTGGGCATCGAGACCTTGATTTCATCAATGGTTGGACTAGACGTGGAGAGAGAGATGGGTGGCTACATGGGAAGATGAAATGTGGACTGGGAGATTCTGTTTGGCCTGGAGAATATGTAGCACGTGCTGGAGGCTGCTTTAGTTTGGACTAGGGTGGGAGAGAGAAAATACGGGTTCAGACCAGGAAAGTGTGGAATTGAAAATTATAAAGTAAAAAGTCACTTCTATCATGTTGGTGTGACTGGGGCCTTGTTTGACAAGTGTTTTTTTAGCCTCAAAGCCAAAAAGCCACTAAAAAAACTAAAAAGCTTCCAATTTTTATCCTACAAACCTATGCACAAGTAACTTAAAAACCTATGCACAGTAGCTAGTGTACTAGGCAGCCAAATTGGTTTTTCATTTCACACCTTTTCGTGTACTAGGCAACCATAAAAAATTGTTCACTGTGATTGCCTGGAAAAAATTTATTGGCAGTCTTGGGTGTATTTGGTTTGTGTTTTGAGATAAATTTTTTAAAAAAATTTTAGGGAGAGAATTTATTTATTTATTTTTGATTTGTTTGGTTATATATTTTGAAAATAGTTTTAAAGTTTGGGAGTTTAGGAGTTTGGGAGGATTGATATTTTGTTATAATTGAGTAGATGTGTATGAGAACAAAAGTGGTTGAGAAAGGGAGAGGAGAGAAAAAAAGTGATTGAGAAAGGGAGAGGAGAGAAAAAAAAAGTGATTGATTGATTGATGTATAATAGAGAGATAAGTAATTTTAAATTTTTTTGAGAAAATTTGTAACCAAACATGTTTTTAGAAATTTTCAAATCCAAGTCAATTTTCAAAAAAAAAAAAAAAAAGAAAAAGAAAAAGAAAAATTAATATTGAACACAAGTTACAAACATGACATGATGTCTGCACAATGTCGTGCCATCATACTGTCACGGGTTATGACAAGGGTTGTCAATTTATCCATTTTTATATTATTTATTATCACAATTTTAACCTAAAAGTCAAAAAGTTCATTCCAAAGAAATTAAATTTTTTTAGTTCATATTTTAGTCAAAAAATAAAAAAAAATAGTCTGTTCCCAAACGAGGCTTGGATCTTTTGGATATATCTTCTTCCATAAAATTAGTACAAAAAATATAATCTGAAATTGGAGGGCTGTTATAAAATAAGTCAATATGGTATCTAATGTCAGTCTAATGTCATATTAGGGGTGTTTGGGGTGGATTATAGGAGGTGATTATAGTTTATTTTAATTTGGAAATCTCTGCCAGACTGCTTGGTGCAGTTTTTGCTTACAGCTTTTTGAGCAGAAGAAGCTGAGTATTTAGAAGCTGAAGAATGGGTGCTTTTGATTCTACTTTCTGATTATCAACTTTTACTTATAATAAGCTGCACCAAACAGCACCATTGTTTAAATTGTAGCTGAATATCTGTTCGAAAATTGTGAAAACATAAACACATCCATACACTTGTATTTTCTTGTTATTGACTATGCTGCATTAAGGCTGTGGTAACACAGCTCTTTTTGTCAGCTACTACTACATTTAATTGCTGGATATTATAACCAATACTTGCTGATTGTTTGTTCTTGGCACTGTTAATAGTACCCCTGCTATAAAAATGGTGAATGCTGTACAGTTTTGATAGTGTGTATATTCATTAAGATGTACTTATCATAGTGGATTTTGAGTCTCAAAACTAAATATGGGTGATACAGGGTTAGTAGGATGGTGAGCAAGGGACTTCTTGTGCACCTGGGATGTGACGTAATGACTGTCAGCTCGGCCGAAGAATGCTTGCGTATTGTATCCGAGGAACACAAGGTGGTGTTTATGGATGTACCTGGTGTTGATAGCTATGAAGTTGCCGTTCACATACGTGAAAAATTTACAAACCATTATAAACGGCCTTTAATAGTAGCACTTACCGGAAATACAGACAGGGTAACAAAAGAGAATTGCATGAGGTTTGGTATGGATGGAGTTATTATGAAACCAGTTTCAGTTGATAAAATGAGGAGTGTGCTGTTAGAGCTTTTAGAGGATGGGGCTCTGTTTGAAGCCAAGTGAGAGTGTTAGGAAATTGCTTGCATTTGAAGGGCAGTGTGGAAGCTTCTTGTATCTATGCATGTCAGAGCTTGTACATAAATCAAGGTATTATTAAGGCAGTATTGCAAACAAATGGCTGTGATGCTGCTAAATTGGTTTGCAAAAAGCAGATTATCTTTTTTATTGTACAACTTGTTGCCGTATAGTGCACGGAGAACTGTAAGAAGCATATACATAGATGTTATTGTGTGGCTAACACCTTGTGAAATCCAATTTGAAATTGTGAAATTTCAAGTTCATTAATTTGCATTTGCTTTTGATATTGTTCTCTATTTGTGTTTGTGTGAGAGTTGGAGATTGGTCCTAGAAAATTTTAAAATATTATATATATATATATATCTATATTTAATATGCTATTGTTGTGAGTAATCAACATCATATATGAAGAAAATAAAGTAAAAGAAGATACATTTGGTTTTTTCATTTTTCTTAAGAAAGTCAATTCAAATATAGTTGTAGATATGTGCCATTTTTATTTTATATAGAAAAAGAAAATAAAATCTATAGCAAATTTGAAGTTGGGGTTAGAGCTCCCAACAACCCTAATGTACTTTCTATTCCTTAAAAAAGAAAAAGAACAAGAAAAAGAAGAAGCTGCCCGAATAAGAAAAGTAAAGGTCAGTCTAGTTAGTTCCTCTCCGAAGAAATCAAATCACGGGCTGTTTGCGCTCTACAACAAATCTAAAATACAACTACATGCAGTCGCATGGTAGAATACCTGATTTTAATTTTCTTAATTTATAAAAATTATATTTTATTATTATATTTTGTAGTAGATTAATTCTAAAATAGTAGATAAAACACATAATTATCTTCAATAAAAAAAAACCAACCTATATGAGCCTTAAAATCATTTTCTATATATATATATATATTAATGAGTTAGACTAATATAATCAACTCTCCATTAAATGGATTATTTGTCTCAACTTTGTGTTATATGCATATTTGATACTAATCTAAAGGGTTTAATATTTGTGTTATTAATCATGTCATACATATTAATGTTGAAAAATCATCTTCCTCGAAAAAAACATTAAAAAAAATGATCGACTCTGTCATGCCAACTTATACAGTTCAGTTGAGTTGAAAATTTCAACCCTTGTTAAAGTGCTTAATAAATTTTGTTAAGTCGGGAGAAAAATAAATAAATAAACAATTATAATCTTATTACCTTCTGCTATGACGAAACCCTTTTCTGGCCAAAAGAAGAAATGGAGACAAGAGGCAAAAAAACATATACTCTTCCTCATTCTTCTCAGCTTCTCTCTCTGAGTCAGCAATGCAAGAAAGGGACATGAGGCATGCCATTGAGAAATTCAAATGCAACAGGAAACCGAGACTGCCCCCCCAATTTTTGGTTAAAATTTCATAATTCTCTATGCAGGGTTCAACAAGAGTTCTATATGGTCCACTTCCCCCATACAAAAAATGACTGCATTTCTCCAAAGTACAGACAAACCCCCCCACCCACCACACCCCCAAAAAAAAGAAAAAGAGAAAAAAAAAAGAACAGAAAAGTGATTGCTAAAACAAATTACATTAGCCTATCATGGATATATGTAAAGCACAGATAATTTTGACGGAACCAGACTATCTTCAAGAGTTTACAAGCAGAAAGATCTGCGCATTACCTTCCACTCCCATCAACTTGAACAAAATCTAAGATAATGAAGTCTCAAAAAGAGGCACCGGGCACCGCCTCCCCCTCTTCTGGCAATGTATTTTACACAATATACAAATGTGATGAGATTATGGCTCCCAGGTAAGATAATCAAAGCTTGAAACTTGCACACTAATGCTCATGCTTAACACGTGCCTTCAATATTCCAGGAAGAGGAGGCGAGGTGAGAGGCCTATCCGGTACATTTGATCTGGCAGGTTGAGTGATTTGAGTGTGGAAGGACATGCTGGAGCCTTCGCCTCCATCTGTGGAAAAATTTGGTGCTGCCTCATCACCCTGTGGTCTTTCACAAAATTTCATTGCCTTCAGAACATAATTGTCATCATGTAGCTCAAAAGGGGTGCTGCATTAGCATAATGGATAAATTATCAGTCTCATGAATGTGAAAAAATAGACTGATTAAACATTTTTTTTTCTCTTCTTTCTTTTTGATAATTTGAAGGCTCATAAACTGAAGAGTAGAATCTTGATATGGGTACCAACACTACACTTTTTTTTTCATTTTTTTTCTTTTTCTGGTTATTTTTGCAGTTATCAAGTACAGCATGATACGTATTAGACTATAAGCCCATCTAAAAAGGGGAATGACACAAGTATTCATGTCCAAGAGCATACATAAATTGCAAGCAGAAGATAAAATTATTCAAATTATGGACCAGTATATCAAGAGTAATAGATGATCCTAGGATTTCCATACCTGTTGAAGTCAAAATGCACCAGCTGCATATCTTCTGATATTTCCACCTCAACAGTTGCATGAGGGCGTGTCTACAGTTTCCAAATATTAGAAAGCATGAGAAACCTTACTCTAATTGCAATGGAATATCTATTTAAAGTTCAAATAACATTTTATTTGCGGTGCAACACTAAATAAACTCTCATAACATCTTTTTCTTTTTCTTTTTTCCTCTTCCTATATTTTATTTTTTTTGGGTCTCTGCATGATAAGTATAACATCTGAAAAATCTTCAAAAAACTGTAGTGGCATGTAACAGGTGTTCAAACATTGCCGAGTATATTCTTGTTTTCATATCCAAAGACAAACAGAAAAAGAAGGGTTTCACTCACAATAGTATTAGAAATGGGCCTAGCCAATGACCCAAAAAAGAAACTTTGGAAACAAGGAACCTATGAACATAGATATCAGACGAGGGACATATATAGGTAACATGTATGTGCATAACTGACTGATGGGGGGTGCTTATGGTTGGTCTGCATCTTTTTGGGTTAGGCATAGTTCCAGAAAACAATCCTGCCCTCCTATTACACCATATATCAAATGCATAAGCTTTAGTCCCAATCATCAAATTGAAGGATCTTACCACTTGGCCTTCCTCTCCCATTTCCAGCACCTTCTTTTTGTAACAATCATCCTATCAATGCAACAAAGGTGCCTTCAGTCAGGGTTGAAGGTTCCCCTCCATCATCACATATGATTGAGCTATTTGCCCACTGAACCAGGCACTCATCTTTTCACCCTCCTAAACTCATTGATTCTAAACTCTCATATCAGTACGCTCTTCCTTCTTGCTGAGAATTCTGCCCACAAGGCCTAGGCTTCTATCACCATTTACCTTCAATGTCCATATAGGGATAATACTTACTAATGCTCTGTTTGCTTTAAAAGTGCCAAGGAGATTTGGGGATGGGTGAAGAGTGAGAATAAATAACCTTGCTACCAATTTGAGAGTAACATAATTCTGAAATATAGTGCATGCATATGTTATACATGCACGCACTTGCTTTCATAGACTATTTGCTACCAATCAAAAGTAATTATCCTCTTCCATATCTCCTGCCCACAGGTTACAAGGAGGAGGTGAATGGTATATGGAAGTAAAGAGGAAGCATTTAGCAGGTACAGAGTAGAAAAGATATTATGGGAAAAAATAATAAAAAAGATCAGAGAATTGTTCGTGGTTTCATTGAGCCTTAAATGCAAAAATTCCTCCACCACTCTCACCCATTATACAACCTCATCTGAGGCATCCACTGCTTCCAGCTCTCAATCCTATATAAACCAAGTAAAAATCCTATATGCCATGCTGGAAATTCTTGGAAAACCATTATATGTTAAAAGCCCACATGATTGGTAATTTCTAACCACAGCTTTGGAGCGCCCTTCCAGAGCCCGATCTCATAAGGACACCTGACCTCTCTCAAGGTCCAATTATTCCTATTAAACTACCCACATCTGAATGTTGAACAAGTCATAGCTTGAACATGGAAGCAAACTACCACAAATCCCACACCATTCAACAATTGAAATCATTTTTTGACTTCCCAACATCACCTTTTAGATTGTGCATCCTTGTATCAAAATAGAGGGTTATCATATCAGAAGCCTTCATTAACTTGTATCCATTTATCATAAGATTGATCACATGTAATTTCATGAAAACTCTAAGCAGGAGCAATTTCATGAGAGAGAGAGAGAGAGAGAACAGGAACTTAGCTGATGCTTTCTTTAACTCTTTAGCATGGATAAGAACTAACTCGAGTGAAGAAACTAGTAAGCAATTTTACCTGCACCAGTATAAAAGGCAAAGCCACACCACCACTAGGAGAATTTCCAGAGCTGTACAGTTGCTCATTGCGCTGTATAAGGTTTTGAAGACCTATGAACTTGACACAGAAGGAATGCAGAAGTTAGAAAACAAACACTGTCACTAAGTCCATCAGAAAAAATTATACACATAAAATTCCAGATTTTTAGTATAGAAACCTGACCAAGATAGTGAATCAAAATATAATTCTTACTTGTTCCTCCAGTTCTTGCAAATAAGCTGCTTTTTTGTCAATCTTACTTCTCAGTCCAAGACGCTCTGTCTGCGATATTACATTCATGGAGTTAAAGTCATATTAGATCAAGAACATATATAACTTTAAGATATGGAAGCATCAGCTGAACTCAAAACCTTTAGCAGCTCAATATCATTCAAGCTAGTCCGAGGTAGGCCCTTCCATTGAATTTCCTTTTTATCCTTGGATATTATATCCATTGCCATAAGGACATTCAGGGCATCATACACTCTTCGCCGTATGTTTTTCTCGTCGTACTGTTGCTGTCATATACGATACCAAACGTAAATTAGAAGCTCCAATTATCAAATTTTACTCACCATTTCAATCACTGATACAAATATGGACATTAACAACATTTTCAGCAGCCTTCTGAAAAGTGACTAACCTGGTCTGGAGATGTCAGACCATTGCCTGGATCTGCAAATTCAGCTACAAGTTCATCTGCAACCTGGAACATACTTGTCTTCTTAAATTATAGAATACTGAAATATGACACATTGTCCAGAAATATAAGAGATTTAAGATGGTAGACCAGTGAAAAAGCAAGAACAAAACAATCTGTATATGCACTAGATGCATAATCTTCTGGCTGCAGCTGTTATAAGATATTATACATTTGTGTAAACTATATAATTTCAACAAGGTTATGGCAATAATACAGTTTCTTCCTCATATCTAACACAGTATCGTAGCCAACCTAGTCATTGAACCCTAGCATCACAGTCAACTGACGAAACCCTATTGTCACAGCCCTCTCTTCGCTGCAAGTTTTCATCACAGCCCTCTCATCATCACATCTCAGCTGTGATCAACCTCCTCTCTCTCTGGTTCATTGCATCTCACTCGCAATCAACATCTCTCTTTGGCCCATCATCATTAGGGCTTCTCGTTTGAAGACATCTCTGGTTCGACCTCTTACTGATTCACAACCAGTCAAACCTTCTGGTTGTTTGAAGCTGTCTCTTTCTGGTTCTCCTCCTTTTTTTTTTTTTTGATAAATATTTCTGGTTCTCCTTCTATCGCCCCTCTGGCACTCTTCATTAAGCCATTCTTTGCTGCTTCTCTCAACCCATTGTCTATCTCCAGTTTAAGCCTTCCTTAGGTTCTTGCCCAATTGCTATACCGTTAAACCAACCCATATTAGTAGCTTAGTATCATATTTAACTTCTCTTTGACCTATACCAGAAGCTTAAACCCATCAACTTTGATTCTTTTACAATCCTCTCCGACCTCTCAGTTCCTACTATTTCAACATGTATAAGAACAAATTGCAAGCCATCAACATCTGTTTGAATGGGGACAATTATGCTTGTTGGTCTAATGTTATGAATATTTTTTTACTTGGTAAAGGAAAGTGGGGTTATGTGATACCGATACTCACTTCTTGACATGTGTCCGACACTTATCCAATGTGCCCTATTTTTTTTAGACAGACATTCTTTGGACTCTTAAGAAGTCAAATGTGTTCATCGCTTAGACACCAATGAAGCTAATTATCAGTTCAAACAAAATAACTTAGTACACAACGATAAAAGAAAAATAATATAAATTTATAGGAATTAGTAATATGTTAGAATTTTTTTTATTATGTTTCATATAATGAAAGTGTGGGAGAGGATAATCGAACGCCGATTACAAGATATAAAAGAGGTGTCAGAGAATCAATTTGGATTTATACCTAGCAGGTCAATAATGGAAGCGATTTATCTTTTGAGGAGAATAATAGAAAAGTATAGAGAAAAGAAAAGAGACATTCATATGGTGTTTATCGACCTTGAGAAAGCATATAATAGCATGCTCCGCGATATAATATGGTGGGTGTTAGAGAAGAAAGGGGTGACAAAAGGTTACATTGATGTGATTAGGGACAGGGTGGTGACCACTATTAAATCGCTTGCTGGAGAGACAAATAAATTTCCTATCACTGTAGGATTACACTAAGGATCTACCTTAAGTCTTTATCTTTTTGCTTTAATTATGGATGAGTTGATAAGAAATATTCAGGATGACGTGCCATGGTGTATGCTTTTCGCAGACGATATTGTGCTAATGGATGAGACTAGAGAAGGAGTTAACAAAAAATTAGAGATTTGGAGAAAAACTCTTGAATCTAAAGGATTCCAAATAAGCAGAACTAAGATAGAGTACATGGAGTGTAAATTTAATAATAGTAACAATAAAAGCAGAGGAGATGTGAAGATTGAAAACCAAGAACTGCCTAAGAGTGAACAATTTCGTTATTTAGGGTCGATTATCACAACAGTGGGAGAGATTGATGCGGATGTGGCCCATAAAATTAAGGCGGGATGGTGTAAGTGGAGAAGTGTGTCTGGGGTACTGTGCGATAAACGAATACTCACTAGACTAAAAGGTAAGTTCTATAGAACGGCTATTAGACTAGCGATGTTGTATAGGATGAAGTGTTGAGCAACCAAAACACAACATATAGATAAGATGAATGTGGCTAAGATGAAGATGGTAAGGTAGATGTGTGGCAACACTAGACAAGACAGAATTAGGAATGAGTGTATTTGGGGAATGGGTAGGAGTAGTACCGATAGAAGATAAGTTGAGAGAGAATCGATTGAGATGATTTGGTCACATTCAACGAAGACTAACAGAGGCAGTAGTGAAGAGATGTGATACTGTAACGGTAGATGGGAGTATTAGGGGACGAGATAGGCCTAAATTAACATTGGTTAGCGTTGTAAATAGAGATAAGAATCTACTTAATTTGACTAAAGAAATGGCCTTTGATAGGGCCACGTAGAGAAGAAGGATTCATGAAACCAACCCCATTTGATGGGAATTAAGGCTTGGCTTGGTTTGGTTTGGTTTGATTATGTTGGAATAATATATATTATATATATATATATATGATATATAATAAATATATAAACTACACATTTTGTTTCTATCCCCTACGAGTTGTGTCCTAATTTTTTTTTTATTATTTTAAATTGCCATGACAATGCCATGTCGCATGTCTGTCCAAGCACAACCAATTAATGAACTTGAAGAATAGTACAGTAAAGAAGGTGTAGTAGTATTTGAAGAGTATATATCCTGAGTAACTTTACCAAGCAATATGAATTGGAAATGTCCAACCATAGTGCAACACAAAAAGATAAGTTGATTAAGGGATTCTACAATTAGGTCAATGGCACTTATGGAACCACATTATTTGCAAATGCTTGGAAGCTTGAATATCTCCTTATGGGCACCAACTAAGCCTAAACTAGTTTTGTTTTGAACATCTCGATAGAGTTTGGTTGATTTTTGGCGAAATTGATACACAACTAGCTTTCTTTTTCTTTTTCTTTTTTTTTGAACTAGACAATGTGACTGCGTCTTTTTTCGAACTAGTTAGTATGCCGTTGTACTTTTCTACTCATCTGCTACTTTTTCAGCCTTAATTTGATACTTTTGAGCCTTTGCCCATATAGGTAGCCTTATAGTGCAGGTTGTATTGATCACATTAATCTATTCTTACTCTACTTGCTTTGGTGAGGATAAAGTTATGTTACCAAAAAAAACTAATACCCTAACGAATTATGTATTGATACGCACATTCCGAAACATGTTATACTTTCGTGTCAAAAAGATAAATTTAGTGATTCAAATCAATCCCAAAAGTTTTTCCAATATATTTTCTTAAATGTTACCTTAGAAGAGAACAAATATATATAATGAACAAAAATCTAAGTTGAGTTAATTTTTGACAAGACAAAAATATCATAAATGAAAAAAAAAAAATACATTTTATTGGATGTCTAATAGTTAAAAGAAAATTACTCTAGAAATATCTTAAATTCTTAAGTGTAATATATACAAATCTACCCTTATCATACCACATTTTAAAGCATGTTGCGCACCATGTTCATGTTCCCATTCCACGTACCAGAACAATCCACATTCCAGGTAACATATAAAGTGAGGGTAGTTGATAGATCTCTCTATCTTTAGTGTTCGAGAAAAGTTCCATCCATTGTTCTCCCTCTATCTCTCTATCTTCTAGTTTACATGTTAATTGTCTATGAATCTCCTTTCTAACCGTAGCTAATTAATACTTTGAACTACTCAGTGCCCCTTTTTCATACACATTGTGTCTTTTAGGAATTTGGTATAGGGAGAATGATTGGCAATGGTAGAGCACATAATGCATATTTTCTGGATGCTAATTGTTCTTCCTATCCTCCAGTTTTGTCCTTTAGTAAAGCTCTTCAAGCAAACACCAATTCAACTTCGCATTTGCTATGTTAGTGGCATTCATGTTTGGATAGCCATCTTTTGGGGTTTTAGGGAAGCTTTTTCCTAAACCATTGTCATAGGAATAGTTTCATTTGTGATGCTTGTGAATTTGCAAAACATAAAGGCTTTCTTATCTTCCAGTTAATAAAAGAAGTGCTTCTCCCTTTATGATTATTCATAATGATGTGTTGGGTTCTTCTCCAGTTATGTCTCTCTCTCCTTTTTGATTATTTGTTACTTATATTGATTGCAATTCTCGTGTACTTGTGTTTATCTATTTCACACTAAAAGCGAGGTGTTTTCTTGTTCGAAAACCTTTCACAAGATGGTGAGACCCAATTTGACACTAACATCAAGATTCTTTGCAGTTATAATGGGACTGAGTACATTGATAGAGCTTTTTGAGCCTACCTTGATGAACATGATATTCTTTGTCAAATGAGTTGTGTTGGCACTCTTGAACAGAATGTAGTTGTTGAATGCAAGAATCACCATCTTTTTTAGGTGGTTCACTCCTCTTTACTATGAATGTCTCTAAATCTTTATGGGGTGAGGCAGTTCTTCCTATTGCCTGTCTTATTAATTGCATGTCATCTAATGTTGTTCAATTTAGAACTCCTCCAGAGCTTCTTCCTGAAACTCCCTTGGTTTCATCTCTTCTACCCAAAATATTTGGTTTTTGCTTATTTTGTTCATGCTTCTTAACACCCATGTGTGAAGTTGGATCCTAAGGTTGTTAGAAGCAGCTACACTAGTTATTTGCTACTCATAAATGATATAACAGTTGTGATCCTTCCACCTGCAAGGTATTTGTTAACATGGATGTTACCTTATGGGAGATTGAGTCTTTTTTTTTTTTCCTTTGACTCAAACATATCTTCAGGAGGAGACCAATAGCCAACAAGAGATGTTGACATACCGCTAGGAGTCTCAAAGATATTTTTATTTTTTATTTTACCTACTCCTACTCAGAAATGAAGAAGGAAACAGAGTAATAGCCCTCAAATTTTTGTTCCTTTTACCTACACCTGCTTAGGAGGGTTACTCCTAGAGCTTGGTTTGATAGATTTCAGAGGGATATGCTAAGGTTTGGACACAAACAGAGTCATGTAGATTATACTATGTTCATCAAGCAAGGAAACAATAAGATTACTTTTCTTATTGGGTGTATTGATGACATAGTGGTGACAGTCAATGATATAGAGCAAGTGACCCATCTCAAAACACACCTCCCTAAGGAATTTGAGATTAAAGATTTGGGACTGTCGAGCTACTTTCTTGAGATTGAGGTTGCCAGATATGATAAGGGTACATGGCGAGATTTCATTGGTCTAAGTATTACCTTTCAAGGCTTACATGTGGAACCCAAACCCAAACACAGAGGTAACAAGGTGGTAATGAAGGTGACGTATGCAAGCTAATTGACAAGATAGTTAGTCATTATCAATTCAATCCATATAAAATAGGCATCACATTAAAGTGGTATTGGACAACTATAAGTTTGTTTTGGTTCTGACCTGTGATTAAAAAATTACACATTAATATAACCTACTAAATGATTTTTTTTTTTTTTTTTTAATGGGCTCAAATGGCAAAATACCACATACTTCACGGCCAGTATTTTTCTTTTTCAAGTCATGTACTACAGGTCAGTTTGTATCGCTACAAGATCCATCTGAGTGCAAATCTTATATAGCTATCATATGATTACATGTACAATTCGGCGTAACGAAATCAAGTATAAAACAAAAGAGACCTAATGAGAATACTTGGTAAGCAGTCAATTATGCTATACAATGAATAGAAAAGGTAAAGATAAATGAATCTTTGAATTGCAAGAAATAACCTGAATTCTTTTTATTTTTTTAAAAAAAAAAAGAAAGAAAGAATGAAAAAATAAAAGTAAAGAAAGCACCTGACCTCATTGTAAGTTGTTCTTCCCTTGCTTTCAACTTTCTCACAAACTATGCATAAAAAGAGACAGCAGAGAGATTAAATCAGCACTAATATTGCTATCACACTTAACTACGACTAGCCCGCGAAAAAGCAATTCTGAGATCATCAGCTATGTCTACCAACATAAAAGCCCCCGTTAATATGAACAACAAAAAAAATTATGATTAAATGTTGCCCCAATATCCAACCAAAGGGCTACTGCCCCAATTATTTTCAAATTAACTGCATGTCATCCTATAAACCCATTCTTGAAAGAGATGAAACAACAAAAAGATGAATATACACACCTTTCATGCTAAACTGGCGGAGACCTCTACCACTTTTATCCCCTCCAACTGCTCGTTGACCTCTTTTTTTCTTCTTCCTATTGTTCGGAAACCGATAATCAGTTAAAAAATTTAGTGAGTGTACATGAAAATCACTTTTCTGCGAAAAAATAAGAAATAAGAAAAGAAAGCAAGGAGCAACAATTACTTGACCACTTCAAAATTTATATCCAACAACAAGATCACAAAACTATAAAGAATGTAAGATTTAGACCCAATTAAAGTTTTAAAAAAGAAAAAGAAAAAGAAACGGAGTTATATAACAAACATCTATTCTATTATATAAAGCACACGGCGCTCATAAGTTTGTTTGAAGCTTTTGTAATGCCATTTTGTTTTCCAACAATGGCCATAAAATAACTGCAAAATGGTTACAATAGAATAACTGCTAAACAGTTTGCAATTGTAACTCATCTTCCTGATTCATCAAACACATTGCATTTGCAGCCACAGCCAGATTGAAGCACAACAGCGAAACCGAGAGAAGAAGAGATTTCAACAATTACCAAATCATTAATTTATGACTAAAACAAAGTTCAGTACGTTGACTTGACTCCAAGAGCACATTTCCAAAAAATCAGTATAAAAATGAATTTCCCACAAGTTAATGGGATCATATAAAATACTGGAAAGAGATAGATACAATATCAAATTCCTCAGCCATTTATTTAAACAAAAATGAAGTAAAAAGAATTAGAATAGCATTTCATGAAAGTAAAAAAGGAGGGAATTAAAGAGGTCACCCAGCAGCCCCTTGAGATCCAGTATCATCGGCGTCAATATCAAGGTGGTTTAACCTAAAAAAAGTGGTGTCGCTGGCCGGAGTGGCCATGGCCGCCTCGCTGCGGCTAGAAGGAGAGCCAACGCTGCCGCTAGTGGACACAGATTGGCCGGAAACCGTGGTGCCCCATGACCTGGTACCTCCTCCCCTTGAAACAACCGACGGGTTCTTCTCCCCTTCCTGTTGATTATTCCCTCCTCCTCCTCCTCCGCTCACCATTCTAACAACTACTAACCGTCAAAAAACCATCAACAATCTTGTTTATCTTCAGAGACTGCTCTACCAAAATACCAAAAAAAATTATAAGGGTTTCGGCATAAACATTATTGATTCACGAGCATAGATGCGAAGGTTTTTTCTTTTTTTTTTTCTTAATTTTCTTTTTCTTTTTCTATCTCTCTCTCTTTCTCTTTCTCTGCCTAAAATTTTCTCTCCCTCGAGTAAAGATGTGGGTCGATTATTGCCTTTATTTTTGTTGTTGCAGTAAGTTAAAAAGGGGCCCATTGCCAACAATAAATTTTTAACAATGCTAGAGACCTCTAAAAATATACCTCTAAACACACTTTTAATGAGGTAGAAAAGGAAAAAAAATAAAAAATAAAAAATCAAGACACAGGATTGGTTGTGGCAGTGGTGGGACCCACTGCCACATCATTAGTGGTACCTCTAATTAGAGGTCCCAAACATTTTTCATAAATTTTTAGTATTAAGGTCTAATTTTTAAATTTTTTATAAAATAATATATAAAAAAAATAAAAAAAAAAAGTGATGAGATAATTTATAATATTTTTTTAACTTTTTAAGTAAAACGTGTAGTTGTCAAACGAGGCCTAAGAATTTTTAATCTTATTTAAAATGTAATTAGTAAACACCTTTCTTTTTTTAAAAAAATAAAAAATTATAAATATACCTCCTGAGATTTGATTAAAATACAAATTACCCTTGTAATTTTAGAAATTACATTCCACCTCCTAAGATTTTTAATTTCATAACAAATCATTACTTTTATTAATAAATCATCAAGTCAATTAATAATTTTTAATGATATTATAAATATATTTCAATTAATAATTTACGTAATTTTATTAATTTATAGAAAAACAATTATGAATTTTATTTTTTTAGTTAATTCTGTTAAATAAAAAATTCTAACAAATAGGTATTTGTAATTTTTTAAACTATAAAAGACAATTTATATTTTACATAAATCTTAAAAATATTTTTTCAAATCTTGAAATCGTATTTAATTTTTGTCCGGGGTGATTTCCACACATAGATTCAAGCGTAATTATCACTCTGGTTTTGATTTTCAAAATTTACTTTTCAGAAAATTTTATTTTTTTATTTTTCATATTTTTTTGTTTTCATTAATGTTTTTAATATTTTAAATATTTTTTAATTTGTAGACACATCTAACATAAATATATTTAAAAAGTATAATAATTATGAAAAAAGTCTTTTAAAAATTCACTAAATATAAAAAATATAATTTAAAAACTAAAATTTAATACTTTTTTTTGTATTTTTGTGTATTTATTAATTTTTTAAATATTTTTTTATAAATATTTTACTTTTTAGATACATCTAAGTAATGTGTATTAAAAAATAAAAAAAAAATTTGCTTAAGATTTTAAATTATTGACTAAAAACAACAAAAATACGAAAAACAAAAAAACTTAATTTCTAAAAAAATAAATTCAGAAAATTAAAACCAAACACACTATATAAGATCAAAAAGGATGAATTATCTAACAACAAGGCTACAGATTCTAAAAAATACAATCCCACTCACCTGTAATTGGTCCCAAAAAAAAAAAAAAACAAAAAACAAAAAATAAAAACACATAATTAACCAATATCATTTTAAAGGTTGTAAGAGTCCCCAGTTTTAGAGGTCCAAACATTTTTATTATCTAATGACTTTGTTGGATGAGTTTTCGAAATGGTTAGTCATGTTAGGTATAGAGAAGGCATTTTTCTCAAGTTGTATTGATCACTATCATCCTCCTTAGAGTTTGATTCTTATTCTGCTTTGATCGCCCAACTGAACTCTGAATTATTTTCTCAAGTTGTGTCAAATCAATATTATCTTTCTTTGAGTCAATCCCTATTTTGTTTTGTCGGCTTGAACTCTGTTTGGACTATAACTTCTGAATAGTATTCTACACAATCAAATGTCTACAAACACGCAATAATATCAACCCAATTTATTGGGAAGAAATTTCCAAATTCACACCTATAACATTAGGCCCAGCATCTATTACTTAAAATTCATACTTACTTAAAAATTTAAAAAGGGGTTTAAAATTTTGGTGAAAGGTTAATTTTTTAATTTTTTTGTCTTTTTATATATAAAAAATATGTAAAGTTATATAAAAAAATATATAAGGTGATATGATCTAAAATGAGTTAAAAATTAAAAATTACTTTTTTTTTTTTTACTTCCCCAATGGCCCCTAAGTTCATAAGTGAAGATTCCAACCAAATTAATGTATATTAAGATCCATTCTTTTTAGGGGGACTTACCAGCCGGTCCCATCCAAACAAATTAATACCCACCAAGTTCTGTCCTATTTCAATTTTCAATTTTATCCCTAAATGTCACATCACACACGTGAAGCAAAGAACATATCATGAGGTCTCCCTATGTGCGTGAAACACACGTTCCTTCTCAATTGTTCTGAATCTCCCATCGTTTCCACAAAAATCACATCTGTTTTGATCTATATTCTTATTCCAAATAGATCCCCAGCAAATCCTCCACCGTTTCGATCTATATTGCCTGTTTAGTTCATCTTCAACAAACATGCGAATCAAACGTGAGTCGTATTCATCTTCCGTTCTTCTTTTATAACTATAATTAAGTAATATTCAACTTCATAATAATCACATCTTTATGTTCATTTGCTATACAATGATGGATTTGCTTATTTTTGCTAATTCAGTGATAAAATTTGATATACAATAACAGATTTGCTTACTTTACTCAATTTAGTGAGAAAAATTACTATAAGAATGATAGGTTTACTTAATTTATCATTGGTTCAAACAGCGTTTTCTACTTTTACCCCTACACTTAACACTATAACTCAAAAATTTCAGTGATAAATTCAAAAAAACAAACTTATCACTGGTTTAAACAATGACAAATTTCAGTGATAAATTCACAAAAAAAAACTTATCACTGGTTTAAATAATGACAAATTTTAGTGATAAATTTACAAAAACAAACTTATTATTGGTTTAAACAGTGATAAATTCACAAAAACAAACTTATCACCGGTTTATCACTGATTTATCACTAATTTAAACAAATTTATCACTGGTTTAAACAGATTTGTCACTAGGATCTTCCTCCAATATACAGGGAGAGAGAGAGAGAGAGAGATATATAGAGAGAGAAAGAGAGACAAGAACAAAGAGCATAGATCCTAGATCTAGAGGTGGAGGCGACGACAACTATGGAGGTGAAGGCAGCAGTGGTTGGCAACAACGGTGGAGGTAGAAGTAATGGTGAAAGTGGAAGAAGATCTGGGTTGAAGTCATGACAATGGCACGATGGAGGCGGTGGTGCTTGGCAATGGTCGTTGATGGAGGAATGTATAGAGAGAGAGAGAGAGAGAGAGAGAGTGCTTCTTTTTTATTTTCATTTTTCAGCTTTCATCTCGCAGATCTGGATATAAAATATGAAGACAAGAATGGAATAAACAAAAATATTCAGGACCTATAGGTAAAACAGTCTTCATCATGGACCTGCTGGGTAATAATCCTTCCAAGCAGGACTGGCCCGTAAAAAACCCTTCTTTTTAGTTTAAACTGGTTTGGAATGTGGGTTGGTTTTTGAACTATTTTAACCTGGGGCGAAAAAGTTTTATTTGGAATAGCCTTTTTGAATTTTTTAACCTTTGTGAGAGAAAAAATAAAATAATTATGTGTTAGAAGTGACATTTTGTCCTATTTGACTAAAATAACATATTTGTTTTATATGACTATTTTAATCCAAAACATCTTCCCACACTATATTCACAAATTTATGATTCAAACATAACATTAAAAACTTAAAAGATGTTTTTTTTAACTTGGGATAAATTAAATTGATCTCCCTAATATTTACCGAAAATATGATAATCCCAAAACATGAATTGTGTTAACAGAAGTAGGGAAATAAATTTTTTACCTTAAATATTTTGTATTTATATAAACATTAATGTCAAATGATTAATTTTTCTTTTTGTATTTACTCATTTACTTAATTACCCAAAATTACATTTCCTAAAGCCACCTAACCACCTATACCACCCTACATGCTGCCTACCACATGTGGAGGGAAATGTAGATTTTCTTACCACATGCACTTCGCTTCTGGTTAATTTAGATACAATGTATAACAATGACCCTGTTGGGTAGGATTTACTTTTAATTTATTTTAATTTTTAATTTAATTTAAATTATTTTGATATATTTGGTTCAGTTTAATAATATAGTTTATAATTTTTTGTAAGTCAAAAATTAATTTATTCCTTGAGTGGGTAGAAGAAGCTTAATTTATAAGTCAAAAATTAGTTTATATTCACAATTATAGGTTATAAGCTGTTAAGGTATAAGTTATAATCACTTTTCTACAACTCTACCAAACGGCCCTATAACATTTTAATTTAAAATCATATAAACACATTTTACATAGATTTAAATGTTAGGT
The DNA here is from genome assembly GCA_025200525.1 of Camellia lanceoleosa. Classification (NCBI taxonomy): domain Eukaryota; kingdom Viridiplantae; phylum Streptophyta; class Magnoliopsida; order Ericales; family Theaceae; genus Camellia; species Camellia lanceoleosa. The sequence continues at coordinate 2,744,219 of CM045769.1, forward strand.
GAAAAAAGTTACGGTTGACTGGAGATTTATGGAGCCCTCAGCAAACTGTTAAGATGGGTCCCTTCACATATTTATTATATATATATATATATATTTTAAAGAAGAAGAGTAAAATGTTGAGCACCCACCATATAATTTTTTACCAGTACTCACACAGTATTAAAAAAAATTCACTCATGTAGCCTCATATGCCTGTATATGACCGGTATGTTTTTCCATAGAACGGTATGAAAATGCTTTTGAAAAGTCAACAAAATAAAGAAAAAAGAAGAAAAAAACTCTTGTTGGCAGGTGATATAAAGAGTGAATTTTACAATCTACTAAAGAGATATGTCAGCAACCATGACCAATCCACCCTGAGACCACATGTCGTCTATTTTCTCCTTGCATGACACACTGCACACAATGGAGAAACAATATGATGATATGATAGTGCAAATATATATGTATGCTTACTGAATAAATTTCAACTGCCAACAATTTGCCAATGCTATTTGATAACATAACAACAAGTTTAAATCAAACCTCTCTTCACACCTTTACGCAACCTTGGTTGGGTTGGCCATGACTGTTTTACTGATGGATTTAATTTCTGTTATTTGTTCTTGGCTTTTGACATTACTTGCCCAAGTATCACGGAAGTTAATGTACCTTTCTCTGGCCCATCCATCAATTTGCATGAAGGTCCAGAGATCAAAATAAACTAGCAGGATGTTCCACAGAGGAGGATGAACCATAGAATTGAGCACAATTTCTCCATGAGGTGAGCAAAATAGTAAGGTAGCTCTCCAAGGTTTACGCTTAGAGATGCAGGTTACCTACAACTCTAGATTAGATTCACTGATCATATTATTCTGAACATCGAAGAATTTTTTACTTCTCTGAGCGTGCTTTACCTGCTTTAGATGGCAATTGGAAAAGAAAAGACAAAAATTTTGACATCTGCTCTATGCTGCTTACATATTTTGTAAATCCAAAATCGGGTATAGAAGTCTGCCGCTTCGTGTTGTCATTTCCAGTCAGAAATCAATGCATCACTAACACTGTCAAAATATTTCTCACCAAACATGTAAAGAGTTGCATAAAAAATGTTCACAAATCATTAACTTTACTATCCTAAGAATTGATCTCAACAGGTTCTGAATCTTGGTTTCCAGAAAATATTTTGCAACAAATAAAAGATGTATTTTCTTAAAATTTTGCATACACAAATGTCATAAAGAGAAGAAAGCCAATCTAAAAGAGTTATGTATTCACTAATCAGTGCTGCAAGTAATTGATCTCTGAGACAATGGAATTTTACAACAGTTGGTATTGTCTTTTTTGGTCTCTCAGAAATAAAACAAAGGATGAATCTGAACACTATCAGGAAAAACCTACTCATGGTGGTATTCAAACAGCCTGCTATATTCGAGAACATCTATTCTATAATATAAAGCATACACCCATTTGGTGTGAATGCAGTCACATTTTTTTCTTATAAGAATGCCCTTCACTTGCGGTAACCGCCACATTCAATAATTGCTGAATAATTTTCCCATTCATCAAGCTGCTCCTCAATCATTAAGCCATTAAAAAATTTAACTGTAAAATTGCAAATGCATTGCATTTGTACCCACAGCTAATGTATATATAGGTATGTCTTTTTCCTAATTTTGGTTGCATTCCTTGGTAAAGCTTTTACTGATCTACAGCTGCTTTCCATACTACATCCTTTGTTGCACATTATGCATCTCCTGAAACAATCTTCCTTGGGTAGAGTAATATTTATTCTAAGCTAGTGAGATCACAATCCAGTTTTGATTGCTTATTGATTACATCTAGAAGAATGTATATTTCTTGGTAGACATGATGAACTGTATCTTCAGCAAGGAATTCATGAACAACACCATTCACCTCAATCCAACTACACCCAGGCCTTTTCTTAATCTTTAGATCTCTCATCATTTTCCTCGTCTTCAACGCATCTTCCCACCTATTCTCAGAGCAATAAATATTCCATAGAAGTATATACACTCCATCATCATCAGGTTCTAATTCAAGTATCTTCTTTCCTGCCATTTCAGCTAATTTCAAATTCCCGCGTCCCAAGCAAGCGCTCAAAAGTGATCTCCAGATCACAGCATCTGGATTTATGGGCATCCGTTCAATGAACTCTGCCACTTCTTCTAGCAGCCCTGCTCGGCCAAGAAGATCCACCATACAACCATAATGCTCTATCTTGGGTTTCAAACCATAGCATTCAATCAATCTCTTGAACAACCTCTCCCCCTCAACGACAAAGCCAGCATGGCTACAAGCAGATAGCACCGATAGAAAAGTAACTTCATTTGGGGTGAGCCCCAATTCTAACATTTTAGTGAAAACCTCAAGTGCTTCCCTGCCTTTACCGTGAAGTGCGAGTCCAGATATCATAGTCGTCCATGAAAACACATCCTTTCTCCTTATCTCATCAAAGATTTTTACTGCCAAATCAAGGCTTCCACTCTTGGAATACAAATCTACAAGAGCATTAGTCACCACCACATCCACAATCAGATTGGTTTTGTTCACGTAACCATGTATTGAAATGCCAAGATCAAAAGCTCCAATATCAGCACAACCCGAGAGGACAGCAACAATTGTAACAGAAGTTGGGTAATCTTCTTCGCCATCTGCTCTCATCATCTCCCGAAACAATTCCAGTGCCCGAATTGGGGAGTCCCCATTGACGTAGCCCACAATCATAGCAGTCCAAGAAATTACATTCCTATGCGGCATTATATCAAACAAGTGGCGAGCATGTTCAAGATCGTTGCACTTGACATAACCACTAAGCAGGCTGGTCCAAGAAGCAACATCTTTGATTTCCATTGCTTCAAACACCGTTTGAGCTGATTGAATTCGCTTGTTTCGGCTGTACATGTCGATCAGGGCATTACCCAAAATGGGTGGTTCAGACCCACCCCAGAATTCAAACCTGAAGGCCATGGCATGAACCATCTTGCCACTGTTGAGGTCTCCCATACGGCCACAAGCGGAGAGAGCAGCGACCATGGAAAAGCCATCAGGTTTGAGACCAGAGAGGACCAAATGGGAGAAGACAGAGAAGGCATTAGTGGGAAGTTGAAGGTGGAGGTAGATGGAGATGAGGCAAGTCAAGGACACGACGTCTGGATTTTGAATGTGAGAGAAGACAGTGTGGGCTAGGAGTGGTTGGCCTAGTTTTAAGTAGGAGTTGAGCAATTTGCAGGTGAAGTGTTGGTGGTGATTGTAGATGCCGAGTATGATGGATTGGCCATGGATTTGCTTCAGCTTCAACAGGCTTTGACAAGATTTATGTAGTACATGTCCCAAGCTTTTATGGTTCATTGTGTGTCGTCTCTGTTACATTGCTTGTGTTGTGAGCATCATCAGCATGGCCATGGTGTCCTTCAGATATCCAACATATCTAGCTCATTTTCAGCTTAGGCACACAATTTTTGCGAGTTGAATTTAGATGATTCTTTAACACAATTCAATTGGACTTGGAACAATCTTCTAGTTTAGATGGGCTCACTTTAAGAATATCAAAATGATTTTTTGTTTGTTTTGTAAAATATGTCCAACAACTTATCTATGCAAAATATCATATTAATTGAACATTAGCTTCACATTTATCTTTAAAAAAATCAAAAAAAATTATTCTTAAAATCACATTTTTTTGCCTTAATTTTTTTAGTACTAATAAACTTCTCAATCTTTAAAAGATAAATATGATCGATTACATATGTTTTTTATTATTATTATTATATATATATATATAAAAGTAACTTGAGAATTAGTTTTTTTGATTTTTGATTAAAAGATGTGTAAAAAAATAAAAAAGTTATATGATAATTTAGAATAATTTTTTGACTTTTTAACTAAAAACTAAACTCGTCGAACTAAACCTGGGTCAATTAAACTTGCATGATAGATGGTGTTACAGGATCAATTTTTGAGTTAAATTTTCAACCTGCAATGACACTAAATTACAACAGTTAGTCTCCGCCAAACATGTACCAATTACTCACAATGAGATTTATGAACAAACAAGTATACACAAAACACATTACAGGAATTATTCCCAACCTTTATTACCACCAAATAATATAAGGGTACAAGAGTATTTGTACAAATTACATCCTCTACCTGAAATTCTCAATGCCTTAGCATTTTAAAGGCATTTACAAATCAGTTATGAGCAGTTGACACCTTCAACTGCTAGGGTAAATTCAAACCAACAAAAGCTACTGTAAGAAATAATTGTTGGTAACTGGCAGAAACTACCTTGGACCATATCCTTAATTGTAACCTTCTTTGTCATAACTCCTTGCAAGCATTACTGTTAATAACCGCCATGTCTGTCAGCCTTGTATCATGCCAACATAACTCTCATAAACTGTCATCTATATCAGCCTTTGAACCCTCATAAGTTTGACCCATGAATTTGTAAGTCTTTGTCTGCCACTGAGTGTCAAGTCCACTAATCTCTCTGACCCAACAAGCTCATACTGTCAGCAGCATTCGGGTTAAGTTTAGCCTTACATTTGCCCATATAAAGCATCACTTGTCTTTAAGTTTTGTAGCATTGTCACTGCTACATTGTTATCTTGACTTAGGCATGCCTCTCTCACGTCTAATTTGAATGGTTGATATAGTTGCAAGGTGCAACAACATGTTAACCTACGTATCCAAGTCCTAAGGTGCTAACAAATGAATAGTAGCAAAAGCAAGCATGACTTTAGTAAGCTTATTATGACGGGATGTTAAGTATCTGTTTAATTTGATTTTTAAAAAATTATTTTTAGATGAGTTTTTATTTATTTTTAGTGAATTTTTTTTTTTATATTTTAATTAATTCTTTATTTTAAAAAAATGCACCTAATCAAGATACATATAAAATTTCTTTATTTTAAAAAAATGCACCTAATTAAGATACATATAAAATATAAAATAAATTGGATAAAATATTTTAAAAGTCACTAAAAATAGATGAAAATTCAAGCAAATTTGTTTGGATTTTTATTTTTAGTGATTTTTTTTCATATTGGGTTGAATTTTTTTTACTTTTTAAATACATATAATCTTGATATATCTATAAATTTAAAAAATTGACTAGAATATGGAAAAAAAAAAATTAATATAAACAAACAAAAACCCATTTAAAAATAATTTCTGAGAATTGTAACCAAACAAAGTTTCATGTTGATTGGGGTTAATTACATTAAGATTCTTTAACTAATGATATTTTCTAATCTATGAACTATTTTATATCAGCCTCTAAACTATGAAATTTATACAAATACATCATTTTTAGAGGTGGTCTGAGGGGAGTTTACAAGGATAAAAATGATATATTTTGATAAGATAAATGAAATAAAATGATATTTGTTAATAGTTGAGGGATTTTTGCCGAAAATAATTCTATTCATTGTTGACAAGTGATGACTTTTCTTCACGTATATTTTTTGTTTCCCCATTAATTAACTATGAAAAAAAAAAATTTGAGTTATAAATTAATAGTAATTCTACAAACACAAAATTTTCTTTCATAAATTTTTCGAATGACATGGCAAGTTTGGCTAAAAGGTTTTGAAATTTGAGATGGGAAAAGTGTAAGAACGCGTTAATTACATTTCTATGCCACATCATTTGGAAAATTTGTGAGGAAAAAATTGTGTGGATGAAATTTCATAAACTAATTTACCTTTTGTCATTCCTGTGCTGGAGGCATCAATCTCTAATGAGTAAGTCTATGTGTACATGTTGGCTACATATTTTGTAAAAGTCAGTTATGATTCGACACGTGGCAGAGTAAGGGTAATATAGGAAGACTATTCAAGCCTTCGATCCTGATCGTACACGTGACAGTTAATATTGGTTCTCACAAGATCTGAGTAGCATAGGATCAGTAACGAGATGAACGGTGACGTGGCTTCAACGGTTACCCACATTCAAATTCAAATATAGGAGGAAAGCCTAATTGTAAGTGATGGCGTGGTGGAACTACTTATAAGGCAGCATGATCAGCGATCACAGAGGAGCAATTCGACGGTTTGAAGTGCAGTTCGAAGGTCATCCTTGACAAATATAAATAGCAGGGAAGCCCCCAGAAAAAGCCCCCGGACTCAGATCCAACAAACCAGTCATTTACTTCATATTTTCCTTTTCAGTTTTACATTTCTAGTCTTTATATTTCCTGCACTTTAAATACCTGTTCTTTACATTCCTGCACTTTAAATTCCTGCACTGTACTTCGTTCATAGGAGTAGTTTCAAGTAGATTGTCACTGTAAACCTCTACGAGGCTGAGTTTGGATCATTGTAAGTTTTCATTTTAATGAAATACTTCAGTTGTTTGTCATTTCACTGTTATTTTGCTTAATTTCTCCTAAGTCAAGCCACCAGTAAAAGTCCTCTTCATTGAGGCTGAAAGAATTAAACACAATCGTCTGATAATTGGTTGGCAATTATAATTTCTGTAAGGACTGATTGATCCTTACTGGCACGCTCGCATTTACAAAAATACCCTTCGAAAGCCAAAAAGCCAACATATATTTTTGGCACGCCCAATGGGACTTGTTAAAATAGCTAGACGAAGACGACAAGGAGAAAATGAACGCTTGGAAGAAGGCGTAGAAGGAAAGGTAGAAATACCTAATCCAAAGGATAATGTGGTAACACATCCTGTGAAAACTCCCATATTGTCAGAACCTATGGTCGAACAGACCAGTACTTCAAGACAAGAACCATATGTTCATAATATTGGACGAAACCAAGGAATTGGACCATCCACTGTTCCATCTACTCAGCCAACCAATCCATGGGATGGCCTAGTAGATGCTATGGGACAACAATTAATGAACACAATAGAAAGGTGGACAACATCCTTTTTGGATCGAATGAATAACCACCAACCAACAAACACAAGACACATAGAGAAAGTTTTTAATGTCCCTCAACAAAGATTGGCTAGAGACAAACAGCCTATGCAAGTTAATGGACATTCTAATGGTCAAACTAGTAATCAGAACTATGAAAGACCATCACCTCAGTCTTGGTATGAACCCATTTCAAGGCCTATAGCAGGCCAAAATGCCTCAATACTTAACAATGAAGCCACACAAGTTGGTGGATCTGGTCAAGTACAAGAAACTGGCATAAGAATGGTTACAAATCCCATGTTCGAAGCCATACCTGGCATTAGGGGATATAATAATCTCTTATTCGAATTTATACCCGGGGGGTTGGAAGGTTAGCCTGCAAATGGAAGGAACACAACACCTGTTCCAGCACCTTTCGCAAGTCCTTTCGCAGGACAGGCTCAAAGGGGTCACCCACACCCCCAACAGCAACCTACACCACAGGGGCAACCAGTCCCAAATGTACCACCTTATGGACCAAGAGGACCACAAGCACAAGTTTGTCCACCAAACCTTGTGTTTGTCCCTCCAGTAGTGGTTCAACAAGCACAAAATATGGTCTCTAGGGACCAAATTGCTGATATTGTTAGGGAGATGTGTGGACCAATGGCTCGAGGGGTCCAGACTCCTGTATACAGAAAACCATACCCAGAATGAGTATATAGGGTACATGAATACCCAAGGGGATTCAGAATACCAGATTTTACCCTTTTCTATGGAAGTGGGAATCAATCAACAGTAGAGCATATTGCTAGGTTTGCTGCTCAATGCGGTGAATTTACTAATCATGATTATATGAAACTGAGATTATTCCCAAATTCTCTAACTGGGGGAGCATTTGTATGGTACATCAACCTTACACCTGGCTCCATTCAAACTTGGCAACAAATGGAAGAGGCATTTCATGCCTAATTCTTCTAATCGGAGCCAGAGGTTTCTATGGCAGACTTGGCAAGATTGAGTCAAAGGCCTGAAAAAAAGGCTACTCAATTTATTGCGAGATTTAAAAGGGCTCGAAATAAATGTAGAGTCATCCTACCAGAGCTAGAATTCGTGAGATTGGCTCAAAACAGTTTAGAGTTCAGGCTTTGAAAGAAGTTTGACTTAACTGAATTCAGAGATTTGGTCGAACTAACCTATAAGGTGTCTCGATATGAAGTATTACTAGAGGAGGAACAAGATCGAAATAATGCCTCGTACAAGACATATTGTAGAGATCCAAATTATGAGATCGATGCAGCAGAGATTGTGGGCTAAGAACCTGTAATCTGTGAAGTATTAATTCATAAGGATACAACAATTGACCAGTAGTTTAAAAAGAAAGACTTTCACAGAAAGTACTCTTTCAATTTAACAAAAGCAGATGACATTTTTGATCATTTGCTTGCAGCCAATTTCCTTAAGTTACCAAAAGGAGTAAAACTGCCATCTCCAAATGAACTTAAGGGAAAAGTATATTGTAAATGGCATAACTCTTGGTTTCACTCGACTAAAAACTGCATTGTTTTCGAGACAGGATCCAAGAGCAAATTCAGAAATGAAGTTTGAAATTCCCAGCCAAAACAGAAAAGGCTATGGGGATTGATAGTAATCCGTTTCCAGAAGTTGGAGAAAGCACAGCTAATGTGGTTGTACCAAACTTCCAAAATCTATCTCTGCAGGAGTTGGAAGAGGTCAATGTGCAGATGCATATTGCCAACCAGACAACTACCAAGGACACTAGAAACCCACCAACTATTGGACAAGGTTTCTCACACCAGCGGGAACACTCTGGTGAAGAAGTACTGGATGATGATTCTTTGGAAGCAGCTGTAATGCAGAGGATGTGTCCCAGGTGCAGACTGAGTTATAAATGGTTGAAAGGGCTTCCAATCGATGGGAAGCAATATTACAGAGATGTACAGAGACGTCCTAAATCAACCAATGCTTACAACAAAAGGCCGTATCCGGCTAGTGATAGGCAGCGGCCATTAGTGGTTGAGCTTGCAGTGGACAGAATGCATGCTAAAGGCAAGAGGCCTTTGTATGAGTCTAGGCCACCTAACTACTACAGAATGGAGAGTAATCATTCTGAAAGAAGACTGGAGAGGAGTTTAGGTTATGGGACCAAAGCCAGAGATTGGCCCCCTAGACCAATCTCACGCAGAACAGAAAGTGGCCACCTTTATCGAAGGCTTGAATTTGGCTCAAAGCAGGAAGTTAGAGCCAAGCACTTACCTTCACAGCCAGCTTCGAAGATGGCTTCGAAGGTAGAAAAAAGCGGTTCAACATCTGAGTCAGTAAGTTCGTGGGTACCTGGAGTTCCAGACTGGTTTGTAATGCAAAACAAACCTAGGAAAGTGCCTGTCTGAAGAGATGTTGGAATCCAAGGCAGGATGATCAAGCCTCCTTTGATGATTCCAAACAATTGGGTATTGCTTAAACACCCAAAGATAAAGGAACCAGATATGGTCCCAGTCATTTCGAGATCACAAAGGAAAAAGATTCAGTGCAGGTACACTCAGTACCAGAACGATATGAAAGAAAATTGAGAGAGCTCTTCATTGGTCCAGACAGAAGGAAAGAAGACTCCAAAGTCAAACCATACTCCAAAGCCGACTCTACAAAGCAAAGTGGTTTGTAGCAGAGAACAGTTGGCCAAGGTTCATTCTGAACTAAAAGCCAGAGAGAAGTCTAGCTTAGCAGGATTGGAAAAAGCTCTGATGCAGAGTGATAGCGAGACAGAAGAAGAGATTGACATAAGCCAAAAGAAGGAAATGGCAGAGGAAGAAATGTTCGAAGCCTTCATGGCTGAGCACACATTTCTGGTTGAAAGACCAGTTGAGAAAGATCCTTCGAAGGGATCAGTTAGCAACAAAATGCCAGAGTGCAGTATGGAGGATGCTGTTGAAGTCATTGAACAAGGTGGCCAAGGGGGGAAGAAGGTATAGCCAACCATCCAATTTGGCTCATTTCCTCCAGTATCAGTCAATATGGTACACATACTGCCTCATGAGTTCCAAGCTGGAGATTAGGACCAAGATGACCAAGACATGGATCATATTCCTGTCTCTAGTGAAGACTCACAAGTAAGTATGGTACAAGATGATCCTGGAATGGCTACCCCAATGGAAACTGAATATGAGAGTGAAGAAGATGTGAGCATTAACCTCTCGTATCCTTTTGAGTATCTCTCGAATTCTATGACACAACATGTCAAGCCATTGTACATCAAGGCTTTCTTCGATGGAATACAACTGAACCGAGTCCTGATAGACAATGGGGCAGCAGTGAACTTACTACTGAAATCTTCTTTGAAAAAACTAGGAAAAAAGAATCCTAGGTTGATCCCAACCAGCACAACCATCGCTGGTTTTGCTGGAGACAAACAGATGGCTCAGGAAATTCTACCCATTAACTTAAGTGTGGGAACCAGGGACTACATGACAGCATTCTTCGTAATCGACAGTAATGCTAAATACAATGCTTTACTTGGGAGAGATTGGATCCACACTAACAAATGTGTGCCTTCTTCTTTGCATCAGAAAATTATGATGGCCTTAGGCAATGGAGAGACGGAGGAAATTGATGCAGATCCTCAACCTTTCATAGCCTGTGCAGACTTTGCAGAGGCCAAGTTGTATATTGAGGGAGTAACTCCACTCAGTATATTGAGGAAAGCTGATGGCTCAGCCGAAGTGACGGCTGATGAGGAAGTGACACACCTGAAGCACTTAGTCCAAGAGAGTGCTGATAAAGAGATTGTCGTTAAGGATGACAATAATGCCTGGTTATAGGCAAAGAGATGAAGAACAAGAAGCCAAGTCCTTGGCTCTAATTAAATTCTCAACATTGGATGTAAAAGCAATAGTCTAGAAAGTACAGGAGCAAGAAAGAGAAGCCATGATAATTGGCTGCAAACAGGAGCAGCAACAGGTCAGAATTTTGACCCTTGGCAAATACTGTGCATTAGACATTGAAACAAAGGTCCAAGAGATACAGGAAGAGGATGCCTTATGGACAGACTTTGTCTATGAGAAGGAGGGCAAAGATGTTGAACTAAAGAACCAGGGAACAGAACAAAGCGAGAAGGTAGCTTCAAAGGAAGAAGGAACCAAGGAAAAAGCTTCAATAAGTTCTCAGACACAAGACTTCTTAGAAAAAGTGAATTTAGAAGAAGGTTATATGCAACAACCCACCTATATAAGTGCTTGTTTGAATGTTCTGGACAGAGACCAACTGTTGGTTGTTCTAAAGAAATACAAAGATTGCTTCGCATGGTCTTATAATGAACTACTAGGATTGGATAGGTCATTAGTAGAACATAGGCTTCCTATGAAGCCTAATTTCAAGCCATACAAGCAGAAACCAAAAAGAATGAGTCCAGAAGTAATTCAGAAAGTCAAGGAAGAGATTCTTAGACTACTCAAGGCAGGCTTTATTAGGACAGCCAGGTATGTTGAATGGCTATCTAATATTGTGCCTGTAGTCAAGAAGAATGGTAAAATGAGGGTATGCATTGATTTCAGAAACTTAAATCTAGCAACTCCAAAAGATGAGTACCCTATGCCTATAGTGGATCTGTTGATAGACAGTTCAGCAGGGCATCAAGTTTTATCAATGATGGATGGGCATTCTGGTTATAACCAGATCTGCATCGCAGAGGAGGATGTCCACAAGACAGCATTCAGATGTTCTGGAAATATTGGCACCTTCGAATAGGTTAAATTGCCATTTAGCCTAAAGAATGCTGGGGCTACATATCAGAGGGCTATGAACATTATCTTTCATGACCTCATTGGAGGGTATTTAGAGTGTTATATTGATGACATTGTAGTTAAATCCCAATCCATGGAGGAGCATTTGTTTCACTTAGAAGTAGCTTTTGAAAGAATGAGAAAGTTCAAATTGAAGCTCAATCCTCTTAAGTGTGCTTTTGGCGTATCATCTGGAAACTTCTTGGGATATGTGGTATACAAGAAAGGAATACAGATTGACCAGAATAAAGCCAAAGCCATCATTGAAGCCGGACCTCCATCAAGGAAGAAAGAATTACAAAGGTTCCTTGGGCAGGTTAACTTTCTTCGAAAGTTCATTTCTAACACTGCAGGGAAAACTAAAGTATTTTCTTCCTTGTTAAGGCTGAAAGATGAAGAGGAATTTGTGTGGACAGTAGAACATCAAATTGCTTTCGAAGGTATCAAAGCCTACTTGGCCAACCCTCTAGTGCTGATGCCACCAAAGGGTAATAAGCCCTTGAAGTTGTACATAGCTGCAGCAAAAGATTTATTAGGAGCTTTTTTGGCCCAAGATAATGAAGAAGGCAAGGAGCAAGCTGTTTATTACCTTAGTAGGTTTTTAAATTCTTGTGAATGTAAATATTCAGCTGTTGAAAAGCTGTGTCTTGCTTTATATTTTGCTGCAATGAAATTAAGATATTATCTCTTACCTACAACTGTCTTGGTAATTGCAACCACAGATTTGGTTAAGTACCTGTTATCTAGACCTATATTGAGGGGGAGAATTGGCAAGTAGATACTAGCCTTATTAGAGTTTCATCTAGAGTATGTCTCCCAAAGGGCAGTAAAAGGGCAAGTTTTAGCCAATTTTCTGGCAGACCATCCATCTCAAATAGAGAGCCAAGAGATAATGAAACTTGGTATGGCTAGTGTTGAGCCATGGTAGATGTGGTTTGATGGGTCGAAAGCCAATGGCTTAATTGGGATTGGTATTGTGATTAAATCACCATAAGGGGTAGAAACCATACATGGTTTCAGAGTGGATGAAGCTACCTGTTCCAATAACCAAGCTAAATACGAAGCCTTAATAGTGGGACTAGAAATTCTTATTGGATTGCAAGTACACGCAGTTGACATATTTGGAGACTCTCAATTGGTGGTTAACCAAGTGAAAGGGATTTTCAAGTGTCAAAGCATAAGTATTTTGTCATACTATGTTGTTGCATTACATCTGCTTTCTCGGTTTCAAATAGCAAATGTAACTCATGTTCCAAGATTCTTGAACAATAGAGCTAATGATGTAGCTCAGAAAGTTTCGAACTTCAAGAGAAGGGATAATACCCAGAGGGACATAAGCCAAACAATATATCAAAGATTAATACAACCTGTGAATAAAAGGAATGTAGTCTTGGAAGTCAATCATAATGACTTACAAGAACAAGATTGGAGGCATCCAATAATGTAAAGATTGGTCGGGTCCATCTTCGAAGGCCAGCAGGAAAGTTAAATTGCAGTCTATGCAATACATGATATATGGTAATGCTCTCTATAAAAAGGGGGGAGATGGCTTATTGCTGGAATGTTTAGGCCCAAAAGAAGCATTAACAGATGGCTGAGGTTCATGAAGGCATTTGTGGTGCTCATCAGCCTGGTGTAAAGATGAGATGGTTGCTTCGAAGGCATTTCTATTATTGGCCAACTATCCTTAAAGATTGCATAGAATATGCAAAGGGTTGCCAAGCATGTCAAAAGCATGGCACAATAAGGCGTGTGCCCATAACTGACCTATATGCAGTAGTGAAGCCTTGGCCATTCAGAGGATGGGCCATGGATATGATGGAAAAAATACACCCACCTTCTTCGAAGCATCATTGTTTCATATTAGTGGCCACTGATTACTTCACTAAGTGGGTCGAAGCCAAGCCATACAAGGCTGTAGACCAGACAGAGGTCATTGGGTTCATTAAAGATTTGATCCATAGATTTGGCATCCCACAAACCATAACTGTGGATAATGGAACTGTGTTCAATGGGAAAATGGTGAAGTTTTTTGTGGCAGAGTTTGGAATTAGCCTTGTTAATTCCACACCCTATTATGCACAAGCCAATGGCCAAACTGAATCATCCAACAAGTCCTTGAAAAAAAGAATTCAAAAAGTTGTGGAGGATAATCTCAGGGATTGGCATAACCTTTTGTTGGATGTCTTGTGGGCTTACAGAACTTTCCCAAGATAAAGCACAGGAGTCACTCCTTATGCCTTAGTATATGGGCATGATGCAATTTTACTTGTGAAAATTAATGTTAAATCTTTGAGGGTAAGATGCCAAGATCAGTTAGATCCTGAGCAGTACTATCAAAGTATGTGCTTGGAGTTAGAAGGCATAAATGAAGCCAGGATTTTGGCGTTAAATAGCATTATTTTCAAAAGAAGAAAGCAGCCAAGAATTATAATAAGAAAGTCAAGCACATTGGTTTTGATGAAGGTGATTTGGTATGGAAAACAATACTCCCAATAGGAATTAAAAGCCACAAGTTTGGCAAATGGTCACCTAACTGGGAAGGACCATATTAAATTCATAGAGTTCTGCCTTTTGGAGCATACCATTTGAGAAATTTGAATGGGTATATACATCCCAAAAAGATTAATGGCAGATATTTGAAGCCTTATTTTCCAACCATTTGGGAAACACAAGGAATAAAATGAACATTAAGTACAAAAACATAAGACTACTCAAATGATAGACAAAAACTTATTCTTTCATAAAGAATTAAGTACAGTTTGCCACAAATTGGCCCAGAAATCGTTACAGTGTCTTAATTGTTTTTGTACAACCGATTTCCTATTGTTAAGTGAGGCAAATAGTTGAATAGCTGCAGCCATGCCTTCTTTTCAATCAGCCAGTCCTTGGTTGGTGATTTACAATTTGGTATCAGTTCGGACTAAGGCTTGATTTACTGCAGCCAGCTCCTCTTCAAACTGAGCTTTCTTTTCCAGCAGCTGGACTCAAAAGTGGGAGGCAGAGGAGTGTTATTCTTTCAGAGTTGATACTTCGGTATGCACTTGGGAAACAAAACTTTGATCTCTAGCTAGTTTCTCATCCGCAGCCTTGGCAGCATGACAAATGTTGAGGTAGAAATTGACAGTGGCTGCTGCCTGAGATAGGTGACTTGAAACATTCATGCCAGACTGCTCAGCAACTTTGCAGCATTGGGGGAACCCATTTTTTATTATAGGCCTTTACAGAGCTTCGAAGGGAATCCTCGAAAAAGAAATTAGCAGTTCCAGGCATGTGTCCAGATCTATCAAAGGTGCAGAAGGCTTGCTGCTGGAGGAAGAACTCTAAAAAATTTCCAGCAAGAAGTCAGCCAAAATTAATGGCTCAGCTTCAACATTGAATGTTGGAGAGGTAGAAGGTATGTCGAAGAGACTAGCTAGTTTGGCTTCGAAGACATCAACCTCATCTATAGACATGAGAGGCGCAGAGAGAGTTGTGGTGGAAGGCACAAAGGACTGCATGGGGATAGGAGAAATAGACGGAGCATCTTTAGCAGTCTCCATGGTCCTAGCCACCAATGAATCAAGTGAAGAAGGGCTGGAGCTAGGTAAAGGCAATAAACCTCGGATTGGAGAGCTACCAGCACCCTCAATAGGAGAATCAATTGCCATCATAGACGGAGTAGCAGTTGGGATTTCCTTGGAAGAAGAAGGGGGAGCAAGGCTCGAAAGAAAAGTATCAAGGGTCAAATGAGGAAAATATGGAGTCAAACTAAAAGAAAGAGTTAAAGGAATGCTAGGGCTCAAAGGGGGTACATGAAATGTGGGCCTAGGAAGTGGAAGTATTATCTGAATGGCTTTCACATTCTGCATTTGATTAACTTCAATTGAAATTGAGGGAGTCCTCATTGGAAGTATAGCCTCAGTAGTTGTTACTGCAAAAAGGAAGAGACGTAAGGTCAAGCTCTAGTGTCAAAATTTGATAAGGCAAAACAGTAGAAGCATGAAAGAAATTACTTGTTCCGTGGTTACCGCACTGATAAGAGAGCTGCGAAGAGAGTAATGTTCAGCAGTCTGTTGCCTTCTTGCAGCTTCCCTTTGTAGTGCCTCAGCAGCAGCAGCTTCATCCATCAGAAATTGTTGCTGTCGTCTTTTCTCAACCCTCTCAAAGACGATCATTGCTTTGGAATGTTCTTGTTCTACTGCCTTGGCAGCAACTTCATGGATAGGATCTTCAATCAAGTCAGTAGCAGGAACAGTCACTTTCTTTCTCTTCCTTCTTGGCAATGATGCTACTGGCTCCTTCTCAACCTCTCTCTCTTCAATTTGGGGATCAAGTTCTTCAGAAGTAAGCTCCTGTTCCATTACTTTGTCAATTGTCTCGGAATTAGGATCTTCGACCAAATCAGAAGAGGGGGCAGTCACCCTTGTTCTTGTCTTTCATTGTAATGGTGTTTCTTGCTCTTGCTCAATCTCTCTCTCTTCATTTTGAGATTCAGATTCTTTAGGAGTGAGTACCAGTTTTCTTTTCTTTTTCTGTTGTTGCCTGGCCTTTAGAGCAGCTAGAGTTTCAGCTCTTTTGGGAGATTCTTCTTGTGGAGATCCTGTACCAAAATATGTGAATATAGAGGAGACAAATAAAAGAGTTGAAGGGAAGATGAACTTAGAAATGCTTACCCTTCTTCGAAGCAGCTCTGGTAACTCTAGTTGGAGGAGGTGAGGCTGCAGGAGAGGTTGTGGTAGTTGCAGAAAAGGGAGAAATGTTCTCAACTGTCGCTGACTTAGCCTTCGAAGGCACTCCTAACCCTATTAACAAGTCATGAGGGTGTGCAGATAGACGTACTTCCATATTGGCATCCACACCGCTCGAATCTTTTTCAAAACTAAGCGAGATGGGAGAAAAGGACAAATTGAAATTCATTCAATTCCTTGTAGCTTTGAGTATTGCCGCCTCTAGTTTTGATTTAGATATTCTCAAGTCTCTAGCTGTAAGGTGGACATTCGAGAGACTGCAAAGTGGAACAGGTATCCCTTGAGTGAGCCCAAATTGTCTGGCAAACTGAGAGGGGCAGTACACCTCAGATATGCATTTATAACCTCGAGGGTTTAAAGTGCCAATGAACAGCTCCCTCGGTAACAAAATTGAAGCCCACATATCTTTGTGTAGTGAGGTGGAGCACTCTTTATCAGCCAGAAAATATTGCAGCCAAGCAGGTCCTTTATTGGCGTCAAAGGGACAAAAAAGGGAAGCAGGAGGAGAAATAGGGAGTTGGTAAAAGAAGGCAAAGTAATAAGCAAAAGAACCAGGGTAAAGAGCAATCCCAGCATACTTTTCTCCATAGGTGCTAGGGTCTTGAACAAGGAATCTTAGGTATTTTTGGTGAAATAGGCAAAAAGCCAGAGCTGGAGCACCCAAATGAGACCTCCTTGGTTAACATCAAGAGGTTTTTCACAAAATTGGGAACAAGCTCTGTAAACATGACCTAAAAGATAAGGAGCAAGAGCTATATGTTTTTTCAAGACAAGTGCCTTCGCAAGTGGAGCGAACTCAGGCATAATCCTCTGAGATGAGGTGCAAAAGAGAAATTTGCACAACTAGTATAAAATGAAGGAAAATAGTTCTCTGTCTCTCACGAGGCCTTCCCTTTTATTTTCAGCCTTTACGAAGTCGCTGTAAGAAGAGTTTAAAGCTGGAAGGGAAAATTTGACAGGGAGGTCCAGGTAGTTAGGAGTAAAAGGAGAACCATGGGGTGAAAGCCCTAAAAGATGGCAAATATCAAGAATGGTGGGGGCGATCATACCGCACCGAAATTGGAAAAAATTAAAAAACATATTCCAAAAACATAGAGTAGCAAGGATTAAAAAGGGATCCTCAAGAATGATAAACCTGAAAAGACGAAGAGCGTTGAGGATGCAGAACTCCTGTAGGTCATCTTCTCTCACAGGCACAACTCTGTCATACAATTCCTCCCATTCAGCCCTCAATGTCGGCCAACAGCAATGAGGCCGGGTCATTCTCCAATTGCTCCAGTCAAGTCCTCTTTCGTAGAGAAGAAAGTGATCCTCCAAACGAAGGCATAAAGCTAGGAGTTGGTCAGGAGCTTCCCGAAAGATGGGACCTAAAATGTACTCTTGTTAGTTGCTGTGACGAGGAACAGAGAGACGTCCATCTATGGCGCTTGGCCCACCAGTTGTTAGTTTGGCGATTTCTTCATCAATACATCGTTTCAAAACCATGGTAGGGCTGATACGATTGCCAGCAAGCACTTTTAGCGAGGAGGGATCCATTGGTAGCAAGCAGTAAGGAAAAGAGGGTTAACAGAAGATCGGTAGAAAGAAGGGTTTGTGCGTTAAAAGAGCAAGTGATTTCAGAGCACGAAACAAAAGGGTTTTTAAAGCTTTTGTGTTTGAAAGATATATTGCGTAAGTCGCTAAGTACTAGAAGTATGAATACGAAAAGTTTCCTTCAATATTGATACTTTTGGAGGGAAAAACATAGCTCAGATACTGAGATTAGCTTCGAAATAAGGTATTTGGCTTCGAAACCAGATTTTGGCACCAAAAATCAAACAACGACGGCTTCAAAATATAGAAGTCGGCTTCGAAGCATACTAGATGCTTAAAAATGTAAGAATACTCAAGAGTGGGTTTACTGAGAAGAGACCAAAGACCTGTAATAGGTTTCTTAGCAAAAATAATACCCTTGAAGCAAAACTTAAGGCCTCTTAAGGATGTGAATTGTTGTTCGAAACATCTAAACCAATAGTTGGTTTGTATATACACAGAGAATTGTTTGTTCGGTTAAAACAGTGTACCCTAAGGGCAATTTCCATATTGTTGTAAGTGTGGACTGTTGCAAGACTAGTCAGTATTAACCACGACTATATTTTGGTTATGGTTAAAACAGGCTTTGAGGGGAAAGATTGTTAAAATTCGAAGCACCAATTCCAAACAAAAATCAACAAGAGTTGGTAACCATAGTCCATAAATTGGACAATTCATCTCAGCATCCTTATTGGAATTAATTGGATCTATATTTGAAGGATAAGATTGTTAAATTCGAAGCACTGATTCTAAATGAACATCAGCAGAATTGTCAATTCTATTCCAAAAGTTGGAAGAATTCATGTTGATTTCAGTGTTTTAACAAATGTGTCCAGTTTCAAAGAATGAGTTTGTTCGAAGCTCTGAATTGGCTTTTGAAGACAAAAGGAAACAGGGTCAAACAATGCCAAATACAGAAGAATTTTGTTTGTATTCAAGCCAAGGCAATTACATCGAACAACCCTATCTGGGTATGAACTCAAGCTCATAAAAATAAGGAATGGAATAAATAACAAGATTATGAAATTTGGTCCAACAGTGATCAATGAATTTTTGTTCTTTCTTTATTATATCTTTTATTTCTTCTAATGTTGGCTGCACGAGTTGATGTACTCTCACTTCGTAGTAGAGCTCTTCAGCCTTTATTTCGAAAACTTCCTCTCTCGATCTTTGTTCTGATTCATCTATGACCAAATCATCCTAATACGCAGAATCTTTATTCTTGAAATCATCGAACTCTTCGATGAAGTTCTCTGCTTCATACTGGGCATGAATTCGAAGAGACGAAAGTTGGTTTAAAGATTGTGTAGTAGCCATAGAATTTCGATGCCAGTAGAGGAGCAATGAAAGTTGGTCCAGGAACATATGAAGTTCTGCTTAGGCAAGAGGATTAAAGACATGGCTTCTAGCCAGAATATCACAAGCCCATTGAAAGTTCTTGAGAGGGACTGCGCCCTCAAGAACATTGAAGGGCAAGTGAGAGAAAGCTGCAAGCAGAAGTTGAGCTTGTTTCCGCTCAGCGGGAGTAAGGAATGGTGGAGGTTTGTAAGGTGGAAAGATTTCATTCATGGGAAGAGCAAGCCTCAGTTTCTCTGTCCAGCAAAGAGTTGGTGGAGGAGAAGGTGTAGATGCTTCTGCTTCAGAAGATGGAGAAGAAGGTGTGGATGCTTCTATTATGGGAGAGGGCACGGGGGTGGAAGGAACAAAGACATTAATATAATCAAGCCAATCAGAAGAACAAATCTTCGCCTTCTGGGCTAAAAATGATGGGTTGTACCCTTGTGCCTCTTCTGGGCGTCGGGCAACAAGCACTGTCGTTGTAGGCATGGAAAATGTATACCATGCCACAAACTACGTCGATGGTCAATGGGCACATAGGGGTAGACCACTGAACTTCGAGCGTAGGAAGGGAACTCCAAAGGGTCAATGAACTCAACAAAATGATGGTTGATTCGTTCCCTCAAATCATAAGTCTCAGGGGTTGACCAATTTGTCCAGTCAGAAACCCCAGAAGATGAAGAAGTTACAGCTTTATCCCATGCAGAGGTCTGTGAAGAAGAGTTTCCCAAGTCCATATTTGAAATTTTCTGAATCAAAGATTTGTGAGTAGTTTGTTCGAAGCACAAGAGTGAGTTAGAGGAGGAACTTCTTGTATCTATATTTGCAAGTTTCTGAATCGAAAGATTAAGAGCAATGTGTTCGTAATCCAAATGTCAATAATTTGTAAAGGCATCCATGACCTAGATATGGAAAGGTGGATAAATGTGGCTAATTAATGCATGAAAATTCTTTCGAGGAGGAACAACATCATCATATGACTCTTCATGTGCTCGATCAATGGAGGAGAAAGTTGATTCGGCCATAGAAGGAGTATCAGTCTGTGCGAGTGCTAAGGTATTGGAGCGTTCACAAGATTGAAAGTGAATTAATGCAAGTGATCATCAATAAATGATGGTTGCATTTCCAGAATTTAGACCCCATGCACGTTCTAAAAAACGCGGGAAAAAAAGCTTTGATCCACTAATATCACCAAGTATTGGGTATATTAGAGCGGGGGGTAATATTGGCTACATATTTTGTAAAAGCCAGTTACGATTCGACACGTGGCAGAGTAAGGGTAATATAAGAAGATTATTCAAGCCTTCGATCCTTATCGTACACGTGACAGTTAATATTGGTTCTTACAAGATCTGAATAGCATTGGATCAGTAACGAGATGCAAGGTGACGTGACTTCAACGGTTACCCACATTCAAATTCAAATATAGGAGGGAAGCCTAACTGTAAGTGATGGCGTGGTGGAACTACTTACAAGGCAGCATGATCAGCGATCATAGAGGAGCAGTTCGACGGTTTGAAGTGCAGTTCGAAGGTCATCATTGACAAGTATAAATAGCAGGGAAGCTCCCAGAAAAAGCCCCCGGACTCAAATCCAACAAACCAATCATTTACTTCATATTTTCCTTTTTAATTTTACATTTCCAGTATTTACATTTCCTGCACTTTAAATACCTATTCTTTACATTCCTACACTTTAAATTCCTGCACTGTACTTCGTTCATAGGAGTAGTTTCAAGTAGATCGTCACTATAAACCTCTACGAGGCTGAGTTTGGATCATTGTAAGTTTTCATTTTAATGAAATACTTCAGTTGTTCGTCATTTCACTGTTATTTTGCTTAATTTCTCCTAAGTCAAGCCACCAGTAAAAGTCCTCTTCATTGAGGCTGAAAGAACTAAAATACAATCGTCTGATAATTGATTGACAATTATAATTTCTGTAAGGACTGATTGATCCTTGCTGGCACGCTCGCATTTACAAAAATACCCTTCGAAAGCCAAAAAGCCAACAGTACATAAACTAAACATAAGATAAGATACAACCCTCTCATAAAAGGTGAGACCTACATGCGTGTAACCTACCGCTTGTCTCTCATTTTATATTTGATTTATGTGTTCTTAGCACTACTAATCCCCAATTAGTAAAAAACTTAACAATATTGAAAGAATATTTTATAAACTTTACTACAAAATTGACATTATTTTTTCACCTTTCCAATTTCCCATTGCATTCAAATCTAAAAAATTTCCCTTTACATTTATGTATATAAACATCCATTTAAAGAACTTTCAAATTGGAGGCCTTTAGAAGAAGGGTGTTTTCACTATGTTTTCAGTAAAGAAAAACACAAGCCATTGGATGGGTATTTCTGTATCCAGCTCTATGTTTAGAATCTATACGTTTCAATAATTTGGAAGATATTTGGAATGTTCTGAAAAAAAATCAGTTTTTTTTATTTTTAAACAAGTTAAAAAGCTAAAATTTAAAGAGTAAATTACAATAAATTCTCTTAACTTATGATTTATTTACATTTTTTCTCTTAAATTTTAAAACTTGACAATTAACTTTCTCAAAATATTAACTTATTACATTTAACTCTTTTTGTTTAAATTTTGTTAAGAATTTACAAAGAATCAAATCAAGTGTAAGAATTTTATTACATTTTTATTTTGTTAAGAATTTAGTGATCTCATTTACACTTTGCCACTAAGTAAGGGAGACAATGTGCAAATGAAATCACTAAAATAAGAATGTTATTATTCATTAAAAATTAAATGAATATGTCATATATTTTATATATGATGTGAACAAAATCTTAACAGAAAAAAGTCAGCTATAATAAGATAATACTTTAACAGTTGACTGTTAAGTTTAAAAGTTTAATAAACAAAGTTCAAATAAATCATGATTTAGGAGGATTTAATATAATTTATTTAAATTTAAAAAGAAAAAATATTTGTCATCAACTAACAAAAGCCATTAGCCTTTTAGATTCTTCAAAAATAAAAAAATAAAAACATCATTCCCAAACAATCTCTAAGCAACTTCGACACTACTAACAGTTTGCTTAGCTGAAGTAAACTGTCTATGTTATCACTTTCTCAAACTCTAATAAAAAATTATTTAACTAGTCAATTTAAAAATTATTTTATTTTAACTTGCATTCTTCAATAAGATCAGATAGAGAGAGCCAAACAAAGAACATGCATACCCTTTGTTTGGAAAGAATTAATTTAGCTTCATTTTTAGACTAATTATTTATATTAATCTAAATTAATTTCGCTTGAGAAAAATTGTTGGCTTTTTTTAATTTGAATGTAATAATTATGAGAAAAAAAATAAAATAATTATAGTTATATTTTATCTTATTAATTAAATTAGCTATTTTGTCTTTTGCACTTATTCAACTCTTGCCAAAATGAGTTCATAATATATTATTATTTTTTGATAAATTATTTAAATTTCCTTTGGCATGAACTATTTCAACTAAATTAATCAATAAAAATAATTAACTGATTATAAAAAATATCACATTCAAATTATAATTATTTACTTTTCACTTTTAAAAAAAAAAACTTTGTTCAAGCATGACTTTTTTGCACTTATTTCAACTTTGTGTCTGTGATTTTATCTCTCTCATCTCTTTTTAACAGAAACCAAGTCCAAGCTGCTGCGGCCGATGACCGATCCAGGCTTCTGAGTGACACACAATTTTTGCGAGTTGAATTTAGATGATTCTTTAACACAATTCAATTGGACTTGGAACAATCTTCTAGTTTAGATGGGCTCACTTTAAGAATATCAAAATGATTTTTTGTTTGTTTTGTAAAATATGTCCAACAACTTATCTATGCAAAATATCATATTAATTGAACATTAGCTTCACATTTATCTTTAAAAAAATAAAAAAAAAATTATTCTTAAAATCACATTTTTTTGCCTTATTTTTTTAGTAATAATAAACTTCTCAATCTTTAAAAGATAAATATGATCGATTACATATGTTTTTTATTATTATTTATTTAGTTATATATATATAAGTAACTTGAGAATTAGTTTTTTTGATTTTTGATTAAAAGATGTGTAAAAAAATAAAAAAGTTATATGATAATTTAGAATAATTTTTTAACTTTTTAACTAAAAACTAAACTCGTCGAACTAAACCTGGGTCAATTAAACTTGCATGATAGATGGTGTTACAGGATCAATTTTTGAGTTAAATTTTCAACCTGCAATGGCACTAAATTACAACAGTTAGTCACAGCCAAACATGTACCAATTACTCACAATGAGATTTATGAACAAACAAGTATACACAAAACACATTACAGGAATTATTCCCAACCTTTATTACTACCAACTAATATAAGGGTACAACAGTATTTGTACAAATTACATCCTCTACCTGAAATTCTCAATGCCTTAGCATTTTAAAGGCATTTACAAATCAGTTATGAGCAGTTGACACCTTCAACTGCTAGGGTAAATTCAAACCAACAAAAGCTACTGTAAGAAATAATTGTTGGTAACTGGCAGAAACTACCTTGGACCATATCCTTAATTGTAACATTCTTTGTCATAACTCCTTGCAAGCATAATTGTTAATAACCGCCATGTCTGTCAACCTTGTATCATGCCAACATAACTCTCATAAACTGTCATCTATATCAACCTTTGAACCCTCATGAGTTTGATCCATGAATTTGTAAGTCTTTGTCTGCCACTAAGTGTCAAATCCACTAATCTCTCTGACCCAACAAGCTCATACTGTCAGCAGCATTCGGGTTAAGTTTAGCCTTACATTTGCCCATATAAAGCATCACTTGTCATTGAGTCTTGTAGCATTGTCACTGCTACATTGTTATCTTGACTTAGGCATGCCTCTCTCACGTCTAATTTGAATGGTTGATATAGTTGCAAGGTGCAACCACATGTTAACCTATGTATCCAAGTCCTAAGGTGCTAACAAATGAATAGTAGCAAAAGCAAGCATGACTTTAGTAAGATTATTATGACGGGATGTTAAGTATCTGTTTAATTTGATTTTTAAAAAATTATTTTTAGATGAGTTTTTATTTATTTTTAGTGAAATTTTTTTTTATATTTTAATTAATTCTTTATTTTAAAAAAATGCACCTAATCAAGATACATATAAAATTTCTTTATTTTTAAAAAATGCACCTAATCAAGATACATATAAAATATAAAATAAATTGGATAAAATATTTTAAAAGTCACTAAAAATAGATGAAAATTCAAGCAAATTTGTTTGGATTTTTATTTTTAGTGATTTTTTTTCATATTGGGTTGAATTTTTTTTACTTTTTAAATATATATAATCTTGATATATCTATAAATTTAAAAAATTGACTAGAATATAGAAAAAAAAAATTAATATAAACAAACAAAAACCCATTTAAAAATAATTTCTGAGAATTGTAACCAAACAAAGTTTCATGTTGATTGTGGTTAATTACATTAAGATTCTTTAACTAATGATATTTTCTAATCTATGAACTATTTTATATCAACCTCTAAATTATGAAATTCATACAAATACATCATTTTTAGAGGTGGTCTGAGGGGAGTTTACAAGGATAAAAATGATATATTTTGATAAAAAATAAATGAAATAAAATGATATTTGTTAATAGTGGAGGAATTTTTGCCGAAAATAATTCTATTCATTGTTGACAAGTGATGACTTTTCTTCACGTATATTTTTTGTTTCCCCATTAATTAACTATGAAAAAAAAAATTTGAGTTATAAATTAATAGTAATTCTACAAACACAATTTTCTTTCATAAATTTTTCGGATGACGTGGCAAGTTTGGCTAAAAGGTTTTGAAATTTGAGACGGGAAAAGTGTAAGAATGCGTTAATTACATTTTTTTGCCACATCATTTGGAAAATTTGTGAGGAAAAAATTGTGTGGATGAAATTTCATAAACTAATTTACCTTTTGTCATTCCTATGCTGGAGGCATCAATCTCTAATGAGTAAGTCTATGTGTACATGTTGGCTACATATTTTGTAAAAGTCAATTACGATTTGATACGTGACAGAGTAAGGGTAATATAGGAAGACTATTCAAGCCTTCGATTCTGATCGTACACGTGGCTGTTAATATTGGTTCTCACAAGATCTGAGTAGCATTGGATCAGTAACGAGATACACGGTGACGTGGCTTCAACGGTTACCCACATTCAAATTCAAATATAGGAGGGAAGCCTAACTGTAAGTAATGGCGTGGTGGAACTACTTATAAGGCAGCATGATCAGCGATTACAGAGGAGCAGTTCGACGGTTTGAAGTGCAGTTCGAAGGTCATCCTTGACAAGTATAAATAGCAGGGAAGCCCCCAGAAAAAGTCCCCGGACTCAGATCCAACAAACCAGTCATTTACTTCATATTTTCCTTTTCAGTTTTACATTTCCAGTCTTTACATTTCCTACACTTTAAATACCTGTTCTTTACATTCCTGCACTGTACTTCGTTCATAGGAGTAGTTTCAAGTAGATCGTCACTGTAAACCTCTACGAGGCTGAGTTTGGATCATTGTAAGTTTTCATTTTAATGAAATACTTCAATTGTTCGTCATTTCACTGTTATTTTGCTTAATTTCTTCTAAGTCAAGCCACCAGTAAAAGTCCTCTTCATTGAGGCTGAAAGAATTAAAACACAATCGTCTGATAATTGGTTGGCAATTATAATTTCTGTAAGGATTGATTGATCCTTGCTGACACGCTCGCATTTACAAAAATACCCTTCGAAAGCCAAAAAGCCAACATATATTTTTAGCACGCCCAGTGGGACTTGTTAAAATGGCTAGACGAAGACGACAAGGAGAAAATGAACGCTTGGAAGAAGGCGTAGAAGAAGAGGTAGAAATACTTAATCCAGAGGATAATGTGGTAACACATCCTGTGGAAACTCCCATATTGTCAGAACCTATGGTCTAATGCATCAAGATTTCGAGACAAGAACCATATGTTCATAATATTGGACGAAACCAAGGAATTGGACCATCTACTGTTCCATCTACTCAACCAACCAATCCATGGGATGGCCTAGTAGATGCTATGGGACAACAATTAATGAACACAATGGAAAGGTGGACAAAATCCTTTTTGGATCGAATGAATAACCACCAACCAACAAACACAAGACACATAGAGGAAGTTTTTAATGTCCCTCAGCAAAGATTGGCTAGAGACAAACAACCTATGCAAGTTAATGGACATTCTAATGGTCAAACTAGTAATCAGAACTATGAAAGACCATCACCTCAGTCTTGGTATGAACCCATTTCGAGGCCTATAGCAGGCCAAAATGTCTCAGTACTTAACAATGAAGCCACACAAGTTGGTGGATCTGGTCAAGTACAAGAAACTGGCATAAGAATGGTTACAAATCCCATGTTCGAAGCCATACCTGGTACTAGGGGGTATAATAATCCCTTATTTGAATTTATACTCGGGGGGTTGGAAGGTTGGCCTGCAAATGGAAGGGACACAACACCTGTTCCAGCACCTTTCGCAGGTCCTTTCGCAGGACAGACTCAAAGGGATTACCCACACCCCCAACAGCAACCTACACCACAGGGGCAACCAGTCCTAAATGTACCACCTTATGGACTAAGATGACTGCAAGCATAAGTTTGTCCACCAAACCCTGTGTTTGTCTCTCCAGTAGTGGTTCAGCAAGCACAAAATATGGTCCCTAGGGACCAAATTGCTGATATTGTTAGGGAGATGTGTGAACCAATGGCTCGGGGGGTCCAAACTCCTGTATACAGAAAATCATACCCAGAATGGGTAGATAGGGTACATGAATACCCAAGGGGATTCAGAATACCAGATTTTACCCTTTTCTATGGAAGTGGGAATCAATCAACAATATAGCATATTGCTAGGTTTGCTGCTCAATGCGGTGAATTTACTAATCATGACTATATGAAACTGAGATTATTCCCAAATTCTCTAACTGGGGGAGCATTTGTATGGTACATCAACTTTACACCTGGCTCCATTCAAACTTGGCAACAAATGGAAGAGGCATTTCATGCCCAATTCTTCCAATCGGAGCCAGAGGTTTCTATGGTAGACTTGGCAAGATTGAGTCAAAGGCCTGAAAAAAAGGCTACTCAGTTTATTGCCAGATTTAAAAGGGCTCGAAATAAATGTAGAGTCATCCTACCAGAGCTAGAATTCGTAAGATTGGATCAAAACGGTTTAGAGTTCAGGTTTCGAAAGAAGTTTGACTCAACTGAATCCAGAGATTTGGTCGAACTAACCTATAAGGTGTCTCGATATGAAGCATTACTAGAGGAGGAACAAGATCAAAATAATGTCTCGTACAAGACATATTATAGAGATCCAAATTATGAGATCGATGCAGCAGAGATTGTGGGCAAAGAACCTGTAATTTGTGAAGCATTAATTCATAAGGATACAACAATTGACCAGCAGTTTAAAAAGAAAGACTTTTACTATAGCAACCCCGGTCTGTTCCCATTTGACTATTGTATCCGGACTTAGGTTCCGTAGATCCTAGCATGGTTTAATTGTTGTTGTCGTTCTTTAACTTCTCATTTTGAGTTATAGGATGTTTTGTGTCTGCTTTCAAAGTTGGTTGGGTTCTAAACCAAATCTTCTTGCCCGCTTTTGAGTTGGTCGCCGGCGAGGGTTTGGTCGCCGGCGAGGGTTGAGTTTTGTCTCTAGTGGCTCGAGCCAGGATTTCTTCGCTCGAGCGGCGATGCGTCTAGTATAGACACGAGAGCAGGTGTCTTCGCCGGCGAGCTTTTCTTCACTCGAGCGGCGAGTTGTATGTTTGAGTTCTTCGCTCGGCGAGCATTCTGCGCTCGGCGTGCTTCGGTTCTGCGCACTGAAGCATCGAGTTCTTAACTCGAGCGAGCTTTTCTTCGCCGAGTATTTCTTGTGTCTAGTCGCCGGCGACCATGTCTTCGCCGAGCGAGCTCGTCCCAAAGATTTAAACGCAGCAGCAGTTCTAAAACGTCTTTTTCACAATTTTTGATCCAGAAACCCTAGTTTCGAGTCTTTTCTCTCTCAACTCATCTTTTCCTTGGGTTTGATCTATCTAGAGGGTGTTTCTAACCAAGTTCCTTCATTAAAAAGGTAGAGGAGAGTGAGGGCTTTCGTTTAATCTGAGCATTGTTGGATTTGGAGCACTTTGAAATTTGGGCAAACATCTTCATCTTCTTCTTTTGGGTTCATTGCTTTGAGGTAGGGATTTCCTACTCCTTGTATAATGCTTTTTAATCCTAAGTGTTGGTGTTTTGGTATGTGGGGGGGGGGTAGTTTGGTAATTTTGGGAGAAACCTTAGGGTGTTGTCATAGATTAATTCATGTAATTAATTTAGAAAGGGGAATTGTGTATTGGTTAAATTCATGAGATTTGGGAAATTGAGATTGGTTGATGTAATTGTATATTTAATCACTCATCTGTGGAGTTGATATTATATATAGATTGTGATATTTATTTCTTGCTTAGAAATAACTGTTTTGGGCTATCGGTGGAGGATAGCCATTGATTGTTGTAGACTTTGCATGCGGCTTAGGTATAACTAGAATTGAGTCAATTGTTTGACTGTTGAGTTAATACAGAACTTTTGTGTATTAATTATGTGTTGTATATGGCAATTGTGTGTTTCATTGCATATGCATTGGTTTGGAGGAGATAGGGGATGAACTCCACGGTTTAGGGGAAGATAGGGGATGGACCTCTAAACCGGACTTGTTGGGAGGAGATAGGTGATGAACTCCACGGTTTAGGGGAAGATGGGGGATGGACCTCTAAACCGGACTTGTTGGGAGTAGATAGGGGATGGACTCCAGTAGCATCATGCTTATGTGTGCTTATTGATTAATAGATATATTTCTATTTATGGTTGATATGATACATCACTAAAATGTGTATCAGTTGGAAAGTATGGAAGTGAATTGATTATGATTGATACAATACCAACTCGTGTATTTGTTATGAATAGGTCTAACTTGAATTATTATTCCTGTGGAATTGAAAGTGTTGTTAATAAAAGATGAAACCCCTGTTGAGTTATTTGGCCAGGTTCTGAGTCATAAGTGGAAAGTAAAGTGTGCCATAGACCTTATGTCATAGGCAGAATAGACATTCGTATCATGTAAATTGTAACTTGATTATAGTATGTGTTAACCATGTATCAGATACTAATGCTTTAGTTATTTCTTATGCTTGGTTTAGTATTTTTCTACTGGGCTGTGGCTCACCCTATATGGGAACTTCATTTTCGTGTTCAAAGTGTTCATTACCTCCAAGGACTTAGCTTGTGAGGACGTGGACTTGAAGATTTGCTTATTATGTTTTATTTGTTTTATTTGAACTATGTAAACTTTCAAGCCTAGGGCTTTATTTGTTTTGAGTTAGAACTCATGAATTTGTGTCCAAGTGTTGGCTTGGCAAGATGTAAGCCCGTAGGGCATTTATTTTGATGTTTTATTTCATAATACTCTGATGGATGGACTTATATTATTGTTTTAATATAATGATGCATGTTTATATTATTTATTATGGGTTTATTTTTGAGGGCGTCACAACTTGGTATCAGAGCGTACCGGGTTCGAATACTTTGGGTACGTGGGAAGTGATTAGTATCACAATGGGTTCGTCTCGTTTGATAAAGACTTAGTGTAATGATTGCATGCTTATATGATAACATGTTTATGTGACTATGTGGGTATGGAATGTAGTTCTTAGGATGTTGATTGGATCCTTGAGTCTCTGAAAGTCTTGTTGGAAAGGCACTTGATCAATGTTGTTTCCAACCGGAACTTTAGTGACGCCTCGGGACTGTCATTATCCAGGAATGAAATTCGTAGGTGCTTATGTGATTATGTGCTTACGTGGTGTGATTTATTGTTGTCCAATGTATTAGGACACAAGTGTTATAGTTTTGGCACATTATTTAGAGTGCTAACGTCTTTGTTTCCTTTATTAGGATGTCAGGACGAGGACGAGGTCGCGGTAGGCGTGGTAGGCAGGCTAGGCAGGAAGTGCC
Source organism: Camellia lanceoleosa (assembly GCA_025200525.1). NCBI lineage: Eukaryota > Viridiplantae > Streptophyta > Magnoliopsida > Ericales > Theaceae > Camellia > Camellia lanceoleosa. Next base: position 2,774,579 of record CM045769.1, read on the forward strand.
TATACCGGAGGAAATACCTAGCTCAGAGGGTGTTGGCTGTGCCAATGTGGCCGAGCCAAGAGGCTGAAGAAGGTATGGGCGCCTTGGCCCAAGAGATAGCTGGAGCTTTTAGGGAGTCAGTGGGCATTCTTAGGGCTCAGAATCAGGCTCAGGTAGTTGCGGCAGATGCAGGGCCTTCTTTTCTGAAGAGGGAGTTTTTCTGGTCTCAACCGAACGTGTTTGTAGGTGATCCTAGCGAGCCGCTTAAGGCGCATTTAATGGCTCGAGCATAACGAAAACGTTTGAGATGCTTGGCATCGAAGACGAGGGTTGAAGGTGACCTTGGCATCGTTCCACCGAAAGGGATGCGGTCGATGGTGGAAGTTCACCAAGGGTCGTATTGGAGGTACCTGGAAGGCTTTTGTTGATGCTTTTCAGGAGAAGTACATCTCCACTGCTCAGAGAAGTTGAGAGAGCAGCCCGGCCAAGCGAAGCAGTTCATCAGTGGCCGAGTTTGAGGCTGCATTCACTAGTTTGTCCAGGTTTGCACCTGAGTTAGTGGCGACTGAGGAACGCCGCTGCATTGAGTTTGAGAAGAAGTTGAGGCGTGGCCTCATGCTGAGAATTGTAGGGTCTATGATTCGGGATTTTGGGCGATTAGTTGATGCCGCAGCCCACACTGAGATTATGATGCAGGAAGAGGAGGAAGGGCAGAAAGGCTCCAAGAGGAGTCAGGATGGTCAGGGCGATGGCAGGAGGCAGAGAGGTTTCACTCTTCAGCAGCCTCAGAGTAGTTTTTCTAGGTCCACTTTTCTGTGCGGTGCTAGTTAGTTCGGGAAAGGTAGTCGAGGACATTACTGTTTCAAGTGTGGTCACCGGGCCACAAGTCTCCGCTTTGTCCTCGAGAGGGAGGAGTTCAGAGAGCAAAGATCTTCTTGGCCGATCTCGAGTCGAGTCAGAGTAGAGGTCAGCCACTATCGTGTTTTCAGTGTGGTCAACCAGGGCACATGAAGAGGTTTTGCCCACAGTTGAGTGGTACACCGGGTGCTTCGGGTTCGAGGCAGACTCGTGAGTCACCGCACCTTTCGGTCGATTCAGCCTCGAGGGCCAATCAGGGCTTCTTCGTCCCCACCAGACAGTCTTCTCGCTCCGAGGGGTGAGCAGTTGATCGAGGTCGTGCAGGCTGCGTGTATGCCGTTATCACAAGAGATCTTGTACCGCTCGTCGGTTGTGAGAGGTACCTTCTTGTTTTGCAATTCGGTTGCTAGTGTTTTGATCGTCTGGTGCATCTCATTCTTTTGTGTCTCTTGATTCAAGATCTATTTTGGAGTTGGAGTTAGCAGTTAGCATCTCCTATTTGTGTAGTGTCACCACTTGGGGGTGAATTGATTTTGAGGCAAGGTGTTAGGGGTTGTGATATAGAGGTCGATGACCATAGAATTCCTTTTTCTTTTGTGGTTATGCCCATGAAGGGCTTCGATGTTATTTTGGGTATGGACTGGTTATCATCATACCGGCATTTATTGATTGCTACCGTCAGAGGGTCACTTGTTGTACAGCTTAGCGGAGAACGCGTTTTCATTTTCTCGGGGACAGGTTGGTAGTGTTTTGCCAGCAGGGTACAATCAGAGAGAGCGGAGTGAGCTTAGTGGTCTACTTGCTAGCTTTGAGAGTAGTGAGTGTGATGAGACCCAGATTGCGTTGCCGAGAGTGGTTTGTGAGTACTCGGACGTTTTTCCCGAGGATCTTGTTGGTTTGCCACCTCATCGAGAGATTGAGTTCTCTATTGATTTAGTGCCCGGCACGACGCCGATTTCTATGGCACCTTACCGTTTTGCCCCGAGAAAAAAGTTAGTTGAGTTGAAGGTTCAACTCCGTGAGTTGCTAGATAAGGGCTATATTCGTCCCTAGTGTTTAGCCATGGGGAGCACGCCCTATTTGCTAAGAAGAAAGGTGGTGCTTTGAGGCGTGTATAGATTACGGAAATTGAATCGGCTACTTGCTAAGAATAAGTACCCTATGCCTCGTATAGATGATTTGTTTGACCAGTTGAAGGGTTCCGTTGCTTTTCTAAGATAGACTTGAGATCGGGTTATCATCGGTTGAGAGTCGTGAGGAGGATATTCCAAAGACGGCATTCCTGCACGGTATGGCCATTATGAGTTCTGGTGATGCCGTTTGGGCTCACCAATGCACCGGCGTGTTTATGGATTTGATGAACCGGATCTTCCGGAATTCTTAGATCGCTTTTGTGGTCGTCTTCGTGGGCGACATTCGATTTATTCACCTTCGAGGAGGAGCACGAGGAGCACTTGAGAGTGGTGCTTGAGTTACTTAGAGCCCATAAGTTGTATGCTAAGTTTGGGAAGTGTGAATTCGCTAGAAGAGGTGAAGTTTTTAGGCCACGTAGTTTCGGAAAAGGGTGTCTGTTGATACATCCAAGACGGAAAGGCAAGATTGGGCCTGACCTAGGAGTGTGTTTGAGATCCGCAGTTCGGGATTGGCGGTATTATCGTCGGTTTGTGAAAGATTTCTCCAGTTGGCTTCACCATTGACTAGATTGACGGAAGGAGTCAAATTGTATGGAGTGAGACTTGTGAAAAGTCGTATCAGGAGTTGAAGGTTAGACTGACCACCGCTCCGGTCTTGATTATTCCGGAGAGAGGGTTGGGTTATGCAGTCTATTGTGATGCCTCACGAGAGGGTCTGGGTTGCGTGTTGATGCAAGAGGGGAAAGTGGTTGCCTATGGTTCACGTCAGTTGAAAATTCACGAGAAGAATTACCCTACGCATGATTTAGAATTAGCAGCTGTGATATTTGCCTTGAAGATTTGGAGGCATTATCTGTATGGTGAGAAATTTGAGGTATTCTCCGATCATAAGAGTCTGAAATATCTGTTCACACAGAAAGACCTGAATTTGAGGCAGAGAAGGTGGATGGAGTTCATTGAGGATTATGACTTCGAGTTGCACTATCATCCGGGGAAGGCCAATGTTGTGGCCGATGCCCTTAGTAGAAAATCTGTTGGTGACTTAGCAAGTATAGTCATCCGGGAGTGGGAGATATTGGGTACAGTTGGGGAGTTTGATTTGCATCTGGGCGAATCCGTTGAGGCTGCGGCCTTGTTTTCTGTTGTTGCACAGCCTACACTTGTGACTAGAGTGTTAGAGGCTCAGAGGGGTGATCTTGAGGTAGAATCTCTCTGAGAAAAGATTTCCATTGGGAAGGTTGAGAAGGGTTTGACGGTGTATCCCGACCTGAGTGTGAGATATCGAGACCGTCTGTTTGTACCGGAGTCTTGCCGAGAGGAGGTACTCCAAGAATTTCATCATTCGCGCCTTGCAGTGCATCCGGGAGGCACTAAGATGTCTGGGATTTGGGCGCCGGATTTTGGTGGCGGGGTATGAAGAGATGTGGCGACTTTCGTATCTAGGTGCCTTACTTGTCGACAAGTGAAAATTTGAGCATCGAAGGCAGCCAGGTTTGTTGCAACCCTTGCCTATTGCCGAGTGGAAGTGGGAGCATGTCACTATGGATTTCGTTGTGGGTCTTCCGAAGACTCAGCGGGGTAGTGATGCTATTTGGGTGGTTGTAGACCGGTTGACGAAGTCAGCGCATTTCATTCCTATGCGTGTTAGAGATTCGGTAGATCATCTTGCCGACTTATATATCCGGGACATAGTGAGGTTGCACGGGGTCCCGATGTGATCGTCTCGAGATAGAGATCCTCGTTTCTTGCGGGTTGTGGCGAGTTTGCGAAGTGCTTTAGGCACTAAGTTGACTTTAGCGGCTTATCATCCTCAGACTGACGGGCAGTCCGAGCGTACTATTCAGATCCTTGAGGATATGCTTCGGGGTTGTGTTCTCGACTTTAGTGGGTCGTGGGAGAGGCACTTGCCATTAGTAGAATTTGCCTACAACAACAGTTTTCAGTCTAGTATTGGTATGGCACCGTTTGAGGCCTTGTATGGTCGACCGTGTAGATCTCCAGTCTGTTGGGCCGAGGTGGGTGATGCACCTCTGTTGGGTCCGGAGTTGGTGAGGGAAACGACGGAGAAAGTTGAACTTATCCGTAGGAGGCTTGTTGCAGCCTAGAGTCGTCAGAAATCTTATGCCGACCGTAGGAGGAGACCTTTGGTGTTTGAAGTAGGTGATCATGTCTTTCTGAAAATATCACCTAGGCGAGGTTTGATGAGGTTTGGGAAGAGTGGAAAGTTGTCCCCTCGGTTTATTGGTCCCTTTGAGATCCTTGAGAGGATTGGCGAGGTTGCTTATCGTTTAGCTTTGCCACCGCAGTTATCCGGAGTTCATGACGTGTTTCATGTGAGTATGCTTCGGAAGTATGAGCCGGATCCATCACATGTATTGGATTGGACCGACTTAGTTGTTGATGAGGATGTTTCGTATGAGGAGAGATTGATTCGGGTATTGGATAGGCGGGATCAAGTCCTGCGTGGCAAGGCCATCCCTTTAGTGAAGGTTTTGTGGAAGCATCACGGAGTGGAGGAAGCCACTTGGGAGCGTGAGTTAGAAGTCCGTGAGAAATATCCGGATATGTTTATTGATTTGTAATCTTGTATCTAGATTATGTAATATTGTTGAACTTAAGAGCTTTATATATGTCTTAAGTTGGAAAACATTGAGAATGTTTTGGTTTTTTGAGATTAATTTAAAACTTGCCTTATTTTGGAAGTTTATTGGAACATTGCATATGTTGGTTTATTATTGAATATCATGGAATTGAATATGATATGAAAATGAGAATCTTGTATTTCAAAAATGTTGAACTTGAAAGGAAATTGCATACTGTTAATGCAGGTTGAAAGATATACTGTTTTTTTTATTTTATTTGTGAGATGCCTCTTGATAAAGAGATGAAGTGACCGGTATTGGGTCAAGTTGTTTATTGTTGTTTTATGTATCATTGGGAATTAAGAAAAACTTGTTTTTACAAACTCATGCTTAATTTCGGGGACGAAATTCTTTTAAGGGGGGGAGGTTATAGCGACCCCGGTCTGTTCCCATTTGATTATTGTATCCGGACTTAGGTTCCGTAGATCCTAGCATGGTTTAATTGTTGTTGTCGTTCTTTAACTTCTCATTTTGAGTTATAGGATGTTTTGGTGTCTGTTTGAGTTGGTTGGGTTGAAACCAAATCTTGCCGTCCGCTTTTGAGTTGGTCGCCGGCGAGGTTTGGTCGCCGGCGAGGTTGAGTTTGTCTTTAGTGGCTCGAGCCAGATTTCTTCGCCGAGCGGCGATTGCGTCTAGTATAGACACGAGAGCAGTGTCTTCGCCGGCGAAGCTTTTCTTCGCTCAGCGGCGAAGTTGTATGTTTTGAGTTCTTCGCTCGGCGAGCATTCTCGCCGAGCGTGCTTCAATTGCTGACACGAAGCATCGAGTTCTTAACTCGGCGAGCTTTTCTTCGCCGAGCGAGTATTTCTTGTGTCTGGTCGCTCGAGCGACCATGTCTTCGCTCGAGCGAGCCTGTCCAGTATTTAAACGCAGCATCAGTTCTAAAACGTTTTTTTTCACAATTTTTGATCCAGAAACCCTAGTTTCGAGTCTTTTCTCTCTCAACTCATCTTTTCCTTGGGTTTGATCTATCTAGAGGGTGTTTCTAACCTAGTTCCTTCATTAAAAAGGTAGAGGAGAGTGAGGGCTTTCGTTTAATCTGAGCATTGTTGGATTTGGGGCACTTTGAAATTTGGGCAAACATCTTCATCTTCTTCTTTTGGGTTCATTGCTTTGAGGTAGGGATTTCCTACTCCTTGTATACGTTTTAATCCTAAGTGTTGGTGTTTTGGTATGTGGGGGGGGTAGTTTGGTAATTTTGGGAGAAACCTTAGGGTGTTGTCATAGATTAATTCATGTAATTAATTTAGAAAGGGGAATTGTGTATTGGTTAAATTCATGAGATTTGGGAAATTGAGATTGGTTGATGTAATTGTATATTTAATCACTCATCTGGAGTTGATATTATATATAGATTGTGATATTTATTTCTTGCTTAGAAATAACTGTTTTGGGCTATCGGTGGAGGATAGCCATTGATTGTTGTAGACCTTGCATGCGGCTTAGGTATAACTAGAATTGAGTCAATTGTTTGATTTGTTGAGTTATCTGAGAACTTTTGTGTATTAATTATGTGTTGTATATGGCAATTGTGTGTTTCATTGCATATGCATTGGTTTGGAGGAGATAGGGGATGAACTCCACGGTTTAGGGGAAGATAGGGGATGGACCTCTAAACCGGACTTGTTGGGAGGAGATAGGTGATGAACTCGACGGTTTAGGGGAAGATGGGGGATGGACCTCTAAACCGGACTTGTTGGGAGTAGATAGGGGATGGACTCCAGTAGCATCACGCTTATGTGTGCTTATTGATTAATAGATATATTTCTATTTATGGTTGATATGATACATCACTAAAATGTGTATCAGTTGGAAAGTATGGAAGTGAATTGATTATGATTGATACAATACCAACTCGTGTATTTGTTATGAATAGGTCTAACTTGAATTGTTATTCCTGTGGAATTGAAAGTGTTGTTAATAAAAGATGAAACCCCTGTTGAGTTATTTGGCCAGGTTCTGAGTCATAAGTGGAAAGTAAAGTGTGCCATAGACCTTATGTCATAGGCAGAATAGACATTCGTATCATGTAAATTGTAACTTGATTATAGTATGTGTTAACCATGTATCAGATACTAATGCTTTAGTTATTTCTTATGCTTGGTTTAGTATTTTTCTACTGGGCTGTGGCTCACCCTATATGGGAACTTCATTTTCAGGTTCAGGCGGTTCATTACCTCCAAGGATTTAGGTTGTGAGGACGTGGACTTGAAGATTTGCTTATTATGTTTTATTTGTTTTATTTGAACTATGTAAACTTTCAAGCCTAGGGCTTTATTTGTTTTGAGTTAGAACTCATGAATTTGTGTCCAAGTGTTGGCTCGGGGGGTCCAAACTCCTGTATACAGAAAATCATACCCAGAATGGGTAGATAGGGTACATGAATACCCAAGGGGATTCAGAATACTAGATTTTACCCTTTTCTATGGAAGTGGGAATCAATCAACAATATAGCATATTGCTAGGTTTGCTGCTCAATGCGGTGAATTTACTAATCATGACTATATGAAACTGAGATTATTCCCAAATTCTCTAACTGGGGGAGCATTTGTATGGTACATCAACCTTACACCTGGCTCCATTCAAACTTGGCAACAAATGGAAGAGGCATTTCATGCCCAATTCTTCCAATCGGAGCCAGAGGTTTCTATGGTAGACTTGGCAAGATTGAGTCAAAGGCCTGAAAAAAAGGCTACTCAGTTTATTGCCAGATTTAAAAGGGCTCGAAATAAATGTAGAGTCATCCTACCAGAGCTAGAATTCGTAAGATTGGCTCAAAACGGTTTAGAGTTCTGGTTTCGAAAGAAGTTTGACTCAACTTAATTCAGAGATTTGGTCGAACTAACCTATAAGGTGTCTCGATATGAAGCATTACTAGAGGAGGAACAAGATCAAAATAATGTCTCGTACAAGACATATTATAGAGATCCAAATTATGAGATCGATGCAGCAGAGATTGTGGGCAAAGAACCTGTAATTTGTGAAGCATTAATTCATAAAGATACAACAATTGACCAGCAGTTTAAAAAGAAAGACTTTTACAGAAAGTACTCTTTCGATTTAACAAAAGCAGATGACATTTTTGATCATTTGCTTGCAGCCAATTTCCTTAAGTTACCAAAATGAGTAAAACTGTCATCTCCAGATGAACTTAAGGGAAAAGTATATTGTAAATGGCATAACTCTTGGTCTCATTCGACTAAAAACTGCATTATTTTTCGAGACAGGATCCAAGAGCAAATTCGGAAAGGAAGTTTGAAATTCCCAGCCAAAACAGAAAAGGTTCCTTGGGCGGGTTAACTTTCTTCGAAGGTTCATTTCTAACACTGCAGGGAAAACTAAAGTATTTTCTTTCTTGTTAAGGCTGAAAGATGAAGAGGAATTTGTGTGGACAGCAGAGCATCAAATTGCTTTCGAAGGTATCAAAGCCTACTTGGCCAACCCTCCAGTGCTGATGCCACTAAAGGGTAATAAGCCCTTGAAGTTGTACATAGTTGCAGCAAAAGATTCATTAGGAGCTTTTTTGGCCCAAGATAATAAAGAAGGCAAGGAGCAAGCTGTTTATTACCTTAGTAGGTTTTTAAATTCTTGTGAATGTAAATATTCAGCTGTTGAAAAGCTGTGTCTTGCTTTGTATTTTGCTGCAATGAAATTAAGATATTATCTCTTACCTACAACTGTCTTGGTAATTGCAACCACAGATTTGGTTAAGTACATGTTATCTAGACCTATATTGAGGGAGAGAATTGACAAGTGGATACTAGCCTTATCAGAGTTTCATCTAGAGTATGTCCCCCAAAGGGCAGTAAAAGGGCAAGTTTTAGCCAATTTTCTGGCAGACCATCCATATCAATCAGAGAGCCAAGAGATAATGAAACTTGGTATGGCTAGTGTTGAGCCATGGCAGATGTGGTTCGATGGGTCGAAAGCCAATGGCTTAACTGTGATTGGTATTGTGATTAAATCACCACAAGGGGTAGAAACCATACATGGGTTTAGAGTGGATGAAGCTACCTATTCCAATAACCAAGCTGAATACGAAGCCTTAATAGTAGGACTAGAAATTCTTATTGGATTGCAAGTACACGCAATTGACATATTTGGAGACTCTCAATTGGTGGTTAACCAAGTGAAAGGAATTTTCAAGTGTCAAAGCATAAATATTTTGCCATACTATGTTGTTGCATTACATCTGCTTTCTCAGTTTCAAATAGTAAATGTAACTCATGTTCCAAGATTCTTGAACAATAGAGCTAATGATGTAGCTCAGAAAGTTTCGAACTTCAAGAGAAGGGATAATACCCAGATGGACATAAGCCAAACAACATATCAAAGATTAATACAACCTGTGAATAAAAGGAATGTGGTCTTGGAAGTCAATCATAATGACTTACAAGAACAAGATTGGAGGCATCCAATAATGCAATACTTGGCTGGTCCATCTTCGAAGGCCAGCAGGAAAGTTAAATTGCAGTCTATGCAATACATGATATATGGTAATGCTCTCTATAAAAGGGGGAGAGATGGTTTATTGCTGGAATGTTTAGGCCCAAAAGAAGCATTAACAGCTATGGCTGAGGTTCATGAAGACATTTGTGGTGCTCATCAGCCTAGTGTAAAGATGAGATGGTTGCTTCGAAGGCATTCCTATTATTGGCCAACTATCCTTAAAGATTGCATAGAATATGCAAAGGGTTGCCAGGCATGTCAAAAGCATGGCACAATAAGGCATGTGCCCATAACTGACCTATATGCAGTAGTGAAGCCTTGGCCATTCAGAGGATGAGCCATGGATATGATGGGAAAAATACACCCACCTTCTTCGAAGCATCATTGTTTCATATTAGTAGCCACTGATTAGTTCACTAAGTGGGTCGAAGCCAAGCCATACAAGGCTGTAGACCAGACAGAGGTCATTGGGTTCATTAAAGATTTGATCTATAGATTTGGCATCCCACAAACCATAACTGTAGATAATGGGACTGTGTTCGATGGGAAAATGGTGAAGTTTTTTGTGGCAGAGTTTGGAATTAGCCTTGTTAATTCCACACCCTATTATGCACAAGCCAATGGTTAAGCTGAATCATCCAACAAGTCCTTGAAAAAAGGAATTCAAAAAGTTATGGAGGATAATCCCAGGGATTGGCATAACCTTTTGTTGGATGTCTTGTGGGCTTACAGAACTTCTCCAAGGTCAAGCACAGGAGTCACTCATTATGCCTTAGTATATGGGCATGATGCAATTTTACCTGTAAAAATTAATGTTAAATCTTTGAGGGTAAGATGCCAAGATCAGTTAGATCCTGAGCAGCACCATCAAAGTATGTGCTTGGAGTTAGAAGGTATAGATGAAACCAGGATTTTGGCGTTAAATAGCATTCTTTTCCAAAAGAAGAAAACAGCCAAGAATTATAATAAGAAAGTCAAGCACATTGGTTTTGATGAAGGTGATTTGGTATGGAAAACAATACTCCCAATAGGAATTAAAAGCCACAAGTTTGGCAAATGGTCACCTAACTGGGAAGGACCATATCAAATTTATAGAGTTCTGCCTTTTGGAGCATACCATTTAAGAAATTTGAATGGGCATATACATCCCAAAAAGATTAATGGCAGATATTTGAAGCCTTATTTTCCAACCATTTGGGAAACACAAGAAATAAAATGAGCATTAAGTACAAGAACATAAGACTGCTCAAATGATAGACAAAAATTTATTCTTTCATAAAGAATTAAGTACAGTTTGCCACAAATTGGCCTAGAAATCGTTACAGTGTCTTAATTGTTTTTGTACAACCGATTTCCTATTGTTAAGTGAGGCAAATAGTTGAATAGCTGCAGCTATGCCTTCTTTTCAATCAGCCAGTCCTTGGTTGGTGATTTGCAATTTGGTATCAGTTCGGACTAAGGCTTGATTTACTGCAGCCAGCTCCTCTTCAAACTGAGCTTTCTTTTCCAGTAGCTGGACTCGAAAGTGGGAGGCAGAGGAGTGTTGTTCTTTCCGAGTTGATACTTCAGTATGCACTTGGGAAACAAAACTCTGATCTCTAGCTAGTTTCTCATCCGCAGCCTTGGCAGCATGACAAATGTTGATGTAGAAATCGGCGATGGTCTTTACGAGATAGGTGACTTGAAACATTCATGCCGGACTGCTCAGCAACTTTGCAGCATTGGAGGAACCCATTTCTGATTATAGGCCTTTGCAGAGCTTCGAAGGGAATTCTCGAAAAAGAAATTAACAGTTCCAAGCATGTGTCCAGATCTATCAAAGGTGCAGAAGGCTTGCTGCTGGAGGAAGAACTCTCAAAAATTTCCAGCAAGGAGTCAGCCAAAATTAATGGCTCAGCTTCAACATTGAATGTTGGAGAGGTAGAAGGTATGTCGAAGAGACTAGCTAGTCTGGCTTCGAAGACATCAACCTCATCCATAGACATGAGAGGCGTAGAGAGAGTTGTGGTGGAAGGCACAGAGGACTGCATGGGGATAGGAGAAATAGACGGAGCATTTTTAGCGGTCTCCATGGTCCTAGCCACCAATGAATCAAGTGAAGAAGGGCTGAAGCTAAGTAAAGGCGATAAACCTCGGATTGGAGAGCTACCAGCATCCTCAATAGGAGAATCAATTGCCATCATAGACGGAGTAGCAGTTGGGATTTCCTTGGAAGAAGAAGGGAGAGCAAAGCTCGAAAGAAAAGTATCAAGGGTCAAATGAGGAAGATATGGAGTCAAACTAAAAGAAAGAGTTAAAGGAATACTAGGGCTCAAAGGGGGTACATGAAATGTGGGCCTAGGAAGTGGAAGTATTATCTGAATGGCTTTCACATTCTGCATTTGATCAACTTCAATTGAAATTGAGGGAGTCCTCTTTGGAAGTATAGTCTCAGTAGTTGTTGCTGCAAAAATGAAGAGACGTAAGGTCAAGCTCTAGTGTCAAAATTTGATAAGGCAAAACAGTAGAAGCATTAAAGAAATTACTTGTTCCAGAAGCGCTGGCACTGATGAGAGAGCTACGAAGAGAGTAATGTTCAGCAGTCTGTTGCCTTCTTGCAGCTTCCCTTTGTAGTGCCTCAGCAGCAGCAGCTTCATCCCTCAGAAATTGTTGCTGCCGTCTTTTCTCAGCCCTCTCAAAGACGATCATTGCTTTGGAATGTTCTTGTTCTACTGCCTTGGCAGCAGCTTCATGGATAAGATCTTCAATCAAGTCAGTAGTAGGAACAATCACTTTCTTTCTCTTCCTTCTTGGCAATGATACTACTGGCTCCTTCTTAACCTCTCTCTCTTCAATTTGGGGATCAAGTTCTTCAGAAGTAAGCTCCTGTTCCATCGCTTTGTCAACTGTCTCAGAATTATGATCTTCGACCAAATCAGAAGAGGAAGCAGTCACCCTTGTTCTTCTCTTTCGTTGTAATGGTGTTTCTTGCTCTTGCTCAATCTCTTTCTCTTCATTTTGAGATTCAGATTCTTTAGGAGTGAGTACTAGTTTTCTTTTCTTTTTCTGCTGTTGTCTGGCCTTTAGAGCAGCTAGAGTTTCAGCTCTTTTGGAAGATTCTTCTTGTGGAGATCCTGCACCAAAATATGTGAATATAGAGGAGACAAATAAAAGAGTTGAAGGGAAGAGGAACTTAGAAATGCTTACCCTTCTTCGAAGCAGCTCTGGTAACTCTAGCTGGAGGAGGTGAGGCTGCAGGAGAGGTTGTGGTAGCTGCAGAAAAGGGAGGAATGTTCTCAATTGTCGCTGACTTAGCCTTCGAAGGCACTCCTAACCCTATTAACAAGTCATGAGAGTGTGCAGATAGGCGCACTTCCTTATTGGCTGTCCACCAGTTCTGGAATCTTTTCAAAACTAAGCCAGATGGGAGAAAAGGGACAAATTGAAATTCATTCAATTCCTTCAGCAGTTTGAGTATTGCCGCCTCTAGCTTTGATTTAGATATTCTCAAGTCTCTAGCTGTAAGGTGGACATTCGAGAGACTGCAAAGTGGAACAGGTATCCCTTGAGTGAGCCCAAATTGTCTGGCAAACTGAGAGGTGCAGTACACCTCAGATATGCATTTATAACCTCGAGGGTTTAAAGTGCCAATGAACAGCTCCCTCGGTAACAAAATTGAAGCCCACATATCTTTGTGTGGTGAGGTGGAGCACTCTTTATCGGCCAGAAAAGATTGCAGCCAAGCAGGTCCTTTATTGGCGTCAAAGGGACAAAAAAGGGAAGCAGGAGGAGAAATAGGGAGTTGGTAAAAGAAGGTAAAGTAATAAGCAAAAGAAGCAGGGTAAAGAGCAATCCTAGCATACTTTTCTCCATAGGTGCTAGGGTCTTGAACAAGGAATCTTAGGCATTTTTGGTGCAAATCAGTGAAATAGATAAAAAGCCAGAGCTGGAGCACCCAAAGGGGAGCTCCTTGGTTAACATCAAGAGGTTTTTCACAAAATTGGGAACAAGCTCTGTAAACATGACCTAAAAGATAAGGAGCAAGAGCTATATGTTTTTTCAAGACAAGTGCCTTCGCAAGTGGAGCGAACTCAGGCATAATCCTCTGAGATGAGGTGCAAAAGAGAAATTTGCACAACCAGTATAAAATGAAGGAAAATAGTTCTCTATCTCTCACGGGGCCTTCCCTTTTATTTTCAGCCTTTACGAAGTCACTGTAAGAAGAGTTTAAGGCTGGAAGGAAAAATTTGACAAGGAGGTCCAGGTAGTTGGGAGTAAAACGAGAACCATGGGGTGAAAGCCCTAAAAGATGGCAAATATCAAGAATGGTGGGGGCCATCATACCGCACCGAAATTGGAAGAAATTAAAAGCCATATTCCAAAAACATAGAGCAGCAGGGATTAAAAAGGGGATCCTCAGGAATGATGAACCTGAAAAGACGAAGAGCATCGAGGATGCAGAGCTCCTGTAGGTCATCTTCTCTCACAGGCACAACTCTGTCATACCATTCCTCCCATTTAGCCCTCAATGTCGGCCAGCAGCGATGAGGCCGGGTCATTCCCCAATTGCTCCAGTCAAGCCCTCCTTCGTAGAGAAGAAAGTGATCCTCCAAACGAGGGCATAAAGCTGGGAGTTGGTCAGGAGCTTCCCGAAATATGGGACCTAGAACGTACTCTTGTTGGTTGCTGTGACGAAGAACAAAGAGACGTCCATCTATGGCGCTTGGCCCACCAGTTGTTAGTTTGGCGATTTCTTCATCAATTTATCGTTTCAAAGCCATGGTAGGGCTGATACGGTTGCCAGCAAACACTTTTAGCGAGGAGGGATCCATTGGTAGCAAGCAGTAAGGAAGAGAGGGTTAACAGAAGATCGGTAGAAAGAAAGGTTTGTGCGTTAAAAGAGCAAGTGATTTCAGAGTACGAAACAAAAGAGTTTTTAAAGCTTTTGTGTCTGAAAGATATATTGCGTAAGTCGCTAAGTACTAGAAATATGAATATGAAAAGTTTCCTTCAATATTGATACTTTTGGAGGGAAAAATATAGCTCAAATGCTGAGATCAGCTTCGAAATAAGGTATTTGACTTCGAAACCAGATTTTGGCACCAAAAATCAAACAACGATGGCTTCGAAATACAGAAGTCGGCTTCGAAGCATACTAGATGCTTAAAAATGTAAGAATACTCAAGAGTGGGTTTACTGAGAAGAGACCAAAGACCTATAATAGGTTTCTTAGCAAAAGTAATACCTTGAAGCAAAACTTAAGGCCTCTTAAGGATGTGAATTGTTGTTCGGTTAAAACAATGTACCCCAAGGGCAATTTCCATATTGTTGTAAGTGTGGACTGTTACAAGACTAGTCACTATTAACCACGACTATATTTTGGTTATGGTTAAAACAGGCTTTGAGGGGAAAGATTGTTAAAATTCGAAGCACCAATTCCAAACAAAAATCAACAAGAGTTGGTAACCATAGTCCATAAATTGGACAATTCATCTCAGCATCCTTATTGGAATTAATTGGATCTATATTCGAAGGATAAGATTGTTAAATTCGAAACACTGATTCTAAATGAACATCAGCAGAATTGTCAATTCTATTCCAAAAGTTGGAAGAATTCATGTTGATTTCAGTGTTTTAACAAATGTGTCCAGTTTCAAAGAATGAGTTTGTTCGAAGCTCTGAATTGGCTTTTGAAGACAAAAGGAAACAGGGTCAAACAATGCCAAATACAGAAGAATTTTGTTTGTATTCAAGCCAAGGCAATTACATCGAACAACCCTATCTGGGTATGAACTCAAGCTCATAAAAATAAGGAATGGAATAAATAACAAGATCATGAAATTTGGTCCAATAGTGATCAATGAATTTTTGTTCTTTCTTTATTATATCTTCTATTTCTTCTAATGTTGGCTGCATGAGTTGATGTGCTCTCATTTCGTAGTAGAGTTCTTCAGCCTTTATTTTGAAAACTTCCTCTCTCGATCTTTGTTTCGATTCATCTATGACCAAATCATCCCAATACGCAGAATCTTTATTCTTGAAATCATCGAACTCTTCGATGAAGTTCTCTGCTTCGTACTGGGCATGAATTCGAAGAGACAAAAGTTGGTCTAAAGATTGTGTAGTAGCCATAGAATTTCGATGCCAATAGAGGAGCAATGAAAGTTGGTCCAGGAACATATAAGTTCTACTTGGGCAAGAGGATTAAGGACATGGCTCCTAGTCAGAATATCACAAGCCCATTGAAAGTTCTTGAGAGGGACTGCGTCCTCAAGAACATTGAAGGGCAAGTGAGAGAAAGCTGCAAGCAGAAGTTGAGCTTGTTTCCCTTTAGCGGGAGTAGGGAATGGTGGAGGTTTGTAAGGTGGAAAGATTTCATTCATGGGAAGAGCAAGACTCAGTTTCTCTGTCCAGCAAAGAGTTGGTGGAGGAGAAGGTGTAGATGCTTCTGCTTCAGAAGATGGAGAAGAAGGTGTGGATGCTTCTATTATGGGAGATGGCATGGGGGTGGAAGGAACAAAGGTATTAATATAATCAAGCCAATCAGAAGAACAAATCTTTGCCTTCTGGGCTAAAAATAATGGGTTGTACCCTTGTGCCTTTTCTGGGCGTCGGGCAACAAGCACTGTCGTTGTGGGCATGGAAGATGTATACCATGCCACAAGAAGATTTTTCTTCAAACTACGTCGATGGTCAATGGGCACATAGGGGTAGACCACTGAACTTCGAGCGTAGGAAGGGAACTCCAAAGGGTCAATAAACTCAACAAAATGATGGTTGATTCGTTCCCTCAAATCATAAGTTTCAGGGGTTGACCAATTTGTCCAGTCAGAAACCCCAGAAGATGAAGAAGTTACAGCTTTATCCCATGCAGAGGTCTGTGAAGAAGAGTTTCCCAAGTCCATATTTGCAATTTTCTGAATCAAAGATTTGGGAGTAGTTTGTTCGAAGCACAAGAGTGAGTCAGAGGAGGAACTTCTTGTATCTATATTTGCAAGTTTCTGAATCGAAAGATTAAGAGCAATGTGTTCGTAATCCAAATGTCAATAATTTGTAAAGGCATCCATGACCTGGATATGGAAAGGTGGATAAAGGTGGCTAATTAATGCATGAAAATTCTTTCGAGGAGGAACAGCATCATCATATGACTCTTCGTGTGCTCGATCAATGGAGGAGAAAGTTGATTCCGCCATAGAAAGAGTATCAGTTTGTGCGAGTGCTAAGGTATTGGGGCATTCACAAGATTGAAAGTGAATTAATGCAAGTGATCATCAATAAATGACGGTTGCATTTTCAGAATTTAGACCCCATGCACGTTCTAAAAAATGCGGGAAAAAAAGCTTTGATCCACTAATATCACCAAGTATTGGGTATATTAGTGCGGGGGGTAATGTTGGCTACATATTTTGTAAAAGCCAGTTACGATTCAACACGTGGCAGAGTAAGGGTAATATAGGAAGAGTATTCAAGCCTTCGATCCTTATCGTACACGTGACAGTTAATATTGGTTCTCACAAGATCTGAGTAGCATTAGATCAGTAACGAGATGCAAGGTGACGTGGCTTCAACGGTTACCCACATTCAAATTCAAATATAGGAGGGAAGCCTAACTATAAGTGATGGCGTGGTGGAATTACTTATAAGGCAGCATGATCAGCGATCATAGAAGAACAGTTCGACGGTTTGAAGTGCAGTTCGAAGGTCATCCTTGACAAGTATAAACAGTAGGGAAGCCCCCAGAAAAAGCCCCCGGACTCAGATCCAACAAACCAGTCATTTACTTCATATTTTCCTTTTCTGTTTTACATTTCCAGTCTTTACATTTCTTACACTTTAAATACCTGTTCTTTACATTCCTGCACTTTAAATTCCTGCACTGTACTTCGTTCATAGGAGTAATTTCAAGTAGATCGTCACTGTAAACCTCTACGAGGCTGAGTTTGGATCATTGTAAGTTTTCATTTTAATGAAATACTTCAATTGTTCGTCATTTCACTATTATTTTGCTTAATTTCTCCTAAGTCAATCCACTAGTAAAAGTCCTCTTCATTGAGGCTGAAAGAACTAAAACACAATCGTCTGATAATTGATTGGCAATTATAATTTCTGTAAGGACTGATTGATCCTTGCTGGCACGCTCGCATTTACAAAAATATCCTTCAAAAGCCAAAAAGCCAACAATACATAAACTAAGGGCTTGTTTGGGGTGTCCTAAAAAAGTGCACTTTTTGTCTTTTTAGACTAAAAAAGACAAAAAAAAAATATGAAGGTTTGGGTTAACTTTTTGAATTTTTATAGAAAAATGTGTATTAAAAAATTGTATAAAAAAAGTGTGTAAGAGATGATTGGAGAGGAGTGGGGCCCAGCCGTACCACCTCCTGTACAACCGGCTGAGTGTTATGGGATTAGAAATGATTGGTTAATTTTTATATAAAACATTGGACGGTTTTGTTTGGCCCGTGGGGGTCATCACGGGTCCCATTTTAATAATCTGAACCGTTCAAAGTGTGTAACTCGTCGAACACTATATATCTTTAAAAAATCACGTTAATCGGATATCGATAGCTATCTGATCAGATATATTTATTTTTCAATCATTAATTATAACACCATCCATTTGTCTTACATAACTGATCTGATCATATAGTTATCGATATCCGATCAATGTGATTTTTTGCAGACATATAGTACTCGATGAGTTCTACATATTTAACGGTTCAGATTATCAAAACGGGACCCGTGATAGCCCCCACAGGCCAAACGCAGTGAGTGTGCCAATCACACCCAATCATTTCCGTATATATGCACTGCCGGCTGTGCTTTGGTCAATTCGGTCTATCCTTTGGGCAGAAAAATTTTTTTTTTTTTTTTTTGTGGTGAATAGTGATATCTTTTTGGATTTTGGAGTAACTTTTTGACTTTTTGACTGAAATTGGGTACCCCAAACCAGCCCTAAACATAAAATAAGATACAACCTTCTCATAAAAGGTGAGACCTACATGCGTGTAACCTACCGCTTGTCTCTCATTTTATATTTGATTTATGTGTTCTTAGCCCTACTAATCCCCAATTAGTAAAGAACTTGACAATATTGAAAGAATATTTTATAAACTTTACTACAAAATTGACATTATTTTTTCACCTTTCCAATTTCCCATTGCATTCAAATCTAAAAAATTTCCCTTTACATTTATGTATATAAACATCCATTTAAAGAACTTTCAAATTGGAGGCCTTTAGAAGAAGGGTGTTTTCACTATGTTTTCAGTAAAGAAAAACACAAGCCATTGGATGGGTATTTCTGTATCCAGCTCTATGTTTAGAATCTATACGTTTCAATAATTTGGAAGATATTTGGAATGTTCTGAAAAAAAATTAGTTTTTTTATTTTTAAACAAGTTAAAAAGCTAAAATTTAAAGAGTAAATTACAATAAATTCTCTTAACTTATGATTTATTTACATTTTTTCTCTTAAATTTTAAAACTTGACAATTAACTTTCTCAAAATATTAACTTATTGCATTTAACTCTTTTTGTTTAAATTTTGTTAAGAATTTACAAAGAATCAAATCAAGTGTAAGAATTTTATTACATTTTTATTTTGTTAAGAATTTAGTGATCTCATTTACACTTTGTCACTAAGTAAGAGAGCCAATGTGCAAATGAAATCACTAAAATAAGAATGTTATTATTCATTAAAAATTAAATAAATATGTCATGTATTTTATATATGATGTGAACAAAATCTTAACAAAAAAAAGTCAGCTATAATAAGATAATACTTTAACAGTTGACTGTTAAGTTTAAAAGTTTAATAAACAAAGTTCAAATAAATCATGATATAAGAGGATTTAATATAATTTATTTAAATTTAAAAAGAAAAAATATTTGTCATCAACTAACAAAAGCCATTAGCCTTTTAGATTCTTCAAAAATAAAAAAATAAAAACATCATTCCCAAACAATCTCTAAGCAACTCCGACACTACTAACAGTTTGCTTAGCTGAAGTAAACTGTCTATGTTATCACTTTCTCAAACTCTAATAAAAAATTATTTAACTAGTCAATTTAAAAATTATTTTATTTTAACTTGCATTCTTCAATAAGATCAGATAGAGAGAGCCAAACAAAGAACATGCATACCCTTTGTTTGGAAAGAATTAATTTAGCTTCATTTTTAGACTAATTATTTATATTAATCTAAATTAATTTCGCTTGAGAAAAATTGTTGGCTTTTTTTAATTTGAATGTAATAATTATGAGAAAAAAAATAAAATAATTATAGTTATATTTTATGTCAGTAATTAAATTAGTTACATTGTCTTTTGCACTTATTCAACTCTTGCCAAAATGAGGTCATAATATATTATTATTTTTTGATAAATTATTTAAATTTCCTTTGGCATGAACTATTTCAACTAAATTAATCAATAAAAATAATTAACTGATTATAAAAAATACCACATTCAAATTATAATTATTTACTCTTCACTTTAAAAAAAAAAAAAAACTTTGTTCAAGCATGACTTTTTTAGTCAAGTTATAATAGTTTAAAAAAAAAAATCAAAAAATCTCAAACGAGTGCTTAGACTTCTTTTGGCAAATTTTAATTTTAGTCAAAAAAAAAATCAAAAAAATCATTATAAATTATTACTTCCCTCTCTATTTTGTTAGACATCATTTTATAAAAAATTAAAAAATTATTAAAATAATCTATCCTCAAACTAGAGTTTAATGTCTCTGGCATTTTTGATTTAAAAAAATAATGGTAAAAAGAAAAGAGTGAATAGCAGATCCTTTTTTTAATTAGGACAATCACACAAAATAAAAATGATAGCTCACAACATCACCGTCACCATCACCATCAAAGAAGATTTTTTAATGTAAAAACAAATTATAAAGTCCCAGAACAGAACAGAACTTCCGTGTTGTGTGTGTGATTTTATCTCTCTCATCTCTTTTTAACAGAAACCAAGTCCAAGCTGCTGCGGACGATGACCGATCCAGGCTTCTGAGTGACTCAGAGAATGTGGTTAAATTAATGCATGCTGGCTTGCTTTCATTGTTAAAAAAAATAAATAAATAAGCAGAGCAGAACAGAACAGAACAGAACAGAACATACGCATATTGGTCTCTCTTTGATTTTGAAGTTGGTTTTGTAATTAACATAGGCTCTCTCTTTAACATAAACTATTTATTTGCCTTGCCCCCCATAAACAGAGGAGCGAGAGAGAAAGAGTAAATAATAAAGGGAAGAGAAGAGAAGAGAAGAGAAGTTAGAGGAGGGAAGAGTTCTAACAGAAGAAGCCGAAGTTGCCATTGTCAAAGTTGAGGGCGTAACTGAAGGGGTCATATTGGAAGCTGAACCTCCTCTGCTTCTGATTCTGCTTCTGCTTCTGCTTCTGCTTCTTGTTGGACATCATCATCATCATCATAAAGTAGTGTCTCCGGATCTCAGCTCTAACCTTCCAAAACATGCTTCTCAACTTCCTCTTCCCACCAACAAACACAACATTAGCATTAGCTTCGCAATAAGAAGGAGAAGGAGAAGGAGAAGGAGAAGGAGAAGGAGCAGCAGCTGCAACAATCACTACCCCCATTCTTCTTATTCTTTCCATCGTCGTCGTCGACTCCTCTACCTCTCTCTCTCTATCCACTACTTATAATAATTAATTTGGGGGTTTTGTTTTGTTTTGGTTTGGGGGTTGTATGCCTTGTGGCTTCGACTGGAAGACGCGCTCTATATATATATATACATTAGAGAGAGAGGGAATGGTTCTTTTTTTCTTTTTTGATTTGTAAAAGAGGGTGGGGGGTGGTTGCAGCTGTAAATAGTGGAGATGGTGGGTGGGTGCAGGAGAGAGTGCACCAGAAGAAGAGCCACCGAGGAGGACAGCAGCTCCTGCTCGTCCTGTCGCTGCTGCTGCTGCTGCTGCTGCGCTACGCCGCTCTCTATCAAATGGTATTCTATGCTTATATTATTCCATCATCAATCACTTATGTTTCTTTTGACTTTGTAGTTCTTTGGATGTGGTATATATATGTAATTTTTTATTTTTTAATTATAAAAGTAGACAAAAAAATTTATATTTGAAATAATTTTTTTGACTTTTTACCCCCAAAAAAAGAAAATAGGTAATAAAATATTATAATAAAATTAAGATGATCATTTTACCTTTTGACTTTTTGAATAATTAAGGGCTGGTTTGGCTTATATTAAATAAGCTAAAAAGTCAAAAAGTTACTATCTTATTTAAGTCACATCATCCTATTTAAATCACATCACCTCTCTAACACATCACATCAAACCCAACCCAAACCCACCAATAAATCAAAAAGTACACTTTTTTAGGACATCCCAAACCAACCCTAAATTTAAAAGGTAAAATAATAATTTTACCATAGTGGCTTCCTCACATACTACTCTTAAATGGTATATTTTTGGCTTTTGTAATAATTTTTTGATTTTTTAAATTTATCCCAAACAACCCCTTAATTTATTAGAGTAAAAGTTAAAAAGGTATTATAAATTTTTTAAAAATTAATCGTTTATATTAAAAGTTAAAGGACATGTTTATTTTAGTTTTGGCAAATAAATTTTTTTTTTAAAAAAAAAAATAGGGAAAGAATTTAGAAATTTTTTTGGTTTATTTGTTTGTATATTTTGGAAATAGTTTTGAAATATGAGAGTTTAAGATGATTTGATATTTTGTTGTAGTTGAGTAGATATGTGTGAGAAAAAAAGTGATTGAGAATGAGAGAGGAGAAAGAAAAAGTAATTGATTGATATGTAAGAGAAAGAAAATGATTTTGGAAATTTTTTTTCCAAAATCACTAAATCAAACACAATTTAAAAAAAAAATCTTCAAAATTTATTTCTCAAAAACAAACCAAACAAGGCCAAAAAATTTCTCATCTTATTTGTTACACATCTTTTTATAAAAAGTTAAAAAAAATATTTTAAATATATTTTTTATTTCATATTTTAGTCAAAAAAAATTTAAAAATTACTAAAATAACATATTCCTAAACGAGATTTTTATGCTCTTTTATATTCCTCAATCACCCAGCACAAATAATAAATACTTCATTTTATCCATCAATCATACTATTATGAAACACAAAATAACCATATTCTCGGACTACCGAATAATCACCCCCGCTCACTCTCATCTCTTATTATTTGATGTATCACTCCGTTCTCTATTTATTATTTGATATTTAGGGGTTATTTCACATGCTCTACAATAATATATTTTTTATCTTTTTATATTTTTTATGTTATATTATTTTTTTTTTACTTTTTTATATACTTTTCATAAAAAATCAAATTAAAAAGTTATTTAGGTAATTAGATTTTTTAATAATATTTTATAAAATGTGTAAAAAAGTTTTTTAGCTAAATTATAGATTTTCCCAAATTTTCAGAAATTACATCCCTCCCTTGAGGTTTATATTCGCATAAAAATTTATTCCCTGCCATTAAGTAAACGTTAGGAATTATTCTTGACAGACGATATTGTCCCTGATATCTTTTCAAAGCATTGAACAAACTGGTTTAACCTGAAATTCCTTTGATAAGTCAACAAAATTTACAAAAGAATTATGTTGATATAAAAGAAATTAAGGTTCCATTTGGTTTAGATTTTGAATCATGATTTGAATTTTGAAAAGAAAAAATTTGTTTGGTCTTGAGTTGTATTTTGAATTTTTTTTTGTTTATATTTTTTAATATTTAAAAATTTTATTAATTTTATTTTTTTAGGGTAAATATTTTTTATTGTAAATATATATGTTCTTTCAATGTGCTCTGTAATTACTACATTTGTGCTTTGTATTTTTAAAAAAATGTTTTAAATATTTTTTATTTTTATTTTTTAAATTTTTTTAAAATTTTAAAAAATTTTGGATTGCCCATATATATCTAAATCATAACAACTTATTTGGTCAATACTTAAAAAAATAATAAAATATTTTTTTCAAAAAAATAAAAAAATAGAACATATTTTTTGAAAAAAATAATTTAAAGAACAAAATAAAAAAAATATATATTTTTGAATTTGTTTTTTTCTTTTTTAAATAGAGTTTTGACTATGAGTTTTTGATTTTTTTTTATTCAAATCATAATTTGAGTTCTAATCAAATGCTACCTAAGTTTTTGGAACCATATTTGATTTGTTGTTTAGAAAGAAAAAGAAAAAAAAAAAGAATATTTTTTTTGAAAAAATGGAAACTAATTTAATAAAAATATATTTAATTTGTAAAAAATATTTCTAACCTCTCAAAAATAAAATTATATAAAATGATAATTTTTTTTTTATTTCTGAACCAAATTAATTTTTTATTTTTTAAAAAAAAAATTCTAAAACAAATACTGAGCAACTATTGATTGACTTGATATGATGTATTAGCCAAATATCTTAATTTCTCTACATAACACAGTTACGGGCATTTTAGTTAATTTATTATCTCCGTCAACGACGTTAATTGCAATGCGACGAGATGTAATTTTTGAAATCTCATGGAGAAATTTGTAATTTAGCTAAACCTCAAGATGGTGTAGATAATTTACACTTTTATTTTTTTTTTAGGTCACATTACTTTTTTTAACTTTTTTATATACGTTTCATAAAAAATAAAAAATAAATAAAAAAAGTATCCTTATTCCTAAACAACCCTTAAAAAGTCATTTAGGCAATTAGATTTTTAAAATTTTAAAAAAAATGTGTAAAAAAGTTTTTTTAAAAATACACTTTTTTGTAATGATTTTTTTGGACTCTTGATGTTTTCAAAATAATCATTATTATAGCCTATTTGGACAACTAACTATTTTAATAGACATGGATAAATTTGTGAGTATCAATTTCTAGTATTGTTATTTTCGTTTAATTATGGAGAGTGATTAAATCCTCTTTAACCGAAGGTTCACTCCCTTCAATAAGGAGTGTTTTTTAGATTTGATTCACATAAGATATTACAATAAAACTCAATGAATTATAATCATAATAATGAAGATTAATATAAATTTTTTTAAAAAAAAACTACCAAAGTGAAAGAACAAACCCTAATTAATACACAGCAAATAAGACCTACATGCAAGTGAAAAGATTTGAGCTACTAATTTTCCAAGTGAGATGCATGAAAAATTATCGGAAAAAATTCTTTTGTGTTTTGACTCCTTTAAACAAGAAAAACTTGGTAATAGAGAGATAAGGGAATGCACTTGGAATCCCAAGTCTCATTGGGGGTGTTTGGTAGAGTTTTTTTGAATCAACTTATGACTTTTATTTTTTACAAAGTTATTTTGGACTGTTTGGTTAAATTTATTTTAAATAGCTTCTTATTCTAACAACTTATTTTAAGTCAAAAAAGCTGATTCTGAGAAACTGCTCACTCCTTATTTTTTATTATCAGCTTCTGCTGTGAACATGTTAATTAACGGTTATACTCTTAGATTTTTTTATTTTTTATTTTTTTAAAAATAGAAAAAGACCGAAATGGACTATAGAATATTATTACTATTTTTTATGAGAAATGTAGATAAATAGTGAATAATAAAAAATAAAAATTAATTGAAAAAGTTACTTTACAGCTTATTTAACAAACACTACTCAGCAACTTAAATCTATAATCCAATAGCTACACCAAACAAATTTACAGCTTCTGATTAAAGTAATAATCTATAATCTATAATCTATTTTAACAGCTACACAAAACAAGACCATTACATTTTTTCCTACCAAACAAACTTTTGAAGAGACTTTACTGAATTGTCCCTTCAAACTTAAAGTTAGGGTAAATTATAAAAACATTTTTTAGATTTATTTAAAATATAAATTACTCCTGTGATTTGAAAAATTAAAAATATCCTTTTATTATAATTTTTTATTTAACAGAATTAATTAAAAAAATAAAATTTATAATTGCTCTCCTATACAATAATAAAATTACTTGAATTATTAATTGAAACATATTTTTAACATTATTAAAAATTATTAATTGACTTGATAATTTATTAATAAAAGGGTCGATTTATTATGAAATTAAAAATCTCATGGGTGAAAAGTAATTTTTAAAATTATATATAGTGATTCATATTTTAATCAAATCTCAAAGAGTGTATTTGTAATTTACACTTAAGCTTATAGAAAAACATAGAACAATAACGTTAAGTACATAAAACCTAGGGAAAAAATGATAATAGAGAGTTTAGTTAATGCACTTGAACCCTAGGACCCATTACATTTTTCCCAACCAAAACTTTTGAAGGGACTGCACAGAATTGTCCATCCAAACTTAAAACTATAAGAAACAAAGAACAATAACGTTAAGTATATAAAAATTAAGATAAATTATAGATACACCCTAAGTTTGCTTGAATTACGAATGGCTCTTTGTGATTTGAATTTAAAATATTCCATTATTATTATTTTTTATTTAACAAGACTACTTGAAAAAATAAAATTCATAACTGCTCTCTTATACAATGATAAAATTACTTCAATTATTAATTGAAATAAATTTATGACAACATTTATAACTGTTAATTGATTTAGTGATTTATTAATAAAATTGGTCATTTGTTATGAAATTAAAAATTTAAAAAGGCGAGACATACTTTTCAAAACCACATGGGACAAATCACATTTTAAGCAAATTTTAAAACATGTATCCGTAACTCATATTTTTTTTTTTAAATGTGAGTTTTGTACTCTTTTTTGTCAAAAGGTTAAAACAGTTTAAAATTTTTTTAAAAAAAATATTATAAATTATTATATCAGTCACTTTAATTTATTTTTTTTGGGTAATTTTTTTTTATAAAAAATTAAAAAATCAACTAAAATAATTCATTCCTAGGTTTTGTATTGGGTTGTTTGAGTGGTCATTCAAGATTATTTTGGGAAGATGATTAAAAATTGATTTTTTAATTTTTTTTGATTTTTTTTTAAAATATATAAAAAATATGAGAGATGAGATATAATTGGAATATGGTTTTTAATCATCTTTTCAAAGTAGCCCTTAGGCTTTATTTGAGATGTAGATTGATTTATTAATTTTTTGATTTTTTTAACATGAGGCCAAAATAGTCTCGTTTGGTGACTTTTTAATTTTTATAAAAATAAAATAAAATAATTATAATTTGAATGTAATAACTTTTAATCTGTCATTAAAAAATTTATTTTATCTTCTTATAATTATTTTAATCACAACTCATTAACAACCCACATGCCAAACCAAGACTCACATTCGCATGGGGTTGCTTTTAGTGCATTACAAGTTGTCACATTTCTTATTTTATTTTTTTATAAAAAATAAAAAATTAATTAATTAAAATAATCAATTAATTTTGAATTGGAGCGTGTGAGTGGTCATTCGCGTTCGCACATGGGGGTTTGCTTTTGATTTGAAAATGTTGGAAGATTTGGGCATTTGTTGGGAGGAAATATACATACGATACAAGGAGATCTTTACCTCTTGTTTTTTCCTATGGGCAGGGCAGCACTGCACTGTTGTGAAAGGTAATTTTCAGTCCCCAAAACTGTCGTCTATGTCCTTTTGAAGAAGGTCAAGATTCAAAATATTATGATTGAATGAATAAAGCTTAGACTTTTTCCTCCTCAAACTATCTCCATAGCCACTGACACACCTAATCCTAAGCCCAATCTCTATCCATCAATCAAAGCTAACCCAAATCTCCCTTGATACCCTCCAAACCTCAAACAGCAACCACACATTTCAGAAATCTCACCAAATCTTTACAACATTGCCATATACTCCATGATTAGTAAGGCCTTTTGTTTTTTTCGTTGACGAAAGCTTATTGGTTGGTTTTGGGCAGAATGTTATATGGATTCGTTTGGAATGTGTTTTTATTTTTTTATTATTTTAATTTGAGATTAAAAATTTTGTTTCAAATAAATTTTTTAATTTTTTAACTTTTATAAAAAAAAAAAAATTATAATTTAAATATGACATTTTATATATTTTACCATATTTTATTTTTTTTATAGTTATTTTAGTCTCAAAATCATTATGCCAAACGAGAGTTATGTACATTATGAATGGTAGAGGGGATAAGATTTATAATTTTATATTAAATAATTAGGAAATATGAGAAGGCATACAAATTTGTGATTAGCTTGGGATATGGTCACATGGTACTCAAAGACCAATCAATAATTTTTCTTGTTTGGCTTACACTAATTTAGCAAATCTCTATGTTTTTATCTTATTTGGATTATATAACTTTTTATTTAAGTTACATTGTCTCTCTATCACATTACATACTATTTTTATAAAAAATTAAAAAATATATTTATTAAATCATCTCAGATAACTCCCAAGTGTAATTTCTCATAAAATAAAAATCTCCAACTCATGATATATATATATATATATATGTATTAGCTTGTTTGTTGTAGTTTAAAGGATAAAAGATAATCTCTACAATACGCATTATTTTTTTATTTTAATCTTTTAAATTTTAATTATGTCGTTTTAGTTTTTAAAATTATCAATTTAATTTTAGATCTAATGTCCATCTACGTTGATAACATATATATATATATATAAAAGATAGTTTTGTTTCCTAAAGTATGTGTATCTTATTATTTTAATTTCTCAAGTTTTAAATTTTGTCATTTTGATCATCATAGTTGTCAATTTGAGTTAATGACAACTTTGATAATCAAAAAAGTAGAAACATGATACGATTCGAAACATACTATTCACCTTTTTATTTTTTTGCATATTTTTTTATGAAAAATAAAAAAGTACACTTATTTAGATGATTTCAAACAATCTCTTACAACTTGTTAAGTCAAAATAGTTAAAATAATAAAAATAGAAATTGATTACTTGAAAGTTGGAGTCAGTTTTTTTACTCTTATTTTTTTATTATCAGTTTTTAACATAGAATAACTTGTGCCAAACAGGTCATAGACTTATGTATAGTTAAGTGAAAAATGTAATTTATTGGCTAAAAATAAATTAATAAAAAAAATAATGATAAAAATTAGTTTATTTAGTACATTCATTTTTTTATTTTTTTTTTAAAGATTACTAAGACCATCTACAACCGTGTATCAAACTCATTATTAAATTTGAATTTGATAAAAAATGTGTCCTTTTTCAGCTCCAACAATTTCATCAAATCGATATCAAATCGAAGATTTCACTTTTATTTCATTAAATTGAGGACCAACTTTTTTTTTATCAAATCACTATTCATTACTGTTACTGGATATCTTTCCAGATAACCATCTCAAGGCAAACAAAAGTGAAAAAAATTACATTGGCCAGTCTGCCTGGTCCACCACCTCAAGGCAAAAAAAAAAAAAGAAAAATTTGCATTGGCTGGTCGACCGGCTGGACATCCACCCAGTCGTCCTCCCAGTCGACTGGTGGTCCGATTAAACTTTACAATCCATCGTTTAAAGTGGGTTTTTGTTTTTTTCAATGAAAATTAGAAATGAGCAGCGGATATACCGATCTGCCGCATTTTGGACGGATACATAATGACGAATAGACGATTTCGGATTGATTTTTTTCAATCTGCCTAATTTTAGATAGATGGCAAATTTGAGATTCATTTGGCCGCAACCGAACCGTCAAACCGTGAGCACTCCTAATAATTTGTAAGATTTTGTGTTTTTAATTTGTTTAGATATTCTGTTTGTGTTTTCAATTAAAGAATAGTTTAAATATTCTATTGAAAAAGCGTTTTCAACTTGAATATATGTTTGAATTAAAAAAAAAAAGTATTATTTATTTTCTTCTTTTTTTGTTTTTAAATCTACCTCTAAAAATAATAAATAAAAAAGATGATATATGTTGGTTGATTTTTGTTTTCAAAAATATATATGGATGTAACAATACAAAGGCATACAATCTCTGCTATTGCTATGTTCATAGTTTTGGTGGTTTTAATTATTTTTATATTTTAAGAATCATAAATTATAATACTTTATGTTGATGAGGCATACAGTGATTGTAATATATAGATGACGCATGCAGTGTTTGTAATATTTTAAAGTTTCAAACTTTCTCTTTTTTGGATGAGGCATGCAGTGATTGTAATACTTTTTTAAGTCATTGATTGTAATTTTTTTTTTTTGTTGAGAAAGTGTACAAATTGAATTATGTTGAAAATTTATAAAGTTTTAAACCACCAAACCGATTCGCATCCGTCCGCCAATCCGTTCAATTCACATCAACCAGATTAGCAGACGGATGCGGATTAATTTTCTCCAATTTGTCAATCTGGTAGACGGATGAGAGATTGGAAGTTCCGTGGCCGCAACCGACCCGCGACCACATCTAATGAAAGTATATTTACCAAGCGAATTAAAACTTTTTTATAATAAAATTAGCTTTTTAATAAAAAAAAAATCTAATTTTAAAATTATAATCAAAAGAAACGATAGATAAATTTATTTTATTGTAATGTATCGCATTCATTATAAATGAAGTAGAATGAATCATCAATTAACGCATAAATTATAACCACATATAAAATTTTCAAAATAGACCTAAAATGAAATTAAGGTGCAGTTAGGAAAAATTTACTTCTTAATTTTCAAGGATAATTTATAAAATGGGATTTTTAACAAATAATCTAATTTTAAATCATAACCAAGCGAAGCCATAGATAAAATTTTTACTTTTTATTTTTATTGTAATGTATCTCATTTATAATGAAGTAAAATGATTCATTAATTAACACAAAAATTATAATCACATATAAATTTCTCAAAAATAAAAGGAGACTTTAAATAAAATTAAGGGATTAACATCCAATGGGTGTTTAAAAAAAAAAAATCAAAATAGCGGTAAAACTTATTAATTTTAATAATTAAAATTATAAATTTTTTATGATTTTTTAATTTTCTTTTCGTCTTACAACTAACTCAAAATATTTCCTAAAAAATACTTTATAAAAATAATGTGATAGTGGCATTTTAAAAATTATATCTCACTTTAATGAATCTTTTGATTTTAATCAAAATAAATGAACACTTAATTACCACTTTATTCTGTTGGCATACCATCACTCTTCTAATAAAATTGAAAAACTTTGACGTAGGGATCAACCCCGTTGATTTAAACAAGACTTCATGACCCTATTGGTTCACAAACACAACTCAAGATAGAGAGATGTAAGAAAATTTGAAAAAATTAATCAAATTGATTAAATCAAATTAAATCGGCTATACTTGATTTATTTTTTAATAAGAATTGGTTTAAATTTGATATTTTCAATTTTCAATTCAGTATCGATTCACGTACCTTGTGTATCGAACTAAACTGAACCGAAACTGACTGCTTCAACATATATTATATTTATAATATATATAATTTAATAATATAATGATAAATTATTAATCTTAATTAATTAATCTTATAGTGATCTCGGGTTTTTTCCTTTATGTACAGTATTCTGGACTTAGGTTCCGTGGTGTTGGCTATGCGTATATCTTGTTTCCGTCCTTTAATTCCTTATATTTGAATTTTGGGATGTGTTGGGCAGGTTTGTAATAGGTCGGTTGTGATTGGGAGCAAATGGTTACTGCCCAGATTTTGGTGTCTTCGCTCGAGCAAGACTTTTGTCGCTCGAGCGAACTCTTTGTTTTAGTTCCTTCGCTCGAGCCAGGGTTCCTTCGCTCGAGCGAGAGTTGAATGTTGTGTCTGGTGGCTCGAGCGAGAAGTCTTGCGCTCAAGCTTGCATCTGCGTCTGGTTCTGGACCTGAAGGTTGCAATTCTTGGCTCGAGCGAGCGAGGTCTATGTTTTGTGTTTCTTCGTTCGAGCGAGCTTTTCTACACTTGAGCGAGATTTCTTTGTGTCTGGTCTCTCAAGCGACCACTCCTTCGCTCAAACGAGCCTCGAATATATCAGTTGGTAGCAGCGAGATTACACTTCACTTTTTCATCTCTTTTATCTTCAAACCCTAGATCCGGCTGCTCCCTCTCTCTCTATATACCTTCTCTCTAGAGTTTCATCTACTTTTAGAGTGTTTCTACTCTAATCTCTTTGTAAGAAAAGTAGAGGGTTACGAAAGCTTCATTTTAATCTGAAAAGTTGTTGATTTGGAGCACTTTGGGTTTTATTCATCTGCTCCATTTGGTCTTTTCATTTCAAAATAGGGATAACCTACTCTAATCTATGAGTCTTGACATAAATTTTAGTCATTTTGATTAGTTGGTATTGTTTGGTAATTTTGAAAAAGTTAGGATTTGATTTGTAATTTATAAAAGAGGGGTTCTTCATGTTTGAATCGAATATGTGTTGAAGACTTGAAATTGGGAGTTGTTTATGAATTATGAGTGAAATATGAGCCTTGGGGGCAATCTTGTGAATAAGAGAAAAATGCCCTAATCACATTGAATAATTAATTTGAGGAAATGTGAAATTGAGTTGAGAATAATGAAATTGGGAAATTGTGGGAGTAAATGGTGCAGTTGGATAATTTAATCACTCACCTACGAAAATGTTGATATTTTATCTGTTGATAAATTTATTATCTGTTTAGAGATAACTGTTTTGGGCTATCGGTGGAAAATAGTCTTGATTGTTATAGACACTGTATGTTGATTAAGAAAAACTGAAACTAATCAAACGTGTTATGCCATGGAATATGACAGTTGGAATAATACAACGAATATGTGTATTGATTGATCATTGTATATGATAACTGTTTAAATACATTGTACATGTATATTGTTTTTGAGAAGATAGAGAATGTACTCCATGGTTTGAGGGGAGATAGAAGATGGACTCTCAAACCTGTTTGGGAGAAGATAGGGGATGGACTCCATTAATACAGCAAATATGTGTATTAAGTTGAAGTATTAATACAGCAAATATGTGTATTAATTGAAGTGTAGAAGTGTTTTAATATGAGTTGTAGACTCATTTGAATTGTGAATAAAGAAAGTGTTTTAATATGGGATATAGTCTCATTTAATTGTTTGACCAAGTTTTGAGCCATGTTTATGAATTGATTTAGATAAGTAAAGGAAAGTGGAATGAAACATGGATATAATTGTCATAGAACTGTATTGTGTTATAAGTTAGTTTATAAGTGCTAGCCATCTATCAAATGCTAATGTTTTAGTTATTTCTCATACTTGGTTTAGTATATCTCTACTAGGCATTAGCTCACCCTATACGGGACATCATTTTCAGGTTCAGGTGACATGCCACTTCAAAGGACATAGCTTGGAAGGTTTTGAGAGTTGAAGACTCTTTTGGTTGTTTTGTTATTTTGATATTACATGTAAATTCAAGCCGAGAGCTTAATGTGTAAGAGTTAGTACTCTCTTTTTGTAACAAAGTGTTGGCTTGGAAAGTTGTAAGTCTTAGGGCATTTACTTTTGTTGTCAACATGTAATACTTCTGTAATGAATACTCTGATAAATGGAAATATGTTTTATTCTCTTATGTCTATGTATGTCAAGAATATAGATTTATATGTATTATTTTGAGGGCGTTACAAATCTTATCATCTTTATAACCTAAGTATGTAAATTCTTATTATATATAATCTTAATTCTAATTCATTATTTTTGAAACCTTTGTATTTTTTTAACTTTTTCTTGTTTTTATTTTTATTAATCCAGGATTTGAAAAATATTTATTAAATATATGAATTGAATATATTTGAAATGGTAAACAAATAGCATATTTAATGTTTTTATATAGATTAGTGATTATATTTAAAAATGACTCAAATTTAAAAGGTCCTAACCACACCAAATCAAATCGTTTCAATCGATTCGGTATGGTTCGGTTTATTGAGAGAAATGATTTGTATCAGTATTTAAAATAATAAAACAAATATTATTCATTCGATAATTTTTTTTTTTATTTATCTAAATACTAAACGTATCGAACTAATTACATCCCTAATTCTAAGACACGTGCTCTTCCAGTGATGACATAAGAGCACATGTGTCATAAAGTTTGGATAATACTTGGAGCCAAATATATATGGGAAGCTGGTTGAAAATCAATTTTTAGTTTTTAATCTATTTTAGATCGCATCACTTCTCATATTTTTTTTACTCACAAGAAGACAAAAATAAATAAATAAATAAAAAATCAATTTTTAACCAACTTCTCAAAACATTTCATAATGGTAAACTACTCAAGGAATCCGTGAAATCCGTAATCCGATCCAGTCCAGTTCAATCCGATAGGTTTGGATTGGTTTTTTGAATCCGTGGTTCGGTTCCGAATTGAAGAATTAAAAATCCGTAGTCTACGGATTGATTCTGGATTAAACTCCACGGTTCCGGATTGGAACCGATCCGGACCGTATACAAATAGTCTATATTTTTATTATACATCATCTCCCATAGTACTCCTATTCTATATAAAATCTAAACTCAAACCTAAATTCGTATAATATCTTCTTTTATTACTTTTGTTTGTTAGTTTTTAGTTTTAATTTGTAATGGTCTAAATACTTATGATGAAGCCAGTTTTTTTATGGTTGTTTAAATTCTACAATAGTATGTCGGTATTATAGAAAAACATATTGCTATTGTGAAACTAATATGGCGCTATGTTTATAGTTTTAAGAAATTAAAGTGTTAAATATATATTTTTTTGTTATTTAATTATGTGAATTTCGTGATCCTAAATCGATCAAATCCGTGTTTAAGTGGATTGGTTTCAATTTTTTAGGAACCGTAAATAACGAATTAGTCCTAATTTTATCCCAATCCGATTCAATCCGGACCATGCTCACCCAAGCCCAAACATAGCTTTTCTTGTATGTTGGTCTCTTTGCCTAAAAAAAATTAACTTTTCAATTTATCGGGTCAGGATGGTAATAAATGGTGTTTTGAAAAGTTAGTAAAGAATTAATTTTTTGATTTTTTTTTTTTAGCAAAAAACTGGATTGTTTTGGATAAAAAAAAATTATGGGTTGTTTGGGATGACCTAAATAAGTGTATTTTTTGTCTTTTTATACAAAGATGTGTAAAAAAGTAAAGAGATGATATGATAAAAAAAAGATAAAAAGATAAAAAATGTGTACTTTATTTAGAATAGTCAAACTTAGCCTAATTTTTTGGGCTAAAAAAACAAAAAAACAGAATTTTCACCAATCTTCCAAAAGTGCCCCCAGTGTCACGGACCCAAATAATACGATACTAGTGACAAGCTGCTGCCAATGTATATTCTATGTAAACTTCTTAACAGGAACCATACAAACACACCGCAACAGGATTTATTAAGAAAATTACTAGAATATTTTATTAATTTTAGGTTTGTTGTAATCAGCTTATTTGGTTGGAAAAATTGAGCATGCTTATTAGAAAATTAATTTTTTTAATTTTTCATACTTTTTTTATATTACTCAATTTTTCTTTTGAGATTTTAATTTAGAAGTATTTTTTGATAAATCCACTTTCTAAGAGTTTTATTCCATTCAATCCATATTCTTTTTGACTATTCTATTATTTCTATTTGAGATAAGAAGACCAAAATACCCTTTTCATCTATTTATGTTCCATTTAATTCACATTATTTTCTTATGTTTCAATAAGTTCTATGGGTGACATAATTATCAAAATACCCCTAATGTAAATGTTCACACCGTCAATGTGAATGTTCATATCGTCAATGTGTAGGGACCCGGCCCATGTTGATCCTCGTGGGTGCCCGGAAAAATTCGAGTCTGGCCGAGGCGGGCCCGGCCCGTTAACAATGTAAATATTCACATTGACATGTTAACAATCACATTAGTATGAGTGTAAAATTGGTCCGCGTCCCGTGGCGGCGCGAAACCCACCGCCAACCCATGGGCGGCCCGAGGCCGGCCCGGTTCGGCCCGTTGACAATGTAAATATTCACATTGACATGTTAACATTCACATTGATAAAAGTATAAAATTGGCCCATGGGTACCAAAAAGCTCATGCCCGACTTAACCTACCGGCCGTTGACAATGTAAATATTCACATTAACATGTTAACATTCACATTGATAGGAGTGTAAAATTAGCTCACTGCGCCGTGTTGCGAACCCGCCATTTACGATTCGGCTGGCCGCCAGTTTGTTGACAATGTGAATATTCACATTGACATGTTAACATTCATATTGATAAGAGTATAAAATTGGCCAGCGGCCCAAGGCGGGCCCGACCCGGCCCATTGACAAAGTGAATATTCACATTAACATGTTAACATTCACATTGATAAGAGTGTAAAATTGGCCCGACGCCTGACCGCAACCCGAGGCGGGGTTGGCCCGACCCGTGACAATGTGAATGTTCATATTGACATGTTAACATTAACATTGATAGGAGTGTAAAATTTGCCCGTTGCCCAAGGTAGGCCCAGCTTGGGCCCGCCCGTTGACAATGTGAATATTCACATTGACATGTTAACATGCACATTGATAAGAATGTAAAATTGGCTTGCGACCCGTGGGCTGCCTAAAGCCTGCTCATGGCCCGGGGCAGGCTCGTTTGGGTCCGGACTCGAGCATGTCCGATATCCTAGGCTAGGGCCTAGGGCATCACTTTGAAACCCGGCCCAGCCCATCAGCCCCCTTAAGGCCCATTCAAGGCTCGGTCCGAGGCCCAGCCCAGCTCGCCCGAGGCGCAATGTCTTTTTTTGTGGAAAATAATAAAATTTTGGTAGAAAAAATTAAAAAGAATTAAAAAAAAAGGCCAGACCCGCCTAAGCTCGAGGCTAGGCCCAGGCCCACCGGCCCGACCCGAAGCTCGATCCATCGGCCCGTTCAAAGCCCGAATACCCTTGTGCCAGGGCCTGGGCCTAATTTTTTGGCTCGTGAACCGGACCGGGCCGGGCCGGCTCGGATTTTTTCAGACACCCACGAGGCTCGATATGGGCTGGCCCGGGCCTCTACGCATTGATGATATGAACATTCACATTGACGATGTGAACGTTCACATTATGGGTATTTTGGTAATTATGTCTCCCATATGACTTATTTAAACATAAGAAAATAATGTGGACTAAATAGAATATAAGTAGATGAAAATGGTATTTTGGTTTTTTTATCTCAAATAGGGCTTAATGGAATAGTCAAAAAGAACGTAGGTTGTTCGAAGCCCGCCTACGGCTCGGGAAAGGCTCGTTTGGGCCCGAGCTCGAGCCTAGTCCGAGACCCTAAGCTAGGGCCTGGGCCATCACTTTGAAGCCCGGCCCGGCCCATCGGCCTGGTTAAGGCCCATTCAAGGCTCGGTCCGAGGCCCGGCCCGTGCCGAGGCCTAGTGTCTTTTTTTGTGGAAAATAATAAAATTTTGGTAGAACAAATTAAAAAGAATTAAAAAAAAAATGGTCAGGCCCGTCCAAGCCCGACCTAAGCCTGAGGCTAGGCCCAGGCCCATCGGCCAGACCAGAGGCTCGACCCACCGGCTCGGGCTCGGACCCAAACGAGCCTGGCCCGGGCCATGGACAGGCTTTGGGCAGCTTACGGGCCGCGGGCCAATTCTACATTCCAATCAATGTGCATGTTAACATGTCAATGTGAATATTCACATTGTCAACAGGCCGGACCGGGCCTACCTCGCGTCAGCAAGTTTGACGGCAATGTAAATTTTACACTCCTATCAATGTTAATGTTAACATGTCAATGTGAATATTCACAATGTCACGGGTCAGGCCAAGCCCGCCTCGGGCTGCAGTCGGGCTTCGGGCCGCCCATGAGCTGCAGGCCAATTTTACACTCTTATCAATGTGAATATTCACATTGTCAACGAGCCGGGTCGGGGCCCGC
The DNA here is from genome assembly GCA_025200525.1 of Camellia lanceoleosa. Taxonomy (NCBI): domain Eukaryota; kingdom Viridiplantae; phylum Streptophyta; class Magnoliopsida; order Ericales; family Theaceae; genus Camellia; species Camellia lanceoleosa. The sequence continues at coordinate 2,811,372 of CM045769.1, forward strand.
CCTGGGCCGTTGGCCAATTTTATACTCTTATCAATGTGAATGTTAACATGTCAATGTGAATATTCACATTGTTAACAGGCTGGGCCGGGCTCACCCCGAGCCGTCCACGGGCCATGGGCTTGTTTCGGGCAGCCACGGGGCGCAGGCTAATTTTACACTCCTATCAATGTGAATGTTAACATGTCAATGTGAATATTCACATTGTCAACGGGCCGGGCCGGGCCCTCCCCGGGTCGCGGACAGGCTTTTGGCAGCCCATGGGCCGCGGGCTAATTTTATACTCTTATCAATGTGAATGTTAACATGTCAATGTGAATATTTAAATTGTCAACGAGCCAGACCGGGAGCCCGCCTGCGGCCGGGAAAAGGCTCGTTTGGGCTGGGCTCGAGCCTAGTCCGAGACCCTAGGCTAGGGCCTGGGCCATCACTTTGAAGCCCGGTCCGATCCATCGGCCCGGTTAAGGCCCATTCAAGGCTCGGTTTGAGGCCTGGCCCACGTCGAGGCCTAGTGTTTTTTTTTTGTGAAAAATAATAAAATTTTGGTAAAAAAAATTAAAAAGAATTAAAAAAAAATGGCCAAGCCCACCCAAGCCTGAGGCTAGGCCCAAGTCCATCAGCCCGACTCAAGGCTCAACCCACCGACTCGGGCTCGGACCCAAAAGAGCTTGCCTCGGGCCGTGGGCAGGCTTCGGGCAGCCTACAAGCTGCGGGCAAATTCTACATTCTTATCAATGTGCATGTTAACATGTCAATGTGAATATTCACATTGTCAACGGGCTGGGCCGGGCCTACCCCGGGCCGCAGGCAAGCTTCGGGTAGCGGACAAATTTTACACTCCTATCAATGTTAATGTTAACATGTCAATGTGAATATTCACAATGTTGCCCGCCAAGCCCGCCTCGGGTTGCCGACTCGCCGTCACTAATTTTACACTCTTATCAATGTAATTATTCATATTGTCAATGGGGCGGGTTGGGTCGGGCCCGACCTGAGCCACTGGCCAATTTTATACTCTTATCAATGTGAATATTAGCATGTCAATGTGAATATTCACATTGTTAACAAAGCCGTTCGATCTGCCACCCACGCCATGGGCGGTTTCGGCACCACGGGCGTGGGTTAATTTTACACTCCTATCAATGTGAATATTCACATTGTCAACGGGCCGGGCCGGGCCGCGGGCGGGCTTTTGGGCGCCCATGGCCCTCGGGCCAATTTTATACTTTTATTAATGTGAATGTTAACATGTCAATGTGAATATTCACATTGTCAACGGGCCGGACCGGGCCCGCCCCAGGCCGCCCATGGGCCCCGGGCGGGTTTCGCGCCGCCATAGGATGCTGGCTAATTTTACACTTCTATTAATGTGAATGTTAACATGTCCATGTGAATATTCACATTGTCAACGGGCCAAGCTCGCCTCGGCTCGCGGGCGGGTTTCGGGCCGCCCACAGGTCAATTTTACATTCTTACCAATGTGAATTTTAAAATATGAATGTTCACATCATAAAATTGTTAACCGTTCAAAAAATATTTATAAGGGTATCAAAATTAAATATAAGGGCATAAGTGTCCAAGAAAATAGTGTAAATCAAGAAAAAAGAACTTTATGAAATAAAACTATACATACATGAGACTAAATGGGTTAAAAAATTATTTCATGAACTTCTTGAGTTAAAACACTTCTAAATGAAATTTATCAATAATTTACCCTTTTAATTTTTTTTAAATTTTTTTTGAATACACCTAACCTACATACACTTAAAAAATATAATATATATAAAAAAATTTATCAAATACAAAAAATATAAAAATTCAATACATTTTCATATTCTTATATATTTATTAATTTTTAAAATATTGTTTCATAATATTTTACTTTTTAAGTATATTTAAATTATATGCATCTAAAAAATAAAAAAATATTAAAATATTAGAAAAATCATGAAAAAATAAAAAATTAATTTTTAAAAAATCAATCAAAATATTTCCGTAGAAAAATGAATGATTCTTTTCGCTTCGTTGCCTAGAACAGCTCAAATTCCGTAAATTAATGTGGCATCCTACTCCTGTCCTAAAAACAAATGAAGCATTTAATTCACTACCCTCTCTCTCCTCTCAGAGAAGAGAGAGAGCGAGTGAGTGGGGGCCGGAACCAAGGGCATAGATTATGTCGGACATCGACCGAAGTGCCCGCGGTCCCACTGGCGCCAGGGGCAATTCGTAAACGGCTCGAGCCGTCGCTTTCTTTCTTTATTAAGATAGGTAAAAATAAAAATAAATAAATAATAAATTTCTTTGTGTTTTGAAATTTGTTTGATTTGAAATTTTTCTAATTTATTTAATTTCTCTAATTTTTTATGTAATTTGAAATTTTTTTGAATTGAAATTTATTTGGGTTGGTCACAAATTTTTCTGTGTTTTGACTAATTTTCTTTAATTTACTCATAATTTTTTCTGTATTTTGACTAAATTAAAGAAAATTAAACTATAAATTGAACAAAGATAAATTGGCTAGAACTAGTCATGGTGATGGTGATATATCCATACCAGATCAATCACCCAAATCAACAACAACAATAGCCAATTTATGAATCTAGAAGCATATATATATATATATATATAATATAAATGAATTAATGACCAAATGAGAAAGAAATTGAAATACGGACTCATAAATGATGGAGATCGACGATAATTGAGCAACCAAGGATTTGCCCACCATTGCCATTTGTAATCGGAGGAGAGCGAGAGGTTTAGTGCAAGAATAAACAACTGAGGTGGTGGCAGAGGAGGCGTCGACGTGGGAGGAGGAAGAAAGAGACTACTGCGTATGTGAGAAAGAAAGAAGAAAGAAGAAAGAAAGAAAAAAGAAAGAAAGAGAGAGAGAAATGAAGGAGGAGAGAGAATGAGATAGTGGGTGTGATATATAGGTGTAGGTAAGGAATCTTAGATTACATAAAAAATATTGTAGACCTCTCCCATTACTAAAAGTTAGAAATGAATGTTAGACTAAATATCTCAACTTTTCAACTAAAATATGAGGTGAAAAAAATAAATATGTTTAAGATAATTTTTTTTTTAAAAAAAAATTTACAAAAAAAAGTACAAAAGTAGAGAAAAAAATAGAATCTTTGGGTGGTGTTTGGGAAGAACTTATTGGAGCTTTTTTGGCTATTTTAGCCACAAAAGACAAAATAGGCTTTTTTAGCCACAAAAAACAAAACATCACATCCAACCCATAATCATTACACTCCCCTCTCACAAAAAAAGTCAAAAAAGCCAAAAAGCCAAAAAGCCCTTCCCAAACCAAACTTTTAAGCCCAGGCTAAAATAGCCAAAAAAGCCAAAAAGCCAAAAAGCCAACCCACTTCCCAAACGGAGGCTGAAATATAAATTTCAAAGTTTGATTGTTGTAACAAATAAACCTTAGTTTTTTAATTTTGTCAATTTAATCATAATATTTTAATTTATTTTCAATCTAAACTATTTGTCTATTTTAATTAAGTAAAACTCATAAAAAAATGATATTTCAATTATTAAATTAATGTAGGTGTACATAAAATATTTAAAACATCATATTTTGTTTAGTTTAATGATTAAAATACTCATTTTTCTTCAAATTTTACTTAACAAAAATAGACAAACGATTTAAATTGAAAACAAATCAAAAGATTGGGGTTTAAATTGATAAAATTTAAAATTTATTTTATTATAAGGATGAAACTTTGAGGATTTTTTATTTATAATTTTCCCTTAATTTCAAAATCATTAAAAAAATAATGAATTTAATATAATACAATATAAATTATTATATAATGCTCAATAATAATTTTTTTAGTGATTTGTTTTAAAGTTGTGTCAATTTATTTATTTATTTTTATGTAGATGAATTTAAAAAGTAAAAAAGAAAAATAAAAAACTCAAAAAAAATTATAAAAGCCAAAAAAAAAGTCCACTATTTTGCCTTATTTTTGTTATTTTCTAAAGTTTTTATGACAATTTTTAATTTTCTAGTTCGTGTACTTCCAATATTTTGAACTTTTTTTAAATTTTTTTTGGCTAAAGACGGAATAATCCTTAAAAAAAAAAAATAAAAAAATCACAAAATAAGCAAAGCCCAAGTGGTACCTAACAGACATTTGAGCATGTTCATTGGAATTTCAATACATCAAATAAATACTTAACTCACAAAATTAACATTATTTGTAGTATTTTTTTATTATTCAACAAATAATTTAATATTATTAGATACGGGTGATTATTTGACAATTTTAAAATATTATTTCACACTATTTATCAATCGACACTTGTCCAGTTAATTCTTCAAAACCTAACAAAAAAATATTAAATACTATTATTTTAACCAATAAGGTTTCGTTTGTCAACTATATATTTTAGTCAAAAATTTAAAAAATTATTATAAGTTATCATATCACTCTCTTTATTTTTTTACATATTTTTTTGTAAAAAATAAAAAAATTATTAAAATAACGTAATTTCAAACTATTCCTAAATATCAAATTATCGCACCACCATGCTGCAAGACCACCAAATAATTTTTCCATGGAATAGAGATGCTGTAACTTGGAAGCAAGGGTTGGGAAACGGTCTGAAAAGAATGGATTTGTCAATAAAATCAGAGAACTCAACCCAAAACGTGAAAAGAAAGTGGTAAGCACTAGTCTTGCAGACAAAACAGAAGCACTTTGGTTAAAGTAAACAAAACAAAACAAAAAGGTAAAAACCAAAGGAAAAAAGGCTACTCTCACTCTTTGCAGTTTGCTTTGCAGGGCAAGACGTTGACAAACAAATGATTCACGGGCTCACTTTTTGTACAAAAACCAAAAAGAACTTTGGTTAGAGATTCCCATTGTAAGATTTCATGGTAAATCTTATTAATTATAATGATTTATTTATAAGTTTTAATTAATAAATTTATCATTATAAATTTCAACAATGATTTAGACCACTAAAAAATACATCACTAATAACACTAATGTATTGGAAATAACAAAAAATAAAAAAAAACAAAAAAAAACAAGGCATAGAAAGTGGGCAGGATCCACTGCCACATCACTAGTGCTCATTCTAGTGCTCCCAAGCATTTTTCTATAAATTTATTGGTTAAATTGATGTATTTATTATTATAAATTTATTCAGTAATATCCATCATCCTTAATTTTATTCACTTACCCACTTACAATAATCTACCATCATCTCCTACATATACAAAGAATAAGATAAATTGATAAATTTATCATTAAAAAATAAATCTGAATCTGAAACAAAGGATGCGGTGTGTGGTAGTATAGATCGGCGATGGTAGAGTATAAATCTATAACGGTAAAATATAGATCGATGACAATAGAATGTAGATTGGCAACGATGGTGGAAACAATTGGTGAACGGTGGCAGCACCTGAATAACGACAATGGTAGTAATGTGCAAATGACAACAACAGTGTTGGTGTTGGGTAGAAGACGATTGTAGTACTGGTAGCAGGTGGACGGTAGTGCTGGTGGCGGCGGCGGTGGTAAAACTTTTGAAAAAATAGTAGAGAGAGAGAGAGAGATGGGGGAAAAAAAAACAAAGAAGACGAGAGAAAATGATGTGTGAATGATGATGACAGTGGTAGTAAGTAGACAGCAGCAATGGTAAACAATGGTGGTGTGAAGCTTTTGAAAAAATGGTGGACAGATAGAGAGATAGAGAGAACATAAGAGAAGAAAAGGTGAAAAAACTTGATAGGTATAAATATTGTAGGACTTCTTGGTGCATTCAAAAGGTCAATACGACTAATGATATTTAAGTTTGCTTAAATGAGATTAGTTGGTAATTACTCTTATAAGGTACACTTCTTAAAATTGACAAATGTTAACAAGCATTCTGTGAAAATCCATATTTAATTATTCTTAAAAGAAAATAAATAAATATATAAATTAATTAATTTTATCTAGAGTCCATCTGAAATATATATTAGTGTAAAAGTTAGTTTTAAATTAACCCAATTCAATCACTAACAAAGACATTATTAAGAATAATAATTTTGTGGGTGTTCAATATTTGTTATTTATAAATTATTTTAATTATGATTCAATATGATAATTATTCTTACTAAATACCTTAGTTAGAAATCTTAGTGTATCAATTTTAAGAAATCCACAAAAAAAAAAAAAATAATAATTAAAAAAAAAAAAAAACTTTGCAGATTTTTGGTGGCAACTTTGCCACATGTTGGATTGCATGTTATTATAAGGAAGGAGAGCCCATTATACTTTTGGAATTGAGAGAAAGTGAACTCTGTTGGAAACGGTTGGAAAATTCTGGGTAAAACCAGAATTTTTTCCTAACTTTGGTCTAATATTTAGGTGGGCCTCGTGCGTCGATTTTCGCGGGTCAAAGTGGCAACGTGTTCTATGCCGCGTTGTGATTCACGTAGTATATTTGGTTGCTCAAAACCATTACCGAGTGAATGTAAAATTGAAGTCAAAGTATGCTCCATGGAAATGGAGTTTTGGTGGAAAATCATTAAAGGTTTGAATAAGGCTTATCCCACATTGATTTGGTGGGAAGTTTTGAATAGGTTTATAAGGCATGAGATTGGAACTTGGGGTGTGTCCCTAGGGAGTACCTAAGTGTTTTAGAGAGGGAGGTTATGGGCAAAATGGGCTAGACCCATTGGACCTAAAAATCACCACACCCGCGCCGCCGGTCGGGCAGGCTGGGCTTGGGTGCGTGGTGTGAGGTTGGGTTGAGCTTGTCCAGCCTAATACCTATCTTTTTGGGCAAAAAATATTTGAATTTAATTTTATTTTTTGGCAAAATAAAATTCAGAATTCAAATTAATTTCGGAAATAAACTGGTTCGATTTTTCTGTACACCCAAACAGGGCCCTTCCTGCTTTTATTTGTTTGAATTTTTGAACCCAACAGATTCAAATCTGTTTAAATTCAAAATCAAACAGGTTTCATACCTGTTCAAACAGGTTTGCACCTGTTTAATTCAAAACCTGCAGCCACTAATACATCTATAAATAGGACAACCCTCATTTGATGTTTAACATATTCAGAAATTTCGTACTTCACCTCTGCAAATTTATTCTTCATTTTGCTGCATTTAATTTTTATGAGAAATAGTATAAACACTTAGTGTTTTCGTTAGGCAAACAATTTGTAGTGTTGCTATTGTTTATAGTTGATTATTTCATCCTGGGAGATAGACGTTCATATTCTGAAAGCACCGAGGAGATGATGAATCTGTCTTAAGGACACAGTGTCAAACACTGGACTTGATTAGATATTTATTAGAAGTTATTTAATTTATCAAACACCAGTAAGTTATTTAATTTATTATTCTGTTTTATTTGTTTATTAAATCAGATTTTAATTTTATTTTTGTAACAAAATAAAATCTGTTTTTATTTATTTATTTATTTATTTCTAGTTTGATTGTTGTAATCAAACAAATTCTCTCATTTCCTTTATTTCTTTATATTCTTGTTGTTGTTTAGTACACAACAGAATTTAATATATTTAAATAATGTGAAGATTGTCCAACAATCTTAAGACAGATTTATTTTGGTATCTTCATTGTATTTAATTTCCTGTGATTTCATAAAGATATATTCTGGTTGAAAAAACAAATAGTGTTTTATACTATTTGACAGATAATAGTAATATATTGTCTCTTTTTTTTGACAACTAGTAATAATATACTGGTGTCATGAACAATTGCAGAATATTAATTTGTGTTACAGAAAATTATTGTGGTATTTTATTTTTCTAGTTTTAGTAACAAGGAAAATAAAATTATTTTGTGTAATAATTTATTTTTTGGTTTTAGTAACTAGAAAATTAATTTGTGTTTTAATTTTTTCTGATTTTTGTAATCAGAGATTATGGTTACTGCAACTGAAATTGCAACTAGAAGTGGTACTCCGATTGTTACACCAACACCAGTCCCTATCCAGAACCATGTTCATGTACCAATAAATCATGGAGAAAAATCGAAAAAATTTAACGGTACTGAGTTTAAGAGATGGCAGCAGAAGATACTGTTTTATCTTACAACTCTTAATTTGGCCCGATTTTTCCATGAACAGGCTCCAGCACTTAAAGAGGGTGAAAGTGATCTGCAAGTTGTTACCGCTGTAGATGCTTGGAAACATTCAGATTTCCTGTGCAAAAACTACATCCTTAATGGCCTTGACAACATGCTGTATAATGTTTACAATCCTTTGAAGTCAGCACAAGAATTGTGGGATTCTTTGGAGAAGAAATACAAGACAGAGGATGCTGGCACGAAGAAATTTGTTGTCGGTAAATTTTTGAACTTTGTTATGGTAGACTCCCAAACGGTAATTTCTCAAGTTCAAAATTTTCAAATAATTTTGCATGATATTCATTCTGAGAGTATGTCTCTGAGCGAGTCTTTCCAAGTCGCTGCTTTAATGGAAAAGTTACCACCGGCTTGGAAAGATTTCAAAAATTATTTAAAAGATAAATGCAAAGAGATGACCATGGATGAATTGATTGTAAGATTAAGAATTGAGGAAGATAACCGAAAGGCTGAAAAGAGGAACGACAAAAATCCCATTGAGTCCAAGGCTAATGTGGTTGAACAAGTTCATAAACCACATAACAAAGAGAGAAAGTTTACTGGAGATGGTCCTAAACAAGGCAATAGCAACAAGAAGTTTAAAGGAAAATGCTATAACTGTGGCAAGACTGGACATCGGACTTCTGACTACTGTCGCCCTAAGAAGGATCATGGAAGTATAAGCAAGAAGACCACCAATCAGGCCAATGTAACTGAACTAGATTACATCTTTGACGGAGTGAATGACATCAACCTCTTTGCTGTAGTGTCTGAGGCTAATTTGGTTGGAAATCCCAACGAATAGTGGGTTGACACTAAGGCAACTCGTCATATATGTGCGGACAAGAAGATATTCACTACCTATAATGAGGCTGCAATTGGTGAACAACTTTTCATGGGAAATTCTTCTACTTCTACTGTGACTGGACAATGGAAAGTGATCTTGAAGATGAAATTGACCACTAATCAGGCCAATGTAACTAAACTAAATTACATCTCTGATGGAGTGAATGACATCAACCTCTCTGTTGTGGTGTCTGAGGCTAATTTGGTTGGAAATCCCAAGGAATGGTAGGTTGACACTGGGGCAACTCGTTATATATGTGCAGACAAGAAGATGTTCACTACCTATAATGAGGCTGTAATTGGTGAAAAACTTTTCATGGGAAATTCTTCTACTTCTACTGTGGCTGGACAAGGGAAAGTGATCTTGAAGATGACATCAGGGAAAGAACAGACCCTCAACAACGTACTGCATATACCTGACATCTAGAAGAATTTAGGTAGCGTTTGGTAGAGCTTTGTAAATGTGATTTGAGAGTATGAGTTGTATTTTGAGTTTGTGTGTTGTAGAATTATAATTTGAGTGTAGAAAATTTGTTTGGTAAAGAGTTTTGAAAATAGTTTTGGAAAAGAGGCGTGATTTGAGTGGGGAATTGTTGATGTGACATTTGATATGTGATACAAAAATTTACAACTCATAACTAAACATACCATTCAAAATTATTTTAAAGCACATAAAAAATTTAAAAATTTTCAGAAAATATTTTTTTTATTATATAAGTCAATTGTAAAAAAAACAAAAAAAAAAAAAACAAAAAAAAAAAACAAAATTACGTGCACATGGAGGACATCCCAAAGGATGTCCCCATGGACATCCGCCGAAGACAACTTTGCAAACACAACGCCCAACAACGGCTGCAAAGCACAGAGCTCTCTGCAGAGAGCTTGAAAACTGATTTGAGAAGCCTAACCAAACGTCATACTGAAAACCATAGGTAGAAAATTGATTCAAAAGCATAACCAAACAGAGCCTTAGTTTCTGGTTCTTTGTTAAGTAAAAATGGATTTAGGCTTGTTTTTTAGTTTGATAAATTTGTATTAACAAACAGTGGCATGTATGTTGGTAAGGGATACATGAGCGATGGTCTCTTTAAACTAAATGTAATGACAGTTGTACCAAAAGTTGCTATGAATAAGAATAACACATCTTTTGCTTATATTCTTGAGTCGAATATATGGCATGGTAAATTAGGACATGTGAATTTTGATGCTTTGCGTAGATTAATTGGTCTAGATTATATACCTAAGTTTGAAATTAATCCTAATCATAAATGTGAAGTTTGTGTAGAAGCGAAACTAACTAAGGCTCCATTTAAATCGGTTGAAAGGAAAACCGAACCTCTAGAATTAATTCATACTGATGTATGTGATCTAAAATTTGTTCAAACTAGAGGGAGCAAAAAGTATTTCATAACATTTATCGATGATTGCACAGGATATTGTTTTGTTTATTTACTTAGAAGTAAAGATAAAGCCTTAGAAATGTTTAAACTCTACAAAACAGAAGTTGAAAATCAACTTGGGAAAACCATTAAAATTGTTAGAAGTGATAGGGGTAGTGAATATGATGCACTATTAAATGAATTTTGTGCACAACATGGCATTATTCACCAAACTACAGCACCTTATTCTCCATAGCAAAATGGAATTGCTGAAAGGAAGAATAGAACCTTAAAAGAAATGATGAATGCCATGTTACTAAGTTCAGGCTTACCACAGAACTTGTGGGGGGAAGCAGTATTGTCTGCTAATTATGCTCTTAACAGAATGCCCCACAAGAAAACCAACAACACTCCTTATGAATTGTGGAAAGGTCGACCACCTTTATACAAATACTTAAAAGTGTGGGGGTGTTTGGCAAAAGTTGAAGTTCCTATTCCTAAAAAGACGAAGATTGGACCAAAAACAGTAGATTGTGTGTTTATTGGTTATACTCAAAATAGTAGAGCATATTGGTTTCTGACTTATAAATCAGAAAGACCTGATATAAATGTGAACACTATTATAGAGTAAAGAAATGCTGTATTTTTTGAACATGTATTTCTTTACAAGAAAGGACATGAATTAAGTTCACAGAAAAGAACTTATGATTGTACACAAAGTCAAGAGGCTAATGACAATCAAATACAAGAGACTAATAATGGTCTCGACCAACAGGTTTTAATTGATGATGAACCAAGAAGAAGTAAGAGAGCGAGAACATCAAAATCCTTTGGTCCAGATTTTCTGACATGTCTGTTAGAAAATGAACCTCAAAACTTTAAGGAAGTAATGACAAGTCTTGAAGCACCTTTATGGAAAGAGGTTGTTAATAATGAAATTGAATCCATTATGCAAAATCATACTTGGAAATTGGTGGATCTTCCACCAGGTTCTAAACCTTTTGGATATAAATAGATATTCAAGAGAAAAATGAAAGCAGATGATTCAATTAACAAGTATAAAGCAAGACTTGCAGTTATAGGTTACAGACAAAAGGAAGGTCTGGATTATTTTGACACATATTCCTCTGTGACAAGAATAACATCCATTCGCATGCTTATTGCTATAGCAGCGTTGTTTAATTTAGAAATACATCAAATGGATGTTAAGACAACTTTTTTAAACGGTGATTTAAATGAAGAGATCTATATGGAGCAACCTAAAGGGTTTGTAGTGTCGGGACAAGAAAAGAAAGTTTGTCGGCTTGTAAAGTCTCTTTCTGGATTAAAACAAGCACCTAAGCAATGGCATGGAAAATTTGATCATGCAATGTTTACTAATGAGTTTAAGATAAACGAATGCGACAAATGCGTCTATGTTAAAAACACTAATCAAGGATATGTCATAGTTTGTCTTTATGTGGATGACATGCTTATCATTGGAATCAGTCAAAACATGATCAAATCAACTAAGCAAATGCTTAACAAAAGATTTGATATATATGAGGGTCGCAGATGTTATATTAAGAATGAAAATTACTAAAACATCTGACGGATATGCATTATCTCAATCACATTATATTGAGAAAATTCTTGGTAAATTTATCAAGGATGATATGAATTTAGCTAGAACACCTATAGATGTCAATCTTTATTTATCAAAAAATAAAGGTGATGCGGTGTCTCAATTAAAATACTCCTAAATCATTGGAAGCCAAATGTACCTAATGAATTGTACTCATCCTGATATAGCTTATGCTATCAGTAAATTGAGTATGTACACTAGTAACCCCGGAGAAGACCATTGAAAGGTGATCATTCGGGTTTTTAGATATCTAAGATTCACCTGTCATCATGGTTTGAACTTTACTCGATATCTAGCAGTACTTGAAGGTTATTGTGATGCAAATTGGATATCGGATACTAAAGATTCAAAATCCACAAGTGGATATGTCTTTACTCTGAAAGGCGCTGCTGTTTCTTGGAAATCCACGGAACAAACATGCATTACGCGATCCACAATGGAATCCAAGCTCATTGCTTTAGACAAAGCAAGAGAAGAAGTAGAATGGCTTTGTCATTTCTTAGAAGACATTCCAATGTGGCCAAAACCTGTGCCAGCTATTTGCATCCATTGTGATAGTCAATCTACAATAGGCAGGGCACAGAATCATATGTATAATGGTAAGTCACGACGCATTCGTCGTTGACATAATACTATAAGGCAATTGTTGTCAAATAGAATAATCTCAATAGATTATATAAAATCTAAAGAGAATATTGCGGATCCATTAACAAAAGGTTTGACAAAAGAGCTAGTGTATAGTTCATCGAAGGGGATGCGATTAAAGCCTATTACATAAGAATCATCATAATGGTAACCCTACTTATATGACTGGAGATCCCAAGAACTAAGTTCAAAGGGACAACTAAGTTATGTGTGGCTCGCCAGAAATCACCAAGGGATTAAAATTCCCTACCCATTCCTATGGTGAGGGTGATATCTGCAACATATGTTGTATGTAGGGGTATAAGGATAAGCTTTGCTTTTAATGATTACTTATATCTTGATTGAGGCATAAAATCAAGACGAGTATAAGGAGATACTCACAATAAGAATCACCTATATGAGTGTCGAACTGGGGGCCGGTTCTATGAGAATGAAGAGGCTAAATTCTCTAGAAACACTCATGAAAACCAGGAGCGTTCAAGGCCAAAATGAACACAACAGTGAGAACCACGATGTGTTAGAAGATATTTTGTGTGAAATCTATTGTCTTTGCTTACACAAACGGCTGAACAATTCAAGGCATCGCGTCCATTGGTTAGTTAGTAAGTCCGATAGGTTATCACTAAGGAAGGTTCAAAGCCGAAAGCTACCTATCTTGATGCAAGATATTTTCGACTTATACTCTTTCGATAAAGTCTGCATATTGTTGCATTTCTGTTGTCATCAAATTCCATTCATGTGGGGGATTGTTGGAAATGGTTAGAAAATTCTGGGTAAAACTAGAATTTTTTCCTAGCTTTGGTCTAATATTTAAGTGGGCCCCGTGCATCGATTTTCGCGGGTCAAAGTGGTAGCGCGTTCTATGCCGCGTTATGATTCACGTAGTATATTTGGTTGCTTAAAACCATTATCGAGTGAATGGGAAATCGACGCAAAAGTATGCTCCATGAAAATGGAGTTTTGGTGGAAAATCATTAAAGGTTTGAATAAGGCTTGTCCCACATTGATTTGGTGGGAAGTTTTGAATGGGTTTATAAGGCATGGGATTGGAATTTGGGGTGTGTCCTAAGGGATACCCAAGTGTTTTAGAGAGGGAGGTTATGGGCAAAATGGGCTAGACCCATTGGACCCAAAAATTACCACACACATGCGGGCGTGCCGCCGCCGTCTATCCGGTCGGTCGAGCGGGCTGGGCTTGGGCGCGGGTGCATGGTGTGAGGTTGGATTGGACTTGTCTGGCCCAATATCTATCTTTTTTGGCCAAAAATATTTGAATTTAATTTTAATTTTTGGTAAAATAAAATCCAGAATTCAAATTAATTCCGAAAATAAGCTGGTCCAGTTTTTCTGTACACCCAAACAGGGCCCTTCCCGTTTTTATCTGTTTGAATTTTTGAACCCAACAGATTCAAATCTGTTTAAATTCAAAACCAAACAGGTTTCATACCTGCTCAAATAGGTTTGCACCTGTTTAATTCAAAACCTGCAGCCACCAATACATCTATAAATAGGACAGCTCTCATTTGATGTTTAACACATTCAGGAATTTCGTACTTCACCTCTGTAAATTTATTCTTCATTTTGCTGCATTTAATTTTTGTGAGAAAGAGTATAAACACTCAGTGTGTTCGTTAGGCAAACAATTTGTAGTGCTGTTATTGTTTGTAGTTGATTATTTCATCCTGGGAGATAGACGTCCATATTTTGAAAGCACCGAGGAGAGGACGAATCTATCTTAAGGATACAGTGTCAAACACTGGACTTGATCAGATATTTATTAGAAGAAATTAATCAAGTAAGTTGTTTAATTTATTATTTTGTTTTATTTGTTTATTAAATCAAATTTTAATTTTATTTTTAATAACAAAATAAAATCTATTTTTATTTATTTATTTCTAGCTTGATTTTCGTAATCAAACAAATTCTCTCATTTCCTTTATTTCTTTATATTCTTGTTGTTGTTTAGTACATAACAGAATTTAATCTATTTAAATATAGCAAAGATTGTCCAACAAACTCATAGAATGAAGAGAGAATGATGAGAAAGAGAGGAGAGATAGAGAAAGGGCTCAGCAAGCATTGCATATATATATATATATATATGCATGCAAACATTCATTGTATATAGATATGCATGCAAGCATTCGGTGAAGGGAAAAAAAAAAAAAAGAGAAAGAAATCTGTGAAGTAGCTAAGTTGAGTAGGAGAGGAAGAAGAGTGGGTGATTAAGGAAGCTAAAATTTTCTACCATTTCATCATTCTATTAGTAAGTAAGAAAACCCTCTCAACTCTCTTTTTCTTTTTTTTTTTATTGTTGAAATTTTCAGATTATATTCATATGATAAAATGACTAATTTATAGATAGAAATTTTTATATATGTATGTAAATTTTGTGATGTGTATATCAAATATTTGAAAATATTGATAGTCTTAAAGTCATGGTATTATTGTGAAAATAGGCTTGCATGTGTAGTTTATACCGTTAAAGAGAGGATTGAGGAATTTATTCGGTCCTTGAATCTGTCAGAAAATTTGTACAAATTTTTAGACAATTTTATACTCAAAATTTGAAGAGTATTTCTTCTACAAAGTTGTTTAGAATAATATCTACTTCATCCATGAATTTTTGTAACAATTATGGAGTTTTGTACGAATTTATACAGATTTTAACCAAATCTGGAGCTATAAGCAGATTTTACTATGTGCTTGAAAAATCATTAAAAATTTTATATTAAACCAAATCTGGTAATTTCTAAACAAAAAATAAAATTTTAGAAGTCTAGTTTCATAATAAATTTTTAGATTATGGAATCGATTTATAAATTTAAGTATGGAATTAATTTAAGAAAATGTGATAAATCGGTGTCATAAATTTTCTTGGAATTTTTCAGAATTATTTATAATTTATTTTTGAAAAATGCTTTCTGAAAAATGACCATAACATGTTTATTGAGTATTCTGTAGATTTATATGAATTTTAGAGTTGTATAAGTAATTTATTTATAATTTTAATTACGAGTTATGCATTTTGAAAATTCTGGCAGATTAAGGAGGAATAAAAAATTATCTCTTCAATTGTTTATTTGGACAAAAATTTAATATTGTGCTAATCTAATCTTGTACATTGAAAATCCATGCATGTGTGTGATTATGATTTATTTCTTCTTTTTGGTATCTACATTATTATTTCATACCATGGTTTAAATGAATTATTTATTTAAATTTTGTACATTTGTTGACTATTGTGTGACATGTGTACACTACTAGAAATACACCTTTTTGTGTTTGTTTTTTTGCGACTGATTATATGACCATCGCAAAAAATTATTTTTTATATGAGAATTTCATTTTACTTGACCAAATCGTGTTCTTAACTTAATAAAATAAATAAATTAAAAAAAAAACCAAATCAGTAAAACTTGACCTATGTACCGTTTTCTCTTATTTCCCAAACCTGAACTCTCTATCTCTCTCTCTCAAAATTTGTCTCTTGCTCGACTCTCACTCAAATCTCATTGTCTCTCTCGCTCGAATCTCACTTTGATGAAGATTTGAAGATTATGATCGATTGTTGATGAAGCTTTGAAGATTTCAATCTGTTGTTGATGAAGATTTCGATCGATTCATAATCGAGATTCATAATCGGTAAGCCTAAACACTTCTCTTTGTCTTTCTTTAATGTTTGACATATCTTCATCGATTCAACTCTCTTTGTAATTCCAACGCTTTTCCGGCGAGTTTACAGTGATCTCTAGCTCTGATTTCGAGTATTTTTTTTCTTTATTTTCTTCTTCGTATAGTGGATCCCGAAACAATGCTTTACACCTGAGCTATAGCGCACTTGTGCTGGTTCGCTCGTGATAGTGCCTCGTGAAGGCGAGCGCGTGTTCTATTTTCCTCAAGAACATATTGAGCAGGTTAGTTTCCAACTCTAGGCAATCGTATCTGAAGTTCTTTGGTTGCATTTGGTAGAGTTTTGTAAATATGATTTGAGAGTATGAGTTGTATTTTGAGTTTGTGAGTTGTGGAATTATTATTTGAGTATAGAAAATTTATTTGGTTATGGTTTTTTAATAGAGTGTTGAATTAAGTTTTGAATTGAGTGTGGAATTGAGTTTTGAAAGTTTGATTTGACATGTGAAGTAAGAAAATAACATTAATCAATTTTTTAATTGAAAATACTACAAAGGAAATAATTTTTTTTCAAAATAAATATTCAAAAAATTTAAATCATAAATATTTAAATAATTTAAATAATCGAAAAATTTTAATAAGTAAAAAATTAAAATAAATATTTAGAAAATTTAAATCGTAAAAATTTAAATAATTTAAATATTCAAATAATTTAAATAATTTAAAATGTTAATATTTTAAATTTAAAAACAACTCTACAATCAAATCGTAACCAAACACATAAAACAAAATTCAATTAAGAAATTATTTTTAAAACTCATAACCAAACACATAATTCGAAACTCAAATTGTAACCAAATACATAACAAAAAAATTAAAATATTTAAAAATATTTTTATAAAATAGAGTTTGAATTTATTTTTGTAAAATATTTTAAAATTTAAAAAATTAAAATCGTAATATTTTGAAATTAAAATATTTAAAAATATTCAAAAAATTTAAAAAATCATAACATATTTAAATATAAAAATATTTAAAATATTAACAAAATTAAAATATTTTTCAAATATTTGAATATTTTAAAAATTAAAATATTGATTTGAATTGAGTTTTGAAAATAGTTTTGAATTATGTGTTTGGTTATGAGTTTTGAAAAGTAATGATTATGTTTTGAATTGAGTTTTGGAAAATGGGTGTAAAATTATGATTTGAAAGCTCAAAACAAACAACACACTCAAATCAATGGGTGGAACTATAATTTGAATTGCTTACCAAATGGAGCCTTTGTTTCTCTCAGAGCTTAGATTCACTAGGATTTCTCATAATGCTTTATAATTTTATCAGTTTTGTCTCTCTTGGTTGTGCATCTCCAATTGTTCATCAATTTTTTCATCAGATTCAAATTTGATGAAAAAATGGCTCCAAAATGATTGAGTATTGATGAAGAATTATGTTTGATAGATATGTTTGATTATCTTCAGTCATCAAAATGATATTACTCCAATTTTTCCATCATACAATGATTTTAGGAATTTCTAAATTTTTATATTTATTATTTTGTGATCTAAAACTAGCTGGTTATCATTGGTACGATCTACAATATATTCTTAGATACATATTTGATCCTGAATCAGGGTGATTGACTTTGGGGTTAGATTGGGAAGTGTTTTTAATGGTTAGTGGTTTGTGAAGTTAGAGAGAGTGACCGAGGGGTGAATGAAGTGTCATCACCAAGAAAACCGGTGATATTTTTCTTCTTTGCCCTGTTTGTGTCGAAAGGTAAAGAGATTTGTGTATTGGTTTTGCAATATTTGCTGCAAAAAGCAGTGAAAGCTATGCCAAAATTAAGATTGTCATCTGTTACTGGTTCAATGAATCATACAAAAGTGACTAGTCATTTTAACGGATTGAACATAGGGTTAAATCCCTGTCAAAGGTAAGGATTAATTGACAGAAGATCTTTCATCCTTAATTTCTTCTATTGTTTTTGTAATTAGATCGTAGGAATCTCGAAACATAATTCAATGGTTGTGAAGTGTTTTGAGATTTGATAAATATCTCATAAACCGGAGTTAGTTCTTTGCAAGTCTCAGGAAAATCTTAAAATTTGAAATTCAAAACATGACTCACTTTATTAATAGTTATACTTTGTAAACTTAATTAAAATTGAATTTGAATGAGTTGAACATAAGTAACCGTTTAAATGCCTCCACTATTATTATCATCACCTCCACTATTATTACCTTCACCTCCACCACTCCACTAATGCTACCACCATCACCACTGCCACCATTAACACAAAGAAAAGTTTGATCCCAAATGCAATTCTCAATTACTTTGGGTACTTTTCCAGAAAAAATCTAAGATAAGATAAGAAAAAATCTAAGAGTTAGATAGATGACTAATCGGAAATACTGGAATGGAGTTAAATTAAGATGAAATTTTAGAAGGGGGCAAGGTAAAAGTTACTTAGACGTTGGGAAGGAGGCAAACTACTATTTTCTGTTATAAATATCCAAAAAAATGTATTGAGCCCCTTAAATTTTCTAAAGTTTTGGAGGCCATGGACCCCATGTGCCTCTTTTGTGTCTTCCATTGCATGTAATTGTTGCTAATATATTGTTAACTTATTGTGAATATGGCAGCTAGTGGTGCTCAAACAAACTTCACTATAAGATCGAATCCTGCTGGGGATGCTAGGTTGCCGGTAGTTGGTGGCCTTGGTGGTCTTGGTCTTCCAGAGATGTTTGGTTCATGCAGGATACTGCTTCATTAAGTCAGTTTGTGCAAAATCCAGCTATATCACAGATGATGCAAGTTCTCCTCTCCAACTCTTAGTACATGAATTAGGTAGTAATTTTCTTTGTATTTGAATGTGAAGTTTCTTATTCTCTAATGCTTTTCAATTGTTAGATTCTTGGTCTCAATCCCCAGCAGAGCAATATGCTGGGTTCCAATTCCCAACAATACTGATCATGTGGCTTGGTAGGTTGTTAAAACATCATCAGATATGTTTTTGCTTGTTCTTGACATCTTGGTGTATATTTATGAAGGTCTTTAAGATGACTGCTAATGTGATGCTCAATATTGCTGGAGCTGATTGGAGTTAAATTTATTTGATGTAGGACACAATAGCTGGATTTTTACTGACTGGAGTAGGCAATGTGGATTTGTGGAGAAAGACAAATTACCTAATTGTGGACTCAAGTATGCTTTTGAGCTCCAAATGTTCTGAAATTTTAATGTTTTAGGCATTATTGTGTCGGTTTTCTATGATTACCTCTTTCATATTAAGGAAGTTGCATTTTTTTTTTTTTTAGTGTATTGTTTGTCTTTCATTGTTTCCAGTTCTGGAGTGAACATTCTGTTGGGTATACCTCCTTATTGGAGTGTGGGACCCAATTGGTTTTAGAAAAAGAGTTTAATTTGGTTTAGTATTAATTATAATATATTTTTATATATTATATTTAATTTGAGGAGACCCAATCTAATTTGGAAACAACTAAGATTTGAGAAGAAAACCCTAGATTCAATATATTATGTGTGTTGTTTTTCCCAAGCAAGAAGGGCGGTGGTAGTGGCTTAGAGAATTGAAAATTCAATTCGGTGGAATAATGTGCGGCTGTCAATTCATATATTTGCTGAAATAGTACTTGGTGTATTTTGTGGGTTTGGTTATTCAAACATTAGCTTGCTGGGTGAAGGAGCAGTACATTGATTTGGGTGCATCTTTGTTTGGGTGATTTGGTGAAGTTGATTTGGGTCATTATTTTGGGTCTTCTTCAACTCTGGTTCTGAAGATTTTGGTTCATCTATTTGGTGAGGTCTTTCCTCTTATTTATTTGTGATTATTTGGAATTCACCTAAGAGTGGTTTGTGAGACCATTCGTGTCTCGTTTGTAATCGTTAGGAACTTATTTGGTTGATAGTGAAATCGGATTTCGATCCCGTGGACGTACCTCACATTAAGGGAACCACGTAAAATTCTTGTGTTGCCTTTGATTTAATTTTTCCGCATTAGTTTTTATTCCTATTGATTGATTAACTTGTGGAGAATCACATCGATTTTCCCTAACAACTGGTATCAAAGCTTACGGTTTATTTGGGTTTAATTATTTGTGTAAATCAATGGAGGGGAATGTGGGTCATATGTCTAGCTTTAATGGAAGCAATTGGATAACTTAGAAAACTAAAATGGAGGACCTATTATTTTGTAAAGACTTGTATGGGCCTATTGAGGGTGTTAGTGGCAAACCTGATGATATGAAAGATGATGAGTGGAAGAAGTCAAATCAAAAAGCTGTTGGTGTTATCCGTCAATGGATTGATGATAGTGTGTTTCATCATGTTGCTACTGAAACTTCGGCACATGATTTATGGAAAAAATTAGAGAGTCTTTATGATAGAAAATCAGCCACAAATAAAGCCTTTCTGTTTCGTAAGTTGGTTAATTTAAAATATAAAGAGGGCAGCCCTATTCCGGAACATCTGAATGAAATAAAGAGTATTGTTAACCAACTTGCTTCTATGAAAATTATTTTTGATGATGAGTTGCAGGCTTTGATGCTACTTAGTTCCTTACCCGAAAGTTGGGAGACTTTGGTTGTGACAGTTAGTAATTCGGCACCCGATGGAGTTGTCACAATGGGCCAAGTCACTAGTAGCTTATTGAATGAAGAAACTAGAAGAAAATCAGCCGGTTCCTCTCATTCGGAAGCATTTGTTGTGAGAGGTCGAAGCAAAACAAGGGGGAGGAGTAAGACTCCTCATGGTCGTGATCAAAGTCGTGACAAATCAAAAGATGGTTCTTTTTCAAAGAAAGACATTGAGTGCTATTATTGCCATGAGAAAGGGCACATGAAGCGGTAATGCCAAAAGCTCAAGAACAAGGAGAAAACGCATGAAAAAAGTGTGGATAAGAAACAAGAAGACACAATGGCAGTTACTACCGATGATCTCATGGTCATTTGTGAAGATGATTGTATCAATTTTGTGGGCCAAGAGAGTCATTGGGTGATTGATTCTTGTGCTTCTTTTCATGTGACTTCTCAAGTTGATTTCTTCACTACCTACACTACAGGAGATTATGGTTCTGTTCGAATGGGTAATGAAGGTTTGTCCAAGATTATCGGCATGGGTGATGTTTGTTTGGAAACAAATTTGGGCTGCAAGTTGTTGCTTAAAGATGTGAGGCATGTTCCCGACATTCACCTCAATTTGATCTCTACTGGGAAGCTAGATGATGAAGGCTTCAACAACAAATTTGGTGATGGAATATGGAAGCTCACAAAAGGTTCTTTGGTGGTGGCTAAGTGCAAGAAGACTCATACACTTTATTCGATGCAAGAAAAAATTTGTAAAGATGTTGTCAATGCACTTGAAGATGATACTTCTACCGAATTGTGACACAAGCGGTTTGGCCATATGAGTGAAAAGGGGCTGCAAGTTTTGTTCAAGAAAGAGCTTCTACCCGGTTTGAAAGGTACACATCTTAAAACTTGTGTTCATTGTTTGGCGGGTAAACAACATAGAGTTTCTTTTCATAAAAATGTTGCTTCTAGAAAAGAAAATGTTTTGAAGTTGATTCATTCGGATGTTTGTGGTCCTTTAAAAGTTAGAACACATAGTGGTGCACTTTATTTTGTTACTTTCATTGATGATTATTCAAGGAAAGTTTGGGCTTTTCTACTAAAAACTAAAGATCAAGTTCTAGAAGTATTTAAGCATTTTCAGGCCATTGTTGAAAGAGAAACATGACAGAAATTGAAGTGCATCCGATCAGACAATGGTGGTGAATACATTGGGCCATTTGATGAGTATTGTCGCAGCCAAGGTATTCGGCACCAAAAGACAGTTAAGAAGACTCCTTAACAAAATGGCGTTGCCGAGAGGATGAACCGCACCATTGTAGAAAGAATAAAGTGTTTGCTTTCACAAGTTAAATTGCCAAGATCCTTTTGGGGTGAGGCAATGAGTATAGCGGTTGACGTGATCAATTTGTCTTCTTGCTATCCTTTGAATGGTGATGTTCCTGAAAGAGTTTGGACTGGCAAAGATGTGTCTTATGAGCACTTGAGAGTGTTTGGTTACCGAACTTTTGTTCACATTCCAAAAGATGAGAGGTCCAAGCTTGATAGTAAGTCAAGACAATGCATTTTTCTTGGCTATAGGCGTGATGAATTCGGGTATAGATTATGGGATCCGGTTGACAAGAAAGTCATTCGAAGCCGTGATGTTGTGTTTCTTGAAGACCAAACAATTGAAGACTTTGGTAAAGGTGATCAACCGGAGCCAAAAACTAGTGATCTCATTGACATGGATCCATCTCCTTCATCTCCAGTTGATGATGAAAATGGGGAAGATGTGCAGCCACCTATTAAAGATGTGGAGGATGATGCTAATCCTAATGAGGTTGAGCCAGAAATTGAGGAAGAGCATCCAACTCAAGAACCGCCACCACAACTTGAGTTAAGAAAATCTACAAGGGACCGACAACCTTCAAGAAAGTATCCTCCTAATGAATTTGTGTTGATTTCTGATCAAGGGGAGCCGAAGAGCTACCAAGAAGCAATTGAGCATGCAAAGAAAGGTGATTAGAAAAAAGGTCATGGAAGAGGAGACGAACTCCTTACTTGAAAATCACACCTATGACTTAGTGAAGTTGCCTAAGGGGAGGAAAATTCTGAAAAATAAGTGGGTTTTCAAATTGAAGAATGATAGGAAGAATCTGAGGTACAAAGCACGTCTTGTTGTGAAAGGCTTTGGGCAAAAGAAAGGTATTGACTTTGACGAGATTTTCTCACCGGTTGTAAAGATGTCTTCTATTCGGGTTGTACTTGGCATGGCTGCAAGTATGAACCTTGAAGTTGAGCAACTTGATGTGAAGACCGCATTTCTTCATGGTGATCTTGAAGAAGAAATTTACATGGAGCAACCAGAAGGTTTTGTAAAGAAAGGGAAAGAGAAATTTGTTTACAAATTGAAGAAAAGTTTGTATGGCCTCAAGCAAGCTCCACGGCAATGGTACAAAAAATTTGACTCTTTCATGATGAATAATGGTTTTTCTAAAACCACTTCGGACCATTGTGTGTTTGTGAAAAATTTTCCGGATGGTAAATTTATTATTCTTTTGCTTTAAGTTGATGACATGTTAATTGTGGGTCAAGATTCTACCATGATTAACAAGTTGAAGGTAGAGTTGAGTACATCTTTTGCTATGAAAGATTTGGGACTGACAAAGCAAATACTTGGTATGAAAATTGTTCGTGATCGCAAAGAGGGACTGATTTGGTTGTCTCAAGAAAGCTACATTGAGAAAGTTCTTGAGAGGTTCAACATGAATAAAAGAAAGCCGGTTGGTTGTCCACTTGCGGGTCACTTCAAGCTTAGTTCGAATCAATGTCCTACAAGTGAGAAAGACAAAGAAGAGATGTTGAAAGTTCCTTATGCTTCAGCAGTTGGTTCATTGATGTACGCCATGGTTCGTACAAGGCCGGATATTGCTCACGCCGTTGGTGTGGTGAGTCGTTTTCTCTCTAATCCGGGTAAAGAACATTAGGTAGGGGTAAAATGGATTCTAAGGTATCTTCGAGGGACTTCGAAGGTGTGTTTGTGTTTTGGAGATGGTAAGCCGATGCTTGATGGGTTCACAGATTCTGACATGGCTGGTGATGTTGATTCTAGGAAATCTACTTCGAGGTATTTGATGACTTTTGCAGGGGGAGCTGTGGCATGGCAATCTAAATTATAAAAATGTGTTGCTCTCTCAACTACCGAAGCTGAATTTATTGCTATTACAGAAGCTTGCAAAGAAGAGTTATGGTTGAAGAAATTTTTGCAAGAATTGGGTTTGAAGCAAGAAAGATATGTACTTTATTGTGATAGTCAAAGTGCTATTCATTTGAGTAAAAATTCTACCTTTCATTCGAGATCGAAACACATTGATGTGAGATACCATTGGATTCGTGATGTGTTAGATTCGAAATTGTTACAACTCAAAAAGGTTCACACAGATGATAATATCTCGGATATGTTGACAAAGACTTTGTAGAGGGACAAACATTTAAAGTGTCGAACTTTGGCGGGTATGGTTGATGTCTCCACCTAAGTCGGTAGGGGGAGAATTGTTGGGTATACCTCCTTATTGGAGTGTGGGACCCAATTGGTTTTGAAAAAAGAGTTTAATTTGGTTTAGTATTAATTATAATATATTTTTATATATTATATTTAATTTGAGGAGACCCAATTTAATTTGGAAACAACTAAGATTTGAGAAGAAAACCCTAGATTCAATATATTATGTGTGTTGTTTTTCCCAAGCAAGAAAGGCGACGGTAGTGGCTTAGAGAATTGAAAATTCAATTCGGTGGAATAATGTGCGGCTGCCAATTCATATATTTGCTGAAATAGTACTTGGTGTATTTTGTGGGTTTGGTTATTCAAACATTAGCTTGCTGGGTGAAGGAGCAGCACATTGATTTGGGTGCATCTTTGTTTGGGTGATTTGGTGAAGTTGATTTGGGTCATTATTTTGGGTCTTTTTCAACTCTGGTTTTGAAGATTTTGGTTCATCTATTTGGTGAGGTCTTTCCTCTTATTTATTTGTGATTATTTGGAATTCACCTAAGGGTGGTTTGTGAGACCATTCGTGTCTCGTTTGTAATCGTTAGGAACTTATTTGGTTGATAGTGAAATCGGATTTCGATCCCGTGGACGTACCTCACATTGAGGGAACCACGTAAAATTCTTGTGTTGCCTTTGATTTAATTTTTCCGCATTAGTTTTTATTCCTATTGATTGATTTACTTGTGGGGAATCACATCGATTTTCCCTAACACATTCCATGCTATCTGAAAGAATATAGTCAGCAATAATGTGACTGGCTTTTGATGTTTTTTCTTGTGGTAGTTGTTTTGGGAGTAGTTCTCACTAAAATAACTTGCATATCATGAATTGAAAAGCTATATCCAATAAATGACTAGATGGTCAACATACTTTAATTTTATGATAAAATCATTAAAGCCTACTAGTTACTCTTGTCATTTATGCTGTAGATTTTGTTTCTCTGCAACAGAATGAGCAGCTAAGGAGATTCAAAATTTGCTTTAAAATTGTTGAGAGAGAGAGAGAGAACTTGAAACTACATGGGTTTTAGATGCTGTTATACCGTTCCAAATTTTTGTTCTTGCCCTGTATCCTTAGTTATGGAATTAGAATCTGTCCTTTCCCCCGAGTTAATTTCAATTCAATTGAATTTTTGGATATTCTTATTTTGGCTTATAAATGTTGTTTTATTATGGCTTAGAAACAACTGTTAAGCAAATTGAAGAAGCATTCAAGGAGTTTACAACAAGAGAAGAAGTTGTAATAGTGATGATCAGCCAATATGTAAGTTTTTGTTCTACTCTGTCATATTTTTGATTGATTTTAATGCTATTCTGTGGTATGACTTATGCATATGATTATAGTGCATGCTTATACCCTATCAGATGCATCATGAGCACCCTGAGATGCTTCTTTTTTTATTTTTCTTCTTTATTTAAATTCTATCATCATGTGAATGAGAAAAAATATTAAAAGTTTATAATGAATGAGTATGGGTCGTGTCACAGATTTAGCATGTTACATTAATGTTTTAGTCAATGGAAGTTTGGTGTTGAATTTACTAATGCTTCCTAAACTTCAAGTTAAACCTTTATTGCAACATTCATATAAATCACAAAGTCCCACAATTATTATAGTCTGGTAGTAAGAAACGAATGAGTATATTGATTTTGTGGTGGTGTGATTTTTCATTTGTCATTTGATTCTGTGGATAAAACATTGTCTAATGTAACAATGTTCATCTTCAGGTTGCAAACATGATAAAGTTTTTAGTAGATAGCTACAATAATCCAATTCTAGCAATTTTGGAGATTCCTTTCAAGGACCATCCTTACGATCCAACACATGATTTTGTTCTTTCTAAGTAAAGTACCTCTTCTTTGATTTTCCCATTTTATGTGCTGTATGCTTGAATGTTCTTTCTTTCTTTATTTATTTCTAATTTGGATTTGCAGATTCTAACAGTTTGTGAGTTACTCTCTCTGTCTCTCTATCTCCCCTTTAAAATTTTAATTTCAGTTCAACTTTTACTATTAGATAAGCAATTTTAATATTTTAAGCTTACCAGTATTGGTAATGAGTTTTTGAAAGTCTTAAAACATTTTTTTCCCTGGGTTAGTTTAGTGAAAAGGTAGATCTTTTGTGCAATTGATTAAGACTACACCATAATGGTAATGGGATAATTTAATCGCCTAGTACGCATCTTTTAACATTTTTGCTTTATTATCCATCTCACTAGCTAGCGGGGTAACTTGGTATTTTAGTAAAGAGTATATTCCCTTGTGTTAATATGGAAATTTTAGGCGTCACATGACCATTAATTTGTTATTAATGTAACATTTTTTAGGTTTTTATTTTTTTGGTCAAATTGATGAAATGAAATATATGAACCTTGACACTTCATCTGTTGATTTTGTGTTTCAAATGCTAGTTGATGATATTGGCAATGTAAGAATTACTAATGACGGTGCTACAATACTCAAGATGTTAGATGTTGAGTATCCTGCTACATTGGTGGAAAAATAAATCATCCATTTGGTTGAGCTTCAAGACCAAGAAGTTGGAAATGGGACAACTTCTGTGGTTATTATATCAGTCAAGTGATCCAGTAGATAATGATGCATGGAAAGATAGTGACCGAGAAGGTTGACACATTTTTTTTCCCCCTAGCCTAGTTGAATGGCTCTGAAGCACATGAAGAGTTTCAAGCACAAGAAATGACAAAAAAAACTAGAAATTCACTTGGTTGAGTTTATTTTTTAGTTTCTTGTTGATAGAATTCACTTAGATTTAATTTGTTCAATGTAGGCAGATTTTTTGAAAGATCATAAATCATAACGATGCACTATTTATAAATGTCATTGAAAACTATTTGCGACAGTAATAAGATGGTCGCTAATACATTGTAGGTCGCAAAAAGTATTTGCGACCCCCACATTTGCGACCTCCATTTGCCGTCGCATGGGCCGTCGTAAAAAGTCTTTTGCGACTGTATTTTTATTATTTGCGACAGTTTGTAACAATCGTAAAAAGTACTTTTTTTTAGTAGTGGTAATACTTTATGTTGGGAATTTTAATGAGTTGGTATAACATTATTAGTAATTAAATGTTGAATTATTGTGAATATCTCAACAAGTAAAGAAACACGAAATTTAATTAATGATACATTAAAATTTAAAAGTGATAGGGTGAGCCCGATTTAGAATCTTGTGCAAGTGAGTTGCGAACCCTAACATGACACGAGAAGGTATTTCGGCTCTTATCGGTGGAGGCGATATAAGGTTGGTGGTGCGGGTGTCACAACATAGACTGTTCCCTTGGGGCAGACCGTGGTGTCACGACTCGGGTAGGTAATCCTGGTGCGTGGGCATCATTGGTAGTTATAGTAAGTAACATTTGAGTATTTGATCAAGGGGGAGTCAGAATTGCTCGTGGCTATTGCTTAGTGGCTAAGTGGAAATAGTGCTCCGCGGGGAGTTACTTAAATTTATCTGATAAACTAAATCTATGAAAATTTAAAAAGAAATGTGGGCATATTCCATATGATGAAATACTGCTTCCGTTTGTTATATATTTTTTTTTATTATTTGATTTATTATTATCTATTGTTATTATTTCAACCGATAACATTCATTTTATGCTTACTAAATGCTACTGGTTATTCTGTCACTACACATTATTCATAAATTGTGAGTATTATTATCGGGGTGGGTATTTTCGAGTTGTAGTATCTTATTGAGCTCGTCGCTCACTGGCATTCCCGTTACTCTGGCGTTTTATGCCAGGTACTGAAGAAACCGAAGAAAACACTGAGGCCTTACAAGGCGACACTCAGCCTTGGTTAGCTTGAAGAGTGCCCAAGATCTATGAACCATTTTTCTAAGTTTCTAGTTTTTTTTTTTTTTATTTATATTCGTGTTGTTTTTTTATGTACTAAGACTAAGTTTTAAGTTTTTATTGGAGTTATAATTTAAGAACTTTTAATTTCTGGGTTATTAATTAATGCTAGTAATATTGGTGACAACATTGATGAGGGGTTATTTATTTACAAAATTGATTTTAAGTTCTAAATCTTATTATGATGTTCTCAAATCTTGGGGCGTCACACATTCCTCATGCATTGTTTAATATTGGAATTAGTATCAAAAATGTTTTGAAAATAATAAAAAAGTTAAAAAGTGTATTAAATTGAGTGAAAATTACTATAAAACTAACAAAAAATATATTGAATTCTACACTTATTTTGTCTTTTTCTTGTGCCCCTAGAGCACTTGTTAGTAAGGCCTTTTAAAATTTATTTAAAATACGAATTATTTTCAGTTTTGAAAATTACAAATAATTCTTTGTCAATTTTTTTTATTTAATAGAATTAATAAAAAAATAATTACTCATATTCAACAATAAAATTACCAAAGTTATTAATTGAAATATATTTCTTACAGAATTAAAACTATTAATTAACTTAATGATTTATTAATAAAAATGATAACTTGTTATATGATTAGAAATTTGAAATGGTAATATGTACTTTTTCCCAATCACTGGAGCAATTCGTATCTAAGCAAATCTCAAGTAATGCATTTATAATTTATCTAAGATTTAATTGTTGGAAAATAATGGGTTTTTGACAACTTTATTTCGAAATTAAAGTGGGACCGAACCGTTGGTTGAGGTAGATCTAAGTGGTTTTGTATTCTCTCAAGTGATAATAATACAATATAAAAATAATGAGCCGAAACCATTGAGTTGTGAATGAGAATTATCTCATAAAGTGGGCATCAATAAAGTTAGGCTTAGATAGTCTTAGTTTGGACTTTGCCTAAGTTTGTGCTTATGTTTGTGCATGTGTTGGGTTTGGTCTTGGACTCAATCTTAAGCTTGAGCTAAGTTATGTAGTGTTAGGCTTAGCTTGTGTATGTGTTTGAGAATTGGGTTTGAATCGGGTTGTGACCTAACATTAATATCCATTTTGTGACCCATCTAGTTAGTTTATTCAAATATCATTATATACATATTTATTTGTATAAATTAAGCATATGAGAGGTTTAGACCTTTGTAACTCTCATATTTTGATGGTGGGGTTGATGACCATATTAGTGGCCATAGATTTTCAACCTTTGTAACTCTAACCCTATTGGCTAGAGTTGATGGCCTTGGTTAATGACATTTGATGGCCCTATTGGTGTATAACCTTCATGGCTAGGGAGTCCCCTACTTGTATAAATAGAGGCATTTCCCCTCAAACTTGAAAGAAGAATTTTAGAGAGATATTTGATGGAAAAAGGATATGGTCTTTTGAGATAAAAAGTTGAAGATGTTTATTTTACGCCAAAGAAATTTTTTCTATCTTCTTTTACTAGTCTCTTTTTCGTTTCTTGTTAGAGATAGTGCAGCCATTATCAAGTTTGCCGAAGCTATTCAAAAGGTGCTTTTGCATTAGCTAGTTTCGACTGTCGTATCCTAGGAGGCAGACGTCGGTATACCTCCAATACCCATTGAGAGGTGATGAATCTGTTTTAAAAAAATTGTGGTATCACACAGACTTCAGTTTGCCTCTTTTCTTATTATTTGTTCTTTAATTTTTTAGAATTTAGTTTATCTCGACGAGTTCTAATATTTAGTTATTTATGTTAATAATTTGTTATTTTAGTAATATAATCTAATTTATTTCTATATTTAGTTGTGTTGTTTATTCTGTATTTCATCCTTTAATAAAAAATTATTTTGTCATTTCTATTTAATTTATTTTATATATTTTTCTTGTATTATTATGAAAAAATACCAACATTAATTACTATAAAAAAAATGTTGGAAAAAAAGTTTAAGACCCTTTATATTTTCTACTTACAGAATTTCAACTGGATGTTTGTATAATTAATTTGAATAACAATTTAAAATGGCAAAAGGAAAAGCTTAAGAGTAATGGAGAAAAAATTGGTGAATGACTAAAAAGTCGTGCAACTACACAACCAATTTTCTTTGAGTTGATTTTTAGGAAGTGGCGATTTAGTGTATCAGATGTTTTACAAATCACATTGTCAACATAGTAAGAAAAGGATTTTAAAAAATAAAAAATAAATAAATAAATTACAGTAATCTCTTTTGAAATTTAGATAAAATATAATAAGTCCTACATTTTAAATATAATTATATTGAATTTTTTTAATATTTTAATTCATGTAACACTTAGACTTATTTTCATTAATAATTTGTTAGTTACGTGAATAAAAAAATATTGTTGTCATTTATTTTATATAAAAACATATATTTTATGTTGTTTATTTTTGTATTTTCGCACTATGTGAATTAGTTTCGTTCCGTTTGACATTACTAAAAAGAAAGTCAGTGTGATTATGTGAAAATTATAGAATTTACTATATTTTTTCTAAATCTCAAGGAGGTTAATGTAATTTGCACTAAAAACAGTTTGAAATGATGAGTTATTCGAAAGATTCAGTGTGTTTGGTTTCAATTTTCTAGAAAATGAGTTTTTTTATTTTTCGTGTTTTTTTTTTGTTTTTAGTGAATATTTTTTAAATTTTAAGCAATTTTTTTTTAGATGCTCCTTACTTAGATGTATCTAAGTAATAAAATATTTATAAAAAAAATATTGTAAAAAATTAATAAATACAGAAAAATATGAAAAATGTATTGAATTTTTATATTTTTTTTGTATTTTTGGTATTTAGTGAATTTGTTAAAGGTGTTTTTTTTTTCACAAATATTACTTTTTTAAGTATATTTATGTTAGGCGTGTCTAAAAATTAAAAAAATTGCTTAAAATATTAAAAAATTCAATGAAAACAAAAAAAATACAAAAACAAAAAAGTAAAATTTTCTGTAAAGTGAATTCTAAAAATGAAAATCAAACAAAGGAATTGGTTTTTATGATATATTCAAACTCTTTTAAATGTATGCAGGAGTCACGTGGGAACTAGGGGGTCACGTGCCTCCCGGAATTTTTTTTTTTTTAACATATATATAAATAAAATTTTAAATAAAAATAATATTTAGAATAAAATATTAGTGGCATTTTTTTAATTTATGAAAACAATAGTGATTGTTTTATTGAAAATAAAGTGATTACAACAAGTTATATTTTTATGTATAAAAATTTTGTGAAAAAATCTCAATATAAAGGTAATATCCATCATTATTGGTATGTAAATATAATTAATCTCACTATATATATGTAAAAATTACTAGAGTGTTAGTTATATTTACATGTGTAGTTCACCCTTTATATGTTGTTTTACTATTGGTTGGTGATATCATATGTCAATAATGACATGATATCACTATTACATTAAATTTTTACTCAAATTTTGTAAAAATTTGATTTATTTTACCATTGTATAATTTATTTTACGACTTAAATGTATGACTTTTTTACATTATCCATAATACACTAATTACATGCAATACTTTCTTTTCGATTTTACTCGAAGTTAATTGTAAAATTTTATGTGAAATACTTTTGTAACAATTTATTTAATTTTTTGTACTTAATATTAATTTAAAAATTATTATTATCTTTTTATTGTTGGTTATGAAAAAAAAAGGGTGTAATTAATAAATGCTTCTCCTGATTTAATTTTCTGTCTCCGCCACTAAATATACGATCATGTTTCTCATGCAATCTAACATGTAACTATGCTCTTACCATGCCTTTTAGTTTCGTCTCCTATGAACCAAAAGGTCACTCCCATTGGCATTTTCAGGCTAAGGACACTAAATTTTGGTTCACTCCCATTGGCATTTTCAGGCTAAGGACACTAACAAGGAGGAGCAGGCCTTGAAACATTCATATATTTTGTTGTGATTTAAATTTGTAAGCCATGAGGCATTCTACATGTAATGCTCAGTCTTGGTGAGCCTTGAACATGGTTTGTTTTTACAACAATAATTTAGACTACTAAAAAATACACCACTAATAGCACTAATGCATTAGGAATGACCAAAAAAAAAAAAAAACAAGGCATAGAAAGTGGGCGGGGGCCACTGCCACATCATTAGTGCTCCCCCTAGTGTTCCCTTTTTAGTGCTCCAAACATTTTTCTTGTTTTTATGGTAGCAAGGCTATGGTTAATATTATTGTGAGAATTTAAAATCTTCTTACATAGATTGTTGGAATGGTTAAATAAAGAGATGAGTTTTGTCTCAAATAATTATAACATAGAACATCAATAATGCTAATTAACTAGTTTGTTCTGGCCGTGTACACTACAGATGATAAAATTAGTTCTTGAAAGGCAAAAATTTGAAGAGTGGTTTGTTGTGTGCAGAGATGGGGCATACCTCGTTTCAAAGATGTGGTCTTCTTTTTATAGAGGTAGTGGTCAGGAATGGCAATGGGATGGGGCGGGGTGGGGCCGGGGACTACACTCCTTGTCCTAGATCCCCGAAAGTGATAAATTCCCCGTCCCTATCCCCAATCCTCGGCGGGGAGACCATTGCCCCCCCACCCCCGCCCCCTATCGGGGATCGGGTTTTCCCGACCTTGAAATATCCCTGACCCTTTTTTTTTTTTTTTTTTTTTTGAATTTTGTTCAACACAACACAAGAACAAAAGGAAAAAAAAAAAAAAACTATTTTCATCATCATCATCAACAATCATCAACTAAAAATAATAATAAGAAAAAAAAAAATCTGTTTTCATCATCATCATCAACAATCATCAACTAAAAATAATAATAATAAGAAAAAAAAAATAATCTATTTTCATCATCATCTTCAACAATCATCAACTAAAAATAATAATAATAATAATCTGAAATTGAAGAGGAGAGGGCTGAAACACAGAGGTGATGAAGACAACGTTGAAGAGTAAAGGTCTAAAACGTAGATCTGAAATTGAAGAACAGAGGGTTGAAAAACAAATCTGCAAAAAAAATAAAAAAATAAAAATCACTTCATCTCATAGAAATCAAGAAAAACCCTAACTTTAAGCTCAAGATAGGAAGCTTCAACAATCAGTCGAAGTTACCTCACTTTTGTGGGACGGCGACGACGATGCCGAGGGGAGTGGTGCCGAAGAGGCTGGCTTGCTACAACTCTAGATCGTTGAGCTGCTGCTTGCGGTCTATCTTGATAATGAAGGGGACGACGAGGATGATGAAGGTGGTTATGGTGATCTACGCTGCCTTGCCCGTGCTCTTGAGGGAGGATCGGCACTGTCGGAGTGTGAAAGAGAGAGAAAGGAAGGCGAAACCCTAGAGAGAGAGAGAGAGAGAGAGAGAGCAAGAGCAGAGCAACTCTATTTGTGTGTGTTGTGTGTGAGTGGTCAGCCAAAACCCTACACACACACACATATGTTATATATAAGTAGGGGCAAAATAGTAAATTCACGTCGTGCCCTAATTGTATTGCCTAAGAGTGCTGCTATTAGCATATGTCAAAATTCTTTGAACCCCACATTTTATAATTTTTTTTATTACAATTATACTCTAAAGTAAAATTACATTAAAAGACATTATTAAATAGAACACTCACCTATCAATAAGAACTATTACTCTATAATATTGGACACCCACCCACACCCCCACCTCCAACTCCAACTATACGTATTCTATATTTGTAAATCCTAAATCTATTACTTTTCATAACCAACACAAACCCTAAATCTATTATTTTTCATAATCATCTTAAATCTTGAATGTGTCATCTTCATTACCATCATCAACGCTATTGAACTTGAAAGTTTTGCTTTAAGTATAACGTATATTTCATCATCTTATAAGTTTATCTGTCTTGCATTAACATTCTCGGTCATTTTTTGTTGTTCTTGTTTCGTTCGAGCTGTTCAGTACTAGTTTGCTGACTGTTAGAATTATGTTTGGTAATACAGTACTGAACATAATCATTTCGTTCAATACATAGGTTCCGAACATTAATGCAGATAGTTAGTTATGTAATTTTCTTTGTTAAACTAACTTAGAATGGAAAAGAGTGAATTGGAATGGATTTAAATTATATATTTTGAATGGATTTAATTTATGTTATTTTAAGTTGTGAATTGGAATGGATTCAAGTTACACAGTGATGAACAAATTTTGTTCGGACATATAGTGTTAACAGGATCATTATTGTTCGACAAAACAGTTTTGAACAAAATACATTTTTTCGGCTACACAGTGGTGAACAAATTGTTTTGGGCTACATTTAGAATTTTGATAGCGATTCAGACGATGATTCTGATGGCGATTCAGACGATGATTCTGTTTTTCCTCATCTTGCAAACGGTTATACAAATCTCGTAGAAATTGGAGTATCTTCGATCGATCTCAATGATGACGAAGATACAAAAAGCAACGAAGAAGATGATGATGAGAGGATGAGATAGGTTACTGATTCGGCGATATGGAGAGCGTTCAAAGAAGATGAAAGTCGTCGGAATGCTCTGTTAACGGTTGAGACAACGACGAGAGTGATGGAGTGTTGGGGTCCAAGAATTCTATACTAGACTAAAGCTCCAAACTTTGAAGATTGAGTGAGTCAGGAAATGAGAGGGATGAAAAATTAGGTGGTTGTGTATTTCATTGTGAAAATATTATGAATATGGGTAGATTTGGTAATAAGTTGGGTGTCCAAAAAAATATTATTAAAATTTAGGGTTTAGGGTTGGGGTCCAAAGAAATGGGGGGTCCAAAGAATTTTGGTAGGTGCTAATAGTAGCACTCATTGCCTAATGGGCTTCTAAGCTTGAACTTCGGCCATTATTACGCTTTGACCCAAGTGAGTAAATTTTGAACCCCACAATTGTGATTTAAAGGCATATTTTTATGTTATATTGGTGATTCATAGTTCGAATGGTTTCTTTGGTTTAATGATCCCAAAAGTCATTTTATTAACTATCACCTTTATACTTTATGAGTGCTGCTATTAGCACCTACCAAAAATTCTTTGGACCTTCCATTTCTTTGGATCCCAACCCTAAACCCTAAATTTTAATAATATTTTTTTGGACACCCCACTTATTACCAAATCTTACCATATTCATAATATTTTCACAATGAAATGCACACCCACCTAATTTTTCATACCTCTCATTCCCTGACTCACTTAATCTTCAGAGTTTGGAGCTTTGGTCTAGTATAGAATTCTTGGACCCCAACCCTCCATCACTCTCGTCGCCGTCTCGGCCGTCAACGGAGCATTCCGATGACTCTCATCTTCTCTGAACACTCTCCGTATCTCCGAATCAGTAACCTCTCTCATTCTCTCATCATCATCTTTTTCGTTGCTTTTTGTATCTTCATCATCGCTGAGATCGATCGAAGATACTCCAATGTCTACTGGATTTGCATAACCGTTTGCAAGATAAGGAAAAATAGAATCATCGTCTGAATCGCCATCATAATCATTATCTGAATGGCCATCAGAATTCTGAATGTAGCCCAAAACAATTTGTTCACCACTGTGTAGCCGAAAAAATGTATTTTGTTCAGAACTATTTTGTCGAACAATAATGATCCTGTCAGCACCGTATGTCCGAACAAAATTTGTTCATCACTGTGTAACTTGAATCCATTTCAATTCACAACTTAAAATAACATAAATTAAATCCATTCAAAATACATAACTTAAATCCATTCCAATTCACTTTTTTCCATTCTAAGTTAGTTTAACAAAGAAAATTACATAGCTGACTATTTGCATTAATGTTCGTAACCTATGTATTGAACGAAAAGATTATGTTCAGTACTGTATTACTGTTGGCTACATATTTTGTACGAACCAATTACAATTCGACGCGTGACGAAATAAGGGTAATATAGGAAGACTATTCAGGTCCTCGATCCTGATCGTACATGTGGCAGTTAGTATTGGTTATTAAAAGATCTGAGTAGCAGCGGATCAACAAAGGGATACAAAGTGACGTGACTCCAACGGTTACTCGCATTTCATATTCAAATTTAGGAGGGAAGTGTAAATCAAAGT
Organism: Camellia lanceoleosa; assembly: GCA_025200525.1. NCBI lineage: Eukaryota > Viridiplantae > Streptophyta > Magnoliopsida > Ericales > Theaceae > Camellia > Camellia lanceoleosa. The sequence continues at coordinate 2,847,642 of CM045769.1, forward strand.
ATAACGCAGCGGAACAAAAATATGGTCATACCTTTTCAGTAGAGTCAGAATTAAAGGATCTCGTGGGTAAATCACGTGCTTCCTGAATCTGATCAATCAACCCAGCAATGGAGTGATATTACAATAGTGAATATCACCCACACAAATCACAGTGCAAATGGCTTTGATCGTTATTTTTGGGAAAGAGTCAGTATATGGGAAAAAGCTGAAACATACATTGTTTTTCTCTTAATCACCCATATCCCATATATCAGATATATAGTCTAATGAGCAAGGTCAATGTCTAAACAAAATAGCATGTAGGCAAAGGGAAGATCATCTAGTATTACACCACTGTTGTATGTTCACTACCGGCAACTTACATCGCTCTGTATGAGAGGCGGATTGAGTGTGAATATATTGCAAGAATTGAGAGGGTCAAACATGCTCTTTTTGAGGGATTAAAGATGTTTTTTGGACCGGTGTAATTAGATGGGCCTGGGGTATATGAGACACTATTTCTGTTCTTTATGGGTTGATGTCTCTATACTGGCTCATTTTGAGTTTTTAGTATAGAGCTCCCACATGCAGGTGTTCTCAACAGTCGCGCGGTGCATTGGCTAGTATGAGATTGTTCATTTTTGGGGAGATTGAGATAGAGATAGAGATGTGGCAGTGTCATGCCAACTGCTTCCTGAATCTGATCAATCAACCCAGCAATGGAGTGATATAACAATAGTGAATATCACCTACACAAATCACAGTGCAAATGGCTTTGATCGTTATTTTTGAGAGAGAGTCAGTATATAGGAAAAAGCTCAAACATACGTTGTTTTTTTCTTAATCACCCATATCCCATATATCAGATATATGATATGTTTATCTCATTTATCCATATCAGTTATATGAGATAATATAAGATATCTATATCATCTATCCATATCAATTATATGATAGATATATATATCCTGAGTGGTTATCCAAATAGGTTTGAATTTGAATTCAAAACCCATTTGGATAAGGTTCAAAAGATTCAAATGGGTCATGCTACATGGGCGCCCATTTCTAACATCTCCCACTCGCACATGAGTCGGCATGACACTGTCACATCTCTATCTCAATCTCCCTAAAAATGAACAATCTCATACTAGTCAATGCACCGTGCGACCGTTGAGAACACCTGCATGTGGGAGTTCTATACTAGAAACTCAATATGAGTCAGCATAGAGACATCAACCCAAAATGAACAGAAATAGTGTCTCATGTACCCAGACCCATCTAGCTACATTAGTCCAAAAACATCTCTAATCCCTCAAAGAACATGTTTGACTCTCCTAGGTCCCGCATTATATTCACACCCAATCAACATCCTATAAAGAGCGATGTGAGTTGTCAACAGTGAATATAGAGCAGAGATGTAGAACTAGATGATCTTCCCTTCACCCTCATATCATTCAATTTTGAAATTGACCACTTTCCCAGTAATGTCCCTTAAAGTCGAATCATACATGACTGCAGGCAACATACCAAAGTAGCTAAACATCAACTCCTCATCTTATGATATAGTCAAAGGTCACAAAAAGGCACAAAGTGAAGTCATTTAGGGAAAAATGACTTTTAGGACTCACACGGTGAAGAAGTAGGGATCCATTCTTTCACCTCGCTAACTGGTCGATAAGCACATGCAGTATGAATGCATGTTATAGTGGAGTAACTCCTCCAAAGAGTGATGTTAAACTCATACACCATACAGATCTTAGTCTAGTCGCTCTTAAGCGCACAAGTCACTTCCTAGCGTCTAACTCGAATTCTCTATTTGCTCGCCTCTCAGGCATCAAATGAGATCTCGCATCTGGCTATCCATAATAGGCACATCATGGAAAAGTGGGTACTTTCATATCTATGGTCGGTCTCCAACAAGACCTCATCTTTGCTCCAACCAAGGCGACATAGCTAGTGGATAATTTTAACTTCTCTATTTGCTCCAAATACAATAAGCCACTAGTCTCATCCTTACTCGCTACCTAGCGCTAAGGGCGATTGCTCGTGTGAGTGAGCCAATCTTGCTTGCTAACATCAATTTAATTATTTTGTGTATGCCAATTCACAAACCATTGCAAAAGGTAGTAAACATAAATGTGTAATAGAAACAAATATGAATACTAATGGCATAAATATCCCCAAAATATATGAGTTCAACTAAATACACATAAAAATATCACCACCTACGTAGTCCTAAAGCCCTAACATGAGTAAGATAAACATCTCTAGCAATGGGCTTAGTCAAAGGGTCCGCAACCATGCGACTTCGAGGATGTGCTCGGGATCACTTCTTTCTACGCCAAAATGTCTCTGATAAAGTTGAACCTCACATCAATGTGTTTGGTTCTGCCGTAGTATTTAGGATCCTTAGCGTGGCGAAAATGCATGTCATCACAATGGATAGTCACAGGTCAGTGCAAGTGTGTGTGACAATATCCAAATGCTGAAGGAATCTCCTCAACCACACGGCTTCCTGAATGGCAGATGAACAAGCCACAAACTCAGCCTCCATAGTCGATAAGGCGATACAGGATTGCTTCTTACTGCTCCAAGAAATAGCACCATCGCTAAGCATGAAAGCATATCCTGAAGTAGACTTATGCTCATCTAGGTCTCCTCCCCAGTCAGCATCACAATAGCCAACTAGATGTAGATCTGAACTCTGGTAGCAAAGTGTGTAATCTGCAGGCCCTCTAAGATATCGTAACATCCTCTTAACTGCTTTCCAATGAGCTGGTCCTGGGTTGGATTGGTAACGGCTCACCAATCCGACTGCATAACAAATGTCAGGATGCGTACACATCATAGCATACATCAAGCTTCCAACAACATTTGCATAGGGAACACGGGCCATCTTTTCATTTTCTTCTTGAGTCTTAGGACCCATATCAAGGCTTAGGCTCTCACCTTTTGCAACAGGAGTGTCAATGGGTTTGCAGCTTTGCATCTGGAATCGCTCTAGAATAGTCTTAATGTAAGTCTCTTCAGACAAACCAAGAAGTCTCCTAGAGCGATCCCTAAGGATCTTAACACCGAGCACATAGCTCGCCTCACCCATGTCCTTCATCTCAGATGTAGAGAACAACCACATTTTCGTGGCGACAATCATCTCCTTGTCATTTCCAACCAATGATGTGTCATCTACATATAATGACAATATCAGAAAAATGTCCTTGGACCGCTTGACGTACACACAGTGATCTTCATCAATCATCGTAAACCCATTAGAAACAATGGCTCGATGAAATCTCAGATTCCACTGTTTGGATGATTGCTTTAAACCATAAATAGATCGTTGAAGCTTGCAAACTTTGCGCTCCTGACCTACTGCCACAAAGCCTTCTGGTTGATCCATATAGATCTCTTCATCCAATTCTCCATTGAGAAATGCAGTCTTAACGTCCATCTGATATAGCTCTAAATCCAACTGAGCTACTATGGCCAGGATTAGGCGAATAGAGGCAAACCTTACAACTGGTGAAAAAGTTTCCTCATAGTCCACACCCTGTCGTTGGGTGTAACCTTTCGCCACTAGGCGAGCCTTATACCTTTCTATGGAACCATCCGTCTTGCGCTTGATTTTGAGAACCCATTTGTTCCCAATAGTCTTGCGCCCTGGCGGCAAATCAACCAAGTCCCAGACATGATTTTTCTTTATAGACTCTATTTCTTATCCATTGCAATGCTCCATTCTTTACTAGCAGGGGATGAGAGAGCCTCTTTGAGATTCTTAGGCTCCATCTCATCACTCGGAGCAATCATGAATGCTTCCCCTTCAATCTCAAAACGACGACGAGGTATAGCTCCATGTTTGCTTCTACGTAGTTGAGAATCCTGAGAATCCTCATCCATTGGATCTAATCCATGGGCAGGTAGATCGCTCCCACTGTCTCTAGGAGCTTGAGAAATTATCTCCTCATTCTCTACTAAGCTACTAGGTGCGCCTTCAAGTAGATCCTCCATCTCATAGAGTTCTACTTCTCTAGTTACCTCACCTCTGCTAGGGAAATCCTCCTCTAGGAAATCCACATCTCGTGACTCAATTTCAGTTACACTTCCATCCGGATGCTCCCCAACAAACACATAGCCCTTAGAATGCTCACTATAGCGAATGAAGATACACTTCTTTCCTTTAGGGCCCAACTTCCCAAACTTATGAGAAGCGTTGTGTATGTAAGCTGCCGAACCCCAAGGCCGCAAATTGCCCAAATCAGGCTTTTTGCCAGTCCACATCTCATATGGGGTGGAAGGAACTGATTTGGAGGGCACACGGTTAAAGACGTAGGCAGCAGTCAACAAAGCATCTCCCCAATAAGAAATGGGAAGATTAGCTTGCGCCATCATTGATCTAACCATGTCAAGCAATGTGTGATTCCTTCTCTCCGCTACACCATTTTGTTGCAGAGTCCTAGGAATTGTCAATTACCTGATAACTCCTTTTTCCTCACAGAGTACTTTAAATTGCTCAGATAGATACTCACGTCCTCGGTCAATCCTTAGAGCCTTAATGCTCTTGTCTAATTGATTCTCAACCTCATTAACATACCGTCTAAAGCAATCCAATGTTTCTGACTTGTGAGAAATCAAATAGACGTGACCAAAACGCGTGCAATCATCTATAAATGTGATGAAATAAAGGGCTCCATGCCTTGCCCTCACATTCATTGGTCCACATATATCAGAATGAATAAGTTGCAATGGGATAGATGCCCTTATGGCTTTCCCAAATGGTTTCCTTGTTGCCTTTCTAGCAAAATAGTGCTCACAAGTAGGCAAAGTGACTCTAGCGAGTGGGCCTAAAAGACCTTCTCTAGCCAATCTAGTCATCCTGTCTTGCTCTATGTGGCCTAATCTAGCATGCCATCTCATAGAATCATTATCACAAAAAGATGCAATATTAAAAACAGAGCCATTGGCATTTTTATTAAGACTAGAATCATCCACATCTAAAACTAAAAAACCATCTGAAAGATAACCAAAACCATAAAAAATAGTTCCCAAATAAATGCTAGCACCATTATTCTCAAAACAAAAGCTAAAACCAATGCTCATCATGCTAATAACTGAAACTAAGTTTCGCCGAATATCCGGAGCATAAAGAACATCATGAAGATACAAGGTGTGCCCTCGTCGCATTTCCAGCTTGAATATGCCAATGCCAAGCACCTCTACACTGGACTCGTTCCCCATGTAAACTTTTCTACTCCCAGCAGGTACTCGGCGATACTCAACGAACCCTACTCTGTCCCTCGCGATGTGGTCTGTCGCTCCGGAGTCTACAACCCAAAAATGAGGAGAATGAGCAATTAATGCTTGACTAGACACAAAGCATTGAATGCGAGAAATTAAGTAAGGGAGTACCTTCTTCTGCTTAGGGCAATCCCGAGCGAAGTGTCCTTCTTTGTTACAGTTAAAGCATGTCAATTTAGCCTTTACCTTCTTACCACCTCTCTTGCCCCTACGCTTGAAATTTCTAGCGCCATTGGGCTTAAGCGCAGCTGTTACTTGCTTCTTAGGGGCACCTTTTGCTTTTCCACGTTTGAACTGAAAAGTCTTACGTAAGCTTGACTCAACCACCATAGCAGAACCATCAGACTTAGCCGCCTCAAAGCGCTCAGCCTCTAGCTCCAAATGACGCGATATGTCTTCGAATGTTTTCACACTCTCATTATACATCATGTTCTGCTTCATCTGCTCCCAAGAATTTGGCAGAGAGCGAATCACAGCTTGTACTTGCTGCTCTTGAGTCAAATTGTGCCCAGCAGCTGCAAGCTCACGTATCATGGCTGACATAACCCTCAAATGCTGCTTCATTGAGTGATGCGCCCTTTTCTAATATAAGTCAAACTTTATAGTCAGCCCACGTAGCTTTGCCAAACAGGTAATACCAAACTTTTGCTTGAGAGCTTCCCACATCTCAAATGCAGTCGGGCAATGCTCAAACTCACTAATCAAGTCGTTGTGCATGCTGCTCAACATAGTAAAGCGCGCACACCGATCTTTGTTACGCCAAGTCTGAAAGGCTTCAAGATCACTGCAATGTTGAGTTGTATTGCCCTGCTCTAGCTCAACCATCACTTGTTCAAGTGTGGTCAACACTTCTTGCTCATTGAGGAGGTATTGGATCTTACGGCGCCATGTATCATAATTGTCGCCATCCAATTTCTCTCCCTTAGTTAAGTCTGCCACCACTGTCTTAACAGCCATTTCTACATACAGAGTAAACAAATGCGCAGGGGATATTAATGATAGCAACACAAAAAAAATATTTTGCAGCAAAAGAATCTAAATTAAATAATGATAATTTTACACATGTCTCAAGATCGAAAATTTGCTATGCTCGTAATCATCTCTTGCGCCTCTAGTGATAATTATCAAAATTTAATTTAATTTCATGCGCAAAAACAATCAATCTCCCACTACTTATGGCATATAAAAAGCATGATAAATTTCATACAATAACATCTTAATGTAAATATACAAATAACTCATGCTATATTCATTTAATAATGGAATTTAAATAAATAAATAAATAAAACTAATCATGCTTCTTTAATTGCAACATATTATAAACCCTAAAAAATATGTTGTCTACAATATTCAGATTATGCCATAATAAAATGTAATCATTCTGAAATTTTCTGAAATTTTTTTGAAATTTTTTGGATTTTTAAATAACTAATAAACACACATTAAAATTAGAAATAAAAAATCCAGAAATTGATAAACTAAAACAATATTCAGATTATGCCATAATTAAAATGTACATCATTTTGAAATTTTCTAGAATTTTAAATAACTAATAAACACACATTAAAATTAGAAATAAAAAATCCAGAAACTGATAAATCGAAACAATAATACCAGTAAATAGTAAAACTTTTCAGAAGTCTACAATAAAAATTTCAACCCCGGAAAATTATTTATGCAATACCAGAAGCATTTTAAAGCATAAATAATGAATTATAATCACAGGAAAAATACCTTTTATTTTCATAAAATTTTCAAAATTTTACAAAATATAGAAAATCCAATTCTGAGTCTAACAGTACTAACCACGCATAAAACAAATCTATAATGAATTAATTATGACCATTTAATGCGATTTAGAATTAAAAACAAAACAAACAGTGCCTTTTGCATCAGTAGCCAAGCTAGCCAAGCCGGCGGAGGAAAACGGCGCGGCTCAACGCGACTTAGCGCGCGGCTCAGAATGTGGCTAAGCGGCATGCGCGGCGTTTGGCGCGTGGGAGCACGTGGGAGCGGCTCACGGCGTTAGGTGGCGTGTGCATACCACGCGCCGCCTTCCAGGGTGTTTTCTGGTCCGATTTTTGTACTACCGGACTCCATTTTTCAAAATAAAACCATTTGTGGTATTAAAAAAGACATTAATGAACATAAAAAATAGGTATTTATGCTCTTAATCTAATGAAAGTAGATATTTTCCTCCTTTATAACATTCATGTATATAATGTGTATATATACATATGAAAATATACACATGATTAAAGAAAACAGAAAAATACCCATTCACGCTCTGGTACCAATGTAAATCAAAGTATAACGCAGTGGAATAAAAATATGGTCATACCTTTTCAGTAGAGTCTGAATTGAAGGATTTCGTGGGTAAATCACGTGCTTCATGAATCTGATCAATCAACCCAGCAATGGAGTGATATCACAATAGTGAATATCACCCACACAAATCATAGTGCAAATGGCATTGATCGTTATTTTTGGGAGAGAGTCAGTATATGGGAAAAAGCTCAAACATACATTGTTTTTCTCTTAACTGCAAGTAATGGCGTAATGGAGCTAATATTGGGGCAACATGATCAATGATCATGGAGGAGCAGTTCGACGGTTGGAAGTGCAATTCAATGGTCACCCTTGAGCAGTATAAATAGTAAAGAAGACCCCAGAAAAGCCCCCAGACTCAGATCATACAAACCAGTCTTACTTTACATGTTTTCTTTCCCAGTTTTACATTTCCTGTTCTTTAAATTCTTGCTCTTTACATTCCTGTACTTCAAATTCCTGCACTGCACTTCATTCATGGGAGTAGTTTCAAGTAGATTGTTGCTGTAAACCTCTACGAGGCTAAGTTTGGATCATTGTAAGTTTTCATTCTAATGAAATACTTCAATTACTCTTCATTTAACTGTTATTTTGCTTAATTTCTCCTAAGTCAAGCCACCAGTAAAAGTCCTCTTCATTGAGGCTGAAAAAACTAAAACATAATCGTCTGATAATTGGTTGGCAATTAACATTTCTGTAAGGACTGATTGATCCTTGCTGGCACGCTCGCATTTACAAAGATACCCTTCAAAAGCCAAAAAGCCAACATATATTTTTGGCACGCCCAGTGGGACTAATTGAAATGGCTAAACGAAGAAGACAAGGAGAAAATGAACGCTTGGAAGAAAGCATAGAATGAAAGGTAGAAATACCTAATCCACAGGATAATGTGGTAACACATCCTGTGGAAACTCCCATATTATCAGAACCTATGGTCGAACAGACCAGTACTTCAGGACAAAAACCACATGTTCATAATATTGGACGAAACCAAGGAATTGGACCACCTACTATTCCATCTACTCATCCAATAAATCCATGGGATGGCCTAGTAGATGCCATGAGACAGCAATTAATGAACACAATGGAAAGGTGGGCAACATCCTTTTTAGATCGAATGAATAACCACCAGCCAACAAACACAAGACACATCAAGGAAGTTTTAAATGTCCCTCAACAAAGATTGGCTAGAGATAAACAACCTATGCAAGTTAATGGACATTCTAATTGTCAAACTAGTAATCAGAACTATGAAAGACCATCGCCTCAGTCTTGGTATGAACCCATTTCGAGGCCTATAGCAGGTCAAAATGCCTCAGTACTCAACAATGAAGCCATACAAATTGGTGGATCTGGCCCAGTACAAGAAACTGGCATAAGAATGGTCACGAATCCCATGTTCGAAGCCATACCTGGTACAAGGGGGTTCACTAATCCCTTATTCGAATTTATACCCAAGGGGTTAGAAGGTTTGCCTACAAATGGAAGAGACACAACACCTGTTCCAGCACCTTTTGCAGGTCCTTTCGCAGGACAGGCTCAAAGGGGTTACCCACACTCCCAACAGCAACCTGCACCATAGGGACAACCAGTCCCAAAAGTACCACCTTATGGACCAAGAGGACCACAAGCACAAGTTTGTCCACCAAATCTTGTATTTTTTCCTCCAGTAGTGGTTCAGCAGGCACAAAATATGGTCCCTAGAGACCAAATTGTTAATATTGTTAGGGAGATGTGTGGACCGATGGCTCGAGGGGTCCAGACTCCTGTATACAGAAAACCATACCCAGAATGGGTAGACAGGGTACATGAATACCCAAAGGGGTTCAAAATACCAGATTTTACCCTTTTTTATGGGAGTGGAAACCAATCGACAGTAGAGCATATTGCTAGGTTTGCTGCTTAATGCGGTGAATTTTCTAATCATGACTATATGAAACCAAGATTATTCCCAAATTCTCTAACTGGGGGAGCATTTGTATGGTACATCAACCTTACACCTGGCTCCATTCAAACTTCGCAACAAATGGAAGAGGCATTTCATGCCCAATTTTTCTAATCAGAGCCAGAGGTTTCCATGGCAGACTTGGCTAGATTGAGTCAAAGGCCTGAAGAAAAGGCTACTCAGTTTATTGCTAGATTTAAAAGGGCTCAAAATAAATGTAGAGTCATCCTGCCATAGCCAGAATTCGTAAGATTGACTCAAAATGGCTTAGAGTTCAGACTTCGAAAGAAGTTTGACTCCACTAAATTCAGAGATTTGATGGAACTAACTTATAAGGTATCTAGGTATGAAGCATTACTAGAGGAGGAACAAGATCAAAATAATGCATTGTACAAGACATATTATAGAGATCCTAATTATGAGATCGATGCAGCAGAGATTGCGGGCAAAGAACCTGTGATCTGTGAGGCATTAATTCATGAGGATACAACAATTGACCAGCAGTTTAAAAGAAAGACCTTCACAGAAAGTACTTTTTCGATTTAACAAAGGCAGATGACATTTTTTATCATTTGCTTGCGGCCAACTTCCTTAAGTTACCTAAAGGAGTAAAATTGCCATCTCCAGATGAACTTAAGGGAAAAGTATATTGTAAATGGCATAACTCTTGGTCTCACTCGACTAAAAACTGCATTGTTTTTTGAGACAGGATCTAAGAACAAATTCGGAAAGGAAGTTTGAAATTCCCAGCCAAAACAGAAAAGGCCATGGGGATCGACAGTAATCCATTTCCAGAAATTGGAGAGGTGGCAGCCAATATAATTATGTCAGACTTCCAGAACTTGTCCTTGACAGTATTGGAAGAAATCAATATGCAGATACATGTTGCTAACCAGACAACCATTAAAAAGGACACCAGAAATCTGCCAGTTATTGGACAAGGTTTCTCACACCAGAGGGAACACTCTGATGAAGAATCACTGGATGATGATTCCTTAGAGGCAGCAGTAATGCAAAGGATGTGTCCTAGGTGCAGGCTGAGTTATAAATAGTTGAAAGGGCTTCCAATTGATGGGAAGCAATACTACAGGGATGTGCAGAGATACCCTAAACCAACCAATGCTTATAACAAAAGGCCGTATCCGGCTGGTGTTAGATAGCAGCCATTGGTAGTTGAACCAGCAATCGATAGAATGCATGCTAAAGGCAAGAGGCCCTTGTATGAGTCCAGGCCACCTAACTACTACAGAATGGAAAGCAGTCATTCTGAAAGAAGACTGGAGAAGAGTTTAGGTTATGGGATCAAAGCCAGAGATTGGCCCCCTAGACCAACCTCATGCAGGACAGAAAGTGGCCACCTTCATCGAAGGCCTGAAGCAAGCTCGAAACATGAGGTCAAGACCAAGCAAGTGCTCTCACAGCCAGCTTCGAAGATGGCTTCGAAGGTAGAAAGAAGCAGTTCAATATCTGAGTCAGTAAGTTCGTAGGTACCTGGAGTTCCAGATTGGTTTGTGATACAAAACAAACCTAGGGAAGTACCCACTTAGAGAGATGTTGGAAACCAAGGAATGATGGTTAAACCTCCTTTGGCGGCTCTGAACAATTGGGTATTACTTAAACACCCAAAGACGAAGGAACCAGATATGGTCCCAGTCATTTCGAGATCACAAAGGAGAAAGATTCAGCGCAGGTACACTCAGTACCAGAAAGATATGAACGAAAAGGGAGAAAACTCTTCATTGGTCCAGACAGAAGGAAAGAAAACTCCAAAGTCAGACCATACTCCAAAGACAACTCTACAAAGCAAGGTGGGTTGCAGCAGGGAATAGTTGGCCAAGGTTCATTCTAAACTAAAAGCCAGAGAGGAATCTAGCTTAGCAGGATTGGAGAAAGCTCTGATGGATAGTGATAGCGAAACAGAAGAAGAAATTGGCATAAGCCAAAAGAAAGAAATAGTGGAGGAAGAAATGTTTGAAGCTTTTATGGCTGAGCAAACATTTTTGGTTAAAAAACCAGTTGAGAAAGATCCTTCGAAGGAATCAGTTAACAACGAAGTGCCAGAGTGCAGCATGGAGGATGCTGTTGAAGTAACTGAACAAGGTGGCCAAGAGGGGAAACAAGTATAGCCAACCATCCAATTTGGCTCATTTCCTCTAGTATCAATCAATATGGTACACATACTGCCTCATGAGTTCCAAGCTGGAGATGAGGACCAAGATGGCCAAGAAATTGATCCTATTCCTATCTCTAGTGAAGACTCACAAGTGAGTATGGTACAAGATGATTATGGAATGGCTACCCCAATGGAAACGGAATATGAGAGTGAAGAAGAGGTGAGCATTAACCTCTCATATCCTTTTGAGTATCCCTCGAATTCTATGACATAACATGTCAAGCCTTTGTACATCAAGGCTTTCTTCGATGGGATACAATTGAACCGAGTCCTGATAGATAATGGGGCAGCAGTAAATTTACTACCGAAATCTTCTTTGAAAAAACTAGGGAAAAAGAATCCTAGGTTAATCCCAACCAAAGACAACCATCGTGGCTTTCTTTGAGACAAACAGATGGCTCAGTGAATTCTACCCATCAACTTTGAGTGTGGGAACCAGGGGCGCATGATGACAGATTTTTCGAATGTCGACAGTAATGCTAAATACAATGCTTTACTTGGGAGAGATTAGATTCACACTAACAAATGTGTGCCTTCCTCTTTGCATCAAAAAATTATGATGGCCCTAGGTGAGAGACAGAGAAAATTGATGTAGATCCTCAACCTTTCATAGCCTGTGCAGACTTCGCAGAGGCCAAACTGTATATTGAGGGAGTGACACCACTCAGTATACTGAGGAAACCTGATGGCTCAGCCGAAGTGACGGCTGATGAGGAAGTGACACACCTGAAGCACTTAGTCCAGGAGAATGCTGATGAGGAGGTTGTCGTTAAGGATGAAAATGATGCTTGGTTGTAGGCAAAGAAGTGAAACACAAGAAGCCAAGTCTTTGGCTATAATTAAATTTTCAACATTGGATGTAAAATCAATAGTCCAAAAAGTACAGGAGCAAGAGAGAGAAGCCGTGATAATTGGCTGCAAACAGAAGCAACAACAGGCCAAAGTTTTGACCCTTGATAAATATTGTGCATTGGACATTGAAACAAAAGTTCAGGAGATACAGGAAGAGGAAGCCTTGTGGGCAGACTTTGTCTATGAGGAGGAGGGCAAAGATGTTAAATTAAAGAACCTGGGAACAGAACAAAGTAGGGAGATTGCTTCGAAGATAGAAGAAATCAAAGAAGAAGCTTCAGTAAGTTCTCAGACACAAGACCCCTTAGAAGAAGTAAATTTAGGGGAAGATTCTATACAGCAGCCCACCTACATAAGTGCTTGTCTGAATGTTCTAGACAGGGACCAGTTGTTGGTTGTTCTAAAGAAATATAAAGATTGCTTTGCATGGTCTTATAATGAACTAGCAGGATTGGATAGGTCATTAGTGGAACATAGACTGCCTATATAACTTAACTTCAAGCCATACAAGCAAAAACCAAGAAGAATGAGTCCAGAAGTAATTCAGAAAGTCAAGGAGGAGATTCTTAGACTACTCAAAGCAGGCTTTATTAGGACAGCCAGGTATGTGGAATGGCTATCTAATATTGTGCTTGTGGTTAAGAAGAACGGTAAAATGAGGGTATGCATTGATTTCAGAAACTTGAATTTAGCAACTCCAAAAGATGAGTACCCCATGCCTATAGTGGATCTGTTGGTAGACAGAAATTAAATTTTTTAAAACGACATAAATTCAAGAAAATTGTATTTTTATTTAGTCATAAAAATTTACATAAATATTTTCCCATCGCCAATATTTTACATAAATATTTTCCCATCGTCAAGGCGTTAACACATTTATCAACATCGGAAAGAATGTTGTATCCAAATTTCGAGATAGTTTAGGCCAATTGAACGGTGCGTACAATAATATTGTAAAAAACGCAATTATTTGTTATTTTGTGTGGGAATGTCGCACAAAATCAATTGTAAGCGCGCATTTGAATTGTAGACTGAAATATTGTTACTAGTAAAATAATTTCTTATTAGCATGATCGGCTGTTACAAATTATTTTACAATTGTCTCCGTTGTACATTGCCTGTAATTGATCGTCTGCTCGTAACCGTGTGTCTCGTATTTCCACTTCGACGCGGCCAGTAGAATTAAATGGACATTGTGGCCTGTAGCTTAACTTGCATTTGTCAATAATCATCGACATATTTTCCCAATTCTAGATGGGCCTTCAATTATAATGCTCTTGGGCCTATGCGGTCTTTGGGCCTCGTCCTTTATGTTGTCATCGACCCATTGCTGTATATCTGCTGGGATGGCCCATACTGTTTCTGTAAATGGATGAACATACGACAATGGCGGATTAAATAAAATCCGATCATAATTAGATGACAACTTGTCATAATTCAGCCAGAAACATTTGGGATCGCCATTTCTTACCATCCCCTAGAACGGATGCTAGTTCATACAGCAATTTTTTTTTATGATCCACACCCCTGATAGCATCTTCTCTCTGCAGTTGATGTGGTTCGAGGCATCCGTTGCTATGGAATATCGTACAGCCGCATTGGAAGTGGAATATCTTCCTGCGTTTGGCCTTCGTCTTGGCATTACGATGCCTCTTCTTGATTGGTTCTGGCGAACAGGGGCTCGTCGATTGTATAGAATTCTGCGTTTTTGAGCGTCCACGCTTTGAGTCCGGTGTGTTCATGTTTTTCCAAAAACTCTCTGTAACTAGAGCCCTCTCCGGGGTTGCATAATATAATACTTGGAATCCCGCCCTTTATTTTCTTTGGGCGGGCATATTTACAATTTGAAAAAAAATCCCGTTGGTACTTTGTAAACTCCCTTGATGTTTCAAAAATTGTGGGGCCACATCATCGATTATGTTGTATAAAGCATCATCTTTGTGGTCCCTCAGATCGATGTGGCCAGAATAATAATTATGGGGCCCCAAAGACCGGGCCCAACATGTTTTCCCAATTCTAGATGGGCCTTTAATTATAATGCTCTTGGGCCTATGCGGTCTTTGGGCCTCGTCTTTTATGTTGTCATCGACCCATTGCTGTATATCTGCTGGGATGGCCCATACTGTTTCTGTAAATGGATGAACATACGGCAATGGCGGATTAAATGAAATCCGATCATAATTAGATGACAACTTGTCATAATTCAGCCAGAAACATTTGGGATCGCCATTTCTTACCAGTGCCAGTGCTTCGTCCTTGGTGGCGGCAGCAAGTGCATGTTTAGTTGGGAAAATACGCCTATAAATGCTTGTCTGAATGTTCTATACAGCATCCCACCTACATAAGTGCTTGTCTGAATGTTCTAGACAGGGACCAGTTGTTGGTTGTTCTAAAGAAATATAAAGATTGCTTTGCATGGTCTTATAATGAACTAGCAGGATTGGATAGGTCATTAGTGGAACATAGACTGCCTATGAAACTTAACTTCAAGCCATACAAGCAAAAACCAAGAAGAATGAGTCCAGAAGTAATTCAGAAAGTCAAGGAGGAGATTTTTAGACTACTCAAAGCAGGCTTTATTAGGACAGCCAGGTATGTGGAATGGCTATCTAATATTGTGCTTGTGGTTAAGAAGAACGGTAAAATGAGGGTATGCATTGATTTCAGAAACTTGAATTTAGCAACTCCAAAAGATGAGTACCCCATGCCTATAGTGGATCTGTTGGTAGACAGTTCAGCAGGGCATCAAGTTTTATCAATGATGGATGGGCATTCTGGTTATAACCAGATCTACATTGCAGATGAGGATGTCCACAAGACAGCATTCAGATGTCCTGGAAATATTAGCACCTTCGAATGGGTTAAAATGCCATTTGGCCTGAAGAATGCTGGAGCTACATATCAGAGGGCTATGAACACTATCTTTCATGACCTCATTGGAGGGTATTTAGAGTGTTATATTGATGATATTGTAGTTAAATCCCAATCCATGGAGGAGCATCTGTTTCACTTAGAAGCAACCTTTGAAAGAATGAGAAAGTTCAAATTGAAGCTCAATCCTCTTAAGTGTGCTTTTGGCGTATCATCTAGAAACTTCTTGGGCTATGTAGTACACAAGAAAGGAATACAGATTGACCAGAATAAAGCCAAAGCCATCATTGAAGCCAGACCTCCATCAAGTAAGAAAGAATTACAAAAGTTCCTTGGACAGGTTAATTTTCTTCGAAGATTCATTTCTAACACTGCAAGGAAAACTAAAATTTTTTCTTCCTTATTAAGGCTGAAAGATGAAGAGAAATTTGTATGGACAGCATAGCATCAAATTGCTTTCGACGGTATCAAAGCCTACTTGGCCAACCCTCCAATGCTGATGCCACCAAAGGATGACAAGCCCTTGAAGTTGTACATAGCTGCAGCAGAAGATTCATTGGGAGCTTTCTTGGCCCAAGATAATGAAGAAGGTATGGAGCAGGCTGTTTATTACCTTAATAGGTTTTTAAATTCTTGTGAATGTAAATATTCAGCTGTTGAAAAGCTGTGTCATACTTTGTATTTTGCTGCAATGAAATTAAGATACTATTTTTTACCTACAACTATCTTGGTAATTGCAACCACAGATTTGGTTAAGTACATGTTATCTAGACCTATGTTGAGGGGAAGAATTGGCAAGTGGATACTAGCCTTATCAGAATTTCATCTAGAATATGTCCCTCAAAGGGCAGTAAAAGGGCAAGTTTTAGCCAATTTTCTAGCAGACCATCCATCTCAAACAGAGAGCCAAGAGATAATGGAACTTGGTATGGCTAGTGTTGAGCCATGGGAGATGTGGTTCGATGGGTCGAAAGCCAATGGCTTAACTGGAATTGGTTTTGTGATTAGGTCTCCACAAGGGGTAGAGACCACACATGGTTTCAGAGTGGATGAAGTTACCTATTCTAATAACCAAGCTGAATTTGAAGCATTAATAGTGGGCTTAGAAATTCTTATTGGATTACAAGTTCATGCAGTTGACATATTTGGAGATTCTTAATTGGTGGTTAATCAAATGAAAGGGATTTTTAAGTGTCAAAGCATAAGCATTTTACAATACTATGTTGTTGCATTACATCTGCTTTCTCAATTTCAAATAGCAAATGTAACTTATGTTCCAAGATTCTTGAATAATAGAGCTAATGATGTGGCTCAGAAAGTTTCAAACTTCAAGAGAAGGGATAATGCCCAAAGGAACATAAGTCAAACAACATATCAGAAATTGATACCACCTTTGAATAAAAGGAATGTGGTCTTGGAAGTCAATCATAATGACTTGCAAGAACAAGATTGGAGGCATTCAATAATGCAGTACTTGGCTGGTCCATCTTCGAAGGCCAGCAGAAAAATTAAATTGTAGTCTATGCAATATATGATATACGGTAATGCTCTCTACAAAAGAGGGGGAGATGGTTTATTGCTGGAATGTTTAGGCCCCAAAAAAGCATTAACAGCTATGGCTGAGGTTCATGAACGCATCTGTGGTGCTCATCAGCCTAGTGTGAAGATGAGGTGGTTGCTTCGAAGGCATTCCTACTATTGGCCAACTATCCTTAAAGATTGCATAGAGTATGCAAAAGGTTGCCAAGCATGCCAAAAGCATGGCACAATAAGGCATGTGCCCATAACTGACCTGCATGCAGTGATGAAGCCTTGGCCATTCAGAGGATGGGCCATGGATATGATGGGGAAAATACACCCACCCTCTTCGAAGAATCATTGTTTCATCTTAGTAGCCACTGATTATTTCACTAAGTGGGTCGAAGCTAAGCCTTACAAGGCTGTAAACCAAACTGAGGTCATTGGATTCATCAAGGATTTAATTTATAGGTTTGGCATTCCACAAACTATAATTATTGATAATGGAACTGTGTTCGATGGGAAAATAGTGAAGTCCTTTATGGCAGAGTTTGGAATTAGCCTTGTTAATTCTACCCCCTATTATACACAAGCCAATGGTTAAGCTGAATTATCCAATAAGTCCTTGAAAAAAGGAAGACAATCCTAGGGATTGGCATAACTTATTGTTGGATGTATTGTGGGCTTATAGAACTTCCCCAAGGTCAAGCACAGGAGTTACTCCTTATGCCTTAGTGTATGGGCATGATGCAGTGTTACCTGTGGAAATTAATGTTAAATCTTTGAGGGTAAAATGTCAAGACCAGCTAAATCCTGAGCAATACTATCAGAGTATATACTTGGAATTAGAAGGCATAGATGAAGCTAGAATTCTGGCATTAAACAGCATTCTCTTGCAAAAGAAGAAAGCGGCCAAAAATTACAATAAGAAAGTCAAATACATTGGCTTTGATGAAGGTGATTTGGTATGGAAGACAATACTCCCAATAGGAATTAAAAGCCATAAGTTTAGCAAATGGTCACCTAATTGGGAAGGACCATATCAAATTCATAGAGTCCTACCTTTTGGGACATACCATTTGAGAAATTTGAATGGATATATATATCCCAAAAAGATCAATGGCAGATATTTGAAGCCTTATTTCCCAACTATTTGGGAAACACAAGGAGTAGAACAAATGTCAAGCAAAAGAACACAAGAGTACTCAAATGATAAATCAGAATTTGTTTTTCTTCATAAAGAGTTAAATACATTCTGCCATAAATTGGCCCAAAAATCATTACAATGCCTTAATTGTTCTTTTATAATAGACTTCCTATTCTTAAATGAGGGAACCAACTGAATGGCTGTGCTCATTTCTTGTTTTCGATCGGCCAATTCTTGGTTGGTGATCTGTAATTTAGTGTCAGTTCGAATCAAGGCTTGATTCACTGCAGATAGCTCCTCCTCAAGTTGAGCTTTTCTCTCCAGCAGCTGAACTCGAAAGTGAGAGGCAGAGGAGTGTTGTTCCTTGAGCTTTGAGACTTCAGTATGTACTTGGGAAACAAAACTCTGGTCTCTAGCCAATTTCTCCTCTGCAGCTTTGGCAGCATGGCAAATGTTGATGTAGAATTCGATAGTAGCTGCTGCCTGGGATAAGTGACTTGAGACATCCATGCCTGACTGTTCAGCAACTTTGCAGCACTGGAGGAACCCATCTCTTATTATAGGCCTTTGCAAAGCCTCGAAGGGGAGCCTCGAAAAGAAGATTAACAGTTCCAGGCAGGTGTCTAAGCCATCAGAGGTACAGAAGGCTTGCTGCTAGAGGAAGGAGAGCTTTCAAGAATTTGTAGCAAGGAGTCGGCCAAAACTAATGGCTCAGTTTCAAAATTGGTTATTGGAGAGGTAGAGGGCACATCGAAGAGACTGGCTAGCTTGGCTTCGAAGATGTCTACCTCATTCATAGACATGAGAGGTGCAGAGAGAGTTGTGGTGGAAGGCAAGGACTGCATAGGGATAGGAGAAATAGATGGAGCATCTTTAGCAGTCTTTATGGTCTTAGCCACCAATGAATCAAGTGAAGAGGGGCTGGAGGTAGGCAAAGGTAATGAACTATGAATTGGAGAACTACCAGCACCCTCAATTGGGGAATCAGATACCTTCGAAGAAGAGGTAATGGTTGAAATTTCCTTAGAATGAGAAGAAAGAGCAGGGCCCGAATAAGAAGTAAATTAAGACAGGTCGAAGGTCAGATAGGGAAGATATGGAGTCAGACCAAAAGAAAGAGTTCTGAGGAATCTTTGGGACTCAAAGAATTACATGGAATGTGGGCCTAGGAAGTGGGATTATTATCTGAATGGCCTTCACATTTTGCATCCGATCAACCCCAACTGAAATTGAGGGAGTCCTCATTGGAAGTATAGCCTCAGTAGTTGTTGCTGCAAAAAGGAAAAAACGTAAGATCAAGCTTCAATGTCAAAATTTGATAAGGAAAAACAGTAGAAGCATTAAAGATTGTTTCAGAAATGTTGGCAGTGATAGGAGAGCTATGAAAGGAGTAATGTTCGGCAGTTTGTTGCCTTCTTGCAGTTTCCCTTTGTAATGCATCAGCAGCAGCAGCTTCATCTCTCAAAAATTGTTGTTGTCGTCTCTTCTCAGCCCTCTCGAAGACAATTATGGCCTTAGAATGTTGTTGTTCTACTGCCTTGGTAGCTGCCTCATGGATGGTATCTTCAACCAAGTTAGTAGCGAAAGCAGTCACTTTCTTTCTCTTTTCTATTGCCATGGTAATTGTCTCAGAATCGGAGTCTTCTGTGAAATCAGAAGGAGAGACAGTCATCTTTCTTTTCTTTCTTCTCTGTATTGGTTTTGTCTGCCCCTTCTCAATTTCCTTCTCAACTTTTTCAATCTGGGATCTAGATTCTGTAGAGATGAGCTCCTCTTCTACCTCTCTTGCAGTTGTCTTATCTTGGACTAAGTCAGAAATAGAGACGATTACTTTTTCACTTCTTATTAAGGGCGACTCATGCTCTTAATCGGTTTCTTCTTCTTCTTCTTCTTCTTCTGCTTGCACCTCAGCTGTTTTCTTTTCAAGCTCAAGCAGTCTCCTTTTCTTTTGTTGTGGGCTACCTTCACAAAACAAGAACTAAGGATAAGACTACAACCATTATAGAGAAGGCCAAGGCCAAAGGAAAAGAAACAAAGGTGTATACCTTTCTTCGAAGTATCTCGAGTGACTCTAGGAGGAGTTGAGGCATCAGGAGTGGACGCAGGCACTGCAACTGAAACAGTGAAAGAAGTAACAATTCCAGCTCCTTTGGGCTTGGACAGATCCAACACCATTAGCAGGTTCTGAGGAGAAATGGCCAAGTATACTTCCATGTTGGTCGCCCACCAGTTTTGGTACCTCTTCAACAAGGTACCCTGAGGAAGGAAAGGGGTATACTCGAAATTGACCAAGTCATCTATAAATTTGGAAGTTGTCTCTTCTAGCCTGGACCTCCGAACTTTCAGATCCCTCTTAGTGAGACTTAGATTGGTATTGCTGCAGAGAGATATTGGGACCCCTTGTGTGAAGCCAAATTGTCTAACAAATTGAGCAGGACAATATGATTCAGCTATGCATTTGTAGGCTCTGGGGTTCAAGGTCCCAATAAATAACTCTCTAGGGATCAGAATAGAAGCCCATATATCTTTGTGAGCAGGTGAGGCGCAGGACCTGTCACTTAGAAAATTCCTCAACCAAGATGGACCAATGGCGGGTTCGAAGGGACGGAAACGGACAGTAAGAAGGGAAGCTAGAAGTTGGTGGAAGAAAGAGAAGTAAAAAGCAAAAGTGGAGGGGTAAAGTGAAGCATTGGCCAACCTTATGCCATGAGTAAGAGGGTTTGGCTCAGAAAATTTAAGGCATTTGGATTATAACTCGGTAAAATAGGTAAAAAGCCAAAGCTGAAGGATCCAGAATGGCCCCCCTTGGTTAGCATCTAAGGGTTTCTCACAGAAGAGGGAACAGACTCTATATACATGGCCTAGAACATATGGGGCTAAGGCCATCCTTTTCTGTAAAACGAAGGCTTTGGCAAGAGAGGCAAATTTAGGCATGATTCTCTAAGAGGAGGTACAGAAGAGGAATTTGCAAAGCCAATACAATAGGAAAGAAAAGAATTCCCTATCAGTCACAAAGCCCTATTTTTTATTCTCAGCCTTAGCGAAATCACTACAGGATGAGTTAAAAGAGGGGAGGGAGAAAGGGACTGCTGAGTCAGGGTAATCTGGTCCAAAGGGGGTACCAATTGGGGATAATCCTAGTAGATGGCAAATGTCAAGAACAGTAGGGGCCATCATCCCACATCTAAATTGAAAGAAATTAAAGATAGGATTTCAAAAACACAAGGCAGCAAGAATTAGGAAAGGGTCCTCTGAGATAGTTACCCTGGATAGTCGGAGAGCATTGAGAAGGCAGAGCTCTTGAAGGTCCAGAGTTCTAGTAGGGACAACCCGATCATACCATTCTTGCCACTCCGGTCTCACCGTGGGCCAGCATTGGTGGGGGCGGTTTATCCTCCAGTTCCTCCAGTCAAGACCACCTTCGTAAAGAAGACATTGGTTTTCCAAACGAGGATATAGGGCTGGGAGCTCAGTAAGGATCTCTTTGAATATGGGCCCAAGCACGTAGTCTTGCTGCACATGGCGACGAGGGACGAAGATTCGTCCATTGATAGTGCTTCTCTCCCCAGCTTTGTACTTCTTACATTCCGCATCAATGAGCCTCTTCGGGGTTACAGATGGGCTCGCACGCTCTATGACTAGCACCGAAAAAGAAGCCATTGATAGTACGCATTTCTAGAAGGTGAAGCTGAGAAAGGAAGTAGAGAGAAGTGGAAGATCGGCAGAGGTAAAAGGGTTTGTGTGTTGAGCGAGCAAATGATTTCAGAACACGAAATAAAAGGGTTTCAAAAGCCTTTGTGTTTGGGGGATATATAAATGCTTGGTTCGTTAAGCACTAAAAGTACGAATACGAAGAGTTTCCTTCAAATATTGATAATATTTTGAGAGAAAAACACAGCCTAGATGCTGAGGCTAGCTTCGAACTAAAATATTTGGTTTCGAAACCAGATTTTGGCGCCAAAAGCCAAAAAACAACAGCTTCGAAACAAAGAAGTCGGCTTCGAAGCACATTTCCGTACTTTAAAATGTAAAAATACTCAAGTATTTGATTTACTTCGAAGGGGATTAAAAGACCTATCTTAGGTTTCTTAGTGAAAGTAATGTCCTTTGAAGCGAAACTTGAGACTCTGTGAGGATAAGAATTGGTGTTGAAAACATAACACCAGATTTTGACGCTAAAAGTCCAATAACAACGGCTTCGAAACTCAGAAGCCGGCTTCGAAGCACATTCCGTACCCAATGAATGCAAGAATGCTCAAGTATTCGTTTACTTCAAAGAAATTAAAGACCTGTTTTAGGTTTCTCATTGAAAGTGATGTTCTTCGAAGTAAAACTAGAAATCCCTTAAGAATGGAAATTGGCATTCGAAACATCAAAACCAATAGTTGGTTTATATATATTCAGAAAAGTTATCTTTTCAAACTAAAACAGTGTAGCCCTCAAAAGGAGCTTCTATATTTTTGAAAGTATGGACTGTTGTTCAAGACAAAAAGATCAATTTAAAGCTGATTGATCATAATAAATCATTGACCATATGTTGGTTGTGATTGAAACAAGTTTTGAAGAGTAAGTTTGTTAAATTCGAAGCATGGATCCTAAATGGAAAAAACAACAAAAACAATTTGCTGCATTCCATAAATTGGAAAAATTCATGGTCGTTTTGTTAATATTCATTTAAAACGATTGAATCCAGGTTCGAAGGAAAAGATTGTTTAGTTCAAAGCTCTGAAATTGCTTTTAAAGACAAATGGAGACAAGATCAAACCATAAAGAGAAGTCTTAGTGGTATTAAAGCAAAAACAGTTACATCGAATGGCCATTTTTGGGTACAAACTCAAGCTCATAAAAATAGAGAATGGAATAAATAACAAGATCATGAAATTTAGTCCAACAATGATCAATGAATTTCTATTCTTTCTTTATTCTGTCCTCTATTTCTTCTAACATTGGCTGCATGAGTTGATGTGCTCTCACTTCGTAAAAGAGCTCTTCAGCCTCTATTTCGAAAGCTGTTTCTCTCAATCCTTGTTCCAATTCGTCTATATCCAAATCATCCCAGTATGCAGAATCTTTATTCTTGAAATCATCGAATTCTTCAATAAAGTTTTCTGCTTCGTATTGGGCATGAATTCGGAGGGACGAAAGTTGGTCTAAAGATTGTGTGGTATTCATAGAGGTCCGATGCCAGTGAAGAAGCAATGGAAGTTGGTCCAAAAACATGTGAAGCTCTACTTGGGCAAGGGGATTGACGACATGACCCCGAGTTAGAATATCACAAGCCCATCGAAAGTTCTTAAAAGAGACTTCGTCCTCAAGAACATTGAAGGGCAAGTGGGAAAAAGCGGCGAGCAAAAGTTGAGCTTGTTTCCACTCAGCCGGAGTAAGGGAAGGTGGTGGTTTGTAAGGTGGAAAGACCTTATCTGCGGAGAGAACAAGCCTTAGTTTCTCTATCCAGCAAGGATTTGGTGGAAGAGAATTTGTGGATGCTTCTATCTCGGGAGGTGGAGCAAGGGCAAAAAGAACAAGGGCATTAATATAATCGAGTCAGTCAGAAGAGCAAATCTTCGCCTTCTGAGCTAAGAATGATGGATTGTATCCTTGTGCCTCTTCTGGGCGTCAGGCAACATGCACTGTCTTTGTAGGCATGGAAGATGTATATTATGCCACAAGCAGATTCTCCTCCAAACTGCATCAGTGGTCAATGGGCACGTAAGGATAGACCACCGAGCTTCATGCATAGGAAGGGAATTCTAAAGGGTCGTAAATTCAACAAAGTGATGGTTGATTCGTTCCCTTAACTCACAAACCTCAGGTTTTGACCAGTTTGTCCAGTCAGAGGCCCCAGAACAAGAAGTAGTTGCAGCCTTATCCCATGTAGAGGGTTGTGAAGGAAAACTTCCCATGTCCATATTTGCAACTTTCTGAATCAAAGGATTGAGAGCAGTTTGTTCGTAGTCTGAGGATGAGTCAAAAGAAGACCTTTCCATGTCCATATTTGTAAGTTTTTGAATCGAAGGATTAAGGGCTATATGTTCGAAGTCCAAGGGTTGATAATCTGCAAAGGCATCCATGACCTGAATATAGAATGGTGGGTAAAGGTGGCTAATTAATGCATGGAGGTTCTTTCGAGGAAGAACAATATCATCATATGACTCTTCGTGTGCTCGATCAATGGAGGGAATAATTGATTCGGCCATAAAATGTGTACCAGTCTGTTCAAATACTAAGGTAGTGGAGGTGTTCAAAAGATTGAAGGGGAGTTTAATGCAGATGATAAATGACAGTTACATTGCTGGAAACCATGCACGTTCTAAGACGTGGGAAAAAACTTTGATCCACTAATATCACCAGATATTGGGTATATCGGTGCGGGGGGTAATGTTGGCTACATATTTTGTATGAGCCAATTACAATTCGACGCGTGGCGAAATAAGGGTAATATAGGAAGACTATTCAGGTCCTCGATCCTGATCGTACACGTGACAGTTAGTATTGGTTATTAAAAGATCTGAGTAGCAGTGGATCAACAAAGGGATACAAAGTGACGTGGCTCTAACGGTTACTCGCATTTCAGATTCAAATTTAGGAGGAAAGCTTAACTGCAAGTAATGGCGTAATGGAGCTAATATTGGGACAACATGATCGATGATCATGGAGGAGCAGTTCGACGGTTGGAAGTGCAATTCGATGGTCACCCTTGAGCAGTATAAATAGTAGAGAAGACCCCAGAAAAGCCCCCGGACTCAGATCATACAAACCAGTCTTACTTTACATATTTTCTTTCCCAGTTTTACATTTCCTGTTCTTTAAATTCCTGCTCTTTACATTCCTGTACTTCAAATTCCTGCACTGCACTTCATTCATAGGAGTAGTTTCAAGTAGATTGTTGCTGTAAACCTCTACGAGGCTGAGTTTGGATCATTGTAAGTTTTCATTCTAATGAAATACTTCAATTGCTCTTCATTTAACTGTTATTTTGCTTAATTTCTCCTAAGTCAAGCCACCAGTAAAAGTCCTCTTCATTGAGGCTGAAAGAACTAAAACATAATCGTCTGATAATTGGTTGGCAATTAACATTTTTGTAAGGACTGATTGATCCTTGCTGGCACGCTCGCATTTACAAAGATACCCTTCGAAAGCCAAAAAGCCAACACCGAACATAATTCTAACAGTCAGCAAACCAGTACCGAACAACTCGAACGAAACAAGAACGATCGAAAACAACCGAGAATGTTAATACAATACAAATAAACTTATCAATGGAACGCCGGTCTCACTAGAATTGTTGTCCTCGTCCTCCATTGCTCTACACAATGAAATAAGTGATGAAGTATACGTTATACTTGAAGCAAAACTTTCAAGTTTAATAGTGTTGATGATGATATGAAGATGATACATTCAGGATTTAAAATGGAGAAATGTTAGAGATCATTAAAATTTTGTCATGAAAAGGATCATGAAAAATTTGTGACCCTTAGATTACCTTGATTAGTATGTGGTGCTTTATTGTAAGTGTAATCCAAAGGTCACAAATCTTTCATGACCATTTTCATGAAAGACATTTCATGATACCTAGCATTGCTGTTTAAAATGATTATGAAAAATAATAGATTTAGGATTTATGTTAGTTGGTTATGAAAAGTAATAGGTTTAGGGTTTACAAATATGGAATACGTATAGTTGGAGTTAGAGTTGGAGGTGGAGGTGGAGGTGGAGGTGGGGGTGGGGGTGGGGGTGGGGGTAGGGGTGGGTGTGCAATATTCACTGCAGGAAATTCAGCTTTTAGCGGCGTTTAAAAAACGCCGCTATAAGTGTCAAAAACGCCGCTAATTCTTTTTGTGACGCTTAGCACCGAGCGCCGAGGACGCGGCCGTCGCTATAACTTTATGACGTTTTAAAAACGTCGTTACATTAGTATAGGCGGCGTTTTTAAAAACGCCGCCAAATGTCTTACTTGACAACATCATGACGTCATTTATGATATTTAGCGACATTTTTAAACGCCGTCATATCTTTTTTAAAAAATCCAACCGTTAATATTTTAGGGTTTAAGTGGCGTTTTTAAAAAAATGCCGTGATATCTCCTTTTTTTTTTTTTTTTTTGGAAATTGTTCTAATTTATGTGACTAAACTAAAAAAATACATATAATAAAACTGAAAAACACTAATATGAGATAATAACTTACATTCAAATAGCAAATGCATCATTAATTCACTTTCCCATTCACCAATCACCATTACCCACAAAATAACATATCCACAAATGATTTTTTAATATTACCCCCAAAATAACATATCCAAAAATTGTATTCACAATTCTCAACTAAAAAATTAATTACTATTTTGTATACAAAGCCACAAAATAATATTACTCTCTTATGCACAACAGTATAATATCAATACAGAAATTTCAACTGGATCTCAGCTGAAACAAATTAAAACTTTCTGTCAAATCCAGCAAAGAGATCTACGACATAGCATAGCTGAATCTCTCTCTCTCTCTCTCTCTTTCTCTCTCTCTCTGTGCAGCACACAAAGTGATGCAAATCTACAGAAAATACAGTGGCAGCTTAATCACCTGGTTAACAGTATCCTTAAGTCTCACATTGGTGTTCTTAAGGTCAGATGCTGCATTTGTAGGATGTAAAAATACACCATTAATAATTTAAGAATACTTGTAGCTTCAGATATTACTAGGACAGAATGTGTTCTCAAACCTTAGTGTCAATCCGTCCATTAAAGGAACTTGCCTATCAATTTCCTGTATGAATTGCAAAGTCAAAATTTGATGTGCACAAAATGGGACGAAGCAACAGATACAAATGCACAAGGTAGTAGCAAACCTCATTCAAATCACGGGCCATGTCTTTCAATTTATCCAAACCTTCTGATATCACTTCCAATCCTTGGTCTTGTGTGAACATCAAAGTAAAACACAGTCAGATGCTGCATTGTCGACCCGTAGGGTGTGAAAATACACCATTAATAATTTAAGAATACTTGGTTACATAACAAAAAAAGGTCAGTTACAAACAAAAAAAGGTCAGTTACAAACTTGAGACCCTAATGTGCAGCCCATTTGGTGCTTCAACTCTTGGAAATTTCATTAGCTTATCTCCCCCTACTTCTTCCCATCTACATTTAAAAAAAAAAAAGCAAATCACATTTAGGGTATTAATAAAAATTCATCCAAAAAAATACGGAAGTAATTTATTACACTATCTATTTTCAATTTTGAATTAGTGGTTTACTTGTATCTAGTAACAAAGTAATGTAGAAATGTAGAAATTTCAGCTATTCCCAGTTCCTTTCCCGAACACTGCCTAGTGCCTCCTCCAAACATGAAGAAGTAGTTCTGCGACTCCGAGCTTTTGTCCTGCATTTGGCAGTCAAGGTTAAATTAGTTATTTCCTTACTCATTTGCGCTGTTATCAAGCCTACAATCAACTTACAATTGCTCACACATGAAATTTCAAATTTTAAGCTAAATATATCTAAATGGGTAACATAGGAATTTATGATTTTTACTTACCATCCATCTCCATGGATTGAAGGCTAATGGGTCGGGATATAAAGACGGGTCATTGTTTTCTCTTGTATAAACATATATTCTCCATCCTTTAGGAATGACAAACCCTGTAGAAACACAGAGAAAGTGCTTTGATTTATCTATTTGTTGATGAAATCTTATATTTTACATGGCCAATTGGCTCATCCAGACCATTGAAAATCATATCATGCCAATAACATAAATCTCATGCTGAAAGGGTATTATAATGGTGGTACATTCCTCTTTTATGATTGACCTAGCTAATAGTAGGGACCATTATATTTATATCGGTGTTTAGAAGATAACATAAGAGACTCACCATTCAGTTCCATGTCTTGCGTAGTCTTCCTTAAAACCCCATTAACAATTGTAGCTAATCTTGATGTCTCAAAGATCACCTGCACCCAATAAACACTAGATTAATCTAATAAATTTTGTTCAAGTTGAAACCCCTTTTTCAATTCCTCAGTTATGCAAACACAGAAACGAGCATAGAACACCACATAAATTGACAAAATTTTACTAGATTTGTTTGATTGTCTATTTTAAAAACTATGTCTTTTCATATACATTGTGCCCGGTTCTGTGATCAGTTGCTAGCTAGGCTCAAAACTTCAAAAATACTCACAGAATGTGTAAAGTTCATTGACTTGAAATCGTTCCAGTTGATTGGATCCTCTGCCCTTTTCCTTTCTCTTATCGCCAAATGCACTTTCTGAAACACAAACATCCCGGTTAGATTTAAGAGCGCTCGAACACACAGATTACTATCTACGAGTGCAAAACATGTTGTCAAATCCACTTACCCTGAGTTCTCTCATTTTCGAGTCATATTAAACTGAATTCCATAAACCATCAAGGCGTCTTAGTATCACACCTTAAATTTAGACAAGTGACTATAAGAATCGAGGAAGCCAATAACACAATAACTAATAGATGCAAATGCATAGGGAGTAAACGTGCATTGTGGTTTGTGAATTATTGGGTGAATGTTACAAGTAAACACAATGAGAAATATAAAACTAGTGTGGGGACTGGGGAGTACTTAAGCAGAAGGAAAAAATGCAATCACCTTGCATTAAAGAGGCCTCAAAAGCCTGGATTCATGGTCGCTATCCAGCTCATTTTCTCAGCTAGCCTGAGTTGCAAAATCACCCTCCCAAGTCCACAACTGGTATTGCCACCAACAATCCTGGGTATGACTTGGTTGCTACCACAGCTTACGCTATCGAGATCTTTAACCAATAATCAGATAACAGTCTAATCCAAATTAAATTATCTTATGAACAATCCAAGAGGGGCTTATGGCATCACCAATAGAAATAGAGCACAAGACTTAAAATTTATGGTTAGAAATTGAGCTATTATAATGATAGGTTCCATTTGTTCAACAAATAATAGATGCAAATCAGCTTTAAACTTTATTAACTTGTGCCTCTAAAATGCATTAAGCCACTGCTAACATATCAAATCACAAACAAAGGAACTGAAATATAATCAAAACAACATTTAAACAATAGAGATATTTAAACATCTAACTGAAGCTCCTTGTAGAGAGCTAACTCCTAAGATTGAACAGCCTCCTCAAATGTACAAAGGGAAGAGTCATCCCATATCATTATTGAACCATACCAAGCATGAAAAATTTAAGTCCATGCTGTTTAAATGCATATTATTCACTAGAAAAACAGGTTAGAACAGTTTGTGGGCAGGACATTGACACATATGTGCATCCTCAACCCAAATCAACCAATTTATATTCAAGTGTCAACCCAACCCAACCCAATCCAAAAAATATTCCCTCAATCCTCATCCTTACTAACCCATGATCTAATTACTTCATACCCAACCAGTGACTATTTTGGCAAGGAACCTGTTATCTCACACACTGCCACCTAAGAACCTCCACAGAATCTTTGACGACATATTTCATTATGACAATTTAAAAAAATAAAAAATAAAATAAAAATAAAAAGAGAGAGAGAGAGAGAGAGGGAGAGAGAGAGAGAAGGAAGAAGAAAAAAGAAAGAAATGTTATGCATTAATGCATTAATATCTGAAACAAGTACCATCTTGTTAAGCAAATCCAGCAGTGGGTATACCCAGCCTTTCAATTGGCCACAACCCACATACAATCTCCATCTACATGTTATTGTCTAATTAAAAAAGGAAACTCCTTATGCATCACAACAAGCTTATACACATCTAAGGTCTAACTGAAGCTCCTTGGCTGCTTAAATATAGTTAACATGATTCGAAAGACATAATTTGAAGAAATTCACTTTTAAAATAGAATATGGCACATCACAACAAGTAAACCAGACATTCATTATCTTCATATCAAAAAGAAGGTTGATATATGCACCTATGACCAAAACATAACACCGGCCAAAAATGCAAGGGTGCGTGCACTATTTCATTCTCTGCGTTGAGACCCATGTACACAAAAATGCAACAATTAGTGCAAATATGTACCAACCTTCCATTTAAATCTATCATCTAACATGCTCCTTTGAGCTTCTGTCAGCTTTCCAACATATCTCCATATGTCATCACCTAAGAAAAAATTGAATTAGACAGCCTAGCTGACACTAAAGAATACAATAAACATTCTAAGAAAACTACTAAATAAATAATTTTCCGTAAGCATTGGCATTTCTTCCCAAAGTTAAAATTAATGGAATAAAGATTAAAACAAACACAAGACCTAGAAGCAATCAATTAAAAATTAAGCAAGATTTAAATCTTCAAGCCCTTGTGTATTCCAAGAAACCAAACACCAAATAAAGTCTACAGCTTGATAAGAGTAGAACTCACCAAAGATCTTATAACCTGTAGCTAGAGTATTTAAAGCAGCCTTAAGAATTTCACCATCTCCTTCTGCTGTTAGGCTTGCAACAAGCTGCAAGGATTTCAACTGTCCCACAATCTGTACCAAATTCTAGAAGACTCAGTACCTTTCAAAGAAGAAAAAAGATCAAAAAGCATTCCATATTTTACCTCTGCTCCATGGTTATCAATTAAGAATCCAACAAGATCCACACACTCAATCCGGGTTCGATTGTTTCTGGAACGCAAACCCTCCAAGACATAAGGAAAAGTTTTTGCTGCTGAAAATACATGAATGATTTGTTTAAATCAATTCTTGCATTTTTTCTCATACTTTCTCAATGTTATGTCCAGACTGTAGTAAACAAAGAAGGCAAAAATTCAAAAATATGTTTGAAAATCCTGATGTCATGATAACCAAACTAAGAAAATTCAAACACAAGTAATGGTGGTAGTTAAAAATTAGCATTAAACAAATAAAAATGAAAGCATCTCAACCCGGGAAAAACTTTGGGCCAAGTTCTAACCTCCAAACATAGCTTGGCAAATCCAAACCAAAAAAAAAAGAAAGAGGCAAACAGATCCATAACAATTTTTATGGGGCCTAACCCAGAAACAACATACTGATACTAAAGAAAAGGTCAATCTATGTTATAAACACTGCAATATCTCTCTCCCCCAAAAATATATATATAGAAAAAAAAATGGAAAGAAAGAAAGGAAGAAAACAGAACAGATTGAATTCTGACAAAGGATTCAGGACAAAAACTGCCAGTATGCAAATTTTCCACCCTCTTTTCAGCTTGGGCAAAAAAAACTGCAAATTTCTAACAAAATCTAGAGGCATTAAATTCAAGCAGTTAAGGCTTCTTGTACCTTCTTAGTCAAGCAAGGAAGAAAAATGACCGCTTCTGACTTCGTCATTATGTAACCCTTACTCCTTAACGTGTCAAAAAGTTCAGGAAGAAATTCGAGTACCTTTTTTTGAATAACACAAAAATTGAATTTAATAGCATCTAACCCATTACCTGAATTGACTGTAGAATGAACATCTAAACACTCAGAATTAATCAAATACCATACCTTCAGTAGGCATGTTGTGTTAGATTCACAGAATCGCAAAACAAACCACCTGAGAAGTATGTCCAGAATTTTAACTATTTCCTTTTCAATTGATGGAAGTGCCTGTAAAGTCAACATAAGCTAGAATTAGGCAGGCCATTCACATATTTAGAGTAAATCCAAATCACCACAAATGTGTAACACAAAAAAACACCTTATGCAGCATCTCAATTCCATCAATTTGCTTCTTGAAGTCTGAGCTCAGAAGCCTCCTATACAAATCCTCTCTGAAATACTTCATAAGATCATTCTGTGGCATAGAAACAATCAAGGAACCTGCCAAATTCAGAGAGATCCAACAGCAAAGCAAGAAACCATCTGTTGAATGCTCAAAAGCACATACCTCAAGATCTTGTATTTGAGTGAGAGAAAGAGAGAGCAACTAACCTCTGATCGAAGAAGACGAAGAGTTCCAAATCCACGGAGATAAATCACGGAGCTATGCTCAAAATCAAACTTCGAAATCGCAATCCGAGATTAATCACCGAACTGAAGAAAAATCGAAGAAGAATCACTGAACTGAAGAAGAATCGAGAGAGATTTGAGTGAGAGAAAGAGAGAGGAACTAACCTCTGATTAAAGAAGAGGAAGAGTTCCAAAGAAGAGGAAGAGTTCCAAATCCACGGAGATGAATCACGGATCTATGCTCAAAATCAAACTTCGAAATCACAATCCCGAGATGAATCACCAAACTGAAGAAGAATCGAAGAAGAATCACTAAACCGAAGAAGAATCGAGAGAGATTTGAATGAGAGAGAGAGCAATGAGTGAGTGAGAGATTTGAGTGAGTGAGAAGGAGACAGCGGTGCTCAAAATAGGGTTTTCAAAATATAAGTTTAAAGAGATGGAAGAGGGTGTGAAGAGAGACAGGGAAGAGGGTGTGAAGACAGACAGGGTTTGGAGGCGCTTTTTAAACGTCTTCTATTTACAAAACGGTACCATTTTACCTAACAACAAAAGCGACGTTTAAAAAACGCCGTTAATTATCAAAAAAAGTGACGTTTAATAAAACGTCGTTAATTAAACGCTGTTAAATTGTCATTTTCCTGTAGTGATTATAGAGTATTAGTTCTTATTGATAGGTGGGTGTTCTATTTAATAATGTCTTTTAATGTAATTTTACTTTAAAATATAATTGTAATAAAAAAATTATAAAATGGGAAATCTAAAAATTTTTGACAGGTGCTAATAGCAACACTCATACTTTATTTGTCCTAATAGAATGGATTCTATAACCATGTCCCTAAACTGGACAAATTTTGTCATGTTTTATAAATCGATTTTTAAAATGAGATTTACAAAAACAAACCAAACAACACGAGTTCATAATAGATGCACAGGGGATTAAATTTTGAAAGTTTCACAATTTTCTAACGTATGATTTAAGAGAAAATGATTTTCAAAGTAAACTTAACCATGTGGCATGTGGTCTTTCGGTCAAAAATGACCCTTGTACACAGTTTAGACCATGACTCCCACTTACACACTAAACTGAAATGTTGAGACCAGTGGCATTGGAAAATTTTCTTAATACAGAACACTTCCACTAAATTTCATAATTTTTGGTAAGTAAATAAAAATATATGAATTTTCAAAGGTGATAGTTATGTAACAAGTATTATAAAGACAACACTCTAATATTAATTAAACTTAATTTTGACCGTTGTGCATTAACCGCTAAATAATACACATACAAATATGGAGTGTTTGTTTGGAAGGATTGGAAAGGGGATTGGACTTCGTGTCCACCATATTGAGTATTTTGGTTGAAAAATTGTAGGTTAGCCTAATAGTCCAGCCGGACTGTTGGTTCCCCATATGTGAGACTATCCTGTCCTACGGGAAGGGTGGTTGTCCTGGGGGAGGAGTGGGATACATAGTCCCTGGACAAGTCCTCCCATGAAGTAGCCGGTAAAAGGACAATTTTGCACTCCAAATATTTAGGACATGTTTGGTTTAATTTTTAGAAACTAATTTTAATTTTTTTTAAAAAAAATAAAAAATTAGTATCATAAAAAAATAAAAAATATTTGAAAATAGTCATTTTCTAACATTTAATTACATGACTAAACAAACATGGGATACATATCATTTTCAACAAAATAGTCCATAGACTATGTATTTTAAGATTAACAATCAAATAGATTGCAATTCTCCTTATCTAATTCGTCTAAACAAACATGGCCATAATATGTAGGGTCAAAATAGTATAAAAAAATTTGAAGTGGACATAGAGTGCTAAATTTTAAATAGTGTGGGATATCAGTTTTAAAGTATCATAACAGGATTTGAAATACAAGTAAATTGCAGCTTTTAAAATTACCAAATTTAACTTTTGAAGTTATCATATCATCTACTATTTACTACTATTTTAAAAGTGTGAAGAACACATGTATTTTTTACTTTTTTTTATATCTTGAAAATACTCCCCAACTTATTAAACATCATACAACAACGTATATCTATCGAATAATTAAAGATTTTTTGGAATTCAAACACCTTTAAATATCATAATATAATTATTTTTTTTAATAATTCCACCACTTCAGTATGTTCAATATTTGCCTCCTTAACTACTTTTTCATGAACGGTGAGTGAGAAACATTTGTGAGATTCAAATCAAGATAAATTATGAAAATATGTGAAGAAAATAAATATTTTTATAATTAATCTACTTTAAATGAGTGGTGATGATTCAATAAATTATAAGAATTTGACCATAAACATCTTCAAATAATTTTTTAATGGGAGAAGAATAAACATAACACAAGGACAACCACATTTTCTTGGTTGAATCGAAGAAGAACAATTATTCTAGGCAATTCAACCTGTTGTGGCTACATCCCCCCTCTAACTTGAGTTCAACCTGAGAGATCACTGCTACAGGTTAATACTGTTTTGGCTATACATTAGACAGGTGGGTTTTGGTTTGGGTGTTTTTCTTCAATATGATTTGATAGATTAGAGAACCCGCTCTAATTTTAGCAGCAATTTTAACATTATAGGGCTTTGTATTGATGAACCTTATCTCTTGGAGAATTTTTTTTTTAATTAAAAAAAAATCTATATTTATGAAAAGAAATCACTATGCTTGGTTATCATTTTTTAAAAATACTTTTCAGAAAATTTTACTTTCTTATTTTTCGTGTTTTTTTATTTTTACTGAATTTTTTTAATATTTTGAGCAATTTTTTTAATTTTTAGACATATCTAACATAAATATACCTAAAAAGTAAAAAAAAAATTGAAAAAAACCTTTTAAAAATTCACTAAATACCAAAAATATAAAAAAAAATACGAGAATTCAGTACATTTTTTTTAATTTATGTATTTATTAATTTTTAAAAATATTTTTTTTACAAATTTTTTACTTTTTAGATACATCTAAGTAAGGTGCATCTAAAAACGTAAAAAAATGTTTAAAATTTTAAAAATATTTACTAAAAAAAAAAAAATACGAAAACTAAAAAACTCAATTTTTAAAAAATTTAATTCAAAAAACTTAAACCAAACACACTGAATTGCTTCTTGCAGACATTGAAAGGCTTCTTACTGTGGGTTCAGCAAGATCTTGGGGTCCACTTGTGCTGTAAGTGAGCTAGGACTTTTTCATGCTGTGCAATTTATTTATTTATTATCCATAAAATTTTCTTTCTGTTCCCGATTTCTTTCTTCAATACAATTGGGTTTTTTTTATGGGCTTTGGTAATTAAGTTGGTAAGAATAATGTAGGTATGGTCGTTTCTTCTAGATGCAGCACATTAAAGAGAATGCCAAAGTTTATGATATGATCTTTCTTATTGAAAGTATGAGGATGGCAATTTTGACATGATCTTAGAGCATCTCCAACGGTCAAATAAAATTTTTATCAAATTTGAGTAAAAAAAAGTCAATTTTCTCATTACAATACCAACAGCTCCAACCGTTCACTGTAGCGTGCATCAAACAGAGGTCGACCAGGTTGTCAACCAGGTAGTCAACCGGGTGGTCGACCGATAAGAGCAAATTTCCAATTTTTGCCTTCATTTCTATTGCTTAAAAATGCTAAGATGGTCAATCAGGGGGTCGACCAGGTGGTCAACCGGGTGGTCGACCCCGTAATGTAAAATTTTCCAACTCAACGGCTATGCACAGTGAATTGGTGAGAGGAGTAAACCGTCCTCAGTTTGGTGAAACGTTTGATATTTTCTCAATTTGATACTGTTTTGGTGCAACTGTTGGAGCACAAAAAGCAACTTTTTTTCATCAAATTTGAATTTGATGTTGGATTTGGTGAACGGTTGGAGATGGCCTTACTGAAAGTGTTCCATGTTAAAGAGAGTGTGTGAGGATGACGATTTTGAATTTTTTTGTAATGAAACTTTGACAATCTATAAACGAATTCATAAATAAGTTTGTCCTTCACTTATTACACATTCTACCATATTTTGTACACATTCTATTGCAATAAACATTTTTAATGTTGCTTTTTTCTTCACATTGGTTTGCCTCCTAGGGACGCATCACTCCTTTAACTGCAACATAATTTTTGGATTTTTTTTTTAGTTTATCAACAAGAAAAATAATATTTATTGATGCATCATCGAGGCAATTACAACAACAATACAACAATAAAGGAAAAGCTAAGTGCAAAAAGTATCATAACAAAATATATCAATTCCAATTATGTTGGCACTAATATGAATACTCAATCATACGTTAGTACAAAGCTGAGTTTGGTAAAAAAACCAAACAAAAGACAAAAGACAAGGCCAACATGACCACCTAATAACAAAGAATACAACCAAGATAGTCTAAAACAACAACAAACACACCAAAATCAGTCCAACACCAAAGAGCAAATCAGTCCAATATTTTTTCCTTCTTAGGTGACTAATGTAACAACAACACTGCTTGCCTCTAATTGTTTGTTCTTTTTCTCTCTCTTTGAAACATTTCTCCCAAAATTTATCTATGCAATTAGACTTGGATTTTAAAGTAAACTACCAGTAGGTCCTAATAGTTGAACTTCATTCCTATTAAGTCCTATTAAAAATAAGTCTTGATAAAATTATCGCTAAATTTTTTTTTTGTGACAATTTGTTACATGCGTCACTAAAAATTGACAATTAGTGACTTCTTTTTGTCATAATTTTTATAAATTGTTGCTAAAACTTATAATTAATGACTTTTTTTATGATAAATTTTTCTCATATGACCTATTAGACAATAAGTCTACTTATTAGGACCTACACGTAAGTACTCCTAGATTTTATAAGCCAGTGTTAGATTTCTTTTCGAAGAACACTATTATAGATGAAAAAAGAATGTTTTATTTTATTTTTTTGATAATTCGGTATCCAACAAATCCATCAAAAAAGAAAAAAAAATAAAATAAAAACTATAATTTAATAAATTGTCAACTTACCCCCTGCTATGAACTCTGAAAGTAGACAACTCTTGTTATGGTTTGATTTTAACTATGCGCTTCATAATAAATTATTTTGAACATGAGTTAAGAATGTATTATATATTAGTACATCTAAGATATTTGAAAATTTGTGTATGCCAATTTAAATTTAATAATTCAATTTTATTTTATTTTTATTCATAATTTGTATTTTTAATTATCTCTCAAGTACAAGATGTTTATGCAATTTTTAATTTGTATTTATGATTCTTTTGATTATATATATATATGATTTATTTGTTTGCTTGCTATCTAGTTGTATAATAATTATTACTAACTATATATTACTATAAGCACATCAAAACACCATAGCCTTATAAATAAATAATAAAAAATGTTAAGACATGTGAAAAGAGTACGAAAACTAAGCAAGTAAAAAGGTTAACAAAATATTTGTTGATGATCGGATATTCGGACTAGTTTATGTGTACTTTGACTAATTTCGAGATTCACGCAAAATGCCCCCTTCAGGTGAATAGGTCAAATTTCAAACTACATTGTAGAAATTATGTAAACAACTTTTACAAACCACTTAGAAAATAAAACCATAATGTCAATAAGTATATATATAAAAAGAAAACATGATGGAGAATGTAGCAACCATTATGGGTTATGGCTTCGTTTAGTGTAGCTGTTAAAACAAATTATAAATTATAGATTAACAGATTATAGATTATGACTTTAATTAGAAGCTGTTAATCTGTTTGGTGTTCCTGTTGAATTATAGATTTAAGTTGCTAAGTAGTGTTTGTTAAACAAGCCGTGAGGTAGTTTTTTCAATTAAATTTTATTTTTTTTTATTCACTACTTATCTACGTTTCTCATAAAAAATAATAATAATACTCTATAGTCCATTTGGGTCTTTTTCTATTTTAAAAAAAATAAAAAAATCTAAGAGTAAAACCGTAAATTAACATGTCCACAGCAGAAACTGATAATCAGAAACAAGGGATGAGCAACTTCTCAGAATCAGCTTTTTTGACTTAAAATTAGTTGTTAGAATCAGAAACTATTTGAAATAAGTTTAACCAAACAGTCCAAAATAACTTTTCAAAAGCCAGAAGTTATAAGTTGGCTTAGAAAAGCCCAAACAAACACCCTCATATCCCCAACTTTCTCATTTATATTGTAAGACAAAGCGTAAGAAGACCTCAGGCAATTGCTTAAATAGTCATGGAGAAGGTATTTAAGTGTCAAGGTAAATGAGATTTTAAGTTTGAGTCTATGGAATGATATTTACCTACATCATAATCTAACATACTAACCACTATTTTGTGTCCCAATTTTTTATTTTATTTTATTTTTTTTAAATCATTGAAATGTAATTACCTCTAACTTCAATGAAGAACATGTATTACTATCTAATTTTAATTCAAATTCAAATGGCAAAAAACAGATGAAAGAAATTTAAAATTTCTAACTTCAATGAAGAACATGTACTATTTAATTTTAATTCAAATTTAAATTAGAAAGAAATTTAAAATTATTGAAATGTAATTACTTTAACTTTAATGAAGAGTATGTACTATAATCAAATTTTAATTCAAATTCAAATCGTTGAAAGACAACATTCACGTGCACGGCACGTGCCCATTTATTAGTTGCTCCAAAGTTGCCGAACTTAATTTGACAAATTTAATTCTATTTTTTTTTGTGACATTTAAGTCTGTCGCTAATAATACTTTTCGCGACATCCACTACCGTATCTAAAAAAGTTTTTGGAGACGGCATCCTAAACTGTCGCTAAAAGTGATGTTTTCTCAGCTTTTTTGTGTTAGGTTAAACCATCGCAAAAACCATTGATTTACCGTCACTACAAGGAAGCGACGGTTTGTAACCGTTGCAAATACTTTTTGTCATGCCCCTTTCTGCCACCTTCCATTTCCCGTCGCTGCTTCGTCGCAAAAAATCTTTTGCGACAACATGTGGACCTTTTCCAACGTTTGAGACCGTCGCAAAACATTGCAAAAGGTTCTTTTTTAGTAGTGGTGCAACATTATTGTCAATGGACTTAACTATACATATATATATATATATTTTTTATAACTGGGTGACCAGGTTAATTTAAGCGTACATTGACTAATTCTGAGACCCACGCAAAGCACCCCTCCACGTGGCTCAAATAAATCTCTGACATAATCCGCAAGCATAGCCCCAAGGAGCGGATTGCTCATAATGAGAGTTGAACCTGAGATCTAAAAAGAATATATCCCTAAATTTTAAGTTGTATCCACTAGGTCAACCCTTTAGGGTTGGTCTTAACTAAATGTGACAGACAAGTAAAATGGATCATAAAAAGTTATGAAACTTGACATAAAAAATAAAATAAAATTGATGCATTTAAACTTACTAGAATGACGTCATAAAATTGTCTTTTGCACCTTAAATGATTATTTAAAGCCCAACAGAATAGTAAACTGCGAGGCTTTCCCATATTAAGCCAAATTACTATCTTAATTCCCAAAGTAGGCCTAGTTTGGACGGAATTCCCAAACTACGCTAAAGCGCTATTACAAATCACGCTTTCACTGTTTGGAGCAGAAAATTTGTGAAATA
The DNA here is from genome assembly GCA_025200525.1 of Camellia lanceoleosa. Taxonomy (NCBI): domain Eukaryota; kingdom Viridiplantae; phylum Streptophyta; class Magnoliopsida; order Ericales; family Theaceae; genus Camellia; species Camellia lanceoleosa. The sequence continues at coordinate 2,887,253 of CM045769.1, forward strand.
GTGAAAGCGCTATTACAAACTACACTTTTAATTAAGAAAGCGTGGTTATAAACCACGTTTTGAAGATAAATTTGTTTTCTGAAGAAAACGTGATTCCAAACCATGCTTTCACTGTGCATATTGTTTTCTTAAGAAAACGTGATTCGCAATCATGCTTTCACTATGCATATTGGTTTTGTTAAGAAAACGTGATTCACAATCACGCTTTCACTGTTGATAAATGAAAGCATGGATTGAAACCACGCTTTTACAACTTATATAAAACCCCCAAGCCCCCTCATTTGCAATCACGTTTTTTACACTTACGTTTTTTTCGACTCTCGCTCTCGCTCTCCCCTCTGCTCTGCTCTGCTCTCAGACTCTTGCTCTCGTTCTTCCACTGCTCTCAGACTCTCGCTCTCCCTCTCCCTCTCCCTCTGCTCTTAGACTCTCCCTCTGCTTTCATTCTCTGTCTCTGCTCCCTCTCTGTCTGTGGTATGGCATCTATCTCTCTCTGTCTCATTTGAATTTTATGTGTTTATTGTGTTTGTGAAAATGTGAATATGTGGTTTTGAATTGGTAAAAATGTTGTGGTTTTGAATTGTGAAAATTTTGTAGGGTTTTCAATTGAATGTTAAATCATAAATTATGAAATTAGAAATTAGGGTTATGAAATCATAAATGTGTTAGGGTTTTGAATTATGAAATGTGTGGTTAAATGTGTTAGGGTTTTGAATTATGAAATGTGTTAGGGTTTTAAATGTGTGGTTATGAAATTATGAAATCATAACATGTTAGGGTTTTGAATTGTGAAATCAGAAATTATGCTTGTGGTTTCAGAAATTAGGGTTTTGAATTTTGAATCGTGTCTATATTTTTTGCATTTTGAATTGTGAATCCTGTCTATATTTTTTGAAATTAGGGTTTGGAATTTTGAATTGTGAATTTTGAATTGGAAATTATATTTTTTGCTTGTTAATAAAAGGAATTGAGAATTGAGAATTGAGAATTGAAATTCATATTATGAAGTTCAAAACCCTAATTGAGAACTGAGAATTGAATTGAGAATTGTGAATTCAAAACCCTAATTCATATTGTGAGAGTTGAGAATTGAGAATTGAGAATTGAAATTCATATTTTGCTTCTTATTTTTTTCATGTTAATTGAGAATTGAGAATTGAAATTCATATTATGAAATTCATGAATTGAGAATTAAGGTGGACTAGCAATTTCAATTCGAGGTCCACATGCTTACATATATATGATCATTTTGTTTCAGAAAATAAGACTGTAAATTGTATGATTGAATTCAAAATTTGAAAATTGAAATGAATCTGAAAAATTCAAAAGTTGAGAGATTTGAAAAAAAAAGAAAAAGAATTTAGTGTATAACTGCCTATATAACTAATATAGGGGTATTTTTGAAAAACCCAAAATATGAGACATAAACACCCAGAGAAGACTTCTCTTTATAATAGTACTAGATATATATACACCTTTATTCAGTATTTCACTTGGTAATATCAATGTGGAGTTGTATACTTGAATCTGCCGTCTATTATACTATATGAGAAATGGTATTTGTCACCTGATTTATTTTACTATACTATTTTACCCTGTAGGTGTATTTATTCAGTTCAAGACATTGTGCATATTTAATAAAGGGCAAATTTCACTTCAATGTACATGTGCAAACTACCCATATAATTTGGAAATAACTATAATGTTCTTGTGGTTTGTGGACTAAATGAAGTATACCGTCAGACGTTCAATCGAAGTTAACATCAAGTGTGAAACATGTGTTGAGTCATAAGGGAGTTATGTTCTTATTTTCAAATATCAGAGGTAAATCACACATGGAGTAAAACAAAGGGGGTTAAAGTCAATTTTATCTTTCAAAAAAATGACAAATATGAATTTCATAATATGAATTTCAATTAAAAATACTAAGTGTATGGAAAGATTAACGTTTTTTCCTAAAATAAATTTCATGAAACTAATCTCTACTAGATGAAATTATTGAAAGAAAAAAAAAATAATTTTGACTCTATTTTATTCAAAAAAATATATATTTTTATTGACTTCAAAATAATAAATGAAAAGATCATGTTCTCTCAAATAAAAGACAAAATGACTATATTAACCTGAAAATACTATTTTACGTATTTTCTTTATTTAATTGTGTAGGTTACATAAGAGATTCAAACATTTATGGCATCCTTTAATGAAAATAACATTAAAATTTGTAACTAATTATCTATTAAATAGGTTATTTGTGTCAATTTCATATTATGCAGGTTTGACATAACCCTATTTATTTATCATGTTATGATATAGTGTCGTATTTGTGTTTGTGTTGAAAATGTTCAACCCTAACCCCTAATTTCGTGTACGATTCATGTTGTGTTAAAAATTCCCACCTGTAATAGAATCAAAGTAGGTTCAAGTGGAGTGCCATTGGCATATTATGTGATCAATGATGCTAACAAAATTGACGTTGTTAATTTATAAAACAATTATAAGACCAGCGATACTTTGCAGTTCACATAATATTAGACAATTAAGAAACAACAAGCTCATGAAATGAGTGTAGTTAAGATGAGGATGCTTAGGTGGGTGTTTGGTAAGTTTTGGACAGAGAGAAATAGAAATGAATATACATTAAATGGTAGGAGTAGCACCAATTGAAAATATGTTGAGAGAGAACAAACTAAGATGGTTTGGTATGTACAATGTAGACTAGCAGATGAAATGGTAGAGAAGAATGTGATAGGATCACCGTAAAAGGAAATGTTAGGGGAAGACGTAAATTGATTTGGGATGTGATAGTAAAAAAATTAAACGAATTTATTTAATTTAACCAAGTATATAGCTTTTAATAGTACGAAATGACGAAAAAAGGATTCACGTATCATAGCCAACTTGATTGGGACATAAAGCTTTGTTTGGTTTAGTTTCGGTTGGTTTATTTCACTGTATTTGGGGTCAGGCGCCCAAAATATTATAAAAAATTCTTAGGATTTATTTTCATTTGGGTTTCGCTAAAAGTTTTCACTTAGTTGTTAACTACCTAAATCCATACTTTAGAACATAGCTTATTGCAGGTGTCTACATATAAGCACATAAGCACTAGTAAATTGTATGTTACACCGGATTGCACTCTGCCCCTCCAAGCTAACTAACAAAAAAAACTGAATTTTGGGAGGTGCCACATTCTTCCACAACCATTTGGAAAATCAAAGCAAACAATTTATTTTTGTCAAATTTATTTATATTTTTTCAAAAAAATCAAAAAATAATTTAAAAAATCAAACCAAACCACTATATCATGTATTATTTTTAATATACATTCAATAAAATTAACAATTTTTATAAAAAATATTAACTTTGATATTAGAATAATTTGAAGACATTTCATCATAAAATACTAACATTTAATTTTATAATCTTGTAATAGAAATTTTAAAAAATTTAATGAGCTGAATTTGTAATACATATAATAGCATTATAGTAGAAATTAAAATTTCCTCACAAAACTTAAGAAAATTTGAAAAAGTTTTTGAAATGGATATTGAACGAGCCAAAATGAGTTTTTTGTTTGAATTTCATAACAAAGCCTCTATGACCTCTAAAAAGTGGACGAGGGTTACTATTTCACATAGGAAATAACTTTGTCATTAAGGTCCATAATGGCACAAGTTTCAGCAAATCAAATTAACTTATCTTTAATTGTCCATAAATCTGAAAAATTAGATTACCAGTTTTAAAAAATGAAGAACAATGTTTGAAACCTCTATTTTATATTGTCCAAATCAATCGAGTTCTTTCAACTCAATGAAAAAAATAATAATTTCATACAAAACTTACACTATGATTTAAGATGGTTGTATGACTTGTCCAATTTTGTCCAATCTCACTGAATAAGAAAAATATTTGATAGAATGAAGTGTTTTTTAAAAGTGTGATATATTTGTTTACTTTATCAAAATACTAAAAAATAGATCAAGATTTATGAAAACAAAACAAAATAAGTGTTTTTAAAATTGGTCCCGCTTACATGCGTACGATTAAATCATTGCCTAAATTAACGGTTGTTTAGAGTCACTATTATTTATTTATTTATTTATTTATTTTCAGTGAATGCCTTTTAAAAATTGATCATATTGAAGGAGGGAGGCCCTTGTCGCAATAGTAAGGTTGTTTTATTATGCTGATAATAATATAAAATAAAATAAATCTATTATAATTTGAGTGTTATGGATTCAAATCATAAAAATAATGGGCTTATTTGGTTTGTTTTTCATAAAAAAATTTGGGAAAATTTCTCTACAAACAAATTTTCAAGAATAATCAAACCAAACAAATTTTTTCAAAAAAAAATTTCAAAATTTTGTTTGATTACCTACTTTCCAAAATAACTTTTTCTATCATACACATTAAATCAATAACTTTTTGTAAAACTCTCTCCCCAAAATAATTTTCCACAACCATTTCTGAAAGAAGGCAAACCAAATAAGTTTTCGTTCTTTTTATCTCAAAAACTACTCTACAAACACAAATCAAACACACCGTCTCTGGATACTGAATAATACGCATGCATATATCTGATCTTCCTCTAAACTCTGCCATGACTGTATCTTTGGAATTGTCCCTTTATAGATCTTGTAAATCAAAATGGGTCACTAGCTAAAAATCTTGTAGTTTTGTTATAAACAAACAAAATTGATCATAAAATTGAATACAAATACATATATACGCATAAAATTTTATAGAGTTTGTTACTATTTTGAAAAATTTTATCCATCTATATACATTTTGTGTACAATTCTATAACCATTTTTTTATTCTTAGACTTATTCAAAATCTAAAGTTATTGCTGCTATGTGATTCAAAATTTCTTTTTGGCTACTAATTCAATAAACATTTTTGTATAGGACATCTATACATGTGTATGAATTCCAAAAAGGATCATATGAACAAAGCATATCCAACCTCAAAAAGAATGAGAATAAAAAAAGACCAATGACAACAAAGAATTAAGGCAAGAAGTATAGTTATTTTGATGTTTTTTTTTAATTAAGACAAGAGAACAATGACAACAAAGAACCTTTAAGCAGAAAAGATAAGAGTCTCCACATAGGAAGTAAATAAAAACTCCACGTAAAGATGAAATCTCAACTGTTGTTTTATACGAATAAAAATAAGTGAGAAAAAATGAGTAAATAAACACTAATAAACAAATTGAGACACAAATATACAACTGACAAAATATAAATTGAAGTAATGTTTCACCTCTACAATTCCTTCTACCCTGGAAAATATAAATTGACAAAAATGAGAAGACTGATTTTTATAGGAAAATGTCACTTATGATATAAATGTCACTTATAGGAAAATATAAATTATCTTTTGACTCCCACAACTTCCTTTCACCAAGTGTCCGCCTAAACAAATTCAAATAACGAATACAAAAATAAAAGCAGGTTAATTTACAAAAATCAAATCAACACTGAAATGTTATCAAAACAAAGAAGAAGAAACATGGAAAAAGAAAAATTTACATTTACCGTGCACAAGAGCATGATGTTAATCGTAATAAATAATGGAAAAAGCAAAACACAGGAGTTCCATAGACAGTTATGTCCAAACAAACCAACATTCTTTATGTGTTGTAAGCTTTTTTCTTAAAAAGCTAAAAAATAAAAAACATAAGGTTTATTTTAACTCATATTATAATTAAAAAATGAATAATGATTGTCGCATTACAATTACTAATTACTTAAATAAAGTTATTGCCTCACAAGTAATTGTAATTGAATGATTTAAAATTCATATAATTATTTTAGAAGTAAAATTGGATATATGTATATTGTTGATATTTTAATGTTTATTGTTTCATTGAAGCAAGTATATGGCAATTGTTTCAATTATCTTCTACTGGGGGGGAAACATAATTCAGGATCCCGATGAAGGTGTGTCATATGATGTTGAGTCGAAAGGGATGTATGGGGTTCAACTTGGCACCACACTTAGCAATTTGAAGGAGATGTTTATGTCCAATGTAGCAAGTTACGGGGAAACTGTTCGATTGATCTTCAAATGTAGATATCTTTATTGCCAGTGGCAAGCAACTAGCAAATACAAAATATTATCGATCAATGACGATGAGGCGTTGAACACCGTATTAAGTATCGGTAGAAGTTTCCAACCACCAAATTGTTTGGAAGTGTATATTGATAAAGAGGTTGTACACAATGTCTCGAATATGACACAGATAGATTCTTGTCCGTTCACTACATTGTTGACACATGGGATTGACATGACAGTGTTTCAGTCTCCTATGTATGAATCAAATGAATGTTATGCAGTGGGCTACACACAACAGATATTTCAGGGCCATGGTGTAGAATCAAGTTCACGTGGTGGATATGAGACTAAATTTCACAATAACAAAGAAGATGTGCCCACTTACAGCCAGCATACCACTCCAGTTGAAGTTGCTGGTAATATGGCTGAAACGGTGAATTATGTGCAGTTTGTTGACAGTGACATGTACGGTCCTGATGTCGCCCTAGACAATGATGAGAATGAAATGTGTGATGAAGAAAATTTATTGGGCAGATCAGATGATGATGATAAAGAAGATGATACCGACGCTCTCGTTAATATTCAAAATGCCCCCATTCCACCTAGACCTGAAATCTCTTTCTATGAAAACATTCACATGGGTGGTGATTTTGACATTAGTAACTGCGATGTCGTTCCCTGTAACCGAATCTGGAACGCTGAAAATCCAGAGTTGGACAAAGGGATGGTTTTCATTGATAAGAAACAACTCATACATGCTGTGAAATTGTACCATGCAACAAATAATCGAGAGTATAAAGTCGTAACCTCCAAGCGAGACGTTTGGGTGTGTGCTTGCAAGCACGATTACAGATGGTGGTTGCGTGCATCTCTTAGTAGAAAACATGGTCTTTTTGAAATAAAGTAGTATAGGGGTCCTCACCATTGTTTATACCCACGAATGAACAGGGACTACACTAATATTAGCTCCAGTTACATTGCTTCTCATCTTTTGGGACAAGTTGCAGTGAGTATACAAAATAAATGTTTACATATATATACATATTTGTTTGTTTATAGTGTTCACACCAAAATAATCTGACTCATAGGTATTGTCGTATGCAGAATGAACCTGATATGCCAATTAAGAATGTCATCGAAGATATCAAAAAGACCATGAACTATAGTATATCATACAATAAAACGTGGCATGTAAGGACAAAGGCAATTAGAATGGTATTCAGGGATTGGGATGAATCATATAGGCTATTGCCTAAATTCATGCATGCATTACAAACATCTAATCCTGGCACCATCGTGCAATGGAAGCATAGATATACCGGAGGTACAACCATTATGCCCGTCTTCCATTTTGTTTTCTGGTCTTTCAAACCCATCATCGATGGATTCAAATATTGTAGGCCTGTTATAACCATAGATGGTACATTCTTATATGGGAAATACACTGGTGTGTTGCTTGTAGCAACGATTGTCACTGCCAATTGTAAAGTATTACCGCTTGCATTCGTTGTTATCGACATAGAGAGTTTGGAGTCGTGGTCGTTCTTCATTTCAAATATCAAGGAACATATTGTCATGGACCGACAGAAAGTGACTTTGATATCTGATCGAGCTGAGAGTATTTTAGCTGCTGTGAGGTGGCATTGGCTGAATCCCTTGCTCCAATTTGTTGGATATCATCGGCACTGCCTTCGACATGTTTGTAGTAACTTTAACACTAGGTTCAAAAATAAGAAGCTGAAACAACTTCTATGGAAAGCAGGGAGTGCTCATCAACGACGAAAATGTAATGGTTACTTAGAACAGATACAATACACAAATTGTGTGGATGAATTAACCCACGAGCAATTGTGAGAAATATGAGATAAGACACTATCCATGTTCCCATATGCTCGCTGTAATGTCTGAATGCGGTGACAATCCATTCAAGTACGTTGATCTAGTATATAGGCTTCCTGTATACATGAGGGTTTGGGAAACTAAATTCAATCTAATACCACATCAAGATTATTGGGACGATCCGCAGTGGACCTTAATGCCTAATGTACTTCATCTGCGAAAAGTAAAACGGGGTCGTACATCTATGTCTCATATTCCAAATCAGATGGATATATCTGTTGGAAAAAATGGTTTTTTGGGGACTTTAATTTAATATTAAAGTGTGGTGACTTTAATTAAATATTAAAGTGGGTCCTAACCAATTTTTTGTGTTGGGTCCAAGTAAGCCAAAAATCATTGGGTTTTGAATAAGAAATTGCCAAGAAATTGCTTCATGATGTTAGATTCATGAATAGGATTTTAAAGAGTATTTAAATCTTTTTTCTTGGCTAAAAGGTGTGAATCCTTTGAGCATCCATACTTTTCATTTTGTGGAAAGAGGCTATGGATACTTGGTGTTTTAATGACTAGTCTTAAAGGCTGGAGGCTTTTTCTTTCTCCCCTATACATGTATAAATTGAGACCCTCCTGTCAAGTTTCAATATAGAAATTTTTGCTTCCATTTTACAAGTCAGTTTGCTAGATAGTTCCTATTGTGAGAGAGTGCTGCCATTGTTTTGTTCGCTAAGCTAGACAGATAATGCTTCTGCCGTAACTAGTTTTGACCGTCAGATCTCGGGAGGCAGACGGATTTCTCAAGCACTCGATTCGTGAGGCGAAATTGCTTTTAAGGAACCTGCTTCCGTGTGTTTTGGTTTAAATCTCTTTACCCTTTTATTGTTTTGTGTATTTACATTTGAAATTTAATTGTAATTATTAGCATATGTTCTTGGTATATAATTTGTTTTCTTCATAAATCTATTTATTTAATTTCACAATTTGAACAACAAGCTTAAAACAGATTTTATATATCTTTTCTATGAAATTGATCGAATAGATTTATATAGACTATTAGGTTAGCTTTGTATAATATTACTAGGAATTGTTGCGGAATTGCTCACTATTTCAGTAATTGTAAATTATGCAATGGTACTCTCTAATTGCTTAGTTTAATTAGAATGCTCTATTATAATTTGCATACTTAATTGTATTAGTATGATCTTGTTTTATGCGTATGGTTCATCATTTCCCTACCATGATTTGAATGAATTTTAAGGTTATAAAATATAATTTATGGATGTTGCAATTTTGACATGCTTATTATTTTCTAGGCTAGATTACATAATTTAATGTATTTGGAGTTATAGAGTTTTATGAATTGTGTATATGATTAATCTGAATTATCTAATTGAGTGCATTAATCTGAATTATTTAATTAGGGGCATTAATCTGAATTATTTAATTAGGTGCATTAATCTGAATTATTTAATTGGATGCATTAACTTTGAATTTGACTTATCTATTTGGAGTTATTAGTTTAAATGTTTATTATGAATTAATTTCATTCATGACTCATGAGTATTGAACTTTATTTTAAAGTTGTAATTTAATTTTGAAGTTACAAATTGTATTTTGTTTTGGTACCTTATTTTAGTTGGTTACTTATATAATTAATAGTTGGCTAGATAGTTTCAATTATTTATTATAATTAAATTTTTTAGATTATTTGTTTGTATTTTGTTGTGGTTTGCTACTAACTTTCTTTGTAGGGATACCAATGCGAAAAACAAATATAAAACCAAATGAATAGAATTTGGGATGTAAAAACAAAAATGTTTGGACTACTAACGTTTGTGTTGAATAGGAATACCTAAGCGTGGAAAAGCTTTTGGACTAAATAGAATCCTTATGGATTGGCTATTTTATCAAAATGTTTGAAGCATGTTTGCTTGAGATGTAATTGATTTGTTTACCAATATGTAATAGCAAGTTTTATTTGTTTGTTTCGTTAGAAGCATTTTACATGCGTGTAATTGTTATAACAATTTTTAAATTGTTTGTAAGTTTGGAACTGGATTTGGTTTTCTGTGACAAAAAACCAAAGTGTTTAGCTTTGGCTAAAGAGTAGTTCTTATTTGTTCAGAAATGACAACTAAGATGGATTTGGTTTCAAATTTTTGGAGTTTGAGGAAGTCTTTGGGTTTAATCATTTTATTCCCAAAGTGTTGGAAAACCGTGTTTGGAGAAAGTCTTTGGTTATAATCTAAATATGTCCAAAGTGTTTTGGTTTTTGAGAAAGGAAACCAAATTTTAGCATTAGCTAAAATATTTCTGATTTTATTCAGAAATAATGGGCATAGTTTCGGGAGTACCGGTTAATTTTTAAGAGTGGTGTAATTCTGGTAGCAAATTTTATTTGCTTGGAAATCGGTTTGTTATAACCTGGTTTATCCCCTGGAAATCTTAGTTTTTAAATTGTTTCCTATGGACTAGGAGTCAACATACTCTTGAATGTTTTGTCAAAATGTTAACTGGGTTTTAAGTGGGACCGATGTGACCCCTCCAGTCTTCTTGGGAACATTCCTGACCATGTTCGATTCTAGGTTAAATGGTGAGACTAGTTTTGAATTAAATTTCCATCTGAGGGATTTTCTAAGGGTTAAGTTTAATTTTTGGAATCACAAAAGTGAAATTCTGTTGTGATGTTTCAGAAATGGCTTCAAAAGGTGACAAACAAAAATGTTGTTCCACCTGACAATCTTAGCCTTGCGAGATTCTTAAAGGAAATCATAAGATTGCATTAAAATATCTCTGAATTGATCAGAGGCAATTAGTATGGTGTCCTTGTGTTATTTATAACATTTATGATTGCTATGTGACTTTGCTTGAGAGCAAAGATAAGACAACCTATTATAGTGGGTGAATATTTTTTGGATTTTTAAATTCCAAATATATTCTTAAATTGGTGGCTCCTAGTGAGTATAAGATCACTAATCACAGAGATAGAAAACTGGTGGCTCCTACGTGGTGTTAGACCACTGGCTACACAGTTATGAGATTGTGGTTCCTAGTAGTGAATAGATTACTGATCACATGTCAAGACATCATGATTCCTAGTAGTGGAGAGGCTACTGGTCATATGTCAAGACATGATGATTCCTAGTAATGAAAGAGTCTATTGATCCTATGTTAGGACGTTGTGATTCCTAGTAGTAAAGTGACTACTGATCACAGGTTAAGACATTGTGATTCCTAGTAATAGAAAGTCTACTGACCACATGCTGAGAAATTAGTAATTCCTAGTGATAAGACTACTGGCCATGTTATGAAGTTCCGAATAATAGACTGTTGAACACTGGATTTGTGTTTCTTAATAGTAAGATTATTGGCTTCAGAGTGACAGGTTGGACCAAATATATTTGGGTGCCTAATTCGGTTGATGACATTCTGGGAATGTATTTACTGTGATCATTGTGACACAAGGATTTGTTTAAACACTGTATGAATTTTTGGAAAAGACCAAAAGGCTTTGTATAAATTCTACAAAGAAGACCTAATTATCCGACTCTGAATTGAGGAGGATAATAGAAAAAAATGAGGGAGCACCTCCTTAGTGAAGACTAATGTCATTGAGCATGGAAAATTTTCTGGGATGAGAAAGAAGTCCCCTGTGAACAAGGGCTCTAAGCTGGGGCCAAGGGGTGGTGTTGCAAAGAAACTGGCATACAAGCCGCGGGAACCTGGTTATTGGTTCTTTGGGAAGTGCTACAACTGTCGTAGCGAGGGTTTTATCTTTACTAGGGCTACAGGCCACATCTGCTCCGAGAATGAGCTGTTTACAACTTTCGAACCAGTTACAAAATGTGAGAAGTTGTTTATGAGAAACTTTACTACCTCATTTGTTGAGGGAAAGGTGGTCCTGAAGTTAACCTCAGGGAAAGAGCTAACCTTGAACAAAGTCCTGTATGTTCCGGACATTCATAAGAATCTTGTCTCAAGGACTCTTCTCAGTAAACATGTTTTCGCATGGTTTTTGAGTTCGACAAGGTTGTTCTGACGAAACAAAAAGGTGAAACTTGTGTTGAAGTGAAGTGGACAAGATCCCGTATGAGTTATGGAAAGGCGTTAAGCCTTCTTATAAATTCTTACAAATGTGGGGGTGTCTTGCTATTATGGCGTTTCCTACACCCAATCGGGTTAGGATAGGCCCGAAATCCGTGGATTGTATATTCATTGGTTATGCACATAATAGTAGTGCATATCAGTTTCTTGTACATAAGTCTGAAATTCCAGACATACACAGGAATACCATCATGGAGTCAAGGAATGCATGTTTCTTTGAAGACTTTTTCCTTGCCGAACCTAAGAAGGGGTTCTGAGGTTTTGAAGAAATTTGATGAGCTTGCTAGTGATGATGATCATTGTTGATGATCAAGGTGATGATCAGCTTAGAAGGAGTAAAAGGGCTAGGATGTCCAAGTCTTTTGATCCTGACTTCTTGACTTATATGGTTGAGAACGAACCTTAAACTTCCATGAAGCTGTGACTTCTCCTGCGAGTCCTTGATGGAAAGAAGCGATCAAAAGTAAGATTGACTTCATCTTACAGAACCACACCTGGGAGTTGGTAGATTTACCTCAAGGTTGTAAGCCTTTAGGCTGCAAATGGATTTTTAAAAGAAAGATGAAAGCCGGTGGGTCTATTGACAAGTACAAGGCGAAGCTCGTTATCAAAGGGTACAAGCAACGAGAAGGCCTGGATTACTTTGATACGTACTCACCTGTAACTAGGATAACATCCATTCACGTTGCGATTGCGATAGCAGCTTTGCGCAATCTTGAAGTACACCAGATGGATGTAAAGACAGCTTTCTTAAATGGGGATTTGAATGAAGAAATCTACATGGAGCAACCTGAGGGGTTTTCAACTCCAGGACAAAGCAAGAAAGTCTGTAAACTTGTCAAATCTTTGTATGGTTTGAAGCAAGCGCCTAAACAATGGCATGAGAAATTTGACAATGTAATGTTGTCAAATGGGTTTAGAATCAACGAATGTGACAAGTGTATTTATGTCAAAGACACTGACAGAGGTTATGTCATTTTGTGTCTATATGTTGATGATATGCTCATTATAGGTAGTTACGATGAAATGATCAAAACTACCAAGAAGTTGTTAAACTCTAAATTTGACATGAAGGATATGGGCATTGCAGATGTTATTCTAGGAATTAAGATTACCAGAATCTCTGGTGGAATTGTACTTTCTTAGTCTCATTATGTTGATAAGATACTTGAGAAGTTTAGTGGATCAGATACGAGTGTGTCTTCGACACCTGTAGACTTAAGTCTACAGTTTACCAAGAATAATAAAGAGAGTGTCTCTCAGTTAAAATATTCTTGGGTAATTGAAAGTTTAATGTATCTGATGAGTTGTACTAGGCCTGATATAGCTTACTCGGTTAGCAGGCTTAGTAGATACACAAGTAATCCTGATGCTTCTCATTGGGAGGGCATTGTGCGGGTGTTAAGGTATTTACGCTACACTCGGGATTATGGGTTGCATTATACTCGATATCCAGCTGTGCTTGAAGGCTATAGTGATGCGAATTGGATATCAGATATAAAGGACTCAAAGTCCACTAGTGGATATGTGTTCACTCTTGGTGGGGTAGCCGTGTCTTGGAAATCTTCCAAGCAAACGTGTATATCTAGATCAACGATAGAATCAGAGTTTATTGCTTTGGATAAAGCAACGGAAGAAGCAGAATGGCTTCGCCATTTCATTGAAGATATTCCACGTTGGTCTAAACCTGTGCCAGCTATTTGTATTCATTGTGATTGTCAATCTGCAATTGGTAGGGCACAGAGTAATATGTATAATGGAAAGTCTAGACATATCCGTCGTAGACATAATTCCATACGACAACTACTCTCGAATGGAGTTGTCTCTTTAGACTATGTAAAGTTTAAGGACAACATTGCGGATCCGCTAACCAAAGGGTTAAGTCGAGTGTTAGTCGAAACGTCATCAAAAGGAATGGGGTTAAGGCCTTTGGAAGTTACCGGAATGGAAACTCAACCTAGTTGACTGGAGATCCTAAGATCTAGGTTCAATGGGACAACCTAATTGCGTGTAACAGTGGTATGTCACTGAGGAGGTTAAACCTCTAGCCGTTCCTTCTATCAGTGATACCTGTAAGTGTAGAGGATAAGCTGAGCTTTTAATGACTCTTATGTGTTAAGCTATTGAGCTAAGTATTGCAGGATACTTTAGTAGAGTCACCTATGTGAGTTTGAAGTGGGGCCGCTTCTAGAAGAATTGGGCAGGCCAAGATTCTTTGAAACCACTCGCTGAACCAGGCTAGTGTCCAGGGCCACACAGGGCACACCAGTGAGAACATAATAGTGGTAGGAGTAATTCCCGTGTGAGATCTATTGTCTCAGTTTACATAAAACGGTAGAGCAGTTCAAGATGTCTTATTCACTGATCTGCTAGTAAACTCGATAGGTTTTCACTAGGAGAGGTTCAAAGCCAAAAGCTACCTTCTCTGATGTCGGGGCTAGTCCATTGTACTCTCTCTCAGAGTCTTTATTGTTGAACGATGTCCATTTGTTGAGTCTTTCAGTAAATTTTTATTCATGTGGGGGATTGTTGAAAAAAATGGTTTTTTGGGGACTTTAATTTAATATTAAAGCGTGGTGACTTTAATTAAATATTAAAGTGGGTCCTAACCAATTTTTTGTGTTGGGTCTAAGTGAGCCAAAAATCATTGGGTTTTGAATAAGAAATTGCCAAGAAATTGCTTCATGATGTTAGATTCATGAATAGGATTTTAAAGAGTATTTAAATCTTTTTTCTTAGCTAAAGGGTGTGAATTCTTTGGGCATCCATACTTTTCATTTTGTGGAAAGGCGCTATGGATGCTTGGTGTTTTAATGACTAGCCTTAAAGGCTGGAGGCTTTTTCTCTCTCCTCTATACATGTATAAATTGAGACCCTCCTGTCAAGTTTCAATATAGAAATTTTTGCTTCCATTTTACAAGTCAATTTGCTAGATAGTTCCTATTGTGAGAGAGTGATGCTATTGTTTTGTTCGCTAAGCTAGACAGATAGTGCTTCTGCCGTAGCTGGTTTTGACCATCGTATCCTGGGAGATAGACGCCGGATTTCCTCAAGCACTCGACCCGTGAGGCGGCGAAATCTGTTTTAAGAAAACTGCTTCCGTGCAGGCTTCGGTTTCGTCTCTTTACCCTTTTATTGTTTTGTGTATTTCTGTTGAAATTTAATTGTAATTATTAGCATATGTTCTTGGTATATAATTTGTTTTCTTCATAAATCTATTTATTTAATTTCACAATTTGAACAACAATATCAGATAGGCGTTTGACCGCTCGTTGCAGTGAGTGCCAGCAGACAGATCATGACAAGCAAACATGTCCGGCGCGACTTGGTCGATGAAGACTATGTAATACTTACATATTGCAATAGATCATTTTTTAGTTCTTTATTTGTAATAGATCATTTAATTCTTTATTTTTTAATTTTTTATTTGTAAACGGGGTCGTACATTTAAATAGATCATTTTTTATTTGTAATAGATCATTTCTAATTTTTAATTCTTTATATATTGTAATTGTTTGATTTTCTTGAAAAAATTTACGACTAACATACTAAACAAATAAATTAAACTAAATATATATGCAAAAAACTTTAACTATATCACATAGGCCTAAGTTTTTTATTCTCTACTTAATTGAAAATGTCTATTACAAAATTTTAGTGAAATCACATAGTTCTTCTATCATTTTAAAATTTATTATTTATGAATAAATTTAATATTTTCGAATGCTGCAAGCATTTTTTACATTTACAATTTATGAATCAGATCTACGTAATTTACAAATTTTATACTTTATTGGAACTTTTACCATTACGAAATCAATAATGAAGTTTTGTCAAATATGCCATAAATGTAATTAGCAACCTTTTATTGAAAAAAAATTTCTCATTCAATTTTTTCGCAAATATTTATGCAAGAAAACTATCCACATGTTACTGGTCATTATTAAGCTTATGTAACTGAGACCCTAAAATTATTTTGTAAAAGATTTCTATATTAGTTATAGCATAGATAACGGTAGGTTCTGTTGAATTGCTTATCATATTTAATGGCACATAAATTAATAAATTTAGATTTTAGTGAATTGCTTCCATGTTAATGGCACACAAATTGATAATTTTAAAATAATCGACCATATTTGTTTTTTAAGTCGTCATGTATGGAATAATTAGAGTTTAATTGTTATAATTAAATTACATGCTCACCAATACAGTTTTTTTAAATAAAAATTAATTATATTTTAGTGAATTGTTTCCATATATGGTGTCACACAAATATAAATTTGTAAATAGTTGAGCATACTTTTCTTTTACAAATCATAATTTATGGAATAATTACAGTTTTCATGTTATGATTAAATGAGACTTTTATTGTTATGATCTAGTATTTCACTTATACAGGCTTCATGGCACATCTACCTGATGAGGTCCCCCTTTTCAGTCATCCACATCGGGCTGACAGTATATGGGAGGATCTGGTATGCAATAACGTTTGTTGGACTTAACGCTTACAATGAAAATACCCTGCATTTTGTTTTATATTACGTGATAATGCTATAATTTAAACTAGTCATTCTGTTATGCAGGACGAGGCATGCACCGTGGTGACATACCGGCGAGGAGATTTCGGCCTGTGGGAGCGTCCATTGGACCATAGAGTCTTGAAGTGTCTACTACGTGCGGGATTCTATGGTGTCTATCGTATAGGCCATATTAGACTGGACCACCCACTCATCACTACTCTCGTCGAAAGGTGGCGCACAGAGATTCATACATTTCATTTCCCGATCGGGGAGGCCACCGTCACATTGCAGGACGTATCTATCTTATATAGTCTACGGATTGATGGGCGAGTAGTTACTGGAGCTGACCCATCATTGACGAGGGACCAGTGGATAACCCTATGTGCTGAGCTATTGGGAGTAGCACCTACACCTGCAGACTTACAAGCAAGTAGACTGAAGGTGAGGTGCTTGTCCGAGCAGTTTTAGGGCCATCTTCCAGATCAGGCTCCAGATGAGTTAGTACAGCAGCATGCCCGAGCATATATTCTGTGGCTTATTGGGGGGGTACTTCTCTCTGATAAGTCACAGAACCTGCTCAAGTTGATGTACTTGCCACTGTTGAGAGATATTGACATGATCGGCCAATATAGCTGGGGCGCCGCGGCTTTGGCATGCTTGTATAGGATGCTATGTCGAGCAGCTCAGGTGGGTGCGAAGGAGATCAGAGGACCCCTTGTCTTGCTACAGGTTAGTAAGAATTTTATTACATGTCAATTTATATTGTATGGCATATATCAGTATTGTAATTGTGTTCAAACTATTGTAAATTTGGGCGTGGGAGAGATTGATTCGCATTGCCCCGTCTAGGCAGCAAGTGGTTGCTCCTGGTGAGGTTTCCATCGGCCAGGGAGACATGCAGTTGCCAGTCGGACCTCGAGGTAGCCGGTGGAGGGTTGACATGGGCCACGAGGTCGTATCGACACACGTAGTCGTCATGAATAGAGACCAGCTTGACCAGATGATAGAGGGCGAGGTATGAAATTTAAATACCTAAATTTTAATTGTCATATGGAGTGTATATGTTTATGAGTGATTTTTAATAGACTTGTCGTTATTGTAGTTTATTTGGCAGCCTTATGCTGGAGTTCTCACTACGCTCCAAGACTATTGCCGACTAGGTGAGGAGATATGGATGGCGAGAGTGCCACTCATTTGTTTTGACGTGGTTGAGTGGCATCTCCTTGATCGTGTCCTCCAACAGTTTGGTCGGGTCCAATCTGTGCTGGATCGGTGCGACACTGAGTGGCGGTTGCATGCGACTGATAGACGTGGCTGAGCCGGCACTGATTGGAGTCTGTATCATATGCGATATATATAGCTGTGGGATGCCCGTCGTGATAGTATTGTACAAGCTGACTGGAGCGATGAGATCCTCCCCTCTTTCGACCCTTACATATTGTGGTATCGATGACATACACACCTACTAGTTGGTAATTCGAGCCACCTGTCTAAGTCCGGATATCAGGGACTTGGGCCTTCTCTCGAGACATTGGTGAGTTTCATAGTATGTGTTAGATAATTGTTAAGATCATAATTGATTTACTTTCAGTCAACTATAGCCTAATACGTCAGAATTTTTGCTCAGGTGGTTCAAGTTGGGAGGTCATATCACTTGGTTGAGGATGCCCATTTCAGACGTGATGGACAGCATGCGATGCAGGCCCTTGTAGAGATCCGAGAGTTATTGTATAAGGGGATCCAACATGCCCATCGGGTAGATCATTTGCATTTTGGCCATTACAGTGTACACAGTGCAGCAGCTGCTCTAGACACATCAGTCCCATCCACGTCAGTGTCTTCCACTTCAGTGCCAGCCACAGCAGGTCCTTGGACTTCAGTCACCCCACCGCATGGTACCCTATATAGTTCTCCAAATTCCTTACATGTACATCCTACCCAGCATGCTAACCCTGATAGGACACCGCCTCGATACATGCACGACGTTGTTACCCCACCCACCTAGTTACCACTTGTTTTTCTGGGGACTAGTTCGACTGCAACCATGAGTACACATGATGCAGTTTTCACTGACATCTCCCACGTTGAGGATGAGGCCCATATTGAGCGCCCCCCAGAGCGCGAGGGAGAGGCCGAGGTTATGGTCATGGTGGACGTCGCGGCGGAGGTCGGGGTGCAAGTCGAGGTCGAGGTCCAGCTACAAATCGTGATACAGTTGCAGCAGATAAGGGAGTTTCACAGCTCACAGCAGTATCCGATCTTCAGCCAGAGACAGGATCAGGGGCAGCACATGCAGGAGGGGGGGTCATACTCACAGGCTCCACAGGCAGTCAATGGAAGGCCACATGCAAGGGAGGGAGTGCCACTGGATACGCATTTACGATTGAGGGAGCCAGATATTCAGAGAGTCTACCACAGGAGACCGATGAGGGAGGTCCACGGTTGGGGTTGTGGGACTGGAGGCAAGTTAGGGCATTAGCGGGTGTGATATGGAGTGTATAGTTTTTTTTATTTATAGTAATTGTTATAGTTTTTGTAAATCAAACTTGTACAGATGATGTAAATGTGTCATACTTATTTATTCGAAAATATAATTTTACAATTTTTTATTCTTACTTATTTTGATGATTTCCAAAATCTCTTTCACATCTCTATCTCTCTCTCATTCTCCGTAGTCTCTGCATTATTTATAGTAATTTACGTTTTTTCCTCAAATTTACAAATTGAGACAACCATTTATAAACCCAAAAAATTATCAAACAAGTTTTTATGATAGAATTTTTATTTTGGTAAAAATGTCTTAAAATTAACAAATAATTAAATAAGTTACCAACGTAAGAAATGACTTATCAAAAGATTTTTAGGCTATGTATGGTTTGATTTTTAGAATTTTTTTCAAAAATTTAAAAATTAATTTGGTTAAGAAATAAAAAATAAAAAATAATTATCATTTAAGGGTAAAAAATAATTATCACTTTAATTTTTGGGCAGGTTATATATATATGTATGGTTGTTTCAATTTAATTTGTAAAAAATTATTTCTAACCACTCGAAAAATAAAAATTATATAAAAATGATTTATATTTACAAAAATTATAAAAATTATATAGTTGATTATTATTTGCTATTATAAATTATATATATTTAATATTGGTCCCAAATTTATAAAATCAAATTTATATATATTAAAAAAATGTGAGTGTGGTGGGTGTGCGTGTATGTGTCAGAGAGAGAAAGTGTGTGTATGTGTGTGTGTGAGTGTGAGTCTGAGAATGAAAATGAAGAGTGTGTGCAATAGTGAAAACACATTTTCCAAACACGTTTTTATGATTTAATTAAAAGCACGGTTCCTAATCACGTTTTCTGGAGGAAAAAAAAAATTATAAAATTTATTTTTTAGGGTTTAGGATTTATTTTTTTATAAAATTGAAGTTAAAATAAATTTTAAGAATTAAACTATAAATCCTAAACCCTAAAATAAAAATAAATAAATTTTAAGAATTAAACCCTAAAATAAGAAAAATAAATTTTATTCCTAAACACTAAGGTAGCATTTGGTAACATTTACGTTTTTGGTTTATGTTTAAAAAAATTTTATAAACTAGTTTTTGTTTATTTTTAGAAAAACATAAATTACAAATGTGTTTGGTTTGAACAAAATGTTTAAAAAAATTTGAAAAAATAAAATAAAAAATATGTTTGTTCAGGCCTAAAATATTTATATTTATTTTTATTATTTATAACAATGGGATCATACATATTATAATTGAAAAAAAATAATTTAAAAAAATTAATTGAAAAAAAAAATTGTTTGAAAAAAAATTTAATTGGGAAAAAAAATATTTGAAAAAAATTTAATTGAAATAAAAGATTAATTGAAAAAAAAATTGATAGAAAAAAAAAATAATTGAAAAAAAAATAATTTGAAAATATTGGTCTTAATTTCATATAGTTGATTATTATTTGCTATTATAAATTATTATATATATATATATATATTTAATATTGGTCTTAATTTTATAAAATAAAATTTATATATATTAAAAATTATATTGGTTTGGTGTGTGTGGGGGGGGGGGGATGAGTGTTTGTGTGTCAGAGAGAGAAAGAGAGAGAGAAGAGAAGAGTGAGTGCGTAGAGTGAGTGCATGGAGTGGCCGGTATTGAAAGCGTTCTTCAAAATAATAATAACGGAGAGAAAGCAAATGTATTTGTTATGTGTAGAATTACAAGAACTCTTCAAAAACAATTGAAATATCTCTCTTCATTGATAAGTCGTGAATAAGCATTACAAATCTATTACAAGATAAATGGTTTGGTCATTCATCCAAACAATTTCATTCATTATCATCATCATCTGACATCTTAATATCAGATTCATACATAACATCCATGCTCCAGGCGAAGTACTGGTGTGCATCATCCATTAACCCATCTTCGGCACGCTCATTTGCGGTCTTCATTAGTGAGGACCTTTGCAAACGTTGGGTCATGCGATTAACTTCGTCGCGGATACGATGTAATGCCCTTTGCAACAACTGTGGAGTGTCAGTTGGCATATGCATGGCTAACCGGCGAGGAAATTTAATATTAACTTCACGACATAGTTCAACGAGAACGTTTGCTCGAGTTATGCGAAATTCCCACTCAGCTCTCATGGTATTGATGGTGGCATGTGAGTAACGCAAATTTGGATTTAATGGGTATTGAAATTCATCTCCATCTGCAACCCAATAGTGACCCATTGCTGAATATAGATCAACCACCGTATATTTCATGATGATATCGCTCGAAATAGCTATAAAACTTTTGTTGTGGTATGATGCGATATTTATACCACATATGCACGTGGTAGCTGTATGTATGAAATTATTGTAAACAACTATGCATTAGAGTTGTCACGTCAACTTTTATGACCTGAACAACTATGCATCAACTTTATAGGAGTTGTCACTTCAACTTTTATTTACTACTCAGTGCATATCTGAAGGTTTTAAGCAAAGTTCAAATCCGCTTAGAAATTATATTTAATTTTTCCGCTTACAAATATAATTCAATTTATTTTGCCTTGACAATATATTTAATTTCACTTTTTACCTTACATATTTCATTTAATTTAATTGAAGAAATTTGACCAATTTAATTTGAAGTTAATTATGTGTTGATATGCCCGTCGGTGTTGTTCTTGTCTGCATACTAGGTTAGGTTTTATCTGTAACACTTTCAAGTTTTGTACATCGAAAAACTCATTCATTCTAACTCTACTACAAATTAATCTTCAATGCATTGTAACTGTATAATATTTTATCTTTAACGTTTATGAATCTATTTGGGACTGCATAGGGTGGCTTTTTAAACACAAAGGGTCTAATTGTTTTGTTATTTTGTTCCAACACCCCCTCATCCCATTATGAATTGCAGAATTCACATGGGCACAGTAGGTATGGTACGATAATAAATTGTAGCTTGGCGCAGTGATACGTCCAACATTTCTCAATGATGCAGTGCAGTGACTTAAATAGACGTAATAATTTGTATGCTTTGTTTTTTCCTCATATGTTATATGACTTTGTGCAGTGATGCATGTGACTTTGTGCAGTGATACATGTGACTTTGTGCAGTGATGCTTGTCACTTTCTGACTTTGTAAATTACATACTTTGTGACTTTTTTCCTCACATTACGTGATGCATGTGACTTTATGCAGCGCAACTTAGATATTTTGTTTTTTCCTCACATTTCAGAATTCATCTAAGTCACATTAATACGACCACATGGCAATAGTGTTGATAAACAATTATATAAGGGATTGAAGGAGTGAAATGTAATGTACCGAATATAAAAAGAAGCAAAAAATACAAAGAGGAGAAATTGGGATGACTGTGAAGTTCATTAAGTGAAAATAAGATAAAATATAGGTTGCAGTGCCAATCTTGTTTACATATCAGGTGACCATTTCATTATTTTAGTGAAAAAATCAACGATAATTTTGTAGTCGAAGTGAGTTGGACGGTTGTGTATTTACTTGCACTCTGTTTTATAGTTGTTTATGAACAATATTACTTTAAAACAAAAGAAAATTAAAGCCGCTGTTTCATTTTATGATTCCATTTATAATTTTTTGAAAACACCAATTTGTACTAAAATCGTCAATTCCAAGTGACTACTTACTGTATTAAAAAAGTAAGCATGAAAAAATAGTTTCATGTGGCGATGTGACAACTCACTGCATTACTGATTAATTTGACAACTCACTGCTCGAATATGAAGGGATTGCATTGTGAAAATGATGGCCTACAATTATGATTTTATCTGACAACCACATTCGTGATTACATTACAGGTACACAGAGTTACGGGTACTCAGGATTGCATGAAATGAATAAGCTAAAATAATATCATGGGTATCACTTCTTTCATAGTGCCCCAGCATGCATTATCGTCACCAGATCATCTCTAGTTAACTCCCAGTATGATGTCTATAAATAGCGCTACCCCCAGTATGATGTTTGTTCAAGTCATAACAATAGTAATATATTTACAATTACTATTATTATTAATTTTTTTATTTTATGAACAACGTCTTCAAGAGGTGCAGGAAGTTCACGCCAGCAAAGAAATCCAAAAGTGTGGCTGCTATCTCCATTTACTTATGACTACAAGAGCGAAAAGTACTCGAGTCCAAAGGATTATTATGCTGGTATTCGAGCAAAATGTGCGTTCAGGGTAACGGAGCAAGAAGGATTGTTTAATGATCTACGTAACTTTGGGGCACCGGTACCTCATCGTTGTTCATTGACCATGGCTAGACGAAATGTGAGTGACTATGAAAATCAGTTAGCAGAATTAAGAAGGAGAACAATAGAATGTTAATGCGGAGATGTCGACATTTCATGCTTTAGCTAGCCACCGAAATGGTAGAAGCAAGCAACAGAGATTTGACAGTGATTGAGCGAAATAATGTCTTAAACAATGAAAAATATCTCTCTGACTACTACATGTCAGATGAGGAATGAGAAATCAAATACCTTTATCTTTTATATATGTTTGTATGTTGTGTCGTATCTTCGTTGCTGGAGTGTAAGACAATGTTATTGTTCATCTAATTTACGGATGTATTTCAAGTATTTGTTATATGAACCTGAAATTCATGAAATAACTACATTTATAAGTACACATTTATTAGTTTATGACTTTCTTTATTGAATTGCAATGAGTTAATGAATATTCTGGATTAATGAATGGATTAATGTATGTTGAATTATGTAAATACTTAAGGTTTTTTTTTTTTTCAAACATGATATACAACTCCATTTTTTGTACCCACTTTATAGACTCAGTGATGTGTGAAGAAGATGACTGGTTGATAATCAGATAATATTTAATTATCAACCAATCCTCTTCTTGACATATCAGTAGACTTATAAAGTTTTTGATGTTGTACTTTATTTAGTTTTTTTAATTTTGTTTATGAAATTTTGAAATTTACCCCCACCAATTATCCCACAAAATGAAATTAAAATACAAATATAATATCATGAATACAAGTAAACACAAAATCACAACAATGCTGCATTGCATAACAACAATATATTGTACAAGTTCACATTAGAAAACAGACGAACTGTCGCATTCAACAGCACAGAAAATAGAACAGGTAACTCAGTCAAAAGTTTCCCTTAACTGGGGCTCCTCAAATACTGATCTTCTACGTAAAGAATTTCAATCTCCATTAGGAAAAACGAAAGAGTCGCCTTCCAATTCCTAGAAGTTTAGTCAAAATGATGACTTTGGTAAGGAATGGGGGCTGACAGAAAACTAAACTTGGGGCCTGGACAAACAAGGTCAAAGCCAAGTGGTTGGTCCAGTTGGGGGACTAATAAAGTTCAGACAAGCGAACTATCGCCTTCAACAACACATAAAACAGAACAGGTAGCTCGGTGAAAAGCTTCCCTTAATTAGGGCTAATCAAATAGGGATCCTCTACGTAAAGAATTTCAATCTCCATCAGGAAAGAAGAAAGAGTTGCCTTTCATTTCCTAGAAGTCTAGTCAAAATGATGACTCTGGTAAAAAATAGGGGGTTGACAAAAAACTAAACTTCGAGGGCTGGACAAACAAGCTCAAAGCCAAGTGGTTGGTCCAGTTGGGGGACTAAGTTTAAAACCCAATTGGTTTTACTTAATTTGCTTGTCAAAATAACTATGTACAATTAATTATATCCAAACAGATTGTTTTCTGCACCTCTTTAAAGAAATTGACGATTCTCTTAGTATAGTATAGCAATCAACGCAAGGCCAAAAATGTAAGAAACTAGACTTATAACCAGTTCTAATGACGCTGATTTGATATTTTTCGGATTTATACCCAAAGAGAACAACATTTTCGAAATTACTGTGTAACACCAGTTTTCTGGACAGATTTGAATGCACCAATTAATATAGATTTTGACTCCCAAAAATTATAAGAAAATTCTGATATGCAATTCAATATGTAATTAATCAACTGTAAAAATTTCAGTTCAAAATTCATCCGTTTGATAAGGTTTCTTCATTTTTAAAGATTGTGGTTATGGACAGAATTTCATACTCATAGATTGTACCCTCAACTTTATGTACCCATTTGATATTCCTCAAACTACATAAAATACACATGATATTCACAAACATTGGTGGCCAAGTACTTCTACCTAACCCACGTTTCACTCACAAGATCCACCATTACAAGCAAAAACACTCATGGAATATAACCCATGCCATATACTTGTTCTTCATACATCCACTATACCCATTACACTAATTGACACCAACAATTAACCTGATATATATTGAAGTCACCTAATCAGTTAAGCTTTCATTCCATCATTTTCCAATGAATGCACAGAAACATAAATACAAAATAACTATATTCACAGAATATTGGTTTCAACCTTGGAGATGGAGTTATTAAAGTACCAAACTAGTTGTTCAATTTTCACCAAAAGTTACTCCTATCTCCTCTTCATGGCTGGTAGTTGAATAATATGAGAGTTTAGGGTTACCCACACACTTTAAAAAATCTGACTCCTTTATCCTTTTGCTTTTATTTATTTATTTATTTTGTTATTATTAAAATCTTATCTCTAAATTTGAGATTTCCACCATAAATTTATTTTAGGTTTAAAAATTAATTAACAGACCTTCCAAATATTTAATTTGTACTTTAAGATTGACCACAAAAATATTTGAGTTTGTAATATTATTATTATTTAATTATTTACTTAATTTTTATATTCGGGTTCTCACAGAACAGGTAGCTCAGTCAAAATTTTTCCTGAACAAGGGCTCCTCAAATAATGACCTGTACGTAAACAATTTCAATCTCCATCAGGAAAGAAGAAAGAGTCACCTTCCAATTCCTGAAAGTCCAGTGAAAATGATGACTTTGGTAAGGAATGGGGGGTTGACAAAAAACTAAACTTGGGGGCAGGACAAACAAGCTTAAAGCCAAGTGGTTGGTCCAATTGGGGGATTAAATAATTTCCAAAAAATTGTTCTTGGAAATTCGAAAACCGAGTAAGTTTTGGATTTAAAATTTATAACAATTATTTTAATAGATACATTTTCATTCCAACAATATTTTCATATACTAGTCTTCCAATACTATTGGGTTAAGTGGTTGTCCGTGAGATTTGCAAATTTATTACGAGTGATTTCCAGAAAAAATGTAAATAATAATTAATCTTCTATACCTATGGGGTTAAGTGGGCATGCGTGGGATTTACAAATTTGTTACGATTGATCTGCGGATGGGTACGTTACGACCAATGTTCAGTTGATGTTATAAATGTTTCCCAAAATATTACAAATTGAATATTCAAAAGTTGATTTTAAAATAATTCCAAATGACAACAAAAATTCAAATAATCATACATTTTAATGAAATACAAATAGTTGGTCGTAACAACAAATGATGCATAGCTAAGTGAAACACAACATTGCCTACATAAGCTTCCTTTTTTCACACATTGAGTAGTCAAATCGTGAAGAGACATGTCAGTATATGTAGATGGATTGTCAAGTCATGTGACTTGGTGCACAAGCTTTGGTTTTCTCGATTTTTTGCTCGATTTTTTTATTACAGTGACAACTCATCTCTTATTGATATATGTGAGATTCTCAATTCAGAAAGTCACATGGCAACAGTGAATTCACTGATTTACCTTACAGTGAGCATATAGCGATTCCGGTTGTCCCTTTACTGTTCAGTTGTATTCCGGACTCGGTTCCGTGAAGTTGATAGTTGTATTTGTCTTGTTGTCGTCCTTTAAATTGATTCGTTTGAGTTTTAGGATGTGTTGGGCTTGGTTGATTCAGGTTGGTAGAGCTTTGGCTCCCATTGTTGTTGCCCAGTTTTTGAATGGTCCACTCGAGCGGGTCTTCTTGCGCTCGAACGGGGTTTACACCCTTCAAATATTTCGTGTCCCTGCAAAACTTTTGCATGTGTGTTTTCTACGCTCGAGCGGGTAGCGCTCGAGCGGGTAGTTCTTTTTCTGAAAAGTTCTAGGGGATGAAAATCTATGCTCGAGCAGACTAGTTCTTCACGCTCGAGCAGGTGTGTTTTCCTTTTGTTTCTTGGCGCTCTAGCGGGTTCAGATTTTTGTGCTTGACGCTCGAGCGTTCTATTATCCGCTCGAGCGGGTCATGCGTATATGAGTTATCCGCTGGGTGATTTTAAATCACTTTTCACTTTTCTTTCTCTCTCTTACTTTTTCAAAAAGCCATTTTTGAGAGCTCCTCTCTCTAGAATCTCCCTTCTCTCTAGGGTTTGATCTAGCAAGAGTGTTTTCCTTTCCTTAGGCCTCTACAAAAAGTGTGTTGATCGTCGAGGGCTATATTTTGATCCGAGAATATTGGGTTTTGGAGCACGTTGAATTTCTTCATCTTCTTCTTTTGAGCTCCGAATTTAAGGTAGGGATTCCTACTCACTCTTATGGGTTTTGACCTAAATATTTAGCATGTGGTTTAAGTGTTTTGATTTTGGGACTTAGGGTTTCAAAATGTATAAAAGAGGGTTTGTGATTTTGGCTCATAATGTATATTTTGGGTCTCAAAATGATGATATAGTTATTGGTTGTTGATATTTGAACATTTGGGTTAATATTAAGAGATGGGGTAGAAAACCCTAAATTGTGTATAAATTAATTGATATAATTAATTTGGAAAGTTATGGATTTGTGAAATTGAGTTGAATATAATGATATTGGTTCATTATGAGTTGGAATAGTGGAGTCGGATTAATAAATCGTTCAGTCTTGAAAATGCGGATAATTTATCTGTTGGTGCTTTTATTACCTGTTTAGAAATAATTGCTTTGGGCTACCGGTGGAAGGTAGTCTTGATTATTGTAAACAATGCATGATGATTAGGCAAACTGAAACTAATCAATTGGATGTGTCATCGAATATGACGGTTGAAAGAATACATTAATTTTATGTATTGGTTGATTATGTATATGA
This sequence comes from Camellia lanceoleosa, assembly GCA_025200525.1. Classification (NCBI taxonomy): domain Eukaryota; kingdom Viridiplantae; phylum Streptophyta; class Magnoliopsida; order Ericales; family Theaceae; genus Camellia; species Camellia lanceoleosa. The sequence goes on from CM045769.1 coordinate 2,915,272, forward strand.
CCTATGTTTATGTACGTTGTATGTGTGTGGGAGGAGATAGGGGATGTACTCCACGGTTTAGGGGAAGATAGGGGATGGACCTTTAAACCGGATGTTATTTGGGAGGAGATAGGGGATGGACTCTGTTGATACAGCTCATATGCTTATCTGTTATAGCGTTGATACAGCTCATATGCTTATCTGTTGAAGTGTTGATATAGCTCATATGCTTATCTGTTGAAATGATGATACAGCTAGTATGCTTATCTAATATGAAGTGGGAAATGTTTAATACGAGCGACTATCTCATTTAAGTTGTTTGGCCAGGTTTTGAGCTGTAGTTGTGAATTGAGAACTGGATAAGAAATGGAGAATGAAATGAAACATGGACACAGTTGTCATGTAATGGAAATGGTTTATGAATTTGATTTTTGTGGGTTAAAACATTTATCAATTGCTTATGTCTTAGTTACTGCCCATATTGTGTTTAGCATATCTCTTCTAGGCATTGGCTCATCCTTTATGGGACATCATTTTCAGGTACAGGTAGCATGCCACCTCCAAGGACGTAGCTTGGGAGGGTTGGAAATGTTGGACTGTTTGTGTTTTTGGTTGTATTACATGTATATCAACCCAAGGGCTTTCTTTGTATAGAGTTAGCACTCTTTTGTGTAACCAAGTGTTGACTTGGAAAATTGTAAGCCCTTAGGGCATTTACTTTTGATGTCAACATGTAATACATTTTGTAAAGATTACTCTGATGGAATACAATTATGCTCTACTTTCTTATGTCTAAGTATGCTATTATTGGTTGATTTATGGGTTTATTTTGAGGGCGTTACAGAGCATGCTCTTATTTTGTCGATATATGCGGATGGATTGTCAAGTCATGTGACTTTGTGTACAAGCTTTGATTTTCTCTATTTTTCTCTATTTTTTTATTACAGTGACAACTCATCTCTTATTGATATATGTGTGATTGTCAATTCAGAAAGTCACATCGCAACAGTGAATTCACTGATTTACCTTACAGTGAGTATGCCCTTATTTTGTCGGTATATACAGATAGATTGTCAAGTCACGTGACTTGGTACATAGTATTTGCTTTTCTCTGTTTTTTCATTCTAGTGACAACTCATACCTTGTTCGTATATGTGGGATTGTCATGCAGAGGCATTTATTTTCTATGGTTTTTCCTTCAACGTCTTTTTAAAGCCGTTCATAACTAACTATATAAACGACTAAAGGTGAAGACACAACCTTACAACTCATTTCGCCCTATGAAATTATCATTCATTTGTTATAAAAAATTAGCATGGCTACACGATTCATGGGAGGGAGTGGGCATCGCAGAGGTGGTAGGAACTTGCAAAGGGGTGACAATTCATGACGAGGAGAGGGAAGGAGACGTAGCGATGCTGAAGATGAAACAACAATACCTGCTTTAGATTATGCTTGTGGTTATCGTGATAGGTTTGGGAAGCGACATTTTTTAATGCCCAAGTATTATCGAGTTCAAGGAGGTTCATGTATGGAGCCATCTGACAATTAAACAGGATATGGTTTATTTGATGCTGCTCGTTTCAAGTGGCCCGCACTATTTATAAAACGGGTACAGCTGGAAACCTTAAGTCGGGAAAATCAACTTAAGGTGCCAAAAGCACGTTTTGTTGAGATCCAAAAGGAAGATCCTGATAATGTTGATCGACTATGTGAAAAACTACAACGTGAGATTTCTCAAATGCGTCGTAGGTTAGCCCGCGATATGCAACTATACATAGTTAAGAAGGATACCCAAAAGAACAAAATAGAACCAAATGTTGCAGCTATCAATGGTATCATGGAGGATCCTGAACTTGTCTCTGACGCTGAGCTTTCGGATTATTCAGACTCTGAGATTGCCGATTTAATTGCGAATTAGGTGTTAATGTCTACACTTCGGCAATATTAGGTCATGCATTAATATGTAATGTCTGTGTTAAACTAAGTGTTTCCGTAATGAGTTTGTCAAATTGTCTGCCTAATATTTATTTGTCTAACTGTTATGTTTATGTATTGTGTATTCAGTTCAGGGTGTCCAGGATGTATGTATTGTGTGTTCAGTTCATGGTGTCCAGAATTTATTTTTGTGGGAGACTTATGTCTGTACTACTTATGTAACTAAAAACTGTTACATTTGCAACTCTAGTTATGTTGTTTTCATGCCTGTATGAGTATTTAGTAAATTAGTGATTTTGTATATTATGTATTAAGTTTTATTACAAAAATGTTGACAAAATTTATTTTAGGAGAAATACACATTCGCTTAACTTGTTCATCTTATCAATCGTGACAACCCAAAAATGTAACCATTATTGATTGAATATAACAAATAACATTTTCATTATTACAAAAAATACACTACCAATTAAATAAAACAAATAACCTTTACATTCATTCATTCATTGCACAATATCAATCTTATGAAATAAGCGAAACCAATTAAATCACAATAACATCAACTCTAACCCAATATTTACATTACATAAGTTCCTGTTCGTAATCAAAATTCAAATTACATACAAGTTACATTATATAGCAAAAAACGAAAAAAGTACAATTCGTATGTAAAAAATATATCACCAAAATTTTAGGTCTTTCTCTTATTCCTTTTTGCTGCAACTCTCGCGGTGGCCTTCGTCTTCTTGGCTTATTCTGCGGTGCTCTTCGTGTCTCACCCTTCGTCGTTGTTCGTCGAACTGCACAGTGTGTGGGTGTGCTTCGGACTGTAGAGTATGTATATCACTTTCTAACCCAAAACAAAGACGAAAGAAAAAAAAAAAAAATTTTTTTAATGAAAACGGCTAGAAAACGATTTTACTAAACCGGTTTTCTAAATTACATTATCACCTTCTAACCCAAAACAAAGACAAAAGAAAAAAAAAATTATTTAAATGAAAACGACTTTAGTAAAGCCAAAATAAATTTCTGAATAACATCTTCTAACCCAAAACAAAGACAAAAAAAAGAAAAAAAAAGAAAAACATGAAAACAACTTTAGTAAAGCCAAAAAAAAAATTATGAATTACATTATTACCTTCTAACCCAAAACAAAGATAAAACAAAAAACAAAAAAAAATTTACATAAAAACGGCTTTAGTAAAGCCAATTTTTTTTTTTTTTTTTTTTTTTTTTCTGAATTACACCTTTTAACCCAAAACAATGACAAAAGAAAAGAAAAAAAAATTTAACATGAGAACGGCTTTAGTAAAGCCAAAAAAAATTTATTAATTACATTATCACCAAAACAATGACAACAAAAAAATAAAAATAAAACAAAATTTAAATGAACAGTAAAAACGTGGTTGCAATTCACGCTTATTGTAGTGAACAGTGAAAAGCGTGATTCACAATAACGTTTTCTTAAGAAAATAAATATGCACAGTGAAAGCGTAGTTTAGAATCACGTTTTCTTCGGAAAACAGAATTTAAACAATATGCACAGTGAAAGTGTAGTTTAGAACCACGTTTTCTTCAAAAAACAAAATTTAAACAATATGCATAGTGAAAGCGTGGTTTGGAACCACATTTTCTTCAGAAAACAAATTTATCTTAAAAGTGTGGTTTGTAACCACGCTTTCTTAATTAAAAGCATGGTTTGTAGTAGCGCTTTCACTATTTCACAAATTTTTTGCTCCAAACAGTGAAAGCGTGATTTGTAATAGCGCTTTAGCTTAGTTTGTAAAATCCGTCCAAACTAGGCCTAGTTTGGAAATTAAGATAATAATTTGGCTTAATATGAAAAAAGCCTCGTAAACTGCGTTGTTGTGAACCAGTAGAGCTTGGTCTCACGATCTCAAGGGCTTCACAAAAAGAATTTATGGCTAATTTTTACGAAATACATTGTACTCACAAATTTTCTAAGTATATCCACTTATTTATTTATTTATTTTTATTTTAAAAAAGGAATACAAAGGAGCTTTTATTTGCACACAACAAAAATTATCAATTTATGTAAAAAAATTTATTCCAATATAAACTATTGAACAAAATTAATTGTTTGGATATTAGCTACCAAATGAATTCGATAATTATACATGCATAATTTATTTTTGTTTAGTAATTAATACGTGAACAATTAATTTTTGTTCGACAGTTAATAATTGTACGAAATATAAGTGGCTATCAATGCTGAGGGGAGATGGAAATTGGTCCGTAGGCGGTTGGTGTGTTAGGATTTGTAGGGAAGAGATGAAGGGGAAGCTATTAGAGGAAATGGAGGATATTTTGGTAGCTTCACAATTTTTCTCACTGTTTTATAATTATTTTACATTTTTTGTATTTTTTTTGTTACTCTCATTTATTGAAAATTTCGTTTTATTTTTTGATATATTAATGACATACAATCATCATCATAACAATAATAATAATAATTGTTCAAATTTTACGCATCACCTCATATTTAATCAACAGATATAAAAAACATACAAATATAATTTATTTCACTTTTCTTTTAGGAAAAAATTAGGAATACACCCCTCTATATGTTTGTGTGATAATTGTAAGACACCAAAAATTTATTTGCTACTTGAGGTCTTTTAACATTTCAAATTTTAGAAGAATACATTTTTTTTAGACATAAATGGTCAAAAATAACCTTAAAACCTTAAAAAGTCCCAAATATATATTTTTTCCCTTCTCATTTTCTTCTTACAATTCTCTCTCCTTTTGATATCTTTTTTACTTTATCTATCTCCGCCTCAACTGCATTCATCGATGTTGTACCAACCACCATCAATTGACGTTGCCTTCATCATTGTTCGCACATCACTGATCCATATCATGATTGTTATTCGTCATTACCCGATTTAGATCATGATTGCTATTCATCATTCACTATTTCGAACAATTGTTTGTGCCTTAACTATCATCGTTTATGCATTGTCAATCCAAATCTCCATCATTATCCGCTACCTATGCTTCTAGTGTTTGCTTTATAGCCACCATCACCGCTACCTTCTTCACCAGTTCAGATTTGTGCATATATAAATTTTTCTTCTATTTTTCCTTATTTTCTCTCTTTCATCACTTAGCTATTGCTCTTTACTATACTTCTCTTTGTTCTCCGTTCTTTCTCTTTCTATTTTTTCATGTCAAAAATAGTGTGAATGGAAGAAATCGAAGGAATTTCTTGAGAATCATTTGTTCTTTACACAATAAATGAGATTTCAAAATCATAACACAGTGAAATTTCACTAAATTTTTTTTTTGAAAAATCACTGCCAATAAGTGAAATTTTACTATGAGAAATTTCTTATAATGAGTGATTTTTTTTTAAAGATTTTTTTTTTTTAGAGGAAAAAGCATTGGATTGTTATCAAAAAAAATCTTGTCGGAGATTTGCAAAAAAAATGTCGTTGACCTGTGGGGGTTACCACAAAATCATTACCAAACAATAAAGGGTTATCGGCAACAATTGAAGGTGATAATGGCTGATGTAGTGAACCTTAGTAGTCTTGTTGATAAAATATGTGGTGTCCTTGAACTACCAAAGTTTTTTTAGTTGCCTTTAAACTAAAACATATTGAACTAGGGACCTAAAAAGGGGGGAAAAAAAAATCCCTTATAAAGAATGTGTAATATTTTAAAGTCATTTGGCTCTTTGTTGAGAGTTGGGCTTTTTAATTTTTTTTGTTAGTTTAACTTATTTAGTTTTATTATTTATTTTAAATTATATCAATATTTTATAATTTAATTTATTTTTATCTTTAGTAAATTATTCTCAAAAGTAACTCAATTTTTAATTTTTTTTATTCGCGTAGTTGAGTTAGACTTAAAAAAAAGTGACTCTAAAATTTTTAAAAAATGTAGAAAAACAAAATCAAATTTATTTTGTTAAGTCTAGTCAAATAAAACATGTTAATAAAGTTTAAAACATGGTACACTAACTATTTTGTTAAATTTTATGTAACATGTACAATTATTTCAAACATTATAATGTGTCATAAAGTTGAGGTAAAACATTAACAAAAATTGATAAAATATTTGCAGTTTTTTTGGGTCTTTTCCCAGGGGAATAAAATTTTTATATTTCTTTTGCTGAAACGCTACCGTCGAGGAGCTCTCTCTGTGTCTGTATCTGTTGTTGGTGTCGCCCCAACCTGAACTCTGGTGACGCCGTCAATAGATCATTGTTTGTTTCTCTCTTTTCTTCGTCTCCGATTTACTGACTCACTACAAACACCCACTACAATGGCGATTCCACCTCTCAACCCACTTACAGGTAGGGTTTTATTTCTCTTCCACGCACACAAACAAACACTCAACTTCTCAGTCTTACTCTCTCTCTCTCTCTCTCTCTCTCTCTCTCCCTCTCTCTCTATGTTTATTTATATGCATCTCTCTCTCTCTCTCTCTCTCTCTCTCTCTCTCTCTACAGCCTCATGCTGGTTCACTCAAAGTTGGGTTCTTTTTTTTTTTTTTGTGTGGGTGTGTATTAAACCCTAGATTATATCTGCATTGTCTTCTTGATTGGCTTGGTGTTTGGTTTTCAACACAGAATGGCTTCTTATTGTATGCTTTCCTTATTTCTACTTGCAATTGATTACTGAACCCTAAATGGCCCTTCTTTCTTTGTTCTTCTCAAGTAATTGCTGTGATTTGTTATTTGTGAAACTTGCATGTATTGCTGGCGCTCATTGTCATTGATTGTGGGGTCAGTGTTAAGTCAAATTAAATTATGGATTGAGTTTTCGCCAATGCTTTTCATCTTTATAGTTTCAAAATAGAGATAACTAAGTTGAATTTGTGAAAGCACATTGCTTGATGAGGATCGCAGCAAGTCAGATTATTTAAACTACTCTATGCAAGAGTGGTTAGAGGTCTAATTTTATCAATTTACAGGGTTACCCCTTTATTTTTGCTAGTGTTTTTAAAACGAAAGATGCGTTGAGGCACAGAGGTCTCCTGTGGCGTGCGCTTCTTATTGATGTCAAGTGCAAGTTGTAGAAAATAAGAATCAAATATTTTTAAAATTCCAAAAATCATAGAGCATAACATCCAACAACTTAACTAAGCAACTAGAAAAAAGGATCTACATGTACATGCATTATATTGTTACACTGCTTTTTAACATTGCCAGTGATCGTGAGGCCACGGTTGCCTCTTATTTGGGGACAGGGGAGGTGGTGGTTTGGGATATCAAGCTTCGCCGTGCGGTTCAGGATTGGGAAGTCAATCAGTTGGGGGAGTTATTTGCTTTTTTTGTATGGCTTGGGTTTATTACGTAGAGGTGAAGATGAGTTGGTTTGGGATGTGGTGGGTGCTAAAGGTCAGTTTTCTGTTCGGTCCTTTTATCGTTGTTTGGTAGGGGAGGTGGGGGGTGTGTTTCCTTGGCGGAGCATTTGGTTGTCTCGAGTTCCTTCTAAGGTGGTGTTCTTTTTATGGACAGCTGCTTTGGGTCGCAATCTTACTATTGATAATTTGGTTCGTCGAGGGCACGTTCTTGTGAATCGGTGTTGTATGTGCTGTGTAGATGCTGAGACTGTTGACCACTTGTTTCTTCATTGTTCTCTTGCTTCTCGTTTATGGGGGTCGGTCTGTTCTCTTTTTGGGATTTCATGGGTCCAGCCAAAGGGGGTTGCTGACATGTTGTGGAGTTGGAGGGGGGCCCGAGTGGGAAGATCTCGACATCGAGTGTGGTCGTTGGTGCCTTCTTGTTTAATGTGGTTGGTCTGGTTGGAACGTAATAGGAGAATCTTTCAAGGACTTCAGTGTTCGGTGCTGTGGTTGGAGGATCGTTTCTTGGTTACTTTGTATAGTTCGTTAGAATGTAAAGTGGATCCAGATATTTTTTCTTTCTTAGATTTCTTGGATAATGTACTTGGGTAGGCGAGTTTGGTTCTTTTCCTTTTGTTTCCTTCTCTTTGTGGCATTTTCTTGATGCCGCCTTAATAAAATTATTACTTATCAAAAAAAATAAAAAAAAGAATAAGGAGCCTAACCTAGACAAGAAGAACCCAATAGAGAGAGGAAAGAAAGGAGAAAAACAACCTAAATAGACAAAGAAAAGTAAGGGGGAAAAAGATGAATCCAACAGACCAGAGAACCGAAGAAGAACCCAATAGAGAGAGAGAGTGAGAGAGAGAGAGAGGATGTTGAAACCCATCAGAAGAGATAAAACAAGAGAGAAACCCAGTAGACCAAAGGTGTGAAGAAGAGGAATAAAAATCCAAAACAAATAGAGGATGTAAAACTCAACGAAAAAAAGAGGATCCCAATAGACTAGAGGCATGAAGAAGAAGAGGAGAAGAATAATAGCTAGGAATCCAACCGAGAAAAAACATAGAAACCCGCAGAGAAGAACCTGGAAAGACATAGATCAATCATTGAAGCCTTGAGCTTTGTGGTACCAAAGGGTTTCTTTAAACTCAAATGTAGCAATTATGGCCTTTTTGGGTGAGATTTTGCAATACGTATTAGGATCATTTAATAATTAAGCATATTCTGATTTTATTTATCCCTATTTGAATGTGTAATGATTTTTACCTAACACTGTGGCACCTAAAAACATGATTTATAACTTCATATTGAACTTTATGTTGCTTTTAAGGCAAAAAATGTGGAGAATTTCATCTCTTAAGGGAATTTCACAATTTACGATAACTAGAATTGCTACGATAAATAGATAATACAATAATTTTAGTTGCTAATTCATTCTTTGATATAGAAACATTTGATATCCATCATTCTGTTGTCATGTAGAAGGGAAACACTAACTAAAAATTCAATAACAATTAACAATTTTATAAGTAGGATGATGAAAAATTAAACTTAAATCTGGAAGTTTCAAGCCCTAAATAAGATCTAAGTATTTCAAACAAGTGGATAGTAGCAATATATATGCTAGCGGGTAGCACGCACGATGCATGTACAATTCAAATAAATAAGAATGATAGAAAATAATAATGAAATTAATATTATAATGTGTACTTAGCTTATGTGGTATGAGTCCTCCTACCTTAAACTTATGGCAATGGGTTCAAGTCTTGCCCACCTTTGTGTATCTTTTTTTTAAAAAAATAAAAAATACTGCCACGTGGCATGAGAGTAAAGGCTTCACTACATCAATTAAGGTCTTCACTTAATAATAGTATGGATACTAAGAAGCACAGACACTTCTAGACAGATAGCGTGTCGGCGTCGTGTCAGTGTCGGACACTGACACTCTTTAGACACTTTCCCAACACGTGTCTGACACTCATCCGAACGTGTCTTATTTTTCTAAAAATAATTTAGACTCGGACACTCTTTGGACACTTAGAGGACATGCGGGTCCATTGCTTAAACACATGTCCATTGATTAGACACATGAAACTAATTATAATTTTGAACAAAAAAACTTGAAATATGATGATAAAAGAAAATTAATGTTGATTTATAGAAATTAGTGTTATATTGTATTTATTTGTTATCTTAGAATGATATATTCATAAATATGACATATAATAAATATATAAAATTACACACTCTGTGCGTGTCCCCCACGTGTCGTGTCCTGCATATATATATATATATATATAGATGATGTAAAATGGCACCTAGATTGAGTCTGTGTGCGCTATATGTCAACATGGGCCGTATCAGTTAAAATAAAAGCCGTATTGGCTGTTTTTAGTTCAAATAACGGCTGTATTGGATGATACGACATCATATCAATGTTGTATTGGCGAATATAATTGTGATTTTTTTTCTTACGCCGATACAAGCATATCTGAATTAGATGCTCAAAATACCCTTATGTAACAGCTACACTATTATAGCTACACTGTTACATATTGGTGACATTTTGAACCATGCCTGAGAATAGTAACTTAGGTTATGAAGCATGGGTATTTTGAAAAACATGTCGTACTTGTACTGGGTACTTACTAGCATATGATATTTTGTACGGTACTTCTGTATACGTACCGGGTACTCAAATTTTTTATTTTTAATTTTTGGCGTACCCAGACGAAACTAGTATATACCCAAGACGTACCATGCCTCAATTGAAACAATATTTTCTTCTATTACAAAGATAAAATTCATTTTACTAGATTTCTTTTTTATTTTTCGTTCTACACTTAGCATAATTTTAAAATTAAGTTATGGTTTATACGTTATGTAATATATTGACATTTAATTTTGATTTTTACCTTAAGTTTTGGCATTAAATGTTAATTGTAGGTTGGATCTTGACAAATTTAATCAATTTTTGCATTACTCAAAATTGAAAATAAATATTTTTTTTACAAAAGTACCGAGCCGTACCCGTACCATATTTTTTTGGATTTTATCATATCAATATGCCTGTGTCGTACAAGTATTTGTACTTGTACCCATACCTGTGCTTCATAGAACTTAGGTGTCACAAAGAATAGGACAAAGAGGAAGAACGCTTCACACTCGCAAGTGTTAGGTAAATTCATGGAAACACAATGTTAAATTTTCATAACTCAAAACTATTGAATCAATGAGATTATACATATATTTATAGGCTGTTAGACCCTCCTACTTTTATAAGGACTAGGACTCCAATTTAGAAACTAAAAATATTTGGTAACCACAAATCTTCTAGATCAACTAGGACTCCTGATAAAAATCAATTAACGTTACTTGAACTATAAAAGACCCAGAAGCAAATCCCACATCCAATGTCCAGGAATTTTATGAAATTTCCAAAATATGCCGAACTCCTAAATCCTAATACAATAATATAAATTTATCCAACAACGTACCTAAAAATAAATGCAATTAAAGATTCAAAACTACTCTAGATTAAAGGTGGTCCATTTGAAATTGTAGAATTTCCTTCGTCTTCTTTCCATGCTCATCATCACCCTACCTCTTGATCTAGGTAAAGAGATAGGAGGTATGATCTGGACTCTTAAGCTCTTGCGGGATAATAAAAAGAATGTACCTTCTTGTGTTCCTGGGTGCTAGACCAAATCACAAAATTAGAGTGGTTTAGTCTAGGTTTTTGTAAGGAATTTTGTAGGGTGACCAAATGTGCTTCTTTTGTTGGCTGACACAGGACATCTATGATGACATGTAGAGTACCCATCATTGTTGTGTGCTAATGACATGTGGTGGGTGCACAAATAGTTACAATAATTTACAACCAAAGGCCAATCTTTCGAAACCAACTGAAATATATAGAACCAAGAACCAACTAGCACAACAAAGGTAGATTAATACTCGAAAGGTTGAAGGTTAAAAAATTGGTGTTTTTCTTGGTTGCAATGATCCTGATGTCAATATCTGTATAGTTGGTGCTAAGAAGGCAAGTCATTCATAAGAGTGTGTTAGTAAAATTGTAATATTTGATTAGAGAAAGAAAGGAGGCAAAAGCCACGAGCTAAAGTAGTTTGTAGTGGATACCACGGAAAGGAAAGAAAAACAGGGAAGGTGTGGAAGTTGAGATGATATGGGGAAGGGGTCCATAATGGATGGCAAATGTCAACGAGGAGGAATCAAATGAGAAGGAGAAGAAAAGATGAAAGATGCAACATTGTGCAACTATTCTACCTGATGTTCAAATAAAAGTATTGTATATTTATAATAAAAACTTAAAGATGAGTAAGTAAAAATATTAAGGATAAAATGTTTAGTGAAGCAATGTGGGGTTTGGAAGGTGATACTAATAACATGTAGAATATAATGGTGGAATGCATAAGAATAATATTGAAAGAAATCCTTAGAGTCACATGGAAAGAACCCTATATGTAAAAATACTTGGTGGTAGAGTAGTGGATACAAGCCGTAGTAAAAAAGAAAAGAAAAGAAGAAGGATGTATAAAAAAGTGACAAAACGATAAAAATGAGTGAAATTTTAAGAGATATAAGTTGGTTAATAAGGAGGTTAAAAAAGGACAATTAGAGATGCTAAACTAAAAGCGTTCACTGTATACCAGAGATTAGATAGTAAAATGGAAAAAAATAGTATTTACAACTTGCTAACTTATAAGAAAGGAAAAGAAGAGATTTTAATAAGATTAAGTGTATAAAAAGTGAAAATTTGAGGGTGTTAGTGAAGCTGTGAGGGATGAGGAGACTAACGAAAGGTGGAAAAGTTATTTTGAGAAATTGTTAATTGAAAACATTTAGAAAGCTAAGAGGAGAGAAATATAATAGCGTCGATGGAACCGGAGAATATAAGTTTTATCATCAACTAAGGGAGTTTGAGGTGGAATTTGTATTGAAGAAAATGAAATCAGGTAAATGCTTGATGAGTGGAGAAAAAATATTTTAGTACCTATATATAAAAAATAAAGGAGATATCCATAATTGTAACAACTATAGAGACATTAAGTTGAAGAGTCATACAATGAAATTGTGGGAGATGGTAATTGAGCATCACTCCAGGATTATTTTATTATTATTATTATTTTTTTTGATGATCGGGTGTTCAAGCCAGCTTATACGCATCTCGACTAATCCCGGGACCTACTCAAAACGCCCCCTCCATGTGGATCAGGCAAATCTCGAGTAGAGTCCGCGGGCGTAGCCTCAAGGAGTTGATAGCACTTAGTGGGAGTTGAACCTAAGACTTGGAGGGAGCACACCCCCATACCCCAAACTGCACCCACTAGGCTAACCCCTTGGGTTAGCATCACTCAAGGATTATAACAACAATTTCAAAGGATTAATTTGGATTAATGCTCAGTAGATCAACTTTGGAAGCGATATATTTACTAAGAAGATTAATATAATAGTATAGAGAGAAGAGGATGGATCTACATATAGTTTTATAGATCTAGAAAACGCTTATGACAGGGTGTCTAGAGATATAGTATGGTGGGTGTTGGAGAAATGTGACCAAAAGGTATACTAATGCGAGAAACTAAGAAGCACGGACATACATGAAACACATTACAAGTTTGAATAAAAATAAATTAGGCTCTGTTTGGTTGTGATTTTGAATCAGTTTTCTACCCATGTTTTCCAGTATGATGTTTGGTTAAGCCTCTTAAATCAGTTTTCACGAGCTCTGCAGAGAGCTCTGTGCTTTGCAGCCGTTGTTGGTGCATTGATTGCAAATGTTGTCTGCCAGCCCCACTTCCCATGGGTCTACCGGGTGGAAGTTCATGGGGACATCCACTTGGATGTCCTCCCGTGTACACAGAATTTTGTTTTTTTTTTTTTTTTGTTTTTTTTTTTTACAATTGACTTATATAATAAAAAAATATTTTCTGAAAATTTTTAAATTTTTTATGTGCTTTAAAATAATTTTGAATTGTATGTTTAGTTATGAGTTGTAAATTTTTGTATCACATATCAAATGTCACATCAACAATTCCCTACTCAAATCAAACATCTTTTCCAAAACTATTTTCAAAACTCTTTACCAAACAAATTTTCTACACTCAAATCATAATTCTACAACACACAAACTCAAAATATAATTCATACTCTCAAATCACATTTACAAAACACAACCAAACGCAGGCTTAGAATTTAATGACAAAACGAAAACAATATAAATTTAAATCTATTTTCTTGCTTTAGATTTTGAGAATTATTATCTTTAACTTAAATATTCATATATATGATATATAATAGTTATTTATCCTCACATATGACATAAAAATAAATAAATAAAATTGTATATTTTGTACGTGTCCTACATTTTTTGAAACGTTACGTGTCGACGTGTCCATGTTGTGTCATGTGTCTGTATCCGTGCTTCTTGCTGAGAAAAGACATAAATGATGGGGTTGAGTCTTGTGACTATAATTATTGAATTACTAATTACTGTAGGATTGCATTGAGGGTCTACTGTGTCCCTATTTGCCTTAGTCATGAATGAATTGAATTAACTAAACACATTCAACAAGATTTCCAATTGTGTATTTTTTTTGCAGATGATATTGTTTTAGTAGATGAAACCAATGAAAAAATTAACACTAAATTATAAATTTGGGGAGAAACAAGAAATCAAAAGGTTTAAAATTAGTAGAATATAAAATGTAACTTTAGTAATAATTAAAGTTAAAATAATGGAGAAGTGAAGATTGAAAATCAGGAGATAAGAGCATCTCCAATCTTCACCTTTTCTTTCATCAAATTTAAATTTGATGAAAAGTGTTCAAAAATCATCTCTAATCCTTTCATCAAATGTTCATCAAATCAAGGGAGAGTCATTTTTTCCATCAAATTGATAACTCATCAAATCCTTCATCAAATTTGAATTTGATAAAAATTTAGGCTAAGTTTGGCAAGTTAAAAAAAAGCCAAAAAGCCAAAAAGTTACTCAAAAAGTTAAAAAGTTATCACTATTCACCAAAAGTCAAAAATTACGGTTGCACAACTCCCAATCCTAATTTTTCCCTACACACTAATTTATACAAATTTTTAATACACATTTTTTCATAAAAAGTCAAAAAGTTAACCCAAACATCCATATTTTTTTCCTCAATTTTTTAGTTCAAAAAGACAAAAAGTGCATTTATTTAGGACACCCTAAACAATCTCTTAAAAAGATTAAGCATCGGAGATGATATGTTTTTTTCATCAAATTTGATGAAAAGTGAAATTTAGGATGAGAATGTAATTTTTCAAAAATTTTGATGAAAGGATTGGAGTAGTTCATATTAAATCAAGCTTTTTACTCAAATTTGGAATCAAATTAGATGAAAAATTTGGTGAATGATTGGAGATGGTCTAACAAAGAGTGAACATTTTCATTACTTGGGTTCGATTATTAATAAGATGTTGGTATGTTGAGCTAGCAACCCACAATCTTTCTACGAAATTACTTTGTTAGACTTTTAGTTTTTTCTTTAGGCTAGTTACTTACACCAAGTAGACGGGGCCATTGGGCCCCAATATAGTTAAGACCGTGTTTGGTAGGGGGCTTAAATTGTGGTCTAGTGGCTTGTCAATTCATTGCAATTAGTTCAATGTACGGTCAGTGCTGTTCAGGGTGTTACATTTCGATTTGTGCAAAAAGAGTGATCAAGTTTCTAGGATGGGTTTTGATGGGCCAATTGACGGGGTTGGAGGTTCTTGGAGGGCAAGGTAGTGATAGATTGAAATTGGATAGATTGGATTGTTATTTAATGCTGGAATGGCAATGTTGATTGTAATTGAGAAGGGGTTCTAGAGATGGAGTTGAAAGAGGCTTGTGGGGTACAATCGACTAGTAAGCACATGGATAAGCATGATGATGAAATGTAATGGATGGTTCTATTGATGCTCAGTGTGATGCAACTTGCAATAGGAGTACTTCTATGATCTTGAGTTTGCCATGTGGGGAAGCATTGGGAAGTACGATAGTCTGGTTTTTTAGCTAGGTTCAGGTTGGAGGGTGGTTGAGGTAGCTTAGGAGGATTGAAAATTGGGTATAAGGGTTGTACTCCCTCAGCATGTCCTTTGATACAATTTCATTTTGCTTATAAAAAAAAACTTGGGTACATCAAGAAAGAAATACACATAAAACAAATATAAGAGTAAAAATGCCTTTTCACGTAGACTTCTTGAGCTTCAACCGTTCAATAAGATGGGATTAGAGTTTTTTGGAGAGAAAAACAGCTTCCATATAGGCATGGTATGGCTGGGGAAAACTCCAGGTGTATGACGAATACACTTCCCTTCTCTTTGTAGGAACTACAAATGATTTTATATATACATGTTTTTATACTTGCATGTATGAATACAAATATATATGTAACTGTTACTTAAATGAAAAAATGTATATGTTGCTGTTTTACTTATTGAAAAAGTGTATGTTATATCATGTTCTCATGTGTCATTCTGTCAAGCATTTTATTATTTGTATCAATATTGATGTAGGATATCAAGTGCTTGGCATGTGACTAGTTAGTGGTGGGGAATTGTTAGCCTATATTTAGAGAAGTCATAACCATCTTGTAACCAACTTTGATATATGAACATTTATTGTTAGAGATATTCTCTCTCTAGAACGTTAGGGTTTCTTTCTCTCTAATTTCTCTCTCTTGTTCTTGATTGGACCCATCATGTTGATGTTTCCTCCCTTCTACCGATGGTAGTGATGGTTCTTATCTAAGAAGTACGAACATGAACACGAGACACTCCGATATGCAAAATTTTAAAAAATGGAGGACATGACATGTTGGGAGCATGCTCAATATTTATTATTAATTTTTTTTTATTATATATCATAAAATTATAAAAAAATAGGGCAAATTACATAAAAACCCCCAAAGTTTCACGTGCTTTACAAATTAAACCCTAGAGTTTCAATTTT
Source organism: Camellia lanceoleosa (assembly GCA_025200525.1). Classification (NCBI taxonomy): domain Eukaryota; kingdom Viridiplantae; phylum Streptophyta; class Magnoliopsida; order Ericales; family Theaceae; genus Camellia; species Camellia lanceoleosa. Next base: position 2,931,500 of record CM045769.1, read on the forward strand.
AACAATTTAAACCCTATATTTTAAAATGAGTTTCAATGTAAACCATCCGTCCAACTCTGTTTCCAAAGTTAACAAAACGTTTTTTTTTTGCAAGACACGTGGCAGTCTTTTATTTACTCTTTTAACTTGATGTAAATATTAATATAGAATATGAACACACCAAATCATCACCATCATTCATCAACCATTCAACATATCACCACCATCAATTCTTAACACTATAATAGACTTCATACAATCAATCCTACCACCCGTCTTCTTTGCCCCATTCACCCACACCACTATTGCTTTCTCCGTCTCTGCCACAATCACACCACTGCCGATGCCAACACTGACATCGACACCAACTCCTCTTCCATCTCTGCTAGGCATTTCTATTCTCTTCTTGAGTAATCATATATGACTTCACATTTATATCTATACATGTATGTACATGTGTATGTTGAAGTGAAGAATGATTTTGTCTTCTGGGTATTCAACTATTTGATTATGATATATATATATATATATATATTCAGACACATATACATGAATATACACATTAATTGTGTTTCTAGGTTTCTGTTTACATGATTCATGATTATTGGGTTTCGAAATTCGAACAGAAGCATCGAAGAGGGTTTTGGTTTCAGGCAATGGATAGTTTTGTATGTTCTGTTCCTAGTCCCCAACTGATTTTTTGTACAAATTTTGTTTGGGTTTTTCTGATTTGGAACTTTGATTTGGTGGGTCTTTGAGATTTGAAGCAAAAATTCAACAAGATATCAAGTATATACTTGTTTACCAACAAGTATGTTTAAAACCATATATTTATATATATGTTTTACTACAATCTTTGCCTTCTCCATCGATGGTTCTTCTTCTGCAATTACTTGACTCACTAAAACCTTTTCAATTGCAGCTCTTGTTTTTGGGTGTCTATTTTTTAATGTTTTATTTTATTGCTAGTTTCTGGTTGTGTGTATTTTTGGTTTAGTTGTTGAATCAAAGCGAGAAGTTTGGGTTTCTATTTGGAAAGGAAATGGTAATGGTTGCAGCAGCCTGCATAATAATGGTGCCGGTGGTGGTTAAAAATGGGGAAGACAACTAGGTGAATTGACTAAATTATCCCTTAGTTGTTGTGTGGAAAGACAATATTATCCCTTTCTATTTCTTTTTTTTTTGGGCTAAATCAAAACAACACCATTTTCCTGCCCAAAAATTGCTCTGTTAAGGAGACCAAACAGAAATGGACGGAGGGTTTACATTGTACATGGATTTAAAGTCTGGGGTTTAAGTTGTTAAAACTGAAACTCTGAGGTTTAATTTGCAAAACAGGTGAAACTCTGGGGTTTTTTTTTATATGTAATTTGCCCAAAAAAATATTAAAGGTAATAAAAAATACAAAATTACACTTATAAAATTATACCAAACCAAACCAAGCCTTAAGTCCCATAAAATGGGGTCGACTATATGAATTCTTCTTTTCCACACGGCTCTATCAAAAGCCATTTTCGTTAGTCAAATTAAGTAAATCTATATCTCTGTTTACAACGCTAGCCAACGTTAATATAGGCCTATCCGGTCCCCTAACACTTCCATCTACCGTCATTGCATCGCATCTCTTCACTACCGTCTCTGTTGGTCTTCGTTGAATATGACCAAACCATCTCAATCGATTCTCTCTCAACTTATCTTCTATCGGTGTTATTCCTACTCATTTCCGAATACACTCATTTCTAATTCTGTTTTGTTTAGTCTTGCCACATATCTATCTTAGCATCCTCATCTCAGCAACACTCATCTTATCTACATGTTGTTTCTTGGTTGCCCAATACTCTGTCCCATACAACATCGCTGGTCTAATAGCCGTTCTATAAAACTTACCTTTTAGTCTAGTGGGTATTCATTTATTACACGGTATCCCATATGCACTTCTCCACTTAAGCCATCCTACTTTAATCCTATGGGCCATATCCGCATCAATCTCCCCCGCCGTTGTGATAATCGACCCTAAATAACGAAAATGTTCACTCTCAAGCAATTCTTGGTCCTTAATCTTGATTTCTCCTTTGCTTTCATTGTTACTGTTACTAAATTTACACTTCACGTACTCTGTCTTAGTTTTGCTTATCTGGAATCCTTTAGATTCAAGTGTTTTTCTCCAAATCTCTAACTTTGTGTTAACTACTTCTCTAGTCTTATCCACTAACACAATATTATCTGCAAAAAGCATATACCATGTCACGTTATCCTGAATATTTCTCGTCAACTCATCTATAATTAAAGCAAAAAGATAAGAACTTAGGTTAGATCCTTGGTGTAACCCTACAGTGATAGGAAATTCATTAGTCTCTCCAGCATGTGATCTAATAGTGGTCACCACCCCTTCATACATGTCCCGAATCACATCAATGTAACATTTTGTCAACCCTTTCTTCTCTAACACCCACCATATTATATCCCGATGCACTCTATCATATGCTTTCTCAAGGTCGATAAACACCATATGAATGTTTCTTTTCTTTTCGCTATATTTTTCTATTACTCTCTTCAAAAGATAGATCGCTTCCATTGTTGACCTGTTAGGCATAAACCCAAATTGATTCTCTGACACCTCTGTTATATCTCGCAATCGCATTCCATTACCCTCTCTCACACTTTCATTATATGACACATTAGCTTGATTCCTCTATAGTTGTTGCAATTTTGGACATCTCCTTTATTCTTATAGATTGGCACTAAAATACTCTTCCTCCACTCATTTGGCATGTTCCTAGTCAACAAAATTTTGCTAAACAACCTTTTTATCCAAACACTTCCAAGCTTCAATAGGGATATCATCGGGTCCTAAAACCTTATTTGATTTAATTTTCTTAAGTGCAATCTCCACTTCAAATTCTCTAATTTTGCGATAAAAAAAACACACATTTCATAGTTAAAACATCATATATCATTCACAAATAACATAAAAATTGCATTCCATATTTCAAAATAAAAAATTGGTTCCTATAATAAAATTAATAAATACATCATTAAAATTAACAATTTCAACAATGTGATTTTTTCTTCAAATAAAAATAATTTGTTTTTTCACATAAAACTAATTTGACAAAAAAATAGAAGAAAAAAAATAATTGGAGAGAGAGCCAAGCCAAAAATAAAAAAGAACAAAAAAAAACTAAAGAGAAAAAAAAGGGGGGTTACATTCAGCAAAAAAAGAAAAAAGAAAATATAAATAATCAAAGAGATAGAAAGATGTTACATTTAGAGAGAGCGACAGAGAGAAAACAAAGAGTCAAAGAACGAAAACATAGAGACAGAAAAAAAGAGAGTGACAGAGAAAGCGAAGAACCAAAAAAAAGAGTCGAAGAGAGAGAGAGAGAGATCGAAAAACAAAGAGAGAGAGAGAGAGTGATCGAAGAAGAAGATCGAACAAGAAAGAGAAGAAAACAACAGAATTGAAAAAGAAGACATACCTTTGATTTGTTGCAGCAAACGACGAGCAGCCTTAGCTTTTTCTCTCATCTCTTCTCTTCTCTTCGATCTTTGGTTTTTACAATTTGACCCCCAGTACAAGTTTCAGAAATTATGTTTTGTACCCCGCAATGTTTGAAACGTGTCCCAAATGTGTCCGACTACAAAAAATTCAAAAAAATATGGGACACTTTTGTGAGAGTGTTAGACACATGTCCGACATTGATACGCAGCCCTCGGGGAGATATCCGTGCTTTATAGGTTCCATTGATATCGAGGGTGGTACTCATCGCTCCTTTGAAAATCTCTTTTTGGCTACGCAAAGGCGTCAAGCGAATGTGGGTAGGTTTGAGCACAAATGGGAGAGCAATTTCAAGATTAAGTTTCCTGACTTTTCATGGAAGCCTTAATCCCAACGAGTTCAACGATTGGCTCAATACTATCGAGTGGGTCTTTGATTATGGAGAGCTTTCCAATGAAAAAAAGGTCAAGCTTGTTGCTATTTGACTAAAGGGAAGAGCTTTCGCTTGGTGGGTACAATTACCTTCAAAGTGTCTACCAAGCCCTTCATGTTCTCCAGCAAGTTGGAGGTGTGGGCTAGTACACAGAATCTTTCTATCAACTCATTGCTTGGGTTGATTTAAATGAGAGGAAAGAGCAACGGGTGGCTCGTTATTGTGAGTGGCTTGAAGCCTTTAATCCAAGATGTTCTTGCCTTGAGTATATTGTGTAATGTTTCCGAAGCCTATAATCGAGCTTTAGCTGTGGAAAAGCAACAAAGCTGTTGTGCTTCCCAAATGGGACAATACTCCCAAGGAGGATTTTGAGGTAATTTTAGGCTAGGTCCTTCCCCTTCTAGCTTTGCCAAAGCTATTCCTCCTTCTAAGTTTATGGATAAGGGTGCTTCTTCCACTCAAGCTTCTCATCCTAATGGTGCTTCCGGAAACTAAAATCCACCTCAAGGTGGAACCTTCAAGTGTTTCAAGTGTGGTGAACCGGGCCATAGATCTTCCGATTGCCGCAAGAACATGGGCATTAATCCGAACAAGACATTTCTCATTGAAGAAGTTGAGGACCATGGTGACTATGAGGATGCTCCATTTTATGACACTTCAAACAATGTTGAAATTGGTGGAGATAGTGATGAAGAAGAGGGTCTTGCTCTTATGATAAAGAAGACACTTCTATCACCAAAGCTAGGGAGCCAAGAAGATTAGTTGCACACCAATATCTTCTATACCGCTTGCAACATTGGTGGACATGTTTGTAACATGATCATTGATAGTGGAGGTTGTGAGAACCTGGTTTCTCAATAAGTGCTGGCTAAACTCAAACCTTTTGGTGGGGGACCATCCCCATCATTATTCTCTATCTTGGTTCAAGAAAGGCAATGAGATTAAGGTAACCAAACGGTGCTTGATTTCTTTTTCTATCCAAAAGAAGTATTGTGTTTGATAGACATGCTAAATTCCTTGATCACTTTTAGAGAACTTTGTGGAAGAAAATTGGCACTGACTTGAACTTTAGCACTACCTTTCATCCTAAAATTGATGGCCAAACGGAGGTGGTGAATCGGAGTCTTGGCAACTTGTTGAGGTGTCTTGTGGGAGATCATCCTAAGAGTTGGGTTGGTATTCTTCCCTTAGCCGAGTTTTGCTTACAACTCGTCAATCAATTGCACCATAAATACTTCTCCCTGTTGAAGTGATTTATGGGATGAAACCTTCAAGTGTTATGGACTTTGTTCCTTTTCCTATCTCAAGGAAGGGAAGCATCAAAGCAGAGGAAATGGCTACATTCATGAAGAATGTTCATGCTCAATTTAGGTCTTAAATTGAAAAGTCCAATGCCAAATACAAATCAGCTGTTGATGTGCATAAACGGAAAGTGTTGTTTGAGGTGGGGGATCTTGTTTGGGTTGTGTTGAGCAAAGAAAGGTATCCTCACGGTTCTTACACCAAGTTGAGTGATAGGAATGTGGATCCTTGTGAAATGTTGCACAAATTCAATGACAATGTTTATAAAGTCAAATTGTCGCCTCATTTGGGAATCTTCAACACCTTCAATGTGCAAGATCTGGTGCCTTATTTGCCGGACTCTTCTTGCATCGACACCACTTCTCTCATTGTAGATTAGTTTTCTTTTTGGAATTTGTTTGTATCGTACTTTTCTAGTTTTGTGTTTCATTTCTTGTGCATTGGTTGTATTTTGTTTGTCTTCACTTGAGGACAAGTTCTTTCGAGTGAGAGAGTATGATGTAGGATATTCTCTCTTTGATATATGGTGTAGGATAGCCTCTATCTAGAGAAGTCATAACCATCTTGTGACTAACTTTGATATATGAACATTGATTGCTAGAGATATTCTCTCTCTAGAACCTTACGGTTTCTCTCTCTTGTTCTTGGTTGGACCCATCAAGTATCCAGTAAGCTTTACAAAGCAGATTGCCTCAGAATTTTATGATGATTGGGGCATGTGAGGTTGGACGTACACCCTCTTGGATACTAGTCTGCAAAATACTTTAACCTCATTATTTGAAGTCGTTATGTTGTTGATTCATATATTAACCTTCTGATTCATATTGCTAAGCAAAGCAGGTCTTTAGTTGTTCAGTTGTGTACAGTGTTGTGTGGTTCTATTTAACATCATGATATGTGTTTTTCAGCTTCTTAATTCATTTGAATGCTCTGCTTAATCTTATTTCTGTGCTGTGTTTCAGATTGAACCTGTTTCCAGTAAAATTAAGTTATTACCTTGCATGCCAATATTGTTGTGAGTTGAAATGTTTCATTTTCCTTTCTAGGAAGGAATATAATTTATCTCCAGTACAAAATTATGAACCATGTCTATTTGGTTTGTTCTCTTTATTTTTTATTTAATTGGGTTTTCTGGCTTTTGTTTGCTTTTGTTTTTTATTTTTATTTTATTTTTCTCATGAGATAGTGGGTATACTGTTAATGCAGATGCCTGACGATGTGGATCCTTTTCGTAATTTTGTTGAGTCTACTAGGAGATGTTGTTCTTTTCTGAGTGGATTGCTTTGCAGCTTAGTTTCTCGACATTGTACTGATCTGGTGAGTAAAGATTCTGTGTCTGATGGTGAGATGGATGAAACTTTTTTTATCTTTTGGTTCTGCTGCCATATTACTGGATACTGATCATGATATTTGATTGCAGGTTGGCTCACCACTTGGTGCTTCTTATAAGTTGGCTGGAGAAGGGGATCATCATTCAACTGTTATGGCCGCAAGAGAAACGATTGATCTTACTTCATCTGATAGTGATTCATCTTGGGATCTAGATGAATATAGAGAATATGAATCACTTCTGAAGGAAACTGCTGATTCTGGCAATCACGAGATCATTTCATCAAGGGATTCTGCAGTTGGTGCAACTTCAAGGGGTAAAAATTAACATTTTTATAAATAAAAAAATCTGCACGTTCCAATATTCTTTTGCTACCAATCATATAGCACTTGATTTTGTTTCAGGTCGTGTTGGACCATCTCAAGAGGTTCCCTTTCCTATAAAAGCATTTACTTCTAATGGAAGTTCTTCAAATGTTGACCATTATACAGAGGCTAACCTTCGGTTGCATCCTAGTTCTAGTGAATATGTTAGAGCCTCTAATTGGCATACGATGCAGGCTGACAATTCTAACTATTCTAAAGAGAACGGTAATGTGGTTCAGCCAGAAAATGTCATGCATTTCAAAGTTTCACTGGTTCATTGATTCTGAACTGTTGCTATGTACGGTACAGATTACAAAAAACTTTCTTCCCAACAAGCTCCGAAGAGGACCCTTCCAAATTCCATCCAGGCATCTGCACAAAGTTCCAGATCAAGCAATTTGGTAGAGAATGTTAGCAGCAGTCAGATTCGTGATGCTCGTGGAAAATCTCATCATTATGCATGGCCAAATCTAGCCAAAAAGAACCATATGGAAGACCATTTTGGCAGGAGCATTGATGATGAAGTTATTGTGTATGAGAACAACGGAAATAGGATACTACCTCCATCCCTGATGCATGGCAAGTCTGTTTCAACTTCACAGTATATCAGTTCAAGTGATCCTATACCCCGTCCTGGTTTGGTTGAGGAAAGGGCTGTTGGAAGTGATGAGAGACTAATTTATCAAGCGGCACTACAGGTATTTCTCACCATGCAGATATAAAATCATTTTAATTTCCATTACGTGGTCTGTGAAGAGTTATTATCTTGGATTTTTCTTGGATTCAGTTGTTGGCTCAAAATCATGGTTTTAAAAAGCAGCCGCAACCGTTACGTAACGCCGTTACATAACAGTTTTGGCGGTTACCGCCACCCGTTACGGCCGCTTTTGCAGTGTGATTGAGATTCACAGGTGTGTCAGCCGTAACGGCCTGTTACACACCGTTACGTAATAGTTCCAAACTGTTTCTTTTGAAAAAACACAAAAAAAAAATGAAAATGGGGGAAGAGGGATAGAGAGAAGAGGGAAGATAAAAAAAGAAAATGGAGGAGCAAGAGATAGAGAGAGAGAAGAGGGAAGATAAAGAACGTGTTATTGATTTGTTTAAACTGTAAAACCTATGTTATTCTATTCAGCTGCTATCACTAAACCATTTTGTTTGTGTGTATCTATCCATATATTGTTTGAAAATAATAATAATAATAAGTGTGGTCATTAGCTATTTGGCTTGGTTAAAATATGTATATATATATATATTTAGGCTCTTATTTATTCTCTTACTTTTGTCATTATTTATCTTATATATAATAGTTAGTGATTGATTTTTTGTATAATATAAAGTCATTAATTATTAAAATAAAATGTAAAAAACGCAGTTTATAGTGATTTAAAAATATGAAATATATTGGATTATACTTAAAAATTTACAAAAATTGATAAATATTTATTTTTAACCCAATAAATATAATCATGGAAAAAAAATATGCGTATCGGTAAGTTTTTTTCAAATTGTACGAAAAATAAAAAAATTCACGGTTCCGGTTACCGCAACCGTTACACTACGGCCTTTACACCTCAAGAATCAAGCGTCACGCCACCGCAACCGCTTTTCAGAACCTTGCTCAAAATGCATTTGTTGCCATTTCATGTACTAGAAAGTGCTGCATGTTTGACTTCTCACTTTTCATGAATGTGTCTCCCCGTCTTCTTAATGAGTTTGACCTGGGTTTATAGCTGCCATGAATGTAAGAATAAGTAAGAAGACAATATACTGCTAATGGGTGAGACAAAATTAGGGTTCTCTCTCATGAGCACATATTTATATCAAGTGGTCCAAAGTACAGGAATACCCCAGGCTACTGACAACTGAGCACAGCATAAAAACATAACACAACACTCTCCCTCAAGTTGTGCGAAGATATCTCTTATGTCCAACTTGCAAAAAATGGGATAACAAATTCTACTACTAAGACCTTTGGTAAAAACATCAACCAACTGATTTTCTTATTTTACAAAAGGCATACAAATCAATCTTTTATTCGACTTCTCTTCGAAGATATCTTTTATTCGACTTTTCTTAATCTCAGTATACTTTCTTCTATCATGCTGAACTGGATTATGGGCAATCTTAATGGCAATTTTGTTGTTGCAATCTAACTTTATGGGTCATCACAATAGACTCCCAAATCTTCTAGTAAAGTCTAGTGCCACATTAGCTCACAAGTATCGGTAAGTTTCTAAATATTTCTGGGGTGTTTTGGGAAGTTGGTAAAAAGCTGGCTTTTAGCTTTTTACCAAGTTTTTTGGCTTTTTTGAAAGTGATTTGGAAAGTTGGTAAAAAGCTGGCTTTTTTATTTTTTGGTTTAATATTTTTTTAAAGTGTCACATCATTCCAAAATGACTAAAATATCCTTACTTTTTGATTTTTAAATTAATTAATCAAAATTTTCTAGAGGGTAATTTGGTAAATTTAGGGGTGGCGTTTTTGGTCTTCCCAAATGGGAATTTGGGGCGTTTTTGGCAACTTGAGTTTTTAGCAACACACCAAAAACGTTGGCTTTTTGCCAACTTCCCAAAATGGCACTCTGTATATTCGAATATGTTTTTAATACAAGAATACACCAGTTTATATAACAACCTAACCTTAGAACTGAAAAGGAAACGCAAAGATTCACTCCATCTCTAATATATACATAACATATATAACTCAATCCCTAATATATACAGAATATATATACTACTATATATACATATACTATAAGGAGCCAAGAAGACAGATGGAGACAGAGTCTGACTGGCCGTCTTAAGATGGGTTTCCTCAGAGAGGAGTTCACGAACAATAGCATCCACAGAGAGAAAAGGAGACCGGTGAAGGATACCACCACGGATACCCTCATATTGAGGGGAGAGAGCTGTTAAGAACTGCACTAAACGACTTTTTCTCGAAACTACACATAAGACTAGCCGGTTCCATGAGAGCAAGCTGATCCCTAAGTCCTGTCATCTCAATGTAGAAATCTTGAATAGACTGATCTCGTTGACAAGCACTCTGAATAGTTGTTTCCAACTCATATCGTTTGGCAAAGTTGGACTGTTGATAAATCCCCTGTAAATAGTCCAAACCTCCTTGGCAGTAGTGTATTTGGAGAACATCATCCCAATACGATCATCCACAGCATTATGAAACCAAGTCAGAACTTGGGCATTATCACAATCTCTAGTGTCACAATTAGCTTGATATCCATCCTTTTTGGGATTCGATAAACGAGAAACAAAACTAGAAATATATCCCCATTTTTTTCGACCAAGCAAATTTTTTTTCATAACATTGGACCAATAAGGGTAATTGGCTCCAATAAGTTTGCAAGCTATAGATTAAATCTTATTGTCTGACATAGTGATAATATGTAAATAAAAGCTATTAGGGACCTAAATGAAAAGTATTAGAACCAGTGGAGGTCAAAATATAATAACCAGATTTTTGACTCAACACCCAGAAATATCAATCAGTTTAAGGAAGAACCAAAGTTAGAGAATGAAGAGAGAGAGTTTGAACCAGACGATTAGACAAACCAGAGAGAGATCGTGAACTAGAGAGAGAGAGAGAGCAGGCTTGCGCAAGTAAAAGAGACCCTTGCGAGAGAGCGAAGGATGAAGATGAACCAGAGCAGCGGGTCGCGACTGCAGACCAAAAATCTGGAGGCTTTCGTGACTTCGGAGAACCATAGAGAAGGCCTTCGTGACACAGAGGACTTCGAACAACGAGTTCGAATGAATGAAGAGAGAGAACATCGAACGATCGAGACCAGACCTAGGGTTTCGAATATGGCTCTGATACCATATAAGTTTTTGAATATTTCTATATATTGGAATGTGTTTTTAATACAAGAATACACCAGTTTATATAACAATCTAACTTTAGAACTGAAAAGGAAACACAAAGATTCACTCCATCCCTAATATATACATGACATATATAACTCAATCCCTAATATATACAGAATATATATACTACAATATATATATATATAACGTAATATTCTCAAAGTATCATGAGCCAAAACCCTTTATTTTGCCTTTGCACTGGATCTACACACCACTACTTGCTTCTTGCTATGCCAAGCAACTAAATTTCCCCTTACAAAAGTATAGTAGCTTGAAGTAGATTGTCTATCATCAATTGAAACTATCTAATCTGCATCAGTAAATGCCTCTAATCTCAAGCGACCATGGTTAGAGAACAATCTCTTTTCCAGGAGCTGACGTGAGATTACTCAAAATGCGATATATTACATCTAGATGCACTAAATGAGGATCATACATAAACTGACTTACAACCTCGACTACATATGCAATGAGTATGGAACATATATCGAGTCCCTCACAAGTCTCCTGTATCTCTCCTTGTTTGTAGGATCACCGACACCACTACTAAGATGATGTTTAGCCTTGATTGGTGAATTTTTATGGCCTACAATTCAACATGCTTCTTTCATCAAGAAGATTGAGAATGCACTTACTTTTGAGAAATAAAGATGCATTTATTTGATTGGTTTTTTTTTTTGGGGATACATAATTAGACTTTATAGAGAAAGCATCAAGATGAAACAAAAGAATACAAGAAAACCTCAAAATGGGATGATGCTAACAACTTTTAACCAATAACATCATCTAAAAAGTCTAAGAAACAAATAAATCTAGATCCATCCTTCTTCTCTTTGACCAATTGTACAAAGTAACTAATAAATGGTTTTCAAGCCACGAAACACAATGACGTGTCTCTAGAAAAGTATGTTGATTCCATTGTAACCAAATCAACCACATCACACAAAATGGCACCAATGACCAAACCTGTCGTCGATGGTGCTCAACCCGAACCCCCCTCCAACTCCACAACAACTCCAAAACCCCCATCGGCTGCACCCAAGCAATTCCAAAGGCAGAACAAATAAGCCCCCACCGAATAAATAATCAGATGCATTTATTTGATTTGGCAACGTCAATCCCAAGAAAGTGCCTCAAAGGATCAAGTTTTTTTATTATATCAAATTCCTTGTTTAATCTCACCTTGAGTTGTGTCACTTCCTACATATCATTGTCTGTCACAACTATCATTCTGATTGTAGACAGTAATCTTATCGTTGTTTCATTTAACTTTCATAGTGTCATTTGTATTGCTCTATTTGTACCCAAAATTTAGCATAGTCTTCCTCAAGAATATGTACTACTCTAATAGTTGAAGTAGGTGTTACAATCTGCAGCTCATCCTAATTGAAAAGCCCATCCTACACTTCTCCTTAAAATTTAGGTATTAAGAAGAGGGAAACTAGAGCCTTATAACTAGCACAGATAGGGTAACTTCAGGCGATGTAGGACACATTCCAACGCATCTTTTTGGACCACAACATACAGTAGTCAAACAAACGGCACACCAATCACAGGCCCAACTAGGCTCTGATACCAAATTGAAAAGCCCAGCCCATACTTATCCTTAAAACTCAGGTATTAAGAAAAGGGAACTGGGGCCTTATAACTAGTACAGATGGGGCAACTCTAGGCAATGTGAGACACATTCCAACACATCCTCTTGGACGACAACATACACTAGTCGGACAAACAACACGCCAGTCGCAGGCCCAACCAAGCTCTGATACCAAATTAAAAAGTCCAACCCACATTTCTCCTTAAAATCCAGATATTAAGGAGAGGGAAACTAGAGTCTTATAACTAGCACAGATGGGGCAACTCCAAGTGATGTGGGACACATTCCAACAATCCTTCTCCTGAACAGTAAACCTTATGTGTTGCAAGTCTCTACTTACTGAACTCCATAATATGATATGATTCATTCCATGGTATGGTGTGATTTGTATTGCTTTACTCTTTTTTTTTTTTTCTTCTTCTGATCAGCAACAAAAGAAGAATTTTATTAAAATAGAGAAAGAGGATAGAAAAGTACAAAGGAGGACAAGAAGTCCTCAAAAGCGAAAACCAAAAACAGAAAAATCAAACTAAGAAACACACACGGCCTTCCAATCACTAGAAATTAAGAAATGCGGGGTTCCCTAAATGGGGGAGCGACCGAAGCCCAAAAGGTGCCAAAAACCTTATTTTCTCTCACATTGAACAAATGTCAAAACTGTCATCCTCGAAGATCCTTGCATTCCTTTTCAACCATATGACCTAGAAAAGAGCAAAAACTGCACAAAGCCCTAACACCTTTGCTTTCTTGTTGCAGCCCAGAAATCGAAAATCAATAGAAAGCATAGAGCTACATGATTCGGGTGCCACCCAAGCAAGGCCATCCCATGTAAAAAATTGTTGCCACAAACACCTTGCCACTGGGCAGTGCAAAAAAAAAAAAAAAATGATTTAGAGTTTCCCCCCTCTTCCTTGCACATAATGCACCATTGAGGAGAGAGAAAACGGGCCTTCTCCTTTGAAGAACATCATTGGTCAAAATGCTTCCATGAACCAGAGACCATATAAAGAACCTCACTTTGAGAGGTGCAAACGACTTCCAGATTCTTTTCTGAAGAGGAAAGTCTGAATATTTGGCTTCTCAATGATTTTTTCGAAAAAAGATTTGCAAGAAAATACACTAGAGGAATGTATAAGCCAAACCAATTTATCCCTTGAGGAGGAATCTGAAGACAAATGATCAATGCGAGACAACAAGGAGGTTAAATCCCCAATTTCTCTATCAGTGAGATTTCTAGCAAAACTAAGATTCCATGCAATTGGAGCCAAACTAGAGCAAGCCAACAACGCAATGGAGAAACCATGAGAATTTGCAACCCATGAGAATTTGTACCCAAAGCAGAGTCTGCCTCAGGAATAGATACTACTCTATAGTTGAAGGAGTGTACCAATCTGTGGCTCATCCACCTCCTGAACACTAAACCTTATGTATTGCAAGTCTCTACTAACTAAACTCTGTAATATGGTTCTTTCTGTGATATGTTCCTCCCCCTTGCTCATGACGTTTATGATCACTACCTCCTCTACCATGATATCAACCACTATGACCACCCGTAGCCGACACTAGATTTTTTACCACCTCCTATAGTAGTTAGTAACTAAAGCGGGTCTCTCGCTAGAAGGTTGTACAACTAAAGTAGAATTAGACAAGGAGGCTTATTGAAGTTGACTAATAACGGCACTCGGAGAAGGAAGCTCCTTACTATCTGGAATCTTTGATTTCACTGAATCAAAGAATGGAGGCAAACCAGACAAGAATAAAGAAAGATCATTCATAGGAAGGGAGAAATACTCCAATGAAGATCGTAAGTTCTATGGAGATTGTTGAGACTAGAGTACCTCTCTAGTGTCAACACAAGTTTCGTAGTCGGTAAGAATATTAGACAACTGATTTTATGGTTCATACTGTTCCATAGACAACTCTGAATCTAGGCATCTTCAACTCTCCAATTTGTAAACTTTGGATCTCAACGGTATGAGCCCATTGGGCATAGTTACTTCCATTTAGACGAATGGAGACTGAATAGAACTCATCAAATCCACGGGCCCACCTTATCCAATCAAGAATTCCAATGCACTCAACTAGCAAAACATAAGAGGTAATAGTGCAAAGTAGGAGTTGTGCATGTCAAAATCCCTCAACCATGAAACATAGTCTTCATCACAAAACACATTGTAGCAGAATAGACATCTAAAAAATTTACTCCATAAAAAATTAGAGAGGTAGGATCCGTGATCTTTTTTAGTGGTTGAGTCAAGAAGTCCTTATCTGAGCTGAGACAATTAGAGAACAATCGAAGACCATAGAACGATTGAAGATCATTGGCACTGGTGGAAGCAAACTTTGTAGGCAATGTTTGAGGGTAGGTTTTGCAAAGAACTGGTCATGACTGGTCATGGGTGATCGTGAGTGCCTGTGAATTGTTGGAGATAGTTGTGAAGCTTTGCAATTGAGATGTGGTGCGAGGGGCTGGTGGTCGATGATTGTGATGTAGGGTGTGATTGCGAATGATGATGATGCAGGTTACGGTGGGGGGGGGGGGGGGGGGGGGGTAAAGCGGGCAACATGGTGATGAATTGCAATTGGTCTAATCCTTTGACCAGTGACTTATTGCGACCTGCCCAGAATGCCCATACATACTAAGACCTTGTTCACACAGCGAAGAAAGGCCCAGTGGAAGGGAATTAGCTTCCTGTCTTCTTGCTGGCTTGAATTAAGTAGCTCTTCATTGCTTGTCTGCATGTCCTTTTGAGATGCAAAGCCAGGGTCAAGGCAGCTAGGTATTGGAATATGGGGTCAACTAACCCCATCAAATTTTAAATTTAACTAGATATGTAAAATGTAATTACTAGTTATGGATGAGATTTTTCAGGTGACCACATCAATATGAATGAAAAAGTATGTAAAATAGCATCTCGGTTTCAATCTTGTCTTTTTGTTATCATTGAGGTCAATCTTTTGTTTAGTATTTGAGAGAATCTATTAAACAAACATAAATATTAAAAATTAGGGTTTACTTTTTTGAAATTGAGGGAAACTGAATTGAGTTTGAAAATAAACAATTTCTAGAATTAATTTAATTTAGTGGAGGTTGGTTTGATGCAATTCATCTTTGTGGGTAAAAGAAAATTTTTAATGACAAAGTCGTCGTTCATTGTTGCTCTGATACTATGTTAGAATTTTGGAGAAATCCAACCCAAAATCAATTATCAATAGGTGGAGGGGCCTCTAGTCTATAGAAACCAAGCTTGGGTGGCTTAAAAAAGGATGCAGGACAAGTCTAACATCTATGAATCTTTTTCTTTCGTTCTTTTTTCCTCTTTTCAAACTATGTAATATTGTTTTAGGTGATAAAACAAAAAGTTTAGTATTCCTTCTATCTGTTTCTGTTCCTTAACTTGTCCTATTAGTTTTACTGGAACATGGACTTTTGTGGTAGTCTTTTTGGTATGAAGATGAGCCGTTTCCCTGTTGCGCTTGCCCATCGCTAGGAGGTCCAATGGCATCAATGGGGCCTCAGTTCTGTGTTTATGAAACACATTTACGGGCTGGGTGGTTTCTCAGTTTGGATGGATTATTAGGTGAACCAGTCCAATTTTAGCATCCTTATTTAGGTCGTATCTGGTATTTTTTTGGTTAATAAAGTTGACCCATTTACCAGAGGATGTCTATCCCATTATGTTTCCTTTGATATGCATATTGTTTCAATTTATTTATTTGTTTTTAATTTCAAATTAATATTGATATTGAGAAATTAAAATCGCTTGCAAATGTAAATCTTGTCAACACTGTAGATTTGTAGATTTAATCTACACCTAAATTTCAACTTAAATCATCTAGGCCCTTAATGTGAAACTGTTGAAACTTTGTAGATGACTCTTTTTCATCATTGGACTCCTTTTAGCACCATATCCTTTACCAGCGTTTGCACTTTCATTTTTGTTCCTTCCCCTCAATGCAACACCCCCCCCCCCCCCCCCCCCCCCTCTTCTTTCTTTCATAGTTTCACATTTTTATTTGCTATGCAAAGGTCTGTCCTTGCCCTAATATTCCTACATTGAGGACAGAAAAGTACCTCAAAGATGGAATTGTTTCTTACTATTTATCTATGATTGAATTACTTGTGTTGCTCACAGCTGGCCTGGTGCTGCATCAAAATCCTGATTCAACCAGTTATTAGTTCGATTAAATCAGCAATACCAATGTCTTTTGGGATCTTGTGACCTGAACTAACCTTATTGTATTACTAGGGAAGTTGGAACACATAATTGAAAGAAGGGGAGGAGTGATGGTTCAATGATATCTATTCTTAATGGATGTATTTTGCATCATAACTGTTCAGCTCTTGGGATCTAGTTCATTAGTTTAATTTTGATGTTAGAAATCTAGAATAAAATTGGTCCTTCAAATTTGTTGTACGTTAATAACTATTGAATAATAATCCTTGATTGGAAAATCAACAGTTGATGGATATTGTTCACAATGTATTGTAGGATCTTAACCAACCTAAAGTTGAAGCAACGTTACCTGATGGTCTTTTGTCTGTCTCTCTTCTACGACATCAGGTTCTCTCTCTCTCTCTCTCTCTCCCTCTCTCTCTCTCTCTCTCAATTTTTATTTTTGATCTATCTTTGTTAAGTTGTCCTTCCATTTGCATGTGAACATGTTCTAATCTTGTATTATTTTATTTTACAGAAAATTGCTTTGGCTTGGATGCTTCAGAAGGAAACAAGAAGTTTACATTGTTTGGGTGGAATTCTGGCTGATGATCAGGTTAATAATTAGTAATTAGGTTGACCTTGCCCATTGTTTGGGATTTTTATAAATCTTCTATGCAGACTTATTCTGCTGTTATTTTACAGGGCCTTGGTAAGACTATCTCAGTGATTGCCCTTGTACAGATGCAGAGATTCTTACAATCAAAATCTAAACCAGAAGGTCAATCCGATCATAAACCTGAAGCCTTGAATTTGGATGATGATGATGAGAATGGCAGTGCCACTCTGGAAAAAGGCAAGCAGACTGGAGAATCTGATGATGTTAAGTTAATTCCAGAAGCGACTACTTCTATTTCGGAGTTGAGTAGGCGGAGGCCTGCAGCTGGGACATTGGTTGTGTGTCCGGCAAGTGTCCTTCGACAGTGGGCCAGGGAGCTGGATGACAAAGTTGCAGATGAAGCAAAACTTTCTGTTTTAATCTATCATGGAAGCAATAGGACGAAGGATCCTCTTCAATTAGCAAAGTATGATGTGGTTCTTACGACATATGCTATTGTGACTAATGAAGTTCCTAAACAGCCTTTGGTTGATGAAGATGATGAGGACCAAAAAAATGGGGAGAAATATGGATTATCTTCTGAATTTTCTGCTAATAAAAAACGGAAAAAGACATTTAATGTTGGTAAGAGAGGAAAGAAGGGGAGAAACGGAATTGATAGTTCTGTTATTGATAGTGATTGTGGTGCACTTGCAAGAGTTGGTTGGTTTAGGGTGGTATTAGATGAAGCTCAAACAATCAAAAATCACAGAACACAAGTGGCTAGAGCCTGCTGTGGCCTTAGAGCTAAAAGAAGGTGGTGCTTATCTGGTACACCCATACAAAATGCAATTGATGAATTGTACAGCTACTTTAGATTCCTGAAATATGATCCATATGCTGTTTATAAGTCATTTTGCTTTACAATAAAGTATCCGATATCTAGAAACTCAATTCATGGTTACAAGAAGCTTCAAGCTGTTCTAAGGGCTATAATGTTGCGCCGAACAAAAGGTGACTAACTCCTATGCCTGATTCTTTTATGTGTGTGGGTATGTTTATGTTTTGGACCATAACAATGGATGTGTCTCAAAGTAGTTTCATCCTGTTGCACAGATTGTAATTCAGTTTTTATGTGCACTGACATGAACTTGTGTGTGTTTTGAATTCTTATTAAAATGTTTTGCAAATATTTTTCTCACAATATTCTAGTTCTTTTAGGCATTGGAGCTGTGGATTATGCCGGAATATGCAATGTGAGATCTCTAAATCATGGAGACAACATTCTTTTAGAAAATCTGTGAACAATAGAAACCTATCTACAGATCTTGTTCTTTGTCATAGCTTTCTTTGTCATAGCTTGATGCTTCTGCATAGCTCGTCTGTTGCTGTCAGGAGTGCTTTCTAGCTGATCTTTCTATGTGGCCATGTGGTGCACATTGTTGAATGTAACAATTCCTACACCTACTCCACCTGCCCCATATAGTTAGTGATTTAGTTTAGTGCTCCATTTAGTTGAGTGAGTGCTCCATTTAGTTTAGTGAGTGCTCCATTTAGTTTAGTTCTCCATTTTGTTCTTATTGCTCAATTAATTATGGCTCCATTGTATCCCATTTCTCTCTATAAAAGAGAGCTCTTGTAAACACATTGAATATCAATCTATCAATCAATAATATCTATACATTAATTACCTACATGGTATCAGAGCAGGTTTAGCACCTAGTATTTTTCGCTTCACCGGCGGGCGGCAACCTCGCCTTGGCCGCCCGCCGGACCTTAACCTACTCCGCTGCCACATTTCTTGCTGCCATTTGAGACAGTTGAAAGTTTTCTCCAATGCGCTGCAATCGCCTTGCAATGTCTTCCTTGCCGAGCATCACAAGGGAAACCAACAAAGCTTTAAGCTCCCACTTTGCTCCAGTGGTCAGAGACATCCCCTTCAAATGCTCTACCAAAGCCATCTCCTCACCAGGCTGCCAGCACGGATTTTCCCTTTATTCCACTGGCGCCTCGTGTCCCTTGCCTTGGTAGAAGTAGTTGAGCTGATGGAAGCAGCAGAGCTCTTTCTCGTCCCTTTGGTGTATGCACTCATTCCACTGCAACTGCTGCTAGTTTCTGCAGCCGTATCATTATCAAATTCATTCATTGATCGCTCCTCTGACTGGAGCTTTGCTGCAAGCAATAATCTCCGCTGTCAAACTGCCAAGTAGCGGGCTAAATACTTGCCTACTTTCTCCAACCCTTCCTCATATTCACCAATTAGTATGTTGGCACATTCAAGAGATGCATTCTTCACTTCTGAAATTAAATCTTCTCTCCTGTGCATAAAAGCAATCCTCAGAGCCTCTTCCCAATCCCTTGCACTGACTAATAAATTGATCCCACCATTAACATCTCCACAGTACTCCAAGGCAATTTTGGCAGCTTCCCCATGTTTACCAAGGGCTTGGAGTTCTTCACAGAGTTCATGTGCCAGTTGCATAACCTCCCCTACAGGATGGGCCCTAACAGCCCTCTTGCTTTGGGCTCTTTGGAAGATGACAATAGAGGCAAGTCTAACAACCGTCATAGGAGGATTGGTGATCCCAACATGGGAAGAGCACAAGGAAGTCCATGGAGAGGGGTCCAAAACTGGCCATCCCCCGTGGCAAAAGGCTTCATCCCTTTCCAACATGGTCCGCCTCCTGTTGATTTTCATCCTGTTATGCAGCA
Organism: Camellia lanceoleosa; assembly: GCA_025200525.1. Classification (NCBI taxonomy): domain Eukaryota; kingdom Viridiplantae; phylum Streptophyta; class Magnoliopsida; order Ericales; family Theaceae; genus Camellia; species Camellia lanceoleosa. The sequence goes on from CM045769.1 coordinate 2,951,356, forward strand.
GTTTCCTCCTCCTCCAATGTTCAGCATTAGACCTTCAATGGAATTAAACCAATCTGGGGTTCCGTACCATGTCCCTGATGGTGACAGATTTTCTAGCCATGGGCGTTCTCTTGGTTGGCGGAATCTAGTGGATGAGTCATGCCCTCCTATCCATGGATGGGATGCAAACAATACTGTTTTTGGAGATGAATCTCACATTTATGGGAGACTTGATTGGGACCATCATAGAAGACTGACTGGTAGTCGGTTGTGAGAGACAAGAGGAGACATTTGGAAGGGGCAAAACAGTGGTGTGAGCACTGAGCTGCCATCTGCACCACAGAAAGACGGTTATTCAGCTCATGGACCAGCAGATGATGTTTGGGCAGAGCAAACAAGTCTGGAAGCACAGAATGATAAAAAACAACCTAGTGTTCAGGTGGAGAGTGTTGACATTGATCAGTCAAGTGATGCTCTTGAAAGGAATACTCTTAAAGCAGCTCCCAAAACTATTCCTGGGGAGATACCCAACCTTTCCAGAAAGGATGCTGCATGTCTTTCACATGTTTATCTTTCCATGGTTGACATTTCACCGGATCTTACTCAACCCGAGTTGTATAGCCAGTACACTGATTTGATGGGTATGAAATAGAACTTGAATACTGAAGAGGCTGATTCCAAGCTTTTACTTGTGGAGGAGGCTATAGATGCCACAGTGAAGATTTCTAATAAAACTTCAAGTGGTTTACTTTTTCCTACCATCAAGGATTCTGTTTTGCAGAACGCCATGTCCCTCTACAAGAAGCTGAAGGAAGAAGCCAGGACCATAAATGGGGATAAACTTCCATTTTCCAATGTCGAGAACCTTGAGGCTGCTCCAGCATTGGATCTGGAAGTGGCAGGTTCAAATGAAGATAAACTGGGGGAATTGGTACCAGCTTGTGGTCAGCAAGAAGCAGAAGTTGCAGCTTCAGCTTTAACCAAGGTGAAAATGGAAGTGTTTTCTGCAATTACCAATGAGAAGATAAATGAACCTGATCTGGCTGATGCTCTGGAGAAACCAGAGGGGTCAATTGCAGCTTTAAATAAGGTGAAAATGGAGTTGAATCTGGTTCCAAAGCAGGAGACACTTGATTATATTGTGGAAGTCAAATCTTCATCTCCACAAAATGTAGAAACATCTGATACCCATTCACCTGGTAAGGTTGATGAGGTGAACGGGGCTAGCGACTCTAAAGGCAACTGTTTTGCCACTATTAAAGAGGGACAGAAGTTTCATGATGCTAATAAGTGTGCTTCCTTGCCCTTTTCTGGTGTGTCTCCTGAGGCATGTGAGGCGTTGATTATGAGTCAATTGAGTCATGTCGATAAATTTATTCGGTTATATGGGTCCGACAAGACTCGTCCCGACTTTGATTCGGTTAGCTTCTATAAGGGTCCGACAAGACTCTGTAAACTGTCCCCACATTGATTCCCGTTAGCTTCTTTATGGGTCCGACAAAACTCTGTAAACTGTCCCGACTTTGATTCGGTTAGCTTCTATAAGGGTCCGATAAGACTCAGAATCTGTCCCCGACATTGATTCCGTTAGCTCCTATACGGTCCGACATGACCCAAGAACTGCTTTTCTAGCGGTCCGACATGACTCCGTAAACTGTTTTCTACAACGGTCCGACATGACCCCATAAACTGTTTTCTACATCGGTCCGATATGACCCCATAAACTATCTTCTACAACGGTCCGACATGACCCCATAAACTGTCTTCTACAACGGTCTGACATGACCATACAGTGTCTCCTATCTACTTTTATTTGTCAGATTATTTTTCCTGTTTTGTTACTCTCTCCAAACTCAAGTTGGTTAGTTCCTAACCCCCTTGAGTTTGAGGGGGGCTGTTGAATGTAACAATTCCTACACTTACTCCACCTGCCCCATATAGTTAGTGATTTAGTTTAGTGCTCCATTTAGTTTAGTGAGTGCTCCATTTAGTTTAGTGCTCCATTTTGTTCTTATTGCTCAATTAATTATGGCTCCATTGTATCCCATTTCTCTCTATAAAAGAGAGCTCTTGTAAACACATTGAATATCAATCTATCAATCAATAATATCTATACATTAATTACCTACACACATTTTGCTAGTTTTGGAATAATTTTAGCAGGACTCTTTTCAACCCAAAAAAAGGAGTCGTCCAGCTATTTTATTGACCCACTTTTTTAATCATTAATATTAAAGAATAATTCAAATTGTAGTTTTTATAATAGAAGTATATATTATTGGTTGTGTTCAGTTGACATGAAGATAGCAAATATATATAGACTAGAAAATGTGCACGAGGGTGCATGGCATAAAAGATGGTACACTGTTGCATTGATATTTAGAAATTTGAAATTGAGCAACAATTTTGGAGCCAGTTGTGCCCTGTTTTTCATTGGTTAGTTTTTTTTTACTTTATTTCTCCAGCTGGCCTCTATTTAGCTATTTATCTGCACGTGAATATGGTTGTGTTTTTCTGGATTATTTAATTTAATTTTTTTCTTAGTTTAACTTTGGTTGGTGCTACTATGTTCAACTTTTGTAGCTCAAATGTATAGATCTTATATACTTGTGCCACACTAATGTGTACTTGGAGTTATTTTTATTTCTTCGGTGCTGATCATCATCAACCTGTGTCCTAGGCACATTGATTGATGGGGAGCCTATAATTAGATTGCCACCAAAGACAATACATTTGACTAAGGTGGATTTCTCTCCAGAAGAGCGGGCTTTCTATGCAAAACTGGAAGCTGATTCACGCTCACAATTCAAGGTGTTTTTCCCCCCTTTATTTTTTGTTTATTGTTTCCTACTTTTTTTCATTATGTTGTTTTCTATTTTTGTCTTTTATTCTTGAGGAAGCTTTAGATGCTTGTGCTGGATGGTGAGTTAACGATCAAGTATACTTGGTTGTAGCGCATTGCTATATGTCAGAGATGAAAACCTGTCTCAACTTTTGAAACTAAGAGTTTCATACTAGTGTTTTTTTTTTTTTTTTTGAGATCAAATAGTTCTTGTAGCTGGTTTTGCATGCATGAAATACAGGAAGCATGGTGGTGAAAAATAGCAATGTCTTACTCTAGGCATTATTTGATCCACACTGAGAAACTATTTTCTTTCAAAATTCTTGACTGGCTTTGTGCACAAGTGCAAGTATACTGTTGCTAATTTCCTACTACATAGAACTTTTAGCGCTTTTGGAGGCATGACAAGATAATGCAATTTGCATAATTGGTCATTTTTTCATAGAGGTACACTCTATGAAACAAGGATAAAACAAAAGGAAAACAATCACCACAATGATGTTCAAAACGTATAGGGGATTCTTGTAATTTATCCTTTTTGGAGGACTTTCAACTAATGTACTGGGAGTTCCAAACCCTTTGGAATAAAACTGCGGCTGCAACATTACCCCTTCACAGTCATGTCTGGAATTTGTTTTTTATTTATTAAAATTTCATCCAATCTTACTATGCTAGCATTTTATGAGCGAAAATCTCCTTTACCTTATAAGAAATATGAAACAAACTGTATATTCTAGTTCTTCTATTAATAAAAAAAGCCTAATACGAAAATATTATGGCTTTCCTTTATTTCTTCTATTAATCAGAAAACCAAAGCAGCGGCCTGCAACCTTATCCCTTCACCAGCTATCTCTTGAATCTATTGTGTATTTATGACAATTGTTAAGTCTTCTTCTCCAGCACGAGTCTTCGGTTGTATTTAGTTCATTTGCTCGTTTATCCGAATAGTTTCCTTCCATTTGTGAGAATATTAGGTTAGGTTTATATATATGGTAGTGTACATTGTGTATATAAGGCAGTGTTTCCTTTTCTTATATGGTAGTAGGTTTATATATATGGTAGTGTATATTGTGTTTGTATATGGCAGTGTTTCCTTTTTCTATATGGCAGTGTTTTCTTTTCTTTTTTAGTCTTAGGGTTAGGATTACTATATGACACAATTTGAATATACAAAAAACATTCAGAAATCTTATATGGTATCATAGTCGTGTATGAAAACCTAGCACCGTTGATTGTTGAGTTTTGAACGACCTCTTTCTGCCACAAGAATTGCGATTGTACCCATATCGTAATCGGCATTGGTTCTTGCCAGAATCAAGCTCATCTAGCATTGGAATCATCATACCTCAGCTTTTGGTTCGTGTGATTGGTCCATTTGATTCACACATCTGGGTCACATCTCTTTGGCGCATGTGTGACTCGCATGGGTGACCCATTTGGTTCCAACCCCTTCGTTACTCTTCTGACTCGCGTGGGTGACACATTGCAATTAACTCTGCTTCTGTCTGGTCCTCTTCTTCGAAACTTCTGGTTCTCTGTAAGCTCTGTTATTTGGTTGCTTTGTCTCTCTCATTCGACCCATCTAGGTCATTCGTTCGACCCATCTAACTGTTGCATCTAGATCGACCAATTTGAGAGACCGAAGATTCGAGTCACAAAGCTTCTCTTTGTAACAATTTCGCTCTCTCTGTAGTTCTCTAATTTTGTGGGTCTCGATATCTCTCCTCTGAGTTTGACCTATCAGTTTCGTGTTATTACACTTAGACCCCATCAGTTGTCTTTTCATTTTGTGGTTTATTGCAATGTCGAATGATAAGATTGCTAGGGCCAAAAATAGGTTGTTGGTTTCAGATCAATGTGCCGTCTGCCATCAGTGGGGCCATTGGAAGTACCACTATCCCAAGAAAGGACGTCTGTCTACCTCGTCTTTTCAACAATCTCAGAACCAATTCTGGGCTCCTCCTGCTAGTTATATTGCATTTGCTTCGGCTCTTGATCCTGACTTGGTTTCCTTGAGTGCTCAAATTAGTTAACTTCAGCATATATTGTCTACCTCCTAACCATCCCCATCTGCCTCCATTGTTTCCTCTCTTTATTCAGGTTTGCTTGGGCCTTTTCAGGTATCTTCGTCTGTTTGGATTTTTGACTCTGGTGCCTTTCATCATATGACTTCTCATCTCTTCTTACTTCAAAATTGTACTTTCTCTCCCTTTCCTATTATTGTTAATGCTGCTAATGGGTCTGATATGTTTGTTATATCTATTGGGTCTGTCTTACTGTCTGCTATGTTTGCTGTTTTTATTCCATCTGTCCTTTATGTTCCTCAGTTATCTATTAGTTTGTTATCTATCAGTCAGCTTGATGCTTTCGGTTTTGATGTTATCTTTTCTTCTTCTATTTGTTTTGTGTAGGATCGGATGTCCAAGCGGTAGATTGGGACTAGTCGTAGAGTTGGAGACCTCTATGTGGTGGAGAGCCTACATCTGCATATGACTACCTCTCTGATTGTTTTTCTCTTTTCAATTAGATTCTTTGTTCACTCCTTTCTATTTGTGGCATTCCAGATTAGGGCATTCGTCTGCTGACCACTTACGGTCTTTAGCTTAGTCAGGTATATTGGGTAAAAATTTCTCCTAGTCAACTTACCGAGTATTGGGGGTGTAAACTTGCCAAAATAATAGCCTTATCTTTCTGCAAAAGTACCTCTATATCTGATATACTGTTTCTTTAGTTCATATTGATCTCTGGGGTCCTTTTGTTTTCACTAAAGGGGGCTCTACATACTATGTTTCATTTGTTGATGACTACACCTGTTACACTTGGGTTTATCTTATGACTCATAAATCTGACTTCTACTAGATATACCGTATTTTTCAATCTATGGTCACTACACAGTTTGGGTCTATTATTAAATTGTTGCGGTCTAACTTGGGTGGAGAATACTTTAAAACTGAGTTCTGTGAATATTTGGCCAATTTGAGTACCATTCACCAAACTTCTTGTACTGATACACCTGCCCAATTTGGGTAAACACCGTCATCTCCTTGAGATATCTAGGTCTCTCCTTCTCTTTGCCTCCGTTCCGACTTCATTTTGGGTGAGGCAGTTCTTACTGCTGTTTTTCTTCTCAACCGTATACTTACCCCCTGTTCTTTCTGGTCGGTTTCCTTACAAGGCTTTGTTTTCTCAACTTCCTAATTACTCCCTCCTTCGTGTGTTTGGGCCTGTTTGTTTTGTCCTTTTTATCCCGTAAAGATGGGACCAAACTTAGTGCTCGGTTTGTTCTATGTGTTTTTTTGGGTTATAGTCTCACTCAGAAAGATTATCGTTGTTATGACCTTGTTTCTCGTCGCCTTTATGTCTCTTGTCATTTTGCCTTTTTCAAATGTCTACCTTACTTTCAGCTTCTTCCTCTTACAGCCCTAGTTTCCAAAGAGGATTTGGTTCATATTAATCCATTTCCTTATGAGGTCTCTCTTGATGAGTATATCTTTGTTGTTCCCCATGAGTTTATTCCTTCTTCTTATACCACTCCTCCTAATGAGTCCTTCTCCACTGACCCCCATGAGTCTGTTCCCTCCTCTCCTCTTCCTTTCCCGTCTTCTCCTTCTCCTTCTCCTTCTCCTTCTCCTTCTCCTTCTTATTCTCCTCCTTCGGCATTAGTCTATTCTCGTCGCAAGGCTCTCCTTCCACTAGTTGTCTTTGCCCCTGCTGTTGATCCTTTTGCTTTTGACGACTTTGATCTTGTTAACCGTGAGTATCCCCTTCACATCCATAAACAAGTAGGCAAATTTCGTTTTGCTAAAACATGTTTTTCTCCTTCATATTGTACATTTTTGTCCGCTATACACTCTTTTTCAAAACTTCAGTCTTACAAGGAGGCCTGTCAGGATCTTCATTGGATTCAAGCTATGGAGGATGAGTTGGCTGTTTTGCAGAAAACTAGTACTTGGGAGTTGATTCTTTGCATGCTGGTAAGAATCTGGTTGGTTGCAAATGGGTCTACAAAGTCAAGACTCATTTTGATGGTTCTCTTGAGCGCTACAAGGCTCATTTGGTTGCCAAGGGTTTTTCTCAGGAGTATGGTATTGATTATGAGGAGACGTTTGCCCCTGTTGCCAAGATGGCTACTATTTATACTTTGATATCTGTTGTTGCTGTTCGTCATTGCTCTCTTTATCAGATGGATGTTAAGAATGTTTTTCTTAATGGTCATTTCATTGAGGAGGTTTACATGGGTCCTCCCCTGGCCTTCACCATTCATTTGGACTAGTTTGTCGTATTTGACGTGCTCTGTATGGTTTGAAGCAATCTCCTTGTGCTTGGTATGATCGCTTTTAGACTGCTGTTACTGAGCTTGGGTTTTATCCTTCTGTCTAGGACTCTGCTTTGTTTCTCCTCCACACTTCTGCTGGGTTTGTTGTCTTATTATTGTATGTGGATGATATGATCATTACTGGCTCTGATTCTTCTGCTATCTTTGAGGTCAAGTAGCATCTTTTCCGCACCTTCAAAATGATTTGGGCCCATTGCGGTATTTTCTTGGTATTGAGGTAACTTCTTCTCCCAAGGGCTACTTTCTATATCAGGCCAAGTATGCTAATGAAGTTATTTACTGTGCTGGTCTTACTGACACTAAGATTACTGATACCCCCATTGAGCTTAATGTGAAACTTAATATTACCGATGATGTTCCTCTGTCTGATCCTACTTTATATCGGGAGCTCGTGGGTTACTTAGTCTATTTGACAATTACTCGTCCTGATCTTGGCTTTGCTGTTCATGTGGTTAGTCAGTTCGTTTCTGCTTCTCATTTTACACATTGGGCTGCTTTGGTTCAGATTCATCGCTATCTTCGCGGTACTGTCTTCCAAGGATTTCTGTTGTCCTCTACTTCTTCCTTGGCTTTAGTCACCTATGCCGATGCTGATTGGGTTGGTGATGTTATAGATCGTAAATCCACTTCTGGTTTTTGTATATTTCTTGGCGATTCCTTGATTTCTTGGAAAAGTAAGAAATAAACTGTTGTTGCTCTCTCTACTGTAAAAGCTGAGTATTGTGCTATGGCTTATACGATTGCTGAAATTGTTTGGTTTCGTTGTTTTCTCTCTGACTTGGGCGTCCCTCCGTCTTCTCCGACCTCCCTTTATTGTGATAACCGCAGTGCCATTCAGATTGCCTATAACACTGTCTTCCATGAGTGAACAAAGCACATTGAGATTGATTGTCACTTTGTCTGTCAGGATCTATCTTGCTTTCTTTCGTCTCTTCGACTCTGCAACTTGCTGACTTTTTTACCAAGACTCACACCACTGCTCGATTTCAGTTTCTTCTTGCAAACTCTTAGTGTTTTATGACCTTGAGTTTAAGCGAGGGTATGAGAATATTAGGTTAGGTTTATATGTATGGCAGTGTTTCCTTTTCTCAGAGAGTGTATAGGTGTATATATATAGCAGTGTTTTAGGTTTAGATATATGACAGTGTTTCCTTTTCTGATAGATTGTATAGGTATATATATATGGCAGTGTTTTCTTTTAGTCTTGCGGTTAGGTTTACTATATAATCAGATATATTCTTTGTATTAGTACACAATTTTGAATATACAAAAGTCATTCAGAAATCTTACAGTTATGATCCTGTTTCCAGTCGCCTTTATATCTCCCGTCATGTTGCCTTTCTCAAATGTCTACCTTACTTTTAACTTCTTCCTCTCACAACCCTAGTTTCTAAGGAGGATTTGGTTTATATTGATCCATTTCCTTCTGAGGTCCCTCGTAATGAGTACATCTCTAATGTTCTCCACGATCTTATTCCATCTTCTCCTTGTACCGCCCCTCCTAATAAGTCCCTCTCCACTGACTCCCATGAGCCTGATCTTTCTCTTTCTCTTTCTCCTTCTCCTTCTCCTTCTCCTCCGGTGTTAGTGTATTCTCGTCACAAGGCTCTCCCTCCACCAGTTGTATCTGCCCCTGTTGTTGATCCTCCTGCTTCTTACAACTCTGATCCTGCTAACTGTAAGTATCCTCTTCGCATCCGTAAACAGGTAGTTAGACTTGGTTTTGCAAAAACATGTTTTTCTCCTTCATACTGTACGTTTTTGTCTGCTATTTGCTTTTTTTTTCATAACCTCAACCTTACAAGGAGGCCTGTCTGGATCCTTATTGGACTCAAGCTGTGGAGGATGGGTTGTCTGCTTTGCATTGGAGGATAAGTTGTCTGTTTTGCAGAAAACTAGTACTTGGGAATTGATTCCTTTGTCTACTGATAAGAATTTGGTTGGTTGCAAATGGGTCTACAAAGTCAAGACTCATTCTGATGGTTCTCTTGAGCACTACAACGCTCGCCTAGTTGCCAAGGGTTTTTCATAGGAGTATGGTGCAAAATGAGAGTATATGATTTATAGTTGGGACTCTGCCACCATATGTACAAGAATAAGACAGAAATTACATATTCCTGGGTTCATATATGGAATGCAATGAGTAGAAGGTTTGACAATAGGTTTACTTGTTATCCTTTCCTCATTAACATGTCTATTATCTTCTATAATAGTAAGGAGGCTGACAGGTATAGTAGTTGTGGTATATGTTTCTTAGAAAGTCCAGTTGAGGTGGTTCTTCATAAATGGAAGGCTGAAATTTGTTCACCTTGAGATGTATTAATAGCTTCATATGGAGGATGAGTGGTTGTAGACAATATGCCCTTTCATTATTTAAAGTTGGATTTTCCCTAAAAAATTGGCGAGTTTTGCGGTGGTATGACTGAAGTTTATTGAAGAACAAACCACTTTTCCATCTTGTTTGAGGCTTGAATTAGAGTTTAAGGCTCAAAATTTGGTTTTATTGCATGCCAGTTGGCATCCTCATTGAGGCCAAACATGGGTAATGGTGGACAGAGGAGCACCAGTCATGTAGGTAGCACAAGCGTTTTGTCCCTCCAACCTAAAGTTGAAGAAAGAAGAAAACCTAAAAGTGGGTTATGTGGCAACATACGGGTAAAGAAGGATGTGAATCTGATCTCTTGGAATTTTAATTCTTTTGGGTTCTTAACGATCTTGATATCAATGATTTGACTTCAGTATTTAGGGAAGATTTTGTATTTATGGAAGAGTTTAAGAGGAACTTTATGAAATAGCATCCATATATCACTTTTTTCTATGTTTTCTTAGTTAAGTTAGGGTAGCTAAATGGAAATCAATGAGGAGAATTGAGAAGGAATAGAATTTTCTACAATACTTCTTGCAATAATCTTGCACTGATCAAGATTATTGCAAGAATGATTGTGTTTTGAGCTTAAACCATCTACTTAAATCATAATTGATTGTATTTTAGACTTAAAAATCACCTACTTAAACTAGTATTGCAAGATTATTGCAAGAAGAATTAGTGTAGAGAATCTCAATCCGATTGAGAAAGCATCTTATGTGAAGATGGTGCTTTATTGAAGTACTTTAATAGTTGGTATTGGTTTTTGTTTTTGGAGTGGAGGTCTTGAAACTTCATTTCATACTTTTTCTTTTACTTTCCTCTAATTGTATTTGTGCCCCCTCGGAAAATTCTTTAATTCAATTTATTTGGTGCTTACCAAAAAAGAAGCAGCCTAAATCTAGTCAGCTTAATGAGTGCCTTAGCATCGCCAACACACTCTAGACCATGGCTATCAAAATCCCAATCCAAATCGTGCGATCCTAAATTGCAAAAATGATCCAAATCGTTGTAGAATCTGTGTTATAGCAAGATCGCAAGTAGGATCGTTTAGGACCATGTGGGATCGTAAGTGGGATCGCAAGTGGGATCGCTAAATTTATGATTTTTTACCTTATTTTTTAATCAGCGTCTTGTTTTTTCATTTTAATTTTAATAGAAAGGAGAATATTACAATCCTTGATCCGATCTTACGATTCGATCCATGGGACCCTCTCACTGATACGTAGGATTCTGATTTTAACAACCATGCTTTGAGATTTTGTGATGAATGCAACCTAACATTAGGGTTGACTCTGAAGACTATAAAGTCTTCTTGCAGTCAGATTCTGTTATTTTGATTACTACAAGTGCACGTTTTCTTTAGCTTTTCATCCCAAAGCTCCTAATTCTGCAGCCTTACCCTTTTGCTACAATCTGATTTTGGCTTTCCAGAATTACTTTCAACCAATTCTGTCTTTTTCGCATTCCAACTATCAATCACTTTGGAAACCATACAAACTTTAACCTGCTACGTATGCAAACCTTAGTTGCATGAAGCGGGAGCGGGAGCGGGAGCGGGGGCGGGAGCGGGAGTGAGGAATCGTGAGCCGATAGAAGTTTCTTAGGTTGGGAGCGTCTCGGGAAGTGGTAATATATATATATATATATTTTAATGCACATTATAAGTTTTTTTATAAATATTTTTATTTTAATACACATTAATTATTTTATTTATTTATTATATTTTTTAAATAATGTATTATTGTTAATTTATTTTTTTATTTTTAATTGATATATATTATAAATAAAAAATTATAATAAATAAGGCATAATAAATTATGTTAAAATAAATAAAAAGAAAAATTAGATATTTTATTTTATAATTTTTTTTATTATATATGGTTTAATTAGATTTCTGTTAAATAATTGGATGATTTATTTTATTTATTATATGTTAAAAAGTTAAGAAATAATAATTTACAAAAATTATTATTATATATGACATTTTAAGAAATAATAATTAAATATTTTATTATATATGCTAAAAATCATAATTTATAAAATATATATATATATATATTATATGATAAATTATATATATTATATATGATCATTTAAAACTTAAAACAGAGACGAAGAGAGAAAGAGAACAACGATTGAGAGATGAAGAGAGAGAGAAGCAGAGACGAAGAAAGAGAGAAGCACAGAGACGAAGACGATCCATCGAGATCGAGATCGAGATCGACAGTGAGAGAAGAGAGTGACGAAGTTGATCGAAGCCCTCAGAGATGAAGACCATCGTGATCGATAGTGAGAGCCCTTATCGTGATCGATGATCGAAGCCCTAATCTAATCCAACTACAAAGCTGCTACCACTGGTCCATTGTAAGTTTCTTTCAACAATCCTTCTTCTTTCTCCTCTCATGTCGACGTCGAAGGCTAGGGTTTCTCTCTCTCTCTCTCTCTCTCTCTCTCTCTCTCTCTCCTCTACGATCCCATCTTGGACTGAATCGCGTTTCTCTCTCCACAGAAATGCGATTCTTACATGTTTCTTTCTAGAAACGCGGAATCACGTTTCTTTCTAGAAACGCGGAATCACGATTCTTACTCAGAATCGCCACCTGGTTGCACGATTCCTACAACTAAGATGCAAACCCTGGCCCTTATGTCGATTCTATCAGCCCCTAGAATTATGACCTTTCTTGAGCCAAGTCCATCACAATGTATGCATCATTATATTAAGTTTAGATTTGTCACCCTGTGTTACTTTCTATTTAGAGATCTTTTGTGCGAGGCTAGTAAAGTAGAAAGGATGTGGAATATTTCCTTTAGGATGGAAATTGGATTGTAGGGGGAAGATCATCTAGTCTGCTGGAATGTGGCAGGTTAACATTACTGTTAAGGAATCTTAGCACTCGTGGGTATGTGGCTGTGGAGATTTCTTAGAGACTTGAAACCTTAAGGCGCTTTGTGATAGTAAGATGGTATATTCTGCAGCTAAGAGTTCTGCTAGGGAGAATCATTACTGTCTGGGGAAGTCTACTATGCTATTTCTTAACGAGTTTTCCAAGAATGTAGATATGTTATTGGCAATGGAAAGTGTATTTTCTTTTGGGTGGAAGCTCATTCAGTTAAAGGCAGATACTTCTGCAACACCATAATCTATACAATTTGAACACTTTTTCTTGTTTGTATAAGAAACCAATATCATAGCATTCAATCTGCCAAAGGCATTAATACCTAAACAAGAATCACTTCCCAATGAGTTCCTTGAAGAAGAAAAGGCCTGAATACATTTGGGATCCTTAGGGTTTGGTTTGGTTAATTAGCACTTAGTTTAATGTTGCCATTAGTGATTCTTAGCACTTCAAAGTCGTGTGTGTGTGTGAGAGAGAGAGAGAGAGAGAGTTGTCTAAGCGTAGTAGTTTGGTCATCACAGAGTTTGTCTAAGCGTAGCAGTGTTGGAGTCTGTTAAATGATACCTCAATAAGATGAGAATGTGAGTGGCGATGCATTCACTTTTGTTGCTTCCTTACCTATCTACCATCTAAATCTAAATGTCTTCATTTTTTTGCTTTTCTAATTTAACATTATGAACTGTTTTTTGGACATTTTTAAGGACCGAAACCATGTTTTCTAGTCTTCATTGATCTTCATTGTCGTGTATCTTGAATTTATAAATTTGTCCTGCAGGCATATGCTGCTGCTGGCACTGTGAATCAAAATTATGCAAATATTCTATTGATGCTTTTGCGCCTTCGCCAGGCTTGTGACCACCCACTACTTGTCAAAGGTTTCAGTTCTGAGCCTGTTAGAAGTGACTCGTTGGATTTGGCAAAGAGAATTCCTAGGGAGAAGCTGATCAATTTATTGAATCTCTTGGAAACTTCCTTGGCCATTTGTCGTTATTGCAGTGTGAGTTTTTATTGATCTTAAACTTCTTTTCTTCTCTAGCATGGTATTAAATTTTTTTTCTACTGCATGTAAAAACTTGTCGAGAGGTTTTCTGCTTGTACAACAGTCAGTGTGTATGATCTGGAATGGTTAATATTACTGTGAATTCTGCAAGTTCTTGGTAGGTGATGTACTGCTCATTTTCAACAGATAAATGTATGATTTGAATTTTTGTTGGTGATTGAAGTGTTTTGGAATTAAGACGCTGTGACCTGGTGCAATGGCAAGAACTATCCACCTTTAGGGTTGTGGTGCTGGTACAAGTCCTGGGAGTCAGCCTATCCCCAAAAATAGTGGGGGTAAGGTTGCCTACCTACTACCTCTCTCCTAGACGCTGCTGCAACTAGGAGCCTCGTGCACTGCATACAACCTTTATGACCTCTGGTTTAAGTGTTTGTAATTGGAATATTCATGATGATTGCAAAATCTGATGATATCTAACAAAAAAAATGTAAACTTTCAGCAAATACTGTTCTTAGAAGCAGGTCAATCAGGATAGTTGATGGAGACATGTAGGTGTGACTATCTACTAAAGCATTTATGGAGGTTTAAAGTATGATGCTTCTAAATTTAATTGGCAAGCTTGCTCTTTGTGCTTAGGATGAAGAGTCAACAGTACACAAGATGACTTCTAGTAGTGATTCTGTGTGACATGAACCTGGCTTTCGTAGCATTCTAGAGAGTGAGAGTTCTTATGCATGATGGATAGAGATGCATCAGAATACAGTTAAGGTTGAAGTCTCAGAAATTTCAATTTGGTTTCATTACCTTTTTAGGTTAGTTCTTTGGGAACCAACCTTCAGCTGGGATCTTTGGAAGCAATTTTTTGCCATCTTCATGGAATTGTGGTTGTTTTTCCAGTCTTGGTTCTGTGAATATTGGGAATTTGAAAAATCACCTGCAATGCGTTTTGCCTTTGGATCTTTAATGAATTGTTAGGAAGAAAAGTACTCTTAACTAATATAGTCAACTGGTGACCTCTATCTGATGGTGCTATTTGAAATCACTTTGGCCATGATCTTAATTTTTTCTATATTTCTTTTAGTGTCATGAAGTTATTGGATAATATATATATATATATATATGTTTTGGATATAGTGAAATATTCTAGTTCATTTAACTTCTGCTAAATATTCTTGGGGTAAGGGCTGAACGATGTTCTTGCTGCGACATAATTATCATGAAAGTGCAAGTATTGTGGTTGCTGGTAAATTGATGTCTTATATTACTGTTGTATGTATCTCTTTTTTTGTTTTTTTAAAATAAAATTTTCTTTTCTTTTCCTTCTTTCATTTGAGAGTGACACTTATTTGCAGATCATATTTGTGGTTTGTTTTCTGTTAATATTTTAGTGCTTGCCCTTTTTACTTCTTACTCTTGTTTTCAAATGAAAAAAGTGATGGTATCTGAAGATTATATAGAAACAGTAAACATGTAGCACTCCCAATGAATTTCCTACTATCTGATTCTTTTATAGGATCCGCCTGAAGATGCAGTTGTTACTATGTGTGGACATGTCTTTTGCTATCAATGTGTATCAGAATATATGACTGGAGATGATAATATGTGTCCTGCTCCTGATTGCAAGAAACAAGTTGGTGTTGATGTTGTATTTTCCAAAGCTACCTTAAGGAGGTGTATCTCTGAGGATCCTGATAATAATTTGTCATCTTCGTCTGAGTTTCCGGGGAAATCTATAATTCTGAAGAATGAGTATAGTTCTTCTAAAATCAGAGCTACTCTTGAGATTCTTCAGAAACATTGTAAATCTAAGAGTCCGACTTCAGAATCACATAATTTGGTGCGATGCAATGGAGATTCATCATATGCAGGAAAGGCATTCTCAGACAGTTCTCATTCAGGAGTTGGGGCTGCAACAGTAGTAGACCTGGACACTGAACCTGAAGGACCGATAAAAGCCATTGTCTTCTCTCAGTGGACTAGCATGTTGGACTTGGTTCAAATTGCATTGAACCAGTCTTGTTTGCGGTATAGAAGGCTTGATGGGACAATGACTCTGGGTGCAAGAGACAGGGCTGTGAAAGAATTTAACACTGATCCTGAGGTTTTCCTCTTATCTCGTAAAAATGTGAAAAGAATTGCCAGTTTTTTCGTACTGTTTGTGATTTCTTCTTTATGGATATCTAGGAATTATGTTATAGCATGATATTTGTGGACTCCAAGCAAGAAATTTGACTTTTTACACCCACACTATAATATTGGAAACATAGTTGTCAACTTGTGTATTGTATTATGACTCTTTCTCCTGATTTGTTTATCCCTTAATTTGTGCTATACTTGTATCTTGTGTTATAAGATACTCTCGAGATTGTTAGAACTGTGTAAAAACCAACCAATAAATCTTCTACCACAAATTAACTTGTGTAATCCTATGTTTAATATTACTATTATTATTATCATTATTATTTTTTAATGAAGAAGGAACAAGCACCATTATGTGGAAACATAAGAACTAACCTTTAGTGCTCAACTGAAGAATGTTTTATCTCAAATTTATTACTTCCAATAGGTCTTTATCCTATGTGGAAATTTGTTTTTGAAAATATAAAACTTAGGGATTAAAATTTGTCAAGAAATTATGAATCTAATGTGCAAATCTTAATTACAAATAATTTGTTTTAATTCCAAAAGGTCTTTGGGATTCTTTGGAAATGTTCTTGCTGAAATAAATAAGTAAAGAACTTGAAAGTTATCAAGTCATTTGCACAGTCGATTGGGTTGACTGTTTGATATTGTACCATTAATTACTTTTTCTATATTGAACAATAAATGTAATTTTAAATGATATGGAAAGATTTTGTGATAGAAACTTTGTTCACTTTGGTTTCATCTGGAACTATGCTGTAAGCCTACAACTAATTCGTGGCACATACCATTTAGCTTAGATTCTGCTGCTTACTGCTATAATATGGGTTACTACATATATATAAATAAAAGTTGAAATGAATTGCAGGTTACTGTTATGCTGATGTCACTAAAAGCAGGAAACCTTGGTCTAAACATGGTTGCTGCTTGTCATGTAATCCTCCTTGATCTTTGGTGGAATCCAGCTACTGAAGATCAGGCCATTGACCGAGCTCATAGAATTGGACAGACTCGTCCTGTTACTGTATCACGGATCACTATTAAAGATACAGTTGAAGATCGAATTTTAGCTCTCCAGGTATATATTTTCACCATTCTAAATTTCTTTATCTAAGTATGGTTGAAGTCGTACAATTTAAGTTGTTTCAAGATTTGAAGTGCTAGAATTTCTTCTGCTTGTAGTTTGGTTATTGTAATCATATCGTCATTAATGCATAATCGCATCCTTTCTCTTTTCCAGTAAAAGCTTTTTTTCTTTCACGTGAACCTATCCTTTATGCCTTTCTGATGTGAAGTATTTCTTGTAGTAGACATCAGGGAAATTGATGTCCTAATATACACCGAAAGGAAACTATTTTTTGTTGTCTTGGACCCTTTTGAGATGAAGAAGATTGAAAACTGCTCGTAGATTTGGAGTAAGACGGCTGGTTAGAAGGTGCTTCTGTGCTTACATGATCAATTGTGAGGAAGGAGTGACTATAATATATAATAATAAAAATTGTACTTTTTTGGTGTGAAGTTGTACAAGATGATTGTAATGTTAACTTGCATTATGGTACATAATATGGAGTAATTATAACACAAATTGTTGACAAGATGATGATAAAGATAGATGACTAGCCAGATGAGGACGAATAGAATTAGACATGAATGTATTTTTTTTTTTTTTACCAGTTGGAGCCTTAGAGGTAGCATGAATTCAGGGCAAGATGGAGGAGTTTCTGTTAAGCTGGTTTTGCCGTATGCAATAAAAGCCTAGAGTTAGTGGGTTTTGTGAGAGATTTGGGCCTTCTGTTGTAGTACATATGACATTAGTATATGGTCTCTTCCTAATTTTTCCTCATCACACCTTTTGTTCCTGTTTTTGGGTAAAGGTTAGCTTTCATTGTAGTGTGCTCATGCTTGAAACTTCATGGGTTTACAAAAAACTAGCAACATCAGAGCCAACATTCGGGGTAGGCGAGCAAGGCCGCCACCTAGGGCAAATTTTTGTTGAAATGTATGGCCCTTATATTAGGACCTTTTTTTTGTTTTTGTTTTTTTTGAGCCTTAAATACAAAAGGGCCTAGGAAACTAAAATATTCAATGGACAATTTAAAAAGTAAGTTCGAACAATTTTAAATATGAGGAAACTTTTAGGTTTTTGTTTGGTTTAAGAAATTAAATTCTAGCGACGATGAATGTTTGAAGTCTTATTGTGCCGACCTTGAAGACATTTTGAAACATGATGGGCTTTCTGATGTTGATGGGAGTGATTTATTTTTAGAATTGAAGTCTTGAAAGAAATTTTACCAAAAGAAGGCAAGAAGTCGATTGGTGTGGTAAATTATTTGAAACTAATGGATGGTTGTTTTCCAAATGCTTGGATTGCCTATAGAATACAGTTGACTATACCAGTTAAAGTTGCCTATGGAGAAGGAAGCTTTTTCAAATTTTTAGTTGATCAAATCTTATCTTTGGTCAACCCTGTCACAAGAAAAAGATTGAATGGATTAGGAGTGTTATTCATTAAAAAGGATATGATAGATTACTTAGATTTTGCAAAAGTTTAATTAATAATTTTGCAATTAAAAATGCGAGGAGTAATTTTTTAAGCGATAATATACTAAAATTTGTTCAATTTTTATTTAATATTATAGCCTTAGATAGTTTTGGTATTTTTTTTCTTTATTGTAAAACCTTGGCCTAATAACCTTGAGATTATGGGTTCAAGTCACGAGGCAACCACTTTGCACACTATGTCAAATGTTAGGTGTCTACCCAATCTTTTTCCTCCGAAACACACATTAATGTATACTAATTGGACGTTGTTTTATTGTAAATTAGATTTTTCTATCTATGCAAATAAATTTTAGTATGTAATTTTGGTAGTTATATATGGAAGCGAATTTTTTTTTTTTTGGGTACACAAGGGGGTTGAAGCCCAAAACTAAAGCATGGCAGTCCTAGAAGTTCCCCATCCAAAAGAATCCCAAACCAGCAAAGGCTTCACCATTCTCAGCACTGTATCATTACTTGGATTTCCTCATCAACGAAAACTGCTTCCTTAGCAAATTGATACGCACATGCGTTGCCTTCACGCTATATATGTTCTATAGTGCACTCCCAACTTCTAGCCATCCATGAGTGCACATTCTTGACCAAATTATAGCTAAAGTGGGAAACGATTGGTTGTTGGATCAACTGGATCGCCACTTGAGAATTTGTTTTGAGAATAACCTTCCTAAACCCCTATTGTTCCCATGCCACACAGGGACCCACTCACACAGCCTTGTGAATAAATAAAGGGCCCCATTTTAGGGCTTTTGCTTAGGCCCCCTGAAAACTCAAGGCCAGGCTTGAGCGGCATGAGGATTTTTTTTTTGCCCATTTTATTCTGAGTAAATTAGATTGACAATGCTTGAGGTTTGCCTTTAATACAATCTCTCCTTGTGGTTCTCTCCTTGTGGTTTGGAGTCGTATTACAAATTGCCCCGTTAGTCAGCTGTAAGGCGAACTGATAGCTTTTGCTGATGTCAGCAATAAAAAATTTTAAAAATGGAAACTTTACTCCTAGGCCATGTTTGATTGCCTGACTATTAGTGGGATTGAAAGTGGAGGAAACTTTTGGGGCCCACTGTATTGTGAGTCTGGTGTTTGATTGTGATATAAGGAGGAAGGGAATGAAGGTGGGGAACGTGTGGGTCTTATTGGATAGTCCAAACCAGTGTTTGTTTTGCATGGTACTAAACTCCTTATAATTTTAGTACTGGTATGGAGGATTAAATAGAGGAAAATGGGAGTATTAAATATTACCATAGGTAGTGTGGTATTAGAAGAATGAGGCCTCTCCAGATTATTTTTTTCTTCATCCAACTTCCAAAAATAATAATATATTTGTATTTCATTCTAACCAAATATAATACCTCACTCTTTCTATCTAATCATTTATCCCATGATATAACTTATCCCCATAATCCTATCATTTATCCAATTCTTTATACCATCTAATCCCATGATATAACTTATCTCTCACAATCCTATTAATAATCCCATAATATTTAATCCCACAAAAAATAATCCAACAATCAAATGTGGCCCTGATGTTTAACCCAATACTACCTCTCACAACACTTCTTATAGAATTTTTATCAAACATCCCATAAGAATTCGAAGCACCTCACCACTGAGATACCCAACTGCACGTCCGTCTCCATGCTAGCACCACCTCACCTATATATATATATATATAATTTGTAATTGCATATATTAGACTATGCTGAGAAGATTATAGATTCACAAGTGGGTGAACAATTCTAGTAAGACAGACTACAAGAATTACAACAGGGTTTGGTACATTTGGAACAGAGCTTCACTTTTGTTCAACTAAGAAAGCATGAGTGGATCCATAGCAAGTTCAGCGTGAACATGGAAAATTAGAACAGTTCTAGAAAATTCATTTTAAATCATACTTTCCCCAAATAATTGCTGCCACTACCATAACTCTTCTCTTATTGCAGTCTAATGGGTGTTGCGACATAACAATGAACACTTTGCATATGAAAGAACAATTGTGTCCAGCACCACAATTCTCTTCTCTTATTGAACAAATTCCTTTTCTCATCTCTTTGGAAACTAGCCACAATCCCATCACCAATGCGCACCACCATCACCACTGGGGTAGCTACATTGTAGCTAGTGGGTTCAAATGAAGATAATAGGAGCTAATTCAATATTTTAACAAACACTTTGTAATCTCATATGATAAATTCAAAAAATTATGTGATATTTTAGAATTTTATCAAATTGACCCCGCTAAATTATATGATTGAAGAGAATGTCAAATTTTAACATAAAAAAAGTGTTGAATTTTTTTTTTTCCTAAATCTGATTCTTATTAAAAATTTAGTTCAAAATCAAAAATAAAATGGAATATTTTTAGCATTTTGCACTTTTTTGGAGTAATTTATTGACTATTAATTGACCCCACTGTCCCCAATTTCACCTGTCTCTTTATGTCTTTCTATGTTCATTTTCTTCGAACCTGACAAACCCCAACTCCATCTTCAATGCATCACCACCACTCCAGGAGGTAGAGATCAATGGTGGCAAGTTGGCAATTGTGTTTGCAATATGTGGAAGTGGTAGTCCAGTAATGGGGAAGGGAGGGGGAAGGGAAATGATGGGGGTGTGTCAGTGTGAGGGAGAGAGCAGAGGGATGGTGTGGTCAACAATAGGTGGCGGTTGTGATGTTGGTGTTCTTTCCCTTGGCCGGTGATGGTGCCATTGACAATTGTAGTGGGTGATGATTGTGTTTCTACGGAAGTTGTATTAAGAGGGTGAGAGAAGGAAGGGGGAGAGATAGATAATGAGGGTAATACAATATTTTTACCCTTGTAGTTGATGGTAATAATTCATTACATGTTTTTCGTCAGTTCCATCAAAAGAAAAACACTGACGGGATGCAGTGTAATTTCTGAAATATAGAGGGGGAATTTGTATTAAAAGAAAAATTCAAGGGTTTCAGTGTAATTACCCTTTTCTTTTATTTTTTATGTTACCAGCAGTCTTTGGTCACCCTTTAGTGACAAATTAATTGGATGCTTGTGATTTTATATGCCCAAAATGCAGCTCCAGATCAACAGGCAGTTCCTTCATAGAATTGATCAGTACCCTCAATTAATTGATTTCTTCAGCAATGCCCTCCAAAAAGGAAAGGTGGAGGCTTACCTTACCACAATTCCACCATGCCCCTATAAATAGATGTTTTGAGAAATTATGATTATGAAGAAGGAAACCAAGGAGAAGAAATTATGCCATGTAACTCATGATAAAAAAAATCCAGTTAAATAAAAATGGGTAATATATGGCACCATTGGTTGCAATTTGTGGAAGATCTTTACCCTCCACATCATATGAGATCAATCAGCTTATAGTAGGAGGAAAGAGTCCAACATTTGTGGAAAGTGACTTCTTTGACATCATTTACTAGGTTAATCATGGGCAGGATGTTTTGCTATTCATTGCGTGACTCAAGTTGAATTCTGCTAAGGCATGGGTGGTTATATGGAAATTCATTGGCATGGTTGAGTGACAATCAGTGAATTCTGAAATTAAAAGGACAGTTAAATAGAAGGTAAAGAAGAAATCATGAAAGAATGTGGGTTGTGTTGGTTAGAAAATACATGATGGCTGAATCTAACAGAGGATATGGCCTTAACTAGTGTAGGCAAAACCAAGCAGTTACAATTTAGGCTTTGTTAGAGTTGAGTTAAATGTGATCTACGTTTAATCATGATATAATAAGAAGTATAATAATTCTACGATGTTTTTGCCTTTGTTCTGATTAACTATGTATGTCAAGACAGAGTCTATTGAACTTACATTGTATGTGAAGGTAACATGTATGGACATTTCTTACTTTCGTTCACCATCTTTATATTTTGTTTGTGTAAAGAAGTCTTCATTGATATTTTCACGAATAATAATGCTCAGAGCCACCTTTTCTTGGATTTGTCATTGTTGCCTTGCCCTGCGTTAGGGTGTGTTGGCATCCAATCTAATCAATCCAGAGCAGTTTTACCTTATATTTTTGCATCTGAATGTTGCTTTCTTTGTTTCCTTTATTTTTTAGCCTTAGATCAGGTTCTTTCTTATTTGTGTATGTTTAGCTTCCCTAAACATTTCTTTTTTGTGAGCAACCTA
The DNA here is from genome assembly GCA_025200525.1 of Camellia lanceoleosa. Taxonomy (NCBI): domain Eukaryota; kingdom Viridiplantae; phylum Streptophyta; class Magnoliopsida; order Ericales; family Theaceae; genus Camellia; species Camellia lanceoleosa. The sequence goes on from CM045769.1 coordinate 2,973,604, forward strand.
AGCGGAACATAGACACCCAAGTGTCCCTTACCATTGTGGTCACATGTATTGCTCTGTGATAACCTTTTGGGCATACATATGCTTCTGAATCTGAATGAGTTTTGTTTCTTATTCTTAATTTATTTTCAACAGTCTACAATTGTTTTTTTTTTTTTTGGTTTGAAATTTTAGGTTTTTTTGTCCACTTCCAGATTTTTTTCTTTTTTTTGTGTGGCCCTCCATTGAAGATAATCACTAACAGTCACTGCTGAACACACCTCCCTTAAATGTTTACTACATGGAACCTTTACAGTAGTGATGAATAAGAATGAATTAGATGTATTCATGTGAAGCCTTAGAAACTTCAAGAAACAAACTGAATTTTCCCATAAATGGGGCATGTGACTGTGTTTGATTGCCTTACATTTCTATCCTCAATATTACAAGAACTACTCTAAAAACTCAAGAAAACCAATTTGTTTGTATGCTTGCAGAATTTATAATTTTGTAAGGGACCTTCTGTGAAGTGCTTTTTAATGTGTAAATGACATTTGTCAATTTTTTGGTTGAATCTATGAATATAACCGAGTGCCAATGCTTTGTAAATGCAAGGGTTGATAGGTTTTAGAAGAGTGCATATGCACACAGGCCTTCGTGCGGATACAGAGAACAAAGATGAGATATTTATTGTATGATGCCTTATTCTTTTATGTTTTCTAACATGGTTGCAGGAAGAAAAGAGGAAAATGGTGGCGTCTGCTTTTGGTGAAGATCAAAGTGGGGGCTCTGGAACTCGCTTAACTGTGGAAGATCTCAAATACCTTTTTATGGTGTAAAATGCAGTCCTCCAATCATTGGCATTCGGGCTTAAACCTAGGGCTTAACTCAGCTCGTTTTGTCTGGAGAAGAATGGCCAAAAAGGAGTTGGAAGCAAATTGTCGAAAGTTGGTTTGAATGCGATAGTTCTACCTTAGAATGTACCCATGGGTGTAGGTGTATTTCCTCTGGTAATGAGTTTTGTGGGCCATGATAGGGCATTTTTGTTCCCATGAGGTGCGGAGATTGTAAGCCATGATTGACTGTAAATAATCTGTTTTAAGTATTTTTATTGTATACCATCTGCGAATTTGAAACACCTTCTCCTTTATCTACTTTTTATCTCTCCCCCTCGATATACCACAGTTGTCATTGACTGTTGAGATCAAAGCAGGTGGCCAGACAAATTTGAAACTGAAATGGGGATTCATAGCGATTCTGTTTGCATGCATGCAAGCAATGTGGTAAATCTGGAAGGTCTCAGAGTTTCCAGTGACTTGATCCTAACCACGTTTTGCCTGAGAAAGGGATCACATATTTTGATCAAAGCTGGATGCCTGAATGTACTCTTCAACAGTTGAGGGTGAGGAAGAAGATGACTTCATAGATAGTCTTAGTAACAGAGGAAGACAGTTTGGTAAAGGCTTTATCAAGTGTTTAGGAAGGGAATATTTGTAACGGGAACTTTGCGAGGATGCCGCCCTTCTTGCTCGACCAAGGTATGTTTTCTTTTCCGAAATTTTTATAGCCTAAGGAAACTTAGGAGATGCTCACTATTTATTTAGGAGGATAGACCTGAGAGGTGTTGCATTGATAAACTTTCAACTGTGGTTGGCCTCGTTATTTGGAAAGTAAGGGGATTGTCATGGACTCAGTGCTTGTCATCCTCTCGAGAAGTCAGTTCCACAAGTGGTATTGCATACCTCGTATATTATGTCCAAGGACCAACCTAGGAGATGAGATAGGGATCTATCTTGCCTGCCTTGTCGCTCACAAATTAATGTGCATGCAAGGTGGTTGGTGTAGAACTCGCACCCCCAATGAGTCGGTACGTGACATACTACCACCGCTAATCCCTGACGCTCCCGTCAGGAGGACATTACCCTGCCTGCCTCCATACTTGTCTGTTCCCCTACTCATGGGAAACTTGTCCCGTGCAGACACCACCTTTGGTGCGGACCCCACAATAGAGGTGCTTGGTGTAAGTCTCACGTACCGTCCTCACCATAGTGCCCTTAGGCTAGCTCTGATATCACTTGTCGTAGACTGGGCACTTATCATCCTTTCGAGAAGCTGGCTCTACGAGTAGTACTGCATATTCCGTATATTATGCCCAAGGACCAACCCAATAGATGCAATAGAGATTTACACTGCTTGTCTTGCTGTTCACAAACTAATGCGCTTGCAAAGTGCTTGTTGTAGAATTTGCACCCCCAATGAATCGGTACGTGATAGGATGCTCCCCCAAGTTCAATTGTTATGATGGCTAGAATGGTTTTCACAATGAAAATTTGACGTCAACGATATTTTAAAAAAAAAAAAAAGGGAAAAAGAAAAAGGAAAAGGAAGAATAATTTCCTTGTCCTGTTTTCGGATAAAGGTGGGATCAGTAGACTAGGTAGGCCATGGGGAAATGATGAACCAGTCTTCTTAACAGGGTCCCATTGTGGATGAAACCCAACCCCTCGGACATATCTATTGGCTAATCAATCAAACCTACTTTCGAATGGTCATTCTCATGGATTTTCCTTTGATAAATATAAACGCCTAGGGTGGACTTGTTAGCCAAAAAAAAAAAAAAGAGTTCACAGATAATTACATGGGTGTAGTATGTTCAACACCCAATGTTCAAATAAGTGCATACAAAAAAACAAAAAAACAAAAAGAAAAAAAAAAAAAGAAAAAAAGAAGAAGGATGAAAAAATGAAAAAATTGTTGAAATAATTATCTTTTGGGTACACAAAAGTCATTTAAGATCATTGAGATTGATTTAAAACTTGTTGGGACAGGGTTAGCATGATATATAGCCGTTGAGAGACATTTTGAAAAGGACTTGCAACATGCAATAATGACTTTTTTTTTTTTATCTGGAGTGTTTTTTAATAGAGGCCATGTTTGTTTGGGGTAAATGGATGAATAAGTCTTTGCCTAGACCCCAAAAGTAAGTATTAGCATATCCCAAATGATCCTAGTTTTTGTACAAAGCCTGCATTTTGCTTTTATTGATTCCCTTCCTTTCACTATTTTTCATGGAAAATTAGCTTGACTTTTGTGGGCCTCTCAAAAGTTGTTTTAAAGTCCTAGAAATTAGAAATTATGGAGGTGGTTAATCAATTGGATGGAGATGGAGATGGAATGGTATTTATTTACCACTAATAAAATTGTCTCCTCCATTTTTTCCACATTAGTTGAATGGGAAAAGGGAATAGTATTAGTACCTCCCTTAACATTTCTTTCCCTAATTTGAGAGAATATTGCAAAAGTAATCCTACACTAAATTCATTCAAAAGAGGCAAAAAGTAAATAGTGCCTTTGCAAAAGTCATTGCTTGAATGAATTTCCAACTTAGGCTGCAGCAAAAGGTGCACCATAACCTCTAGTGATGGCTTCACATGTCCACCAATGTGGTGGCTCCCCTCCATCATCATGATAGAGAGAGAGAGAGAGAGAGAGAGAGAGGAATCTCTCAATATGGAAATGGAATTGGAAGAAAGAAAGGTCTTTTGTGGGCAATGAGCAAAAATATGTTGCATTGTTGTGCCATTGTTACCACTACTCATGGTTAAAGACTTGAATTATTTGTACTTAGAAATGCTATGTATTTAGAAGAGGGGAAAAAAATACAAAAACAAAATTTGAATGTATAGTAAAATGTGTGAATTATAATAAAAATAAATCTGATTTACATATTTTAAGTATGTACACTTGTTTAGATATTTTATGAATATGGGGGCGTTGTTGATTTTTACAGTCTTGGGGGGAGAAAGGTTGTCTTGGATGCTCTCTCATGTTAATAACCCCTCCCAAGTAAATCACTTTTTTTGGCTGGATTCTTTTGACTATATTCTGCTTTGCTTTCCCTTTGTGAATGTTTTGACTCTTCTATTTATTTGTTATTATTATACTTGCCTGCTTTGTTATATTAAAACCTAGACTAGACTCCAATTAATTCTAATGCTCTCTCTCTCTCTAACACACCAAAACTCATCATAGAAAGTTCATTTAATATAATATATTGTTATTACATACCCTTCTCTTTCAAAGGAGGACACAAAATACAACTTTGACCTAATCATCAACTGGGAGAGTACCTGGATGACCTTTCCTTTTAACACAATCAATAGTAAAACTCAATACAATACAATACACTACTACTATCTATATTAATACAAAACAGGTATAATATATATATAGATATAGATATAAATAGAGAGAGTATTATTATTAACTGTGAAGTGATGGGTAGCAAAATTAAGTAGAAAAAATGTAGCTAGCAGACGTTGGGTCCAAATCCCACAAAACCATTTGCCCCATCAAATGAAATCTGGATTCCCTCTTGCTGTATATTCCCTATTATGGATAGTCCTGATGCTGATGCTGCAAATGCAAAACAGAATGTTCCCATTTCATTCACTGGTATCAAGAAGTTCCGTGCTGGCAGCGTCAAGATGGGTCCTCCTGAGAAGTAAAACGATACGGTTGGTACCCGAACCGACACAAACCCATTCAGATCATAACACGTGTCGAATATCGATACTCCTGACGACCGAGGTAGGCTCGCAGTTTCAGTGATGAACGCATCACGAAATGCCACGTATGCCGCCGTCGGAAGCCTGGTCACCGCTGTCCCACTGTCCATAACAACCCCCCCATCCCCCAATTCCGTTAACCGGAAAACATCTTCCGGTATGGGGACCCGCATGCCTCCAACCCCAAGCCCCGCAAGCCCGATATAGTAGAAGCTTTGGGCCCGTGGGTTGCGAAGCAACGGTACCCATGCAGCACCCACGGGCAATGCTACCCGCCCAAACTCAAGTGACCCGGTTGATCCAGTGCCTCGACTTACTAGACAGTAAGTGAATGCACCACCCGTCTGCCCACCAAGCTGACCCACAAATGACATGGATCCACCTCCAAGCCCCAGCAACCCGGCAGCCCCGACAAACATGCCCTGGTTCCTGTGCCCACACCCGATTGCCACGTTGCGCACTGTGGTGGGCCCAAATGTCAGAGTTTCCAGGGCTAGTGTCCCCTTTGTATACGACCCGTCCCCGTATAAGACCTCATACCTGCACCGACCGGCATGACAACCCGCATTCTCCAGGCGGTCACAGACGGCAGAGCTGCAGGACACCCCGGTAAACGAAGCAGAGTTTGACGGGTCAAAAACCGGGTCGGACTGGCGGTAACACTGGTTACAGGGTTGGCACTGAACCCAAACGATGTCGCTTCCGGAGTCAATAACCATGTATTGGTTCCTTGGAGGACTCCCAACACCAATCCTAACGAAGTATTCTCCACTCCCTTGCTCCATACCCGAAACCACGTCCGACCCGAAATCTGCCACCTCATAACTAGCTTTGCCGCCGCCGCCACTAGTGAGGCGGCGAATCAGGCCAGCAACCCTTTTAACATCCCTTTGGATGCGCTGGTTGAAACGGTGATGATAATTGGTGGATGATGAACTAACTCCAACTGATAGTTTATCTCTGTGAAGTAGCTTCAGCTTCCACTTCTTCTCTCCACCACCATCACTGTTTTCAGAGACTACTTCTTCATGATATTCATTTGGGATTTTGGTACTCTCAATGACTTCTCCGACTTTCAGATGTTGGAAGTCGGGGTATGGCATCGGATGGCCTTCCGAGGCAGTAGTGTTTGTGGCTGTGGCGGTGAAAAGGTGTAGTAGCACCGCCGCTACCACAGTCACCACTACTAGAGGTTGTAAGGAGGCCATTACCATTTGTTTCCCTCTGTTTTGGGTATTATATGGTTTTGGTGGGTATTTTAATGGAGTGATGTTGTTTGGATGTTGGATGTGGGAAGGCGGGGTGGAGGGGGATTTATTTGCTTTGGGTTGTGTGTAATGAGGAGGAGGAGGAGGAGGGAAAGGTGGAGAGAGAGAGAGAGAGAGAGAGAGAGAGAGAGAGAGAGAGGTGGGGAATGATTGAGTAGATGGGGTTTGCTGTTTCCTTTGTTTTGTTTTTATGTTTTTTGTTTTTTTTTGAGTTGATTGAGGATGTGAGAGGGAAGTGTCTTTCCTGTCCTGTTCGTGTAACTTCCTGTGTTTCTCTCTTTCTTTTTAATGTCTTTCTGTGGGCACAGATAAGTTATGGAATTTGGGTGGGAGATGAGCACATTATAAAACAAAAAAAAAAAAAAAAATTATGAAAGAAAAAAAAAAAAAAAAAAAAAAAGGTCATAAAATCGTTAGGACAATAAACGAATCGAAGCAATAGCAAGCTATTTAAGTCTAATTTAAAATTTAACAAGCTTCAAAATGTGTAATCAAGATTGATTTGTTTAATTTTCAAGTCAATTTGAAATGAACTGATCATGAGTTAAGCTTGATTAATTTTATTTTTTATAATTCATTTATATAATCGAGTTAAAATCAATTAAGTTTGACTTAAAATTTTTAAAATTTTAGAATGTGTTCATATAGAAAGTCACTTTTAAACAAATTTTCATCGAAACAAATACAAATGGAGCTTGAGTGGTGGTTTTACAATTGAATAATGTTTGGTAGCTCGAGAGATGCCTTCCCCGAATCCCCCTAATCCCCAAAACGACGTCGTTTTGGGGATTTTCTTTTTTTTTTTTTTTTCTCTTCTTCTTCCATTTAGCTCTGAAACGCAGAGGAAGGAGAGAGGGAGAGAAAGAGAAGAGAGGGAAGCCGCCGCAGCTCACGTCAGCGAAGAAGAATACGGAGGCCACAGCCTGCCGCCGCCGGAGGTCAAGCTGTCAAGAAGAAGAAGAACTCGCCAGAGGTCAAGACTGTCAGCAGCAGTTAGCCCACTCCCGGCCTCCCCCTCCCCCTCCCCCTTCTCCCCCTCCCCCTCCGTCTTCTTCTCCTTCTGCTGAAAGAAAAAAAAAAAAAGAAAAAAAAGAGGGATTCGGGGGATTCGGGGAGCTCGTTTTCGAGCTCCCTAGCACGGTTGTTTACAATTATATAAACCATAGAGAACGAAAGATAGTTGGAATGGTGCATGCGTTACATGTTGGACTGGACCGCATTCATCGAGGTTGATATATTAAAAATTTAAGCTGTACTCTTATTCTTCACCACCATCACCAGCTATTCTTACCCTCCTATTAATTTGTTATTTTGCTGAAACAAGTTATTATTTTTTGTGTATGGTATTATACTTTACTATATAGGTTGATATTTATATTGTACATTTAACCTCTCTGTTAGTAAAAGTTATAATAGGGTTGGATAATAATTTTAAACGAATAATTAAACAGAAAATCAGATGATTGTATAAAGGTTTTAAATGCTTTGAAAGTATAAGGATTTCTTTAGAACAATTAATAATCAAAAGAAAAAGTATTCAAATAAACAAAGATAACTCCAAATGAAATTATCCAAGTTTACAAGAACTACAAGTCACAAATTATGGAGAACAAAACTACTCTTAACTTGATAATCTACTCTTAAAATAAAGATCAAGTTATTGTTGAATTGTTGATCTTCCTTCTCTCTACAAACTTCTAGCCTTTATAGTTCTTCTTTCTCCTCTTTCTTTGATCCATGATCTCATTTCCCTTGGAAATTATAGGCCACTAACCTCCAACTGCTACTGCAACTGTCTCATTTCCCTTAGAAATTGTAGGCCGCTAACCTCCGACTGCTGCTGCAACTGCTCCATCACTTCCAAATCTTCAAATTTTAACAATTTTTCACATTTCCTATCAAACTAACTTTGCTCCATACTGCCACATGCTCCTCATCATTTTGAACACTAAATTGATAGAGAAAACCTTTCCTTCATAAACCAATTTTCACACAAATCAGTCCACGAAGCCAACAATTATTTAATAATTGCTCCATGACTACTTTTAACAATTCATGCACTTAATAATTCTTTTTTGCCTTGTGTCTCTTTGATCAAATGAAAAACTTTTACTTTTGACTTTATTGTCATGTGTCATCATTCAATTGATCCATCTGTCAATAGAAAATTTACAAAAATACGTGCAAACACTCTCACATTTCTCTTAACAATAATAACAATAATAAAAAATTGGAAGCTTACAATGAAATATGAATACTATAACTACTTTACTGTAAGATTTAGGATTTTTTGTTTAAAATTCTTTGTACCTGTCAATTGTATGATATTGTTATGCATTGAATAGCTTGATATATTTATTTGGTGTACTTATTCAACTTCACTTCTTCACTTGCAAAACAAAGTCGCACTCCGATCAAAAGTGTTAGATTGCTTGATAAATATTTTTGAGCCTATTTGTTAATGACTTAAACTTTGGAGACGATACATGATTGAACACAATATGAGGACAAATATACGATCTTATGTTTAAATCTCACCATCTACTTAGACCAATCCCCAAGGATTTGGCCTGGTGATCAAGGCTTGGGTTTGGGGTGTGTTCATTTCAAGGTATCATATTCAAAACTTTCTATGTACAAATAATTTATTGAAATTAGTTCATACAAGGTTTTGTTTAGACTTTAATTAGGCCCCCGCTAGTGAATGGTGAGATTAATCCTCTAATTAATCGGTCTAGTGGAAAAGATACTAAAAAAAAAAAAAAAAACTCACTTGTTTGGTGGAGAGTAGCCACATGTGAAGCAACATCTTTTAAGTTACATCCCTCTTGACAAGACTTTTAAATGAATTGAAAGTGAAAAATTTTACATGATAACCTACTCTCAAATAACTTCCACAAAATTCATATTTCATACAATTTATTGTTCTTCATCAATTTTTATATGTTGTCATTTTTTTTTTGTTTTAATGACAGATCTATTCTAAGTGTGTAAATTTGGAGTTTAGAAATCACTCTTCCAAAAGGGAGTCAAATCTCAAATGACTTGAATAACAACTTGAGCGCGACTAACGATCCAAACTACCTCAGGAGTAATATGTTGTTCTTTTGATTACGTCATTGAGTATTTCTGTGTCCTATATATAGTGTAAAGCACATTTATCTTTTTCTTTTTTATTCTTCTTTTTTTTATGCCATTATTATTGTGACCACTAACTATATTTGATCATTCATAGTTTTTCAACTCTCTCCTACATCTCTCTATTATTGCACGCCTAAGAGACCCGTGCACTTGGAAAATTCTCTCCTTATTGCTTTGGCTTCAAAATTATATTTAAAGAATTGGTTGGTGCTTTGCATTTTCATTTGTCAATTTAATGCTCCTTCCTTGTTCATTTTCTATATATATATATATATATATAATATAAAAAAATTAATAAAGAATGAGACTAGAGAGAAAAATAGAGGATGACAAAAGCCCATTGGATAATACTCACTTTAAAAGGAGCTTAAGAGACATATGTTCATATGGCAAATTTCATTATTTACTAACTAAACCAAATGATGCATACTCCTTAGGTAGAACTCATTCTTAAAAATGATTTGTAGTCCCAGTAGGCTTATATTCAGATTGACAAACTCATTGTTAACTCACGTGAGATCGTATCAACGAAAAAATTTAATTCCCCCCTCCAAAAAAAAAAAAAAATACTAATACTAATACTAATACTAATAAAAACTAAAATGAGCATTTCTCTTATAACCCGTATACTCGTCTTGAAAGGAATGTTAGGGATAAGATTCAAAATGTTAATCTTAGATTACTATAAGCTTAATATATAAAATAAGTCTGATATCTATATCTGTAGGTCTATAGATATGATTGTATCTATTCATTTAGAATTGAGTAAAATAGTTCAATTAATTTTCTTTGGTATTATTTTTATAATTTTACATATAAATTGTGTATCTTATATAACAGGTAGACCACCATAATATACCCTTCCCTCTCACATACATGTACACAAGAATGTTTAGTTCGAAGGCATAAATCAAATTGAAATATATATTTAGAGTAAAAATAGACTATATGAAAACACAAGACTTGGAATTGTAAATACCAACTCTCATTTATACTATTCACCCAAAAACTTTCAAGGAAAAAAAGATTAGGAGCTCTAAATTAAGAGTTCTAATAGTTCTAATTGGTGTGTGAATCTTATGCGACGTGATGTTTTGGCCTTGATTTTTTTTTTTTTTTTAAATTTATTTTTCACATAATTAATGCTCTTTTAGAGCTTATAAATTAGAGGAATGTATCATTTCTGAACTCTCATTTATATCTTTTCATAACGTGTATCCACTAACATGATCAATTATTGAAGGGCCAATGATATAAAACTTTAAATGGTTGATGTGGATTTGTGTGCCTTGAATTATTAAGCATTAAAATAGGACTAGATTTTTCAGGAATTTTTTTTTATTTAATCAAATTTATTTCACCTCCGACGTGTATTTAATAAATATCACGTATGCGTAAGATCTATTATATGTAAATAGTGGAATTTTTTTGCTACATAGAAAACCATGTTGAAGATGAAGTAATTCAATGCAATATTTTGATGATGTCTAACAATTCTCCATTTTCCATTGTTATATAACCCAACAAAAGTGTTATTTTTTATTTGGTTGACTTTTCAGAACTTGTTTTTAATTTTGAAAATTTTAAAATTAGTTTGAGAAAAATTGACACAAAAAAAAGTTAATCTAAAATTTTCAAAATTTATTTTTGCACCAAAAAAAGAATACCACATGAAATGATGAGTTTTTTTTTTTTTTTTGTAAACTTTTTCACCAAACAATTTTTTGAATTAAAAAAAAAAAAAAAGATTATGAAAACTCAACTCAAAAAAAAAAAAAAAAAAAAAAATCCTCTCTATATGTTAGTAGTTCCTTCTATGAGTGTTTTTTGATATATATAAAATAGAAAATCAGTAGAAAGAGATTGGAAAAGGGAAAATTGTATATCACAAATGCTAGTCCTGGAATTTTGGTCCCTGATTTTTCTAGGAAAGGTAAGGTGGTGTGTAACGTAGGTGCAGGTATGAAATGAATCTGAATCATATAATTTGATATTTCTTAGCAAAATTCAAGATAAAATTTATGAAATTGTAATATTAATTAGTGATTGTATATATACTAGACCAATCCTTGAGTCTTCGTTGAGTGGTGGTTCAATATATATACTATTTAGGGAAATTCTACGGAAATATTATGTATAATTTTATTTATTATCTCATTTTCTCATTCTAAGACATAAATGAATGGGTTCCATATGCATTTATAAATGCTGACACCATTATTTTGTGTCTAAAAATGAAAAAATGAAATAAGAAATAGAATTATGTATAGCATTACTTGTAGTATATACATATGGATAATATAGTGCACTTCACTGTATATATACTAATCTATAGCATCAGCTAGCCTTTCTTCCAGAGATAACCTAGAGAAGCTTTTTGTTCAATTATACTAATTAATAATAAGATTCAAGAAAAAGTAATCTTCTTTTCTTTTCTTTTCTTTTAATAAAACCCAACTTTTTACCTAAAGAATATAGTAATTAATTATACTACATCTTTTATTACAAAGTGCATTAACTTAATTTATTCAAAGCCAATGTATGAGTACGTGGATGCAAACATGCATGTCTTCCTTTTAATGATAGAGAGTTTATAGTTTTTAGACACTATATATATCCATGAAAAGTAATTATAATTGAATTATTATAATGAAATTTTTATATCCTCTCAAAATGGTGATTGGTCCAAAACAATGGACCCCCCATTCATTTAAAATTGTGGACCTGCTTTGGACTAATTATAAATTATATTTTGTTCATATACACTTAATAAATGTGTAAACAAAATTAAATTTCTCTCAAACAGTGTTAAACCTTGATGAGAAGAAATCACCTTAAGATGTGGATGATTCTAAATAATTTTCAAAAGAGTATTATTATAAATAAATAAATTTTTAATTAGATTGTTTTATCATTAGACACAATTATTAAGTCCACATACATAAATACATATAAAACTCATGCTTTTATGTTTACTGCTAAAAAAATAAGGTTATTTTCCATAATATGTCTTTGTTGAATCATATGAATCAAATTAACTACATATAATTTTGGACAAATTACATTGGTATTCCCTTCTGTCATTTTGGTCTTTATAATTTTAATTAGCTCGATTTTAGTCTTAATTTTAAATTTTGTATCAATTTGATCTAATTAATAACGTCGAATAAGATTTTTGAAAGAAAATAGTGACTGAGTGTGTTAAGATTAACTCACTGAGTTTTGTCTATAGATGTATAACACTTGCCACTTATGTGTATTTTTTATAAAAAATTATTGGATTAAATTGAGACAAAAGTATAAATTCATGGTCAAAATTGAGTCAATTCAAATTATAAAGACCAAAATAATACAATGATCAAATACCAGTATAAAATATTTTATAATTTTTAATATATATATATATATATGTGTGTGTTCTCACATATGACCCAAAATTTCTTATCATAAAAAAACTGTAAATTGCTGGGTCCCAATTTTAGGAGACCAGTTGTCACTTTGAAAATGTGCTAAACTTTTTCTCCCCTCTCTCTAATTTGGGACTCAAACCGAACAATAATGATTTTATTGGGACCGAGTCAAACCTAACAATATATATTGTAGTAATAATCAGATAGCTAGATGAAAATTGGGTGTGGTGTGGTGTGGGTAGATAAGGAAATACATGATGCAAGAGCAGTTGGATTTATAAATCTTCTATGTAAATATCAATCAATATATATATATATAAATATTAATGGCGTGTAATCATAATTTTAAATATTAGTATCGAAATATGTTTTAATACTATTAAAACAATTATATATATAAATTTTTATTCAATAATATTAATTGATATATCAATAAATATCAATATCCTTCCACTAATATTTAGAAGCCTACATGTAACTCGTGGGTTGTGTATGCAAGGACCAGGAGGAGACATGAGATGGATGCGAATATGATAATGATGAGGATAGGGGGGGCATGCATGTTTGTTTTGGGGGTTGGAAATGAGAGAGAGAGAGAGAGAGAGATGGCCACCTTCTTCCACTAATGATTTTAGCAGTGGAATGGGAGCTTTTTGCAGGGCATGCATGCATCATTTGTATAATATATATATATATATATAAATAATGATAGCACTACACAAGGCAGGCACAAGGACTACTAGTAGTAGTAGCACCTCCCCCACATGAAATCACATCCAACACAAGGCTTGCTTTTGGTTGACACAATCATGGCCGTTCACTCAAGTAGGTTACTGTTTTCCATTTGAATTGGATTACTAACACAACACAAGGCAATCAACTCAAATCATACCCTACAGAAGCTTCTTCACTCACTGCTCTCTCTCTCTCTCCAGAAATTTTTATATATCAATAGGGTATTAAATGGTACTAACCAATCATAAATGTATATGCTCTTTATTGTTCTCTAAAATATCCAGCATAAATGTAATAAATTTTACTGTCAAAATCAATCACAATAATAAATGATACTACATGATATATGTCCTATCCCCATACAAAAATTACTCTAAATGGTCACACACATACATTGAACATTGAAGTTCTCAATCACTCACTCCACGCCAACTTTTGGTTGATTTCAGGTTGTTAAGCTTCAGGTGATCTACTTGCCTTCTATTTTTTATTTTTTTTCCCTCTGTCCAACATATTATCCTCTCTTGACTAATTTCAGTTAAGTAATTTAAGTTTGTCACAATGATTGAATAATTTTTATTGAATATCCTTAAATCAGAATAAATTAGGTAATTGTATTGAAGGTTCTTTTGCGTCACTGAAAATTACTTCAATGACCCGAAGTGTCAATTGCGAAAGAACCAATTGAGGAGAAATGAGAATGAACAAAATTTGAAGAAGAGTAGAGATAAAAGAGAAAGAAATTGCAACTGATTGAAAAACAATACAATTACAAAAAAAATGTACCTTAATGCTCTACTTCTACTGCGAAATATCTTCTACTATGATTATGGTTACTAGAACTACTCCTATTGAATCCAAGTGTTAGATTTAATCCCACGTTACCAATTTAAGCCACTCAAGTTTGGTAAATATAATATAAGGGTTTATATTTAATTTGCCACAAATTAGATTTTGTATTAGTAATGAAAGGTAGTGATCCTGAAGCTGATTTGGACTGCAATGCTCTGTTTTGGATGGTTGAACTTGGCTGAATTGTGTATTGATTGGGAGTGAATCTGGCGGGTGGATGCAGGGCAGCTGGGGCTTTGATCTTTGGTTGTGCTGTTATGGGTGCATTAGTACTGCTATCTTGGTTTGTTGGTCTCTCACCAATTTTGGTGTGGTACTAGCATATGATTGAACTTGCATATTGATGCCGATCTAGATGAGATGGATTTGCTTGCTATAATATTTTTTGCACTCATCTTTTCTTTATGGATATTATCCTTGTATTATGTACTTTGCGATTCATTAATAAAGTTTTCTTTTATTGATAAAAAAATAATAATAATAATAATAACAATGTAAGGACTACTCATTTTTTTTCTTTTCAAGATCAGCAAAAAAAAAAAAAAAAAAAAAAAAAATTATTGATGAAATTCAAGATTACAAAGAACAATATCAATAAAGGAAAAACAACATATGCAAAACGCATCACAACAAGTCCGACTAATTCCAACTAGATTGGCACAAGAAAGTCTCTCCATTCATGGTCATACTTGCTGACTGCTGGCCTATCACATGTCTTCATTAGTTCCAAATCTTCTTTAATGAAGCAGGCTTCTTTTCAATATGTGTTCATGTATCATTGGTTAATTTGAATCGGGCACCAACACTCATATTTATCACAAAATTTATTTTAATAATTTTTCAGCACTGATGCTTATCTATACTTCAAACTTTATGTATTTATAAAGAGTTTATTTAAACAAAACCAAATCAAATCAAACTAAGCCTTAAGTTCTATCAAATAAAGTCGACTACATCAATCCTTCTTTTCTACGTGGCCCTATCAAAAGTCATTTCGTTAGTCAAATTAAGTAAATCCATATCTCTATTGACAACGCTAACCAACGTTAATTTAAGCCTACCCCGTCCCTTAACATTTCCATCTACTATTACAGCATCGCATCTCTTCACTACTGCATCTGTTGGTCTCCGTTGAATATGACCAAACCATCTCAATCGATTCTCTCTCAACTTATCTTCTATCAGTGTTACTCCTACCCATTCCCGAATACACTCATTCCTAATTCTGTCTTCTCTAGTCTTGCCACACATTCACTTTAGCATTCTCATCTCAGCTACACTTATCTTATCTACATGTTGTTTTTTGGTTGCCCAATACTCTGTCCCATACAACATCTTTGGTCTAATAGTCGTTCTATAGAACTTACCTTTAAGTCTAGTGGGTATTCGTTTATCACATAGTACTCCAGACGCACTTCTCCACTTACACCATCCCGCCTTAATCCTATGGGCCACATCCGCATCAATCTCCCCCGTTGTTGTGATAATCGACCCTAAATAACGAAAATATTCACTTTTAGGCAGTTCTTGATTCTCAATTTTCACTTCTCCTCTACTTTCATTATTACTGTTACTATATTTACACTCCATGTACTTTGTCTTAGTTCTACTTATCCGGAATCCTTTAGATTCAAGAGCTTTTCTCCAAATCTCCAACTTTGTATTAACTCCTTCTCTAGTCTCATCCACTAGCACTATATCGTCTGCAAAAAGCATACACCATGGCATGTCATCCTGGATATTTTTCGTCAACTCATCCATAACTAAAGCAAAAAGATAAGGACTTAAGATAGATCCTTGGTGTAACCCTACAGTGATAGGAAATTCATTTGTCTCTCCAGCAGGCGATCTAATAGTGGTCACCACCCTTTCATACATGTCCCTAATCACATCAATGTAACTTTTTGTCACCCCTTTCTTTGTTAACTCCCACCATATTATATCCCAGGACACTCTATCATATGCTTTCTCAAGGTTGATAAATACCACATGAATGTCTCTTTTCTTTTCTCTATATTTTTATATTACTCTCCTCAAAAGATAGATCACTTCCATTGTTGACCTGCCAGGCGTAAACCCAAATTGATTCTCTGACACCTTCGTTATATCTCGCAATCTGCGTTCTATCACCCTCTCCCACACTTTCATTAGATGACACATTAGCTTGATTCCTCTATAGTTGTTACAATTCTGGACATTTCCTTTATTCTAATAGAATGGCACTAAAATACTCTTCCTCCACTCATTTAGCATGTTCCTAGTCAACAAAATTTTGCTAAACAACCTAGTCAACCAAGCAATCTTCTTTTTACCCAAACACTTTTAAGCTTCAATAGGGATATCATCTGGTTCTAAAGCCTTATTTGATTTCATCTTCTTAAGTGCAATCTCCACTTCAAAGTTCTTAATCGTGCGATAGAACCTATAGTCTTGGTTTATCGTATTACTGGCTATTTCTTCCCCTATTGCCATACCTCCATGTTCCTCATTTAATAGTTTCTCAAAATAGTTCTTTCATCTTTCCTTAATCTCTCCATCCCTCATAAAGAGTTTGTTTATATTTAAAAATTTATAAAATTCACCATGTTATATAGAAAGCCACATATATAAGAGTTGATAGATTTTAATGAAATTTATCGATAATATATAGGAACCCTCATTTTTCTTTCTTTCTTTCTTGCTTATAATTGGTATATCTATCCATAATATTATATATGTGAGCATATGACTTGGTGTTTAATAATGTCGTGGCTTCTCCTTCTGCCACGTGCAAATTTTCTTATCCTAAAATAAGAAAATATTATTCAAATGCGTGAGTAAGATTTAAATCCAAGATATTGGATTTCATTAAGAACATTCTTACTATTTAGACAACATACATATTATGATATTAATTTCTTTATTATTTATTTTTATGTTTATTTATTTAAATTGTACACACATTACATGTGTCACCTCGTAATATATATATATAGAGAGAGAGAGAGAGCAAGCAGCCTCTAGGAGGCTCAAACATTATCAGATCAACAATTTCAATATCAAAAACCTCAAAAGAGTAATATTATATTTCATATAACAAAGTGTAACATATATATATTTTAGCCCAACACCAAAAGCTGATTGGGGGTACCTACCAACTAAACAAGTTAGGTTGGACGATACCAGTTTCACAAAGCAAGTGGGTATCTTTTCGGTCTCTCTCTACTCTTACTTTCATTTCTAATAATTTCATCTATCTCTCTCTCTCTCTCTCTCTCTCTCTCCATCTCTTGTGCCTCGACTTAGTTGCCTTAGCTCAAAATTGAGGGTGTCAGAATACAAATATAAATTGTGTAAAAATTTAATTTGTTTATATAACGAGACAAATTCAAAAGAATTTTTAACAAGCCGAAGCATGAGTCCCATTAAAGGTAAATTGATTTGCTTAACGCCCCTAATTTTGAAATTCTATTGAGAATTATCAGTCTCTCTATTGGAGTTCCTCTAGCTTTTAGCATTCAGTTTTGAATTCTTTGTGAGGAAAAGAGTTTGTACTAATACTATCAAAACTTATGTACATACTGGTTTGAAAAATTCTACACTAAATACACAGAATTCAATTACAGAATCAGACATAATCCTTTCACATAATATGAAATAAAAGGGTTGTGTCTAATTCTATACTCGTAGAAGAACCGTACCTGTTTTGATTGCAGATTAGCATAATGATTACTTCAATAATTGCTTTTTCTAATACTTATACTTTATGAAGTGCACGAGTCATCTCTTGCTCAGAGAAAGTTATGTAGCTTTCGTTGCTCCACTTTAAGTTGCTGCTAAATGTAAAAAATTGAACTTGAATTAAACAATTATCACCACCTTTTTTTAGTAATCAGTGGTTAAGGTTAGTTTAAAAGCAAAAGATTGCCTTTGAAAATCTGATTGTTTATGCGCTATAATGGCGGCTTAGCTCATTCTTTTGATACAGATTAGTGCTCTCTACTAAAATATTCTCAGCTATGCCAAAAAGATTTGTATTAAAATTAAGCAACTAATCAAGGCTTAAGGTATAGGGCAATCTATGATAAAAACTAATTACATGCTGCCCAGTGCAGACACTAGCTCTAGGCTAGGCTGGGCTAATTAATTAATCAAAATTGGCTTCTAGACAACACAATAACATATCAATCTGAGTTGGAAATACTTTTCCTCAACAATTCTCTTTTTTTCAAATCTTATATAACCAAAGATTGTGATACTGGAAATCATGTAGGAAATCAAGAACTATGCAGTGCAACAAGAAAATCATAAACAAGTACTAGTAGAGAGAGCACTTTCTTTAAAATTTTATTTATCAATAATTTTTATGATGGAATTTATAATGGTAGAGTAACACTAACGCTGTGTTTGGTTGGAGGATTTGCGGAAGGATTTGGAAAGGGAAAGGGAAAGGGAAAGGGAAAAGTTAGGTGAAATGTAAATAAAATATACCTACATTTCACCTAGTTTCACACACATTTTCTCTTTCCTTTTCTAAATTCCTTCCCAAATCTCCCAACCAAACACAGCATAAGGATATTAGCAAACAACCATAATAAGCAATTTCTTGCTAATCAAACTAAAATAAAGAAAAAATCTTAAATTATCAAAAAAATGATTTTAAAAAATATAGATAAACAAAGGATAACCAAAACTGAAATTTCTAAAGTAACTTCAAAAATAATAACTTTTCTAAAATGGAAAAATTATAAAATTGTGAAGCAAAACGATAGAATTCGCTCAAAAAATATCTCATATCACATCAAAGTAGTGTATTTTGATCGTTGGGTCATTTCCAATTGAATATCAGTCTTTTGAAATTGATCCGCTAATGTCGGCCCGGAAACGTATTTTACAATTTTGCCATCAGAGACTGTTTGTTAACGTATTTTAATTGTGTGCTGCAAAATGTTGAAGAGACTGTTTGTTATAATTTTTGAAGTGGTTATAACTTATTTTGATTTAGGAATCTGTATCAAATTATTTGATGTAGCTTCTACTTATAATTTAATAGACAAACATAACTTAAATAAATTGAAAAAAAAAAACTGATTATTTAAAAGCTGAGACATGAGTACTTTTAGTTTTTTTTTTTTTGAATTATCAACTTTTAACTTAAAAAAATTTTACCAAACAGGACAGGAATGAGAGTGGTACATTATCTTAGTATGGTTCTTCCCCAGAAGGATCCATCACATTCCAATAAATAAATAAATAATATATAATTCAAATAGATTAATCCTAACATGTTTCCACTAAATCCACTACATGTCAACAGAAGTACAATATAAAATGGAAATTAATGGTTTAATGAAGTACATAAATAAGTAAATAATGAAATATATCTAAGATTAAGATATTCAAAATATTGAAATGTGGAAGTGCATGTAAATACGACAAATATGTCACCAATGAGAATTTATTATTTTTTTTTATAGGAAAATTTGCACGACTGCCTAATAATTGAACCATTATTAGCCACCGAAAAGTTGCACTTATTTAAATTACCCCATTATCATTATTATTATCATTAATTATTAAGTGATTATAGGAATTTTAAATAATTAAAAATTTATTTAATATTTTCGGAGTGCCACATGTTTGGACTCCTTAACCAATCATTATTCAATATGTTTTCTCATATTCTTCAATCACCCAACATAACACCTCACTTATCCACTTTCTCCATCAATCATAATGCTATAGAATATCACATGTCTATATTCCGGAATTGCTGAATAATTACCTCAAATAATCTACTAAATTTTTTACCAAACCTCTCACATGAGTATGAAACCCACACACATATGAGTTTGTGTGGGTCTCACACTCAGATTTGATAAAAAATTTAATAAATTATTTAGAATCCAAAACATTTTCTTTAATTATTTTCTCTCCCTAACTCTCAAATATGTGTCTCAATCTCAAGAAATTATTTGATAGGTTCGGCCTCTCATGTAGTCATGTACCTACTAAATAATAGAGGGTGCACAAGACTACCTTGTCTAAAAAATAGGAGATAAAATAGTTATATATTCTCTTCCTATTGAAATGGTATGATATATGTTGTAGGTTGGATCTACTAAATAATTACTCTAAGTTATACAAACTGGGCAGCCGTGTCATATTTGGAGAAATTGAATTGACAAATTGGTAAATAATAATTTTACAAAAACACTCATATCTGATTAGAAATAACTCAATGAGCAAAACTCAAGATTTCGTGGTGATTTAAGTCCCTATTTTATTTTTTTAACCAAATGTCATCATTTTATGCTTCCGATATTACAAATTAACTATATTTGTAAAGTTTGTTTTAATATCTACTTTGTTTAAGATTTTTCATTTTTGTTATGCCACTAGTTTTGGTAAGTTTCCATTGCTTCCTAGTATTCAAATTTGTATTTAATTATTCAAATTTACGACTTTGGATAATTTCCTTTTTTTTTAAAAAAAAAAATTATGTTAACAAGGGATTGGCACAATTTATTGTTTCTTAATAAAATTGAGACATGTCTATTTTATAATATATTGTTAAGTCTTAAATTTTAAAGAGAGTTAAATGATTCAGCCTCCCACACTCTCCTTATATCATAGGCTAAAAAACAAAAAAGAGTACGAAAAAGAAAAAGGATTGTGAGAAGCTTGAAATTGAGTATTAATATCAATGTCCTCATTGCCCTTAGCCTTATTTGATTGTTGTTGTTGTGGTTGTTGTTTTTTTTTTTTTTTTATCAACTTCTTATTTGATTGTTCTATATTGTGAGTATTCTTGGACTAAATAAAATTTGGAATAAATTACAAATACACTCTCTGAGATTTGTTTAAAATACAGATTATCTCATGTAGTTTGAAAAATTACGAATACCCCTTATTAGAATTTTTTATTTAACAGAATTAATTAAAAAAATAAATTCATAATTGCTATCCTATATAATAATAAAATTACCTAAATTATTAATTGAAACATATTTTTAACATCATTAAAAACTATTAATTGACTTGATGATTTATTAATAAAATGAGCGATTTGTTATGAAATTAAAAACCTCAAGACGTGAAATGTAATTTTTAAAATTACAGGAGGCGATTCGTATTTTAATCAAATCTCAAGAGGTGTATTTGTAATTTTCCTAAATTAGTATTTTGTATTAATCTCATGCAATTTTGGAAATGTCATTTATCAAGTGTTTGTTACAATTTTTTACAATTTGCAACCAAAGGCTTTAAGAAAATTTGGATGATGGAAAAGAATCCAAATTATGGATCACTTTCTATTCTATTCTATTCAAGAGCATGGCAACCGCACTTCGTACTTTTTGATAGTGCGAAAAGGACTTAATAGTTGGTGTCATTTTCACATACAAGACTAATAACTTATAGAGTAATGCTATATAGTTTTAATTTGAGAGCTCTAAATGGAACTCTAATAATGTAGAATAGAGAGAGATAGAGAGAGGAGTGTGGGCCCTACCTTCACATGGATACTCTCCACATCATTAGAGTTGCATTAGAGCTTTCAAATTAGAGCTCTAAAACATTATTGTAAGTTATATAGATTGGTTATTTTTAGATTTTTTTTATTCTTCTATCTCACTCAGTTCAATGGGCGAATTATACTAACAGTCTTTATAATTTAGAACTTGTGTCATTTTGACTTTTGACTTTTTAATTGTGACACATTTGATTCTGAATTTTGAATCTTATTTCAAATAAGGACAATTAAAAATACCATTGTTCTATTTCAAAAATAAAGTTGTTAATTTGATAAAAATATAAATTAATTTGACAAAAATAAATATCAACAAAAGATTTTTGAATTTTTAAAAATAATTTCTATCCACCAAAGATAAAATTATGTGAAAATAATAAATCTTTTAGACATTTATTTATTTTTTTATCAAACTAATTTTTATTATGTGTTTAGATGATGATCATGTAATGAGTGGTTGTTAGGCTTTTAATGTGTAATTGATATATTTAATATATAAAAAAAAATTTAGTTTTAGATTTTTTGATTTAATAGATTGGTTTAATAATGATATTAAAATTGTCGCCATATTTAATTTTTAGAAAAATAAAAACTAATTTAATGAAAATAAAAACAACCACCCATTACATGATCATCATCCAAACACATAATAAAAATTAATTTGCTAAAAAAAAAATGTCTAAAAGATTTATCAATTTTACATAATTTTATTTTTAGTTGGTAGAAATAATTTTTAAAATTTTAAAAATATTTGTTTGACATTTATTTTTGTCAAATTAGTTTATATTTGAGCACAAAGTCCAAACTATAGGGACCGTTAGTGTAATTCGCCCCAGTTCAATTATAATCATTGAATCCAGTCTTTAAATTTTTAATTATCGAGATTCTTATATGATTTTATGGTTAATAAATAATAATACAGAATGATCGAAAGATTTGAGAACAAAGGATCCTGAATCGTAATAATATGTGATTTTGATTTGACTAGAGCATTTAGGTGCAAGAGGAAGTGTTACTTTCTAGCATGTTGAAATCAATAATTAAAGTAAAAGTTGAGGAGTAAATCATATCAAAGAACCCTCTTATGCCCCGAGATTAAAGTTCGAATTATTTTGTTTTATTAAAAATATACAAGTAGGTAGCATTTAGAAAAGCAAGATCGGTGATTGCAGCAATTCGTGGAACATGTGGTTCTTCACAAATACCATCAATGAAACGTCTTTAAATCCTTTTCTCTACAAATACCAAGAATAAAACATGATACCAAAGAAGTTGGGGAAAAAAAACTTATAATTGAATCAAAACTGATTTGCCATGAGTTTATAACTCATATTTATAACAAGAGACCTCATACTATTGGAAGATAGTTAAGTCCATTCCTTGCTAAAAATGAAAATAATGAAGATAATTAGAAATTTGCTAACAATGATAAATTTGAGTTAAGCCACTATTTGAATAATAGAAAGTTGTTTCAAAACAAATGGCAGTCGAATAGAAAATTCTTAGAGAAAGCTATTACTAGAACAAATATTTTTGAAAAGCCAATAAAATCACAAATTTCGAGGTTCAAGTATTAAAAAAAAAAAAAAATTTGCTCAAAATTGTTTTAGGTATGATAAATTGGTGAGTTTTACAATTTGAACGAATTTGGAGTGAGTGCCTACAATTACTAAAATGCACATAGCAGAGACAAGCCAATCATTAAAGTAACCTAGGTAAAATGATGAACACAAAAACTGATCATAAAATTAAACACATAATAAATATGAATAGACAAGATTTTACAAAATTTATTAGTAGAATCTCGTCTAATTTTGAAATCAATTTCTATGTTCTTATACATATTCTAATGGATCTTGCTAACAAGTGTCTCTAAAGCACGAGTAAAAAATAAAAAAAATTAAAAAACACAAGATATTTTTTACTAAACTTAATACATTTTTACTAAAACCAATATATTTTTTTAACATTTTTACATATTTGCGAGGAATTTTTTACACACTTCCAACATTAAACAATACCCATTAGATACTTGTTAGCATTTGCCTATTCTAAAAACAAAACAAGAATGCATGAGTGAGTGGACATTGCCATTGCCATTGCCATTGGCATTGATGTGGTGGTTAAATATGATGTACATTCTTTTTAATAATATTATCATATTTATTTATATTTTTATTTATCATAATAATTTATATAAATGACGGGGACCATTAAATGATATCAAGTAGAAATCTGAATTAATTTTATAATGGTTAAATAGAGTACACAATTAAATATTTTATTGAAATAAATCCTAGTTTGATTTGAATTTTGATCCTTGTTACTTCATTAATCCTGTGGGTACTAATGAAGTGAATAGAAGTATAAGTGGTTGATGACCTGATCATGTCTCCTCTCTCTCTCTCTCTCTCTCTCTCTCTCTCTCTCTCTTATACGCTGGTAAAACAAACATTAATCTTGGAATATATGAAAACTCTATCCTTACAAACACATATACTGTCAATTACATATTGTTTTTTTTCTTTTTCTTTTTTACATATTAATTATACGTTGTGTTTAGTTGGAAGATTTATGAAGATATTTGAAAAGATAAAGAGAAAAGGTGTATGAAACTAGGTGAAATGTAAGTATATTTTATTCGCATTTCACTTACGTTTTTCATTTTCCTTTTCAAATCTCTACTTAAATTCTTCAATTAAAAATGATGATACAGTGAGTCCTGGTGAATGGGCTAGACCGATCCAAGCTCCTCAAGCCCACTGGATAACCTGCAAGTAAGTTCAATCGGGGAACGGGGTAGTCCCCCGGCGAACCCTCCGGTGTATGAATTAGAGAAGGTGATAGACGAAAAATGTAGAGAGAGAGAGAGAGAGGGATGGAAAACTTAACCTTCTTCTTGTCTTCGAGCTTTGCTTATATCCTTTGGTAATCATTTCGCTGCCTCAGCCGTTCTGACCTTCCCGCCGAAAGCTTACGCCGTGGTTCGTCTTGTTCAGTAGGGCGCTGCTCCTACCGAGGGTGTTGTCGCAATAAATGCTGTGATGGGTTGCATTAATGGTGATGTGCTGTGGCAATAACTTTGCAGATCTTTGTCTGCTGACGTGGCCTGTTCTGCACCCGCCACGTGTCCGAGCATCATTGGCCTTTTCTGCTCAGTTGGCCTCCAGCTGTACCGGGTTTTACTGACCGGGTTGTGCAATGGGATCTAAACGGTGGGCTTGGGTTTACTCACGGTGGGCCGTGGTCCTTGTGGGCCTATCCCTGTCAGTAGTCCCCCATTCCCGAGTGCAGCTTTAGTCCAACGAAGGGAATAGTAATAAGGAAGATGAATCCGACCGGTAGGGGGAGACCGACCGTGAGAGGCCGAGCGTGAGGGCGGCCGAGCGGGGTGAGGCCGAGCGTGAGGGCGGCCGAGCGTGAGGGAGGCCGAGCGGGGTGAGGCCGACCGCGAAGGTGACCTAGCGGGAGAGGCCGACCGTGAGAGTGACCGAGCGGGAGAGACCGAGCGCGAGGGCGGCCGAGCGGGGCGAGGCCGAGCGTAAGGGCGGCCGAGCGTGAGGGAGGCCAAGCGGGGTGAGGCCGAGCGTGAAGGCGGCCGAGCGTGAGAGGCCGACCGTGAGAGAGGCCGAGCGAGGTGAGGCCGACCGCGAAGGTGACCGAGCGGGAGAGGCCGACCGTGAAGGAGGCCGAGCGGGGTGAGGCCAACCGTGAGGGCGACCGAGCAGGAGGGCGCGGGGCTCAAGAGGCGGCGTGTCACGTGATAGGTAAAGTGGAAAAGACAAGGTAAGGGCAGAAGTCATCGCATCAGGACCATACACGTGGCAGGATTTCGGGGGAGGGAAAAGGTCAAGCGTTGGATCAGGAGTGAAGCGTCAGGGCATTATTATGGGCATTAATGATACAGTTTTGGCGGATGATTTGAAAAGTTTTTCAAACTGGCGAAAATTAACTTGGACCCTTGGAATACGGGTAAACCGTGGGCATTTGGTATCATTCGATTTACTTACCTGTTTTCAAGAACCCAAAACATTCCAAGTATCACACCATTTGTTGCGCGCGATACACCATTAGAGCATTTCTTCGACTTCCTAGTGCCTGCTTCAGAAGCGATCCGCAGACATACTTTAGAGATGGCGCATGAAGGAAACGTGAATGTGGGGGTGGACCCTCTGGGGGACGACGATGCAGAGGAATTAGCTGCACAATACAGGACGGAGAGGGTGGGGGAACCAGCAAGACGCTTCCATGGTTCCACCTTGGTGGCAGCGCCGACGCCAATTAGCGAAGCGGGGCCAGATCATTGGCACACAAAGGCGGACAAATCGACAATAACAGAGGCAGAGTTGGGGGCGATTCGCGAGAAGTACCAAATTCCGGCGGGGGTGGAGTTGTGGCTACCAACGTCGACGGAAAGGCCGTCGGACGCCAGGCTATGAGGGTTTTCCCTCTATGAGGAAGCATTGAAGGGGGGGCTGAGGTTGCCACTGCCTCAAATAGTGGTGGACGTGCTCAACCACCTAGAAGTAGCCCCGGGCCAGCTGATGCCCAATCTTGGAAGATCTTGATGGCCTGCGCAAGTGCATGGCCAAAGGCAAATGGGGGGGAGTCGATGGTGTTGGAGGAGTTAGAGAAGGTGATGGACGGCGCCAACTGATGATACAGTGAGTCCTGGTGAATGGGCTAGACCGATCCAAGCTCCTCAAGCCCACTGGATAACCTGCAAGCAAGTTCAATCGGGGAACGGGGTAGTCCCCCGGCGAACCCTCCGGTGTATGAATTAGAGAAGGTGATGGACGAAAAATGTAGAGAGAGAGAGAGAGAGGGATGGAAAACTTAACCTTCTTCTTGTCTTCGAGCTTTGCTTATATCCTTTGGTAATCATTTCGCTGCCTCAGCCGTTCTGACCTTCCTGCTGAAAGCTTACGCCGTGGTTCGTCTTGTTCGTAGGGAGGGCGCCGCTCCTACCGAGGGTGTTGTCGCAATAAATGTTGTGATGGGTTGCATTAATGGTGATGTCTTTGTGGCAATAACTTTGCGATCTTTGTCTGCCGACGTGGCACCCGCTTCGCACGCGTGTCCGAGCATCATTGACCTTTTTCGCCGGTTGGCCTCCACCATCTTGGGTTTCTTCGACCGGGTTGTGCAATGGGATCTAAACGGTGGGCTTGGGTTTACTCACGGTGGGCCGTGGTCCTTGTGGGCCTATCCCTGTCAAAAAACAATATTAGTACCTAAAGTATTATGTTTTGTGCCATTTTGATTATCAAAATTTCCATTGTCAATGTTAGGACAATGTATCAAATGTGTTAAAAGTGGTTCTCATGATTGATGCTGTCAATACTCATCGTTAGGATGAAAAGTATTTTTATATCTCAGGGAAAAAAAAATTAGTTATACACAATGTGTAAAATTAAAATGAAAAAAAAAAAATTGAATGAAATATAATTTTTTTTTCTCTATTTCTCTTTCTTTTTTTAAATCTTTATCTAAATTTATAATTCAAACACAGTATAAGTAAAGTAGAAATTAAAAAATATTCCTGAGAAACATTATATGTACCTTATAATTAAAAAAATGACATAATTTCATAATTTCTGAGTCATAACTAAACAAAACATGAAACATACCTAAAAAACTCATTAGTTATAATTAAAATAACATTATAACTAAAAAAATAATTAATCATAATTAAAAAATAAATAAATTAACAGAACTATGGTGCATACACGTACGCGGCCAAAGAAGGCCGATGGGGTCAAATGCCCCTCCCCCCTTAGTTTTGAACTTTTTTTTGTCATATACAAAATGTATTACCTTTTTTCTTTACACGTTCTTCAACTAAGGGTTTATTATATTATTCACAATAAGTAATTATTTGATATTTTAGAAATATTATATCATATTATTTATGTAATAGTCTAAACCAATAGTATAACAAGAAATCTTATTAATTAGATATAATGAACTATTTTTTTAGATAATCGACAGATCACTTACTGTAATTTGTGATTTCTTATGCTTCAAGTATCACATAGGTAACGTCATATAGTACTCTAAAACTGTTTAATAATTTTTATTCAAAATACATTATTTATAAGCAATATCATCTCTTTAATATTTTTTTGTCAAATAAAAATTAAATAGATTTCATAATAATTTGTGCTATAAATGATGTGTTTTTATTTTCTAAAATTAGAAATTTTGATCCATGATTTTTTATGCTAAAATTGCAACTTACATCACCATCCCACACTTAATAATTCGACACTATTATAAAATTTTGATTTGTCTCTATTAATAATGAATATTTAATTTTTATTTTTTTACTTAAATTTAGCTCATAAAAATATTTTTATCTTAATGTTGATCACTATTTTTTTAAAATAAAAAATTATAATTAATACGCATCCCTTTAACTTAATTTTCTGATTCCATCCTTGAGCGCATATGATACAGCCTCATTAGAATTTCCCAATATTCCTACTCCAATTTCTTAATTAAACCATTTCTTCTCAAACTGTAAAGATAACCTGCATCAAATACTACGATATGAATTTCTAAAATCAGAGATCCAAAAGGGCTTCCAAGCTATGGCTATCACATTATAGAATACAAACTATCATTTAAGTTGTATTTAGATTATAAATTAACTAAAAATTTAAATAAAAAAAGATAAATGAAAAGTGTAAAAAGTCTGTAAAATCTAATTATATTTCACTCATAATTTTTTTTCTTTCCAAATCTCAAGAGTGTAAAAATGACCCAGCCCGGCTCACCCAGGCTCAAGCTGGCCCAACGTCAGGCCTAGAAGTCTCCTGGCAAAAATCAAACCGAACTGAGCCTCTCACAAAATCTTCGCCCAAGCCCGAGGTGTACTCAGGATCAGATCAAGCCTAGCTACTTTTTTTTATTTTTTATTTTATTTTTATTCACCAAAATAGTTTTAAAATGTCATTAGATCTCGGGCAGGCTGATCCTTAAAGTGGGCCAAGCCAATTGAATCGAGTTCATGAGCCGGACCGGTCCCCAAAAATACAAAACCTAGGCCCAAGCCTAAGAGATGGGCTCCGGCTCAAACCTGGCTGCTCCGGACTATGGGTGGATTTTGAGTTGACGGCAGGCCTGGAATGATTTTACATCCCCACCAAATCTCTATCCAAATCTATAAATCAAAAGATAACTTTAATCTAAAAAAAAAACCACAAAAAAAAAAAAACCACAAAAACAAAGATATATATACAAGAAATACAAAAAAACAAAACTAAAAAAAAGAATTGAAACATTTTCCTATCCAAATCCATGCTCCAATACATGATCCAAACACAGCCTAAATAGTAGACATTAGGGACTTCTAGATATACCCAAATCAGATCTCCTTCTCCATCACTATGTTAATTATAATCTCAGAATCTCCTCATATCCCTTCATTATAAAAAAAATCATAAGCTTCCACAGACTGAATGACTCAACCTAGAAATTAATTTGAAATTGCCAAAAGAACAAGCAATTATAATGAAGATCCATAAAAGTCCACTTTTCTGTACATCCAACAATGTGTTCTGATGCTTACAGCATTAAATTTTTTGCCCCAAAATGGCATTTAAAAAAAAAAAAAAAAAAGAACAGGAAAAGAAAAGAAAGTGAAGTGATTAACAAACAATAAACTTGAACAATTAAACATTCCCTCGACAATCCTTCAATCTATTTTGAATAAAATACAACTTCTGCCCCACCAAAAAAAAAAAAAAAAACACCATTAATGCATTCTCAGAACACCACCAGCAGGGTTCACCATAAAATCTACCTAAAAACCGATACACCTACAACCATGTTTGTCGTTAGTTTAGTTTAAAAATAGATAAAAGCCATCAATTCACCCTCTGAAAACTGTTACATTTCAATTAGATTCAACAGGTAAATTCTGCAGGGTGTGTAGCCCAGGGAAAGGTCATTTGAGCTTTAACTTTAATGAACCACTGCAAACACATATAATTATGGAGAGTATTGCAGGATCATCGCATTACTGACTCTTTGACATATGCACGCCCACCTGACCTGCAGAAGCAAAAAGTTTGATCTGAGGATATTGCTAGTACGCTTATAAAACGGAGTTGACATTGAAAGGCTCTGAAACATATATTATGACTGTAACTTACGCATATTCAAGATGAATATTCATGAATCGAGGGTTTTCTTTGCTTTGTGATAATGTTACAGATCCACTAATAACTTGATCTTGTTCCACCTCTATTGGATCATAAAAGTAGATCAATGTCTGCAAAAATGATTTGTTAACCAAATTGGCACACAGAAGAAAGATAGAAAATGCATCACATGACACCATTTTCGAAGAAATATAGCTAATCACCAAAGAAAATCAAGAAACAAAAGGAATATCCAACAATGTATTGGATGACTAAGCAAGTATAATAGGCTTTGGAAGCCTAAAGTTAAGGCTATGGGTCACACAATCATCAAGAAACCTTTTTAATCCAGACAGAAGTGTCTATGGTAATATTTAGGAACTTTCTTTACATTTCTTCCAAAAAAGCACATCTTGTAGGGTTTCTACAAATACCGCTGACCCCTCCCAAGATTGCAGTTGCATCATATAACTCCTACTAGTTCTGTTGTTAATATGTTATACACAAATGAAAAGTACCCAATGAGAAGATCACGGGAAAAGTTTTGAAAGCTTCTAAAGGCAGGCATCTTCAGCTTAAAGAGAATGATACTGGTAATAATAACTCATTATAAGCAACTTAACAACACAAGGACACCAAATTTCTCCATTAATTTTGATACCTGACAAGTATTGAAATTAGAATCCACTTCATGCACTGAACAGGTATGTTACAAGATTTACTTCGCCAACACCTCATTTCAGTCATTTGAAACTAGAAGCCACCAGTTGTTCTTTTTTTTCTTTTTTTTTTTTTTTCAATTTATAAATTCAGAAATCACAAAGAACAACTATTGGATGCAAAGATTGCCAAACTCTAATAGTAACTCCCTAAAAGCATCTGGCAAGTTCACTCTACTCCTTACTTTTACATGAATCTAGTCAATAAATTTTGGTTGACTTAAATCCAAATAAAAGAAACATAATGAATAATATTCCTTCACACCCTCGTGTCCACCCATTCTTGAGATGTTCAAAAGTTACTACTTTCACACAACCCCGAAATGAGCCAAAAAATGGCTTTATCTTCTTTCTATGTTCACACATGTCAAATGGGTGATGCAACTACCTAGGAGTTCACACATTCATATGTATCATAAGTACATGTTCCAGCACAAACCTACTGCAGACAAACAAACAAAAAAGCAACCATCTGGCAATGATTACCTGTTGCCAATGTGTTGGAGGATCCTCAGGTGCAGTAGACAGCACAAGTGCTTCATTGGGATTTGCACGCTTCTTCCTTTGACTACCATCGATAGGATGATCAGTCGGAGACTCGATAACTGAAGATGGTGCATTATTGTCAGTGGGGAATATTGCAGGGCTGCTGAATTCAACATCGAACCAGAAAGCAAACCCATGAAACGGAGCTGAATGAAAAGAAGAAAAAAAAATTTGAAGTATTAGAATATTACATCACAAAAGTAACAAAAAACCATTTGTAAAACCCTGAAAAGGATTGTGACTTAACAGAAGAGCCCATGTCAAATGCAAACCAAAAATGTTTGCCAGCCTTTTAATTCTTTGAGATAAAAAATAACTTTTTAAAAGTAATAAAGAAACTTTATAAAATAAACAGAGAGAAAGAAAACTAGAGTATAAAGAAGGAAAAGTACACCAAGAAAAGAGTAAAGATAACAAGATTACATATCGTACGCAACTCTTCAATCTCTACTAATCAAAAACAAAGTGACTCCATTGAAAGCAGTTGACACTCAGGCAAAAAAAAAGAGGAGTCAAATAACAAAATTTATCCCATAAACCCCCTATGTCTGCCTAAGACATTCTTGCATTTCTGTCCAATCAAATTTTCCAAAACACTGCACAAACTACACTTCTGAAGAATTTTGGCTTTCCTATTAAGGCCAAACCCCCACTAATCAATCAACAGCATCTGAGCACGAGAGGGAAATGATAGCAATCAACGTCTACCAATTAGAGCAATCACTACTTTAGTTGCAGGAACCTCCTCTTGGGGGTGATGATGAATCTACTTCAAAATAACGATTCTTTGTTAGAGCAAGAATCTTGTTAAAACCACATTCCTAACTGAGATAGGACCTTTTCAACATATGAATCCCAAAGAAAACAAAAAGAAGAAGAAGAAGAAGAAGCTACAAAGTAAGAAAAAATCTATAATAGCCATTAGATTATAGAAAAAAAAAAATTAACTTCAATTTATTCTAGTGTTGAATAATTACATAATATTAACATATATTTACACACAAAAGGAATAAAAAAAATAAAAACTGTAATTGACACTAATCTCCAATATGTTAACATATATATTATAACTGAGGGAAAAAAAATCTCTTACAATATATTAATATAATTATATTTAGATTATATATAAATGCTCCCGTAGGCATTACTCTAAAAAGTATGGATACTGACATAGGGCATGGACACAACACAATAAGAATATGCAGACGCAGCATTTCTCTAAAAATTAAGACACAGTCATGCCAAGGACACTTTCAATATATACATATATATATATATATATGTATATATTATAAATCAGTATAAAACATTATTTAAATTAAATAAAGAATAACAAACACAAAAATAACAAAAATATTATCCAGTTATCAAAAAGACTAATCACTAAATGAAATTCAAGAAATAAGCATTGACATATTTTTTCATTTAATCAGTATTCAAAATTATATAATTTTTTTATCGGCATTCAAAAATTTCATAATTTCACATTTGACACAAACCAAAAGATTGTCTACCCAAAAATTAGTCAGCAACTACACAACATCAAGGACGTGAGTTTACTTATTTTTAAATGTAGTGGATACAATGCAATAGCTTATTTAGCTTATTCTCCCTATCTTCCTGTCTTTTTGAGTATTTATTTAGTTTTTTTTCAAAAAAATAAAATCAGATTTGTGCCCTGAAAGTGTCATTATCATGTCCAAAGTGTGTCCCATAGCATGTTCTCAACATGTCTCCAAGTGTCAGTAATTCAAAAAAAAATTCATGCACTTATTATACACATGTATGGGTGTCCCAGATGTGTCTAACACTGATACATTGATAATGGAGAGGATTCCATGCTTCCTAGGCGATTATTAAGATTTTTGGGGGTGAAATTGAAGTTCCAAGAAATATGGATAGAATAAGAAGACACCTTAGAAGCATTATAAGAACGAGATAAACAACACAATAAAGGAAATAAATGAGCAAATGAAACTTCAACCCTCCGTACGTCCTCCCAAAAGCAGACCTGCCCATTTCTAATAATAAAACAGATGGACCAAGAGAATCAATATAGACCCTGAGAAATAAATTTCTATAATTATCAAGAATTCTCTAGTTAACAACATGAGAATCCCAACTATTGCCCTAAATCCCTTACTCTTAATGACTGTAAGTGATAAAGAATTGCACTAAATCCCATACACTCTTAATGACTGCATGCTGTAAAGAATTGCACTCAACAAGAAATGCCCATAACCATTTTCCAAACAAGTCTATATTCTTTTCTGTAATGTTGTCTCAAAGCGAGACACCTTTATTCTTTGGAAGAAAAAAACATCCCCAACTAATCAAGTGGACTTACCTACCTTCACCACTACCTTCCCACAAGAAATCTCTCATCATTTTTTTTCCAATTTTATTTGTCACTCACTGAAATCTACACAAAGATAAATGATAAGTACACTTAGACAACACATACTGGACCAAAGTATACCTCCCCATTTAGATAACAAGGTTCTCTTCTACCTACCCATCCAACCTCTAACCAATCTTCTAAATCACTAGATTCCAGAAATCTTCAGAATCAAAGATTCAATGGGGCATTCCAAATCACTAAATATTTCAATGGCAAAGATTCAATGGGGCATTCCAATAACCCAACTAATGTTTGTAATCGACCTTTTGGAAGATTAAGCCCAATTATGGTGCTTTTATTCATATTCTCCTTAAGCCCTAGAAACCATTTTAAAAACTCTGAATATAGAACACATTGACCATTTCAGCCTCCTCAATAGAAGACATAAAATAGAATCACAAGCAAACTGAAGACGATACACTGAAACACCATTTCTACATATCACAAAACCATCCACTAAATCCACGTCCTTCGCCCTGTCAAACAACCCACCCAGAACACCAACCATTAATGTTAAACAAAAAGGGAGAAAAAAAGATCACCCTATCTAAGACTCCTAGTGGGTTTAAAACTATCACCCAATTTTGCTGAAAATAGATAACCCTACATCCATTTCCTCCATATTACTCCAAATTCTTTCTTTCCATAACAAAATCCAAGAATCCCCACTTCATGTGGTCATAGGCTTTTTTCAAGATAAGCCTTGAAAATGACACCCTCATTGTCTTGAGATCTATACACCACTGCCTCATTTACTATTAAAGTTATATCTAAAATCTAGCACCTCAAAAAAAGGACCCTGAGAAAGAGAAATGGTATCACCCATAACTACTCACAACCTATGCTACATGGACTCTTCTA
Source organism: Camellia lanceoleosa (assembly GCA_025200525.1). Taxonomy (NCBI): domain Eukaryota; kingdom Viridiplantae; phylum Streptophyta; class Magnoliopsida; order Ericales; family Theaceae; genus Camellia; species Camellia lanceoleosa. Next base: position 3,007,738 of record CM045769.1, read on the forward strand.
AATTTCTAAAATACTCGTGTAAAACACTTTACACTTGTATAAGGATACAAGATATGTATTCAACATGCCTAGTTCGAAATGCACCTAATAAGTATGTATAAGTAATCAAATTATGCATAAGACTTCTATTTACCTATAAAAATAAAATAAGTATTTAAGAAATACGAAATCTAGTCTTGTCATACTGCCCTTCACATTACCTATAAAAATAAAATAACTATTTAAGAAATATGAAATCTAGCCTTGTCATACTGCCCTTCACATGAGAATTAGATGAATCTAACTCTTAGACACATACAAAAATTTCAACAAAGGCCTTGATCTAATCAAGCTTAACAACAACAAAGCAATCTTGAAAAACGGTCATAGTAAAATCATCAGTCTGCAGAAATGTTTCTCCCTCACAATAAAAAATTGTCTCTTATTTCCATTTCACCGAAGGGTCTTTCCAACCAACTAGGCTTTTCTTTTTCTTTTTCTTTTTCTTTTTGATCAACAACAGAAAGATATTTCATTAATTAGAATTTAAATGAATATAAAAAGTGGACAAGAAGCCATCTACAATGAAAAAGCAAAATGAACCCAAACCAATTGGAAACCAATCCAACCTTCCATCCCTGGTCAATTTATCAAACCCAAAGAATACAACCTTAGTAAAAATAAAAAACTCATTAATGATTTGGTCCTCTCTTTCACAGTCCTCTGAAAACCAACCTCAAGCCTTCTTATAAATTTCTAATTTCCCTTTTCCCATTTGCAACATTATGAAACAGGTTAGAAAGAATATTTAAAGGAAAACATATAAAGGAAAAAATGGTCATTTGAGATGAAAAGTAGGATGCCGTATTTCGAGCTATAGATACATCTTGAAATCAAAAGATACTATGACATACATTTAGTTCTACAACAAATCAAAAGGCCTTCAAGATTGTTTTGAGAAGAGGGGATTCTGAGAGAGAGAGAGAGAGAGAGATTCTACCCCGCATCATTGACTTAAATTTAAAACTTGTTGTAACTGATTCTAGCTCATGACTTGTAATTGTATAGCAGTCCACGTGCTTTACCTGTTACCAAGTTAACAATCAATTTACAAAGCTTAACATCAGGATATTGCCACAAAATATTTATATACATGTAAGCACGCCATAAATTAGTCTTCTGGGAATCACACAAGACACAACCTCTAGGCAATATGCCCAAAAGAAAACAACTTCAGGCATAGCTGAACAATTTCAAAACTACCACTCACACCAATACAATACCCCCAAAGTGCATGCCACTCGTAAGGTACATACATCACAACATGACAATCAACTTACGTAAACAAAAAATATGCATCATAGAAACTGAGAATCGAAGACCTGTAATGTAAAGTTAAGAACCAATATTTCCCTTGCTTTGATAACTGCTTAAGACAAGTTTACAATACTTATAAAGCGGGTTGTTGACATATTGGAAAAATTCCAGTGTAGTTTTCAATGGGAGGACAGGGATGAGAAGATACAGAGGAACTTGAGGCATTAGATCATTGAAAATTCAGAGTGTGTGAAAGAAGCAAACATAGCATCCATCTCGAAACATGTGAAGCATGAAATAAATCGGCACTGCATCAATTATAATTTCCCAGCCACCAGCCACTTGCCACCGACCACCGGCTCACGCCCAACCACCAGCCATCAACCAGCATCCACTCACCACCACTTCTCTCCCCTCCCCTTCTCACCTTAACCCACCACCATCCTCTTCCTCCAGCCACCGGCTACCAACCAACCACTGGCCACCAGCCACCTACCATCACACACAACCTCATCTCTCTCCTCTCTCCACCAAGTCCCACCACCATCCTCTTCCACACCACCAGCCACCAACCACTTCCATCTCCCCAAAAACTAATAGAATTTAGCTATCAGAGATTGGGTGTTTAGAGGAACTTACAAGGCGTTTGATTATTGAAAATTCAAAGGATTGTGTGTGAGAGGAGCAGCTGCTTGCCAGAGGTAATTATATAATGTGCAACGTTCATTCAACTTGTTTATATTCAGAAGATGTGCAGGGATTTGCTGCAAACCATGTCTCTTTAAGAGGAAAAGGATCAGGTGAAGAAGGGCCATAGTGGCAGTGCCTCACTGCAGTTTTCGGTGATGATTGGTATGTGGTTTGAGGACTCATTACCAGCTTTTGGCTTACTGGAAAATCATTTATGATTAAGCTTGGTAACTTTGGGATTGAAGATTTATCATTTTTGCTGGTGTTCTGAAATGTAGGTTGTATTGTAATTCTCTGTTTGAGCTATGGTGCTTTGCTTAGTTGATATCTAGCCAACCTTATTTCGTTCAGTTTTATTAACCTTGGGTGCTGCTTTTTCTTGTTTTGTTGGGAGTTTGTGTCATCGTAGTTGGGAACGCTTTTCCAGCGTTAAGGATGTTTATTTTGGGTGTTATTGATGTATCAGTGAGTTGCTTAAAATGTACTCATTTGATCACATCAATAAAATTTTCTTTTGCCAATCCAAAAATAAGCCTACAATCCCTATATACATGTATTTCACACTAGACTCAAAAAGACATCGAAGAACAACAATAAGAAACTAAAAAATTTAAAAGAATAATGTCAAATAAAACCTCTTGTCCTCTTTCCAGTCAAATAAAGTAAAAAACGTTGAAAAAGGTTAAAAAAAATTAAATAAGCAACAGAAAGACTTTCTTGACTATGAGAGTACAAATCATGCCTAGTCATGTCCCCCTTTTCATAATCTTTTAACAGACACAAAGTAGGCAAAGGAAAGATGGAACTTACACCTAAAAGAAAGGTTCAAAGGGTCAGAGAAAACAAGAGCCATCTACTAGAAATGTGAGATGAAATGCAACTGACAAAATTGAAGAGAAGCCATTACAAAGGTATAATGATGTCCACCCCCAATCCCCCCGAGAGAGAGGGAGAGAGAACAAAATGAAGGTATCGTTGGGGAGGAGGTGTGCATTGAGGGACAGGAAGACTATTCTAGGAGAGCAACAGAACCAAAGTGCTCAAACATCAGATCTCCTATCTTGAAAAGAAGTCAACTTCCAAACAGAAGATGCAGCCTAAGGAACTGAAGGCGTCAACAATCTCTTTACAAGTTTGGAGCACATCCATGGACCAATAAGTGTCTGGTTGGCACATCAGTGCCCCTTTGATGAACATTCCTCCAGCAAAATCAAAACTTTGAATCATAGTATTGTGAACTCATGGAAACTGTTCTTACTTTATACACTGATAATTCAAATTTGGGTAAGGTGGTCTCCAAGGACAGAGTTGATCCACCCAAAAACCCCAAAAAAATAGAAGCAAAAATATTTTGCTATTTAATTTAAGGAGAGGTTCCTCCTACCCTTCAAAGGAGACCAGACTGCCATACAATCATCAGATCTGGAAGGTTTTAACTTTTTTCAGGTCAATATGTAACAAAAGATAGAACCTGCAAGAATATAATCAAAACCCAGCTGAGTTAGTCAAGTGGTTCAGGTTTTGGATCCAAGACTCCAAGGTCGCACAACCAACAAGAAAGATGTTTCACGTAATTTCCCAGCCAAAATGAGAAAATAAGAAGCATCTCACTGAAGCATTTCACTCCTTAACGAAGAGAAAACATCAAATTTCCTTTCATACATCCACTTCTACTCACGGATTAAATGACATAAGGAAACTGTTAAAGCCAAAATTAAGAGTGGACAGCAAGATTATCAAGTTTGCGAAGGTAAGGACAAAATTAATTCATGGTTAATAATGAAAAAGTTATTAGCAAGAAAATTTTCCATTAATGATCATAAAGATATATTGTCATATACGAATCAAGACACTTCAAAGGAGTTCATAAAAGTTTGTAATGAAATTGTAGTTGCAAGAGAAAATATTTCACATCCTAATATTGTTTGTGGTGAAATTGTAAGACTAATGAAGAAGATTTAAATACTCCAGAGGAAGTTCTACAAGGAGATCTTGACAACATTGAAATGAAATTTCAGCTGTACATCATGAAGAAAGTCAAGACAAATCAGAGATTGTTGAAAGGATTGAAACTTATGCCTTCGAATTGGAAATTACTTCAAAGGAGGAAACTGCTCAAGTTATAGAATTTTGCCATAAAAAGTGAAAATTCATTGAAGGAGACGATTTTAAAGATCCAAGATCCAATAAAATTACACAATTCAGTTCATTCACAGATGGATGTTAAGGAAGGAAGAATTGATTTTATTGGTGTCAAAAATTTTGATGTGATTTTCAACATACATTTGATTGATCTTGTCAATCAATTGAAGATTAGCTTGAAGAAAATTTTGCACAAACAATTCATGGAGACTTCTTGGGGATTACAACTGAAGAAAATGAGGTATTCAAAATATCTCTTTATTTGGCATGGAAGATGGCAGATGGAACTCGAGAACAAGTTCTTTCAAAGAAGAGGAGTTTGATGTAAGACAAGATTTTAAGAATTTTTATATTTTTAATTTTAATATTTTTGATATATTATTTGATTAGAATTCTTGTAATTTAATATAAATATTTTAGAATTATTAGGTTTCTTAATTTGTTTTGATTTTGTTTTTCCTAATTTCTTAGGTTTCTTGTTTTCTAAGAATAAGATTAGTTTATTGTTTCCTAATTTTAAATATATTGGTCTCCAAGGCTTAGTTCATGATAAATAACTATGTAAGCCTTATGGCAAAGACAACTTTGATGCAATATAATTCAGTTTCTTAAGAATTTCCTCTTTCTTGTGGATTCAAGGTTTTATTTTCTCAAGGATTCGAGAGCCCTTTTCGTCTACTAGAACGATATCTAGTCCCCCATGTATTCCACTGCGTCATTAACGTTCCATTGAACAGTAACCAACAAGATTTCCTTCTCCTTAACATTTATCTTGGATGATATTGCCCTTGTATCTTAACAGCAAAGGACTACTTTTTCCATTTTTTGTTGAAAGGATGGTGAAGTTTGAACTTTGAATACTCAACGGTGAAAGCAACTAATCAAACAAGCTCTACATAATAGATTCCAAAAATTATACAAAATTGGTTCAAGGATGGATCAACTCCACCCAAAAACCAAAAATTTAGCTCTTCAATTTGAAAAGTGGTTCTTCCACCCTATCAAAGGTCCTCTTGTAGAATTCTCCCCAAACCAACAACACGACAAAAAAGGATAAGAACATGATTGACAGACAAAAGATCTCTAGCCATCCTACAACAGATAAGAAGATGACTAACTTATTCCCTGTCCTCCCCACCCATATTACAAACTCACATGAATTTGCCTCATAATCAAATCATCAAAGGTCAAACCCCTCCATGGGAAAAGAGATGCTCTATGACCCACCAAAACTTCATAATAGAACTTTATGTCAAATCTATCTGAATTCAATCTCAACCACAGCAAAACATCATCTCTTTATCCAAAGAGTGGAAGAACATAACAAAAACTAAAAAGCTCCATCAACTCCTCCACCTCCAAATCATTCATCTCTCTCTCAAAAGCAATGTCCCAACAAACTCGGTTACCATCTTTTATCATCTAACTAAGCTCTACCCAAATCATGTGAGCTTATGTCCATTCAAATATAAATATCACGTGACATTGTGTGATATACTCAATAGATCTAGCTCAGATGGAGCCTAGAGACAGCTCTCCAGTAGAACAATAGTCCTCTCGAAAAAGTGAAGCTTTATGGTTCAAATCCGCCGTCTAAGATCACGTAAATGGTGCTACAAAAGGAACCAAGTGGTTTTAACATCTGGACCATTTTTTTCCTTTATCAGAAGCCACTAATGAATACTGGTCTTATTTTTGTCTGTTGTTTCTGTATTCATCCATATTTTCCATTTTACTTTTTCTTATAGGTAGTTTTCATGTTTTGTAGACCCACCAACAATAATAAGACTATATTTAACTTGAAATGCAAGAAAACTTTTAAAAACTGCAAAGAAGTTAATTCATTGAAAAACCGAAAACAAGGGAGCTCACCACATGTGGCCATGTCAAAACATTTTCACCGGATATTGTTTCAACAGATGGCTCTTCAAATGCACACTGCTTTGCTAACGGTAACATAGCAGACACTGCAGTCAATAACAAAATGGCAACTGTTAAATGAAAAGTAAGCCCACGAAATAGAATGGTCACATCAGGGACAGTTAAAAGGAAAAATGAACCCATCAACTACTCGAGTACTAAAACCTGAAATTAAATGTGAGAGAATTCCAACATATAACTCTATAACCACAAACTGTACAAGAATTCCAAAGGTTATATTTAAAGTATATGATAACTTACAAGGTTAGAATAGTAATTAACACAAACACATAACAATTCAAACCGAAAGGGTAGAAGAACGTCCAAAGAGGGAAAAGAAAAAAGGAAATGGATTAAACAAACCAGGGACTATGAGCATGAAGGCCTAATCAACTACAATTGAAGGTGACCCAAATGACACTCAAAATCAAGGTCAAAACCATGTATATATATATTATAAAATTCAAATTGAGTGTTGATTTCTTAAAAATCCAGGAAAAATGAAGCTTAAATTTCATAAGAGAGATAACATCTCACTGTTATGACTCTAGATGGTTGTTATCTTGGCATTATAGATACTCACTATCAATCCCATAGACGTTGCGCCAGAAATCAATGCTTTCAGTGTATCTGTCAGGATGTGTGATGGGAACCATGTACAACTGCACAGTAAAGACTAAATCAGTACTAAAACAACTAGTTCAATTCTAACAACTATCAGATTCTAAAACCCAACTCAACAGAGTACTACCCAACTCTTGAGGTTCCGTTACAGCACGGTCTAGGAGAGGCAATAGGTAAACAGCCTTACCCCCACTTTTTGTGGAGAGGCTGATTCCAATGGCTCAAACCCATGCCACAAGGCTGTGAGTGGATAGTACTTTCCATTGTGCTAGACCGGCTATAAGAAATGAATCTTAATTCAAATTGTGTTAAGCTAATAGTATAAAAATGTAAAAAATAAAATAAAATAAAATAAAATATCTGACAAGGACACCATTAAAGAGGGCACCAACCAGGTGTAATCATAGTCGGTATCAAGACATGTAGCTGTATCAATCACAACATATTGGTATTAGGAGTATAGAATGATACTGAATGATACGTACCAGGAATCGGATGTCGCGGTTGTGAATTTTTTGAAATTATAAGTAACTCCTCTAAAATTAATATGCATTCTTCAACTCTCCTAAGCTTAATTTGTTGCATTATTTATTCATTTTGAAGCATTAGTTAACTCTACCCATGCCCAGTGTCCATTCCCATGTCTGTCTGTATCCATGCATCTTAGAGGTCCCCTATAGCTCAAAAAACTGCCTCATCTCACAAATGAGGGGGGGGGGGGGGGGGGGGGGGAGAAAGATAATAGGCCCCTCCTCCATCAACAAATTCAACTCCCACCAGGACTTCCCAATACCTTCCCATTGAAGTTTGAATTATTATGAAAATCTTCATAATTGTCAATTCCAATACGAGTTATAAAAGCTTGTTCATATAAAACAATGGGTCTAATAAATAGTGTTGCAGCAGTCAATATTTACGAAATAAGCAAAATTGATACCGTTGCGTTCGAAGGAAGAATAAGACCTCCAGGTTTTAGCCAACGGTCTCTGGCAGTAATAATGCTCCCTAGCATGCTCTGCAAAGTAGTAGAACCAAGTTCCACCAAAACAATACGAACAAATAATGAATTGTCAAACTATTTAGTACACATTAAGATTGTACAAAATGACAAAACTCAGCATGCAATCAAGCACAAACATGTCGGTAATCACCTCATACAGAAGCATGTAGCCCATCCACTCTGAAATTATAACATCAACCTCTTCATCAATTTCAACATCCTGTAGTGGTCACTGATCAAAGTCAGTATGATTAATGTAAGGAAAACATCAAAAAGAAACGGCACTACCTTATTAGCTGGCTTAGAAAGAAGAATAAGTTGGAGAAGGAAAATGAAAATATTCAATACAATAAAATGATTTTGAATATTAACTTATAAAGCTGGGAAAGGCCCACATGTCTTACTATTGGTCCACAATGCAGCTAAATAGCTAATATGCATCATTATTTGTCCCACAAAAATTTAACAAGTATCATGGTATTATAGCATGTTAGTCATATCAGAAGCCACTTCTTTCTTTTGTTTGTATTATTCTTGAAAGCAGAAAAACTCATAATTAAAGAAAATTAAACAAGAACAAGCTGTAAATAGCAGCGCAAACAGAAAATAAATCAAAGCAACCTGCCCCATAAAAGTTTGGGAAGAAAATAATACACTACTAAGTATCATGGAGAACACAAAGATGTAAGGGAACAAACAAGCCAAGCTGAGCTGAGTGTAGACCTGCTCCAGCTTGACTCAGTTGAACATCACAGAGCTCAAGCTCCCCTCAATCTCATTAAAAAGCATAAAAATTGTAATCTCAGGTAAGCGGGGGATGAGCACAAAGTAGCCTGATTGGGTGCAACTCACCATAAAACCTCCGGTGGGGATTCCAACACATACAAAGTTGTGGGTATTCTGTCCAAGTTGATACATTAATTCGAAGTTGTTTGATTAGAGAGTTTTCTTCTAGGGAAACACTGGTTGCCACTAAGCAATTCAGCAACAAATGGAAAGGTAACCATGGATATGGTCAAGAACAGTTTGCCCAGAACCCAACATTGTTGATGTCTAGCACATTAACTAATTTCAGTAAACTTTTTCATATATAGACCACTAAATTTCTCAATAATTAATAAGATAATTTTAAAAAATAATAATAATCATAACATCCATAGGATATTGATTTTGGAGTAGGTCCGTGATTGTAGTATGGCAACACTCCATATTAGGACACTAATCCATCTAGTTAGATTCACATTTTCATGAATGAAGGCAAATAATTTTGGAGCAGAACTACAAGTTTAAAATCATTAATTCTTCAAGTGAAAAGTGGAGGGACTCCATTTATTTTGATGTGGTAATTCTGGTAGGCATCAAGACCTAAATTATTTGTAGCAATTTGATTATTAAAAAAATGACAAAGAAGACACGTATTATGTCGGTGGCATAATTAAATTTGTTCTTGTGGTATATTTTAACTATTAATAGCATTTTAGTATCGTAATAACCATGCAGTGATGAGGGATGATGTGTCATGTATACTTATGCTTGTGATTGAGATGTGGAAGGAAAGAATATTCAATGATAAATCCCCACATTGTCGGTTAGTATATAATGGAAGCTCAGGTTCCTACTGATGGTAATTATGGGTATATTTCTTACAGAAAGGGCTTCAATCAAAAACATAAGTAGCATTTACATGAGCCACAACAAAAGTATCTGCAGCACCATTCGCCTCTCTATAACCGAAATGTACCAAAAATCCCTGGCAATTTAGTTGACGGGATGAATAAGGAATGGTTGTAAACTGTGGACCAATAGAAAACACGACCACCAAGGAATTGAAAGGTAGACGATAGTTGTAGCTTGGTCTGCATATATACATTCTAGTGTCCAGTAACATAAAAAAATGTTGCCTAAATCAATCCAACAAATTCCTTGCCACAATTAGGAGCTCCTTATGACCGGCCCCTCTATAGCTCCACACTAGAATTCTCATTTTTTGATTGATTGGGGATGGGTTTGCAGAACTGGCTGAGGGTCGTTCAAAGTTCAGTGGCGTCACATGGTCTCCTCACTCCATTGTAGGTTCAAGGCGGGTTGGTCAGTCACTACATCCGCCAAACAAGTAGCTATGGAGCACGGATACTCCAAAAATGGTGCCATACAAGTACCAGGTACTTAGCGGGCAAATACATTTGGGTATGGCATGGGTACGTCGTGGATACAGCATGGGTATGGCACCGGTATGGCTTTGCAACTGCTAGAATTTGTTGCATCCTTTATTATTCTTCTTTCAATTTTGAAAATATCAAGTAATTTATTTCCAACACTCTTTACCCATGAGTCATGGTTTTGCTCTCTTTTGCATCGTGTTTTAGACAATCAAAAAAGAAAAAGAAAGAATTATATAACTTTTTAGACAAATTGTTCTCTTTTTAGTTTTGATATTAAAACTTTGATTTGTATGTTGAATGTTTAGCTATAAATTTTTTTAAAAAAAATTGACGTATCTGAGCTGTACCTGTACCCTAACTTTTTAAGAATTTGCTATATCAGCGTACCCATATACAAATCCGCACCCGCACCCGCACCCGCACCCACACCCACACCCACACCTCATAGACAAGTAGTCTCAATCATGAGGCTTAGACTACTGTCAAGACTCAAAAAAATGTGCGGTACACCAAATGAAATGATTGTATCAAAAACTTGTTTTTGCATAGTTTCATCATGCAATTTCAAGATATAGTAAATGCTCATGCATATTTATAAAACCTTGAGTTATTTTAACAATATCATTATCATCTTGTCTCATTTTCATTTTTAGATGATACCCCATGTGTCAACAACTTCAAAGTGCGCTCTCCCACGTTGATGACTTTCATTAAACAATTCCTATCAATTTTAATGAAAATAACCTATATTTATACTAAAGTTTTCAAAGGCATTCTTAGGGTGTGCATTAAGGAGAGGCGTGACAAAAACGCACCTATGAGTTGATTTTTAGGCGAAGCACCAGCTATGCATAAGCCTCAACCTAAGAGGGTTCCCATCAAGCACATTTTTTGCACTTTCCACACATCAACGAGTGAGACGTGCAACCTCGAATAAGAAGAAAATATACATATCATTGACATAGATGCAGAATCTCAAATGATCAACCTTCTTCAGAGTCCAAACAACTAACAATTTAGGGCTCTCTATTTTGGCTAAATGACCTTTGGTTGGACTCTTTGTATTTATTGCATGATAGGTCTCTTCCATTCTCTTCTTTCCTTTTTTTTGGCTAAATGACCTTTGGTTGCACTATTTGTATTTATTGCATAATACGTCTCTCCTTTTCTTTTCTTTTCTTTTCTTTTTTTCTGTTGATGTTATTGTTTTGCTTATTAGCTGATTTATTAATTCATTTTATTTTTAGGCATAAAATGGTTTATATGAGTTTTATTTGCTATTTCTTTTTTATACTCTTTTTATGCTATATTTATTTAATTTTATATTTTATTAAAATAAAAATTTCAAAATTCAAAAGGCTTATGCCTCACCTCATCAAGAGTAAACTGCCTCACCTTACACTTATGCCTTTAAAACTTTGATTTATACAAACTTGCGCATTCAATCCAATTTTCTTAATTTCTTGAACTTAAAAACAATTTTAATTAGCATAATTGGCATTTTGGTAGCACAAAATAAAAGATTAGTTCAGAACTACATCCAATTTTCATTCTTGCTCATATATTCCATAAAACCATGGCAATAAAAAGTCAAGTATTTCTAAAACGAAATTTGATTCCAAAAATACTAGAAATAGTAGAAAGTTGATTATAGAGCGGTTGAGCTTACTCACCCCTTTATATTTCAGATCCAGAAGAATAGTACCGAGTAGAATACTCAGGAGATGGAATGTTTCACCTCAGGGTCTACTCCTAGAAATATTTTGTACTATGTTGGCATGTAAAATTTCATAGGAAATTGTATTAAGAAGCCCCAATAGTGTAATAAAGAATTTTGTATAATATTCCAACTAAATCTTCTAATTAGTGAATATGTGCAAAATGTTATAGTACAAGATTTCTAAGCCTTGCATGCTCATAAATATATTTTGGTGGTAACTATTGTTATATAACATAGATAGCATTGGTTTAGGGTGTGACTATTCAAAGGTATCAAAGAAATTTCCATTTCAATCCATCACCATCTTCTTTGTTCTCTCGAGCTTCCATCTCTTGGTCTATCTCTTCTACAGTCGCTCATGGAGCACAAATGAAGCATATGTATTCCAAAAATGTTGTTGTACAAGTACCGTGTATGGTTATGCATACCGATACGGTTGCACGCGTACCAATTACACCCTAGGAAGCACGGATACGGATACGATACGATACGGACACGGTGATACAGCAAAACCTAAAAAAGCAAGATACGGGTACGGCTAGGATACGTTTGTAAAAAATAAATAAATAAATAAATTATTAGTAATGAGTTACACATAAGCTCAAGAATGTTGAGAAACCACAGTAATTTTATGATGCAAAATACTAATCTTTAAGAATTAGGTATTAATTTAAGACAATAGCTAATTTAGTTTTTAGATTTTCAATAGGTCTTGCAAATATTTCATTTCAATATCAAGTCTAATATGTTGATATTATAATATCAAAACAATCCACAACTTGACCCTATGCTTTTTTTCTTTTGCACTAGTCAAAAATATTCTATGCAAGTTTATTTACTTATTTATTTATTGATATTTAATTTTACTATTGTTATATCATCTTATTAATCCTTACTTCTATATAGTTATAGGGGACATGCATGATACAATGAAGGTATGTCAATTCGATGAATTCTATTACTTTAGCTTACTATGTTATTTTTATAAAAAAAACTAAGCAAAGTATTGTAAAAATATTCTATTTATCCTTACAATTATATTATATTATGATGTTATGCAAGAAATTATACAATTTTAATTTCGTAAAAGGAATAATATGTGACTTGGAGCATTCGATACTTCAAAATTAATTAAGAAGTATCCGATAACATGTGACTTGGAGCATCTGATACTTCAAAACTAAGTATCCGATACTTCAAAATTAATGAAAAATTAATTAAGAAGTATCCGATACTTTTAATAAGTATCTGATACGTATCCATAAGTATCCAAGGAGTATTGATATCCGATACGGATACGATACGGATACGTCTTCCTATTTAAAGTATCTGTGCTTCATAGATTACACCATATACCGTCTAGAAAAGTTGGGTACACGATGGGTACGTAGTGGGTACTCCATGAATATGGGGTTGGGCAAGCCAGGGCAAAAAACAAAATTTTTAGAATTTTTAAGGGCACCAAAGCAATTCTTCTTTGCACATTTCGAAAAAATAAATGAATTTAGGGTATTTTGCAATAATAAAAAACATAAACAAATAAGGTTTAAAAATATAACTCTCGCTCCTCTTCTTTGTCAATGGTCGTTCTCAAATCTCATTCGAAGAACGGCATCGGCGATTCCACTCTCCTTCGAAGACGGCAGCAATGGTTGATGACGAAGCTCAATGTTGTGATGAGTTTTTCTTAGTTCCACTTCTTTGATTCTTCCTCTTTCTTCGATTCTTTTCCGTAGCCACCACTCACAAAGCTAATGACCATCCGACGTCTCCCACCATCTAAGTTTACCATTTTCCTATGAGTTCCTGTGAGTTTTCTTATGTCCTCTTGCAGCCGATCTCCTCTTCTTTGATTCTCTTCTTCTTCGATTCTTCTTTTTCTAATCTAGATTTTTTTTTTCCCCCACATTTTTTTTGTTTTTATTTTCCCCCATGGCAACTAAAATTTGATGCTAGTCTACAGCCTTATTCCTCTTTAACCATCTTCAAAAAAAAAATTAGGTAATGCAGAATCACCCAATTTGTTATTGAGTAACTTTGTCCTCTTTTATTTTTGTTTAGCTTGTTTTTGGTATGAAACTCTCTTTTTCTAATTTCTCTTATGTCATGACATTAAAATAGCTCATTAACTTTACTTTAGTATTGGTATTGTTGAACAATGATTTATTTTTTGGTTTTGCAATTTCTTTTTAGTTATGGTATTGAACTTTGATTTGTATGTTGGATGTTTAGCTATAAATTTTAAAATAAATAAGGCCCCGTTTGGAAACAGACTAATTTAGTAACTTTTTGGCTATTTGGCTAAAATATGAGCTAAAAAAAACTCGTATGTTTGGGATGACTTTTTGGCTTTTTACGAAAAGATGTGCAAAAAGTAGAGAGAAGATAATCTTTAACTTTTTGGCATGGGTTGTTGGCTTTTTGGCTAATAACTTTTTGGCTTTTTGGCTAAAAAGGAGGATTCCCGAACGAGGCCTAAATATCGACGTATCCCAACCGTATCTGTACCTTACTTTATTAGATTTTTGCATATCAACGTACCCGTATTGATATCCATACCCGCACTTCATAGTGGAGCACTCTTCCACTTAATCCTCAATTTCCACTGCTTCACCCTTTCCATGCCCATCAAACCTTCACCACATCAGAATCTTCTCAACGACCTACCTCCACCAGCAAACCCCATCAAAGAAATTATTCCTTGACCTTTTCTATTACGATCTTGAAATCGCATACCTCACATTTTCTACGTCCTAAGTATTGTCCAAGTATTGTCATTGATGTTAGTCAAGAGTGCCAAGCATTTACACATGATAATGAAGTTCAGTACAGACTAAATACTGTAGGGCGGCTGGTCATAGGACCAATATAGACCACATTTCTTTATCGTACTAAACACTTGAATGCATGCGAACCATGCCACAGCTATCCTCATTCATCTACCTTTCTTTGTGCCTTCCATTGGCCTTCCAGGTAGCATTTGGAACTTACAGAATTCCTATGAAGTTTCCCAAAGACAAACACATGGTACTACCAGAACAACTTATACTAAAGTATATCTCCAGTGATGGACCATGATCCTTCCATCTTATCCACAGTTTGAAACCATCCCTATTCATCCCATCATGAACAAAAGGAAGGGCATATGGATATGTAGCCCTTGCTCACCAACTAGAGCAGACAAGGGCATTGTGCTTCTATGTTCCACACCCTAATCTTTCACAAAACAAATTGTGCATGACAGTTCAAGGGTCCTTGCTTAGTTGGTAAAAATAAGGGTTCCAACAACCTAGCCATCAATTTATAATATTAAAATAAAAAATAAAGCAAAAAGACCATGTTCAGCAAGAAATTAGAGAATTTAGTAATTTCTTTTCCCATAAGAAAACCCCAACAACAATTTCCCTCAAGGAATAACTTTACAAAGTAACAAAATCTATTAAAATACGAAATTGTGACAATTGCCTAAATATTACATATTTTTATCATGGAAGGACCTAACTTGACCTAACATCATGGCATGTTCGTACGAAACCATCTACTCAATGTTACCGACCCAACAACATCAACCCAATCTATTGTGCATGATTACCAAGCATGCACACAAGCTTAGCCAGTACATTACAAATGCAAGCTTTCTCCTTTGATAGTCATGCAACTATAATTTGTTGCCTTCGCCTCATGCACACTTCAACAATCATCAATGCTCAAATAATCATAGAAAACTAATCCAATTGTGGGCCCAAACAAACTAGTCTCTTTTGGTTCATCTATTTCCAATAGTTAGGCCATGCTTGGGTAATCATGACTCATGAGCATTCAAACACAAACATGCACTGCTAAATATTTCAGGGCACTCCAACAACTTCCAACGCAGTATTTTCAAATTCAAAGCCAAATTTAAGCATTCGTGCATATTTACATAGATAATGTATCTTCAAATCAATAGCAGCTACAATGATGACAACATTTAATAGTACATGGTTGTCAATGCCTAAAACAAGAAAAAATTGCCATAACATGTTCTTGTTTTACAAACACATGCAAAATTTATAGTTTGATTCTACATTTTCACAATAAATCTTGAGACATCTCGTATTAATTTTAAAAGCTGGTTCCTTTCACCAAAGGAAAAGACGCCTTCTGTTACTAAATAATCAAAATGAAGCAACTACCCAGAGTGTCAAACAACCCAATCACAAACAAGCAAAACATAAAACATCCCTGCTAAGCACAAAGAATATGTTGAATTGTTTAGAAAAGCATACCTCTATACGTCCATGCAAAACAATGACTGTGTCGGATAGGTTATTTGCCTTCACAACTTCATTCGCCTAATTAAATTTTTCAAAAGAATATAATCAATTCAAACCTTACATTTCAACCTCAACTCTGCACAAGTTATGATGTAATACATGTCTCATCTAAGAAGCACAAACACGCAACATGACATGGACTTGCCAACACAACAATTTTTAAAAAATGAAAGACATGACACATGAGATAAATACAAAAAAAAACATATAGTTTTATTAGGGGTGGGAATTTGGCACGTACCCCATTGACACGACTCAAATCGTACACATAATTAGAGGGTTAGGGTTAATCATTTTTTTACTCGAACCCAAATATGAGACGACACGAAAACACGAATATTAAATGGGTCATGTTTGGGTTGAACATGAACACGCGAAACTCAAAATGGACATGTTTGACCTACGTAAATATTCATGTCGACACGAACCTACTATTGGCACACATGTAACCCCGAATAGAACCTAAATATAGCAACCAAAAGATCTTGAGTAATTCATTCTCATCTGTTAGATTTAAACTTAAATTTCTATATAATATATACCTAAAGAAGTACAACCCTAAATTAATGATAAATCGGCAAAAGTCAAGATTGGTAAACATGATAGTTTTTGAATGTGTGGCAGCAGTGTTTTTGTGGCAGAAGTCAATGTGAAAGGATCACAACAATGTTACTTTGGATGTGGCATAACTGCAACATTATTATTATTAGTCTGGTATTGGATAGAAACTTGTTTTTCTTTTAAAAATTTATTAAATATTTAAATATTAATGAGTGACAATAGTTTAGATTGGATGTGTAATGGATTAGTGATGAATATTTTTAATTATTTTCACAGATACTGGCATATATATTATCATTGTGTGTCAATAATTAAATAAGTTATTCTTATGCATGTAATGTGAAATATTTTTTTTTTTTTTTTTAAACAAGCGGTACAATTTGCTTATAATCTAAAATATGAACTTTTCCTAATTGTATTAAGCATGCCATGTTAGGGTTTAACCTAATTATAAGTAGGTCATATCAGTATCAAGATAATTGACACATTTAATTAAATGGGCCATGTTAGTGTTGGATTGTTTTGAACACGAACCCGATATGACATGACACGGCACAACTCCCACCCCTATGTTTTATATATTTGTTATATGCCATATATATATTTTTCATTAAAAAATAATATTTAAAAATGCAGCATAACACTAAAGTTTAAAGGAGGAAGAATTAATAGGCATGAATCTATATTTTTTTCTTTTCATTCTATCCTAAGTTGTTTTATTGAAGCTTATAATGTGTTTTGTGTTTATCTAACGACAGAGATGTATGTCTCCCAAGCCACAGAAGAGTATCCTGGTCTAAAAAATAAAATAATAATAATAATAATAATAATAGTAGAACGTGCTTGGACAGGTGTCTTGACACTTGTCGGTAAGTGTCCAAAGAGAACACAACATCTTCTTAAAAGTGTATGCGCTTTTTAGTATCTCATACACATACAATATCTAATCAGTTTGTTAATTGATTGTAGCATTAAAAAAAAAAATGAACTAAACCCTAAGCAGTATGGAATAGGTAAAGGAAAATACACAAATCTAAAATTTTATCATCCAAGATGTCCTCTTAAAAGAGAGATTGATATAGACTAACTACGGAAGTAATTTTATGGTGAAATATATAGAAACAGAAAAAAACGACAAGTGGTGACAAGTAGCTTGCAAGCAACCAACTCCATAACAAGTGAGTGATGAACTACAAGCAACCACATTTATGACAATTGAACAAGTGACAAGCTACTTCTAAATAGCCAACTCCAAAGTAGGCTAACTACTGAGTAATTTTATGGTGAAATACATAGAAATAGAAAAAGAACGACAGATGGTGATAAGTGGCTTGCAAGCAACCAACCCAATAACAAGTGAGTGATGGACTATGAAGCACAGGTGCGGGGGTGCGGGTACGGATATTGATATGGGTATAGGTACGATACGGGTACACCAATACAGCAAATTCTTAAAAAAGTATGGTATGGGTACAGTTAGGGTACGTCAATTTTTTCAAATTTTTTTTTTAAAAAATTTATAGCTAAACGTCTAACATACAAATCAAAATTTCAATATCAAAACTAAAAAGAGAATAGGTTATCTAAAAAATTTTATAATTCTTTCTTTTTTTTTTCTTTTTTATTGTCTAAAGCATGATGCAAAAGAAAGCAAAACCATGACTTATGGGTCAAGGGTGTTTGAAATAAATTACTTCATATTTTTAAAATTGAAAGAATAATAATAAAGGCTACAACAAATTCTAGCAGCTGCAAAAAATAGATAAATAAATAAATAAAATCACCTCGCCATACAGGTGCCATACCCCTGACGTACCCAAATGTATTTGTTGTACCCGACATAAATTCGACAAACCCGGTACGCATACTACCGTACCAGTACGCGTACCCGCACCCGATAAGTATCTGATACTCATATGGCACCATTTTTTGAGTACCCGTGCTTCATAGGTGATGGACTGCTACAAGCAACCACCTTTATGACAACTAAACAAGTGACAAGCTACTTCCAAACAGCCAACCCCAAAGTAGGCTAACTACATAAGTAATTTTATGGTGAAATACATAGAAATAGAGAAGAGGAGGGGGGGAGGAACGACAGGTGGTGACAAGTAGCTTGCAAGCAACCATCCAACTCAATAAGAAGTGAGTGATGAACTGCTACAAGCAACCACTATTATGACAACAAAACAAGTGACAAGCTACTTCCAAACAGCCAGCTCCAAAGTACGCTAGGCTAACTACAGAAGTAATTTTATAGTGAAATACATAGGGTCTGTTTGGTAACCATTTTGTTTTCAGTTTTTCGTTTATATTTACAAAAATTTTAAAAACTAGCATAAAAACTTGTTTAATAATTTTTTTTAGTTTATAAATAGTTAGGCCAAGTTTGGGAAGACTAAATAAGTGCACTTTTTGACTTTTTATGAAATATGGGTTGGATTTGAGTTGGGTTTGAAGTGATGTGTTAGAGAGGTGATGTGACTTAAATAAGATGATGTGACTTAAATAGGATAGTGATTTTTTGACTTTTTAAATTTTTTTGAGGATGCCAAACTTGGCCTTAGTCTTAGTTTATAAATAAGGGTGAAAAACAAAAACACGAAAAAGTTGTTTCTCGTTTTTTAAAAACCAAAAACGCAAGCTAAAAACACAGTAGGAAAAAAAAAAGTTTGACTACACTTGTGAGGTTTGGTGTTCAAAACTTGGGAGACACAATGCTAAAGCAAATTAAAGGTAATATTATCTTCTCTGTTCTGAACCATCAATGGTAAAAAAAGACTAGCTCTCTTTCGCTTCTCTCTCCTCGTCAACGAACTCTCCATCATTGAGCTGCTCTACATCATCAACAAACTTCCAACCTCCAGGTCTCTTTGTCCTCTCTATCAGTGCTTGATGGAGATCCTTGGATTCTGCATCGAAGAAGAAGAGAAGAAGAAAACCTGCTGCCGACGAAGCATACTCGGTGCCGACAAAGCCATTCTTGAAGAAACTTGAACAGATTTTTGGTGATTCTTTAAAATTTTTGGTGATTGTTAATGATTCTTGCATTGATTCATGGTGATTCTTTAAAAATTTTCTCAAATAATTCTTCTCTAATTGATTTAACATAACAATAAACCTTTGTCTTCTTTTCTTCCTCTTTGTCTTTTTTCTCTCTCTCTCTCTTCATCTTCGTTCTTTTAAGAGTGGAGATTGAATGGGACCATGGTTTGTATTTGTGTATATTATTAGCAATAACATATTATAAAATTATAATTTTATGATTTTAACAGTGGACAGTGAATGGGACCTTAGTAATAACATATTATAATTTTATGATTTAAATGATTTTCATTGTTATAAATAATTAAAAAATAAAATAAACATTTTATGCATTAAAATTAACAAACATGTTTTTGGATTTTTGTTTTTAAAAATTTTCAAACAGTTTATTCAAACTAAATGTGTTTGCAGTTTTTGATTTTCTAAAAATAAACAAAAACTAGTTTACAATTTTTTTTATAAACATAAACCAGGAACGTAAACGTTACCAAACGCCACCATAGAAATAGGAAGGGGAAAAAAAAAACCGACAAGTTTTGACAAGTAGCTTGCAAGCAACCAAGTCAATAACAAGTGAGTGATGAACTGCTACAAGCAACCACCTTTATGGCAACTGAACAAGTGACGAGCTACTTGCAAACAGCCACCTCCAAAGTAGGCTACCTAAGGATAAGAATTTTTAAATTACCATTTTATCACTAACAACGAAATTCATAAACATACATAAGCTAAAGATGCTTCAATTTTGTCTTAAAAAGAAATTTTGTAAATCATATATTTGGTTTAGTTGATTTCATAGGTAGGCTGAGTTGTGGCTTTGCGATCACTGTGTGTATACTGCATATTGTGTGTACCTATGAAGCACGGGTACTCCAAAAATAGTGTCGTACGAGTATTAGATACTTACCGGGTGCGAGTACGTGAACCGGTACAGCAGTACACACACTAGGTACGCCAAATACATGCCGGGTATAGCAAATACATTTGGGTACGGCACCGGTACGTCGTGGGTAGTACACCAGTATAGTGAGGTTTTTTTTTTTTTTTGTTCAGCTGCTAGAATTTGTTGCAATCTTTATTCTTCTTTCAATTTTGAAAATATCAAGTAATTTATTTCCAGCACCCTTTACCCATGAGTTATACTTTTGCTCTCTTTTACATCCTGTTTTAGACAATCAAAAAAGAACAATAAAGAATCATATAACTTTTTAAACAAGTTGTTCTCTTTTTAGTTTTAATATTAAAACTTTAATTTGTATGTTGATGTTAAGCTATGAATTTTTTTAAAAAAAAAGTCGTACCCACACCCTACTTTTTTTTAAGAATTTGCTGTATCGGTGTACCAGTATCGCACCCGCACCCGCACCCGTGCTTCATAGGTGTGTACAAAGGTTGTGCCCCTTTTGGCACCTTTAGTAAATCTACTTTTCCTATCAAAAAAACTAAATGCATGCTAATTTATCCACACAAAAAAATAAAAAAAACTAAATACATGCTAGCCTAAACTATAACAATACTTAATTGTATAACTAGTTTAAAAGAAATCCAACTCATTTAGTCCTATGTGTTGTCCCACAATATTTATCAATGCAATAAAAATACCTGCACCGCAATGTCACTAGCATCCACTGCATAGACCTGGTAAGACAAAATTGTTACAGAAATGAGACAGCATAAAAAATGATATACATTGAAATGAATGAATTATGGAACAAACAAAACATATTTCACTAAAAGAATACACCTAGACATACTAAAGTCTCTTATTCATACAGAAAGCACCCCATGAAGAGGATAAGAGCTTTATAACTGCTATCAATTGTGACCTATTCAGTTAAGATTACAATCTTTTAAGTGATCACAACTGCATCATTTGAGGTACCAAGGTGATGCAACCAACATAAATGTCACAAGCAATTTTCAAGATTTACTCAAAATTACAATGTGGTGAACATGAAAAGCAAGGATATTTCTCCCTAAGGCATAACAAAAGACAAAACATCAAGACAGACCAAATTTTTAGGATTTCCTAGGGGACTTGAGATGGGTAAGTAAATGTGATAAGAAAGATAAACCAAGTAATATAATTAATAAATCTAGAAATACAAAAAAAAATCTCAGTTTCTTTTTTTGGTACAATAAAGGCAGGAGAATGGGGGAGATCTCAGAGTTTTTGAAATATAACACATGAAAATTTTGAGAAATTAACCATTTAGTGAAAACTGAATCATATAGCCACAAAGGTACAGCCCAATTTTTACCTATATGACTAGAGCAGCTAACAGTGTGTCTAATTTACAAGAAAATTGTGTATTTAATCATGGATGCTACAATTTTCAATAGAATGGTTTGTACAACTTTTTGGAAAAGAAAATTTACAATTAAAAAAGATTGACACAATGCAACAAATAAGTTATGTTACGGATTTTTATACAAACTGTTAGAAATACTTCTTGGGGGGAAAAAAGGTCCTAGAGTTGTTGGGCCTCTGGGTTCCAATTTGCTACTAGCTTCCACCAACATGAAGCTTATCTCAACCATCAACCAATAATTCCTTGTTAGCTCAAATAGTGAACCTCCGCTCCAATGTTCAGCACAATGATTACTAGGTTTCAAGGAGAATGCTTGATCAAAATCACAAACTTTTTTCATCTGGAAAAGCAAAGATGTTATTCACATCATAGGCATTCATCATTTCTTTTGTTGCATTGTTTGCTCTTTGTATTTCCTAGGCATCTCTATAACCAGCAGTAGTTACAGTAAACATTCACTCCAGAAAAGTCTAACAACAGCTGTAAAAAAATATGCATTCATCATATCATGGAAAATTGTTGTACAAAGTAGAATTAATTATGCAACCCACCAACTGAAATCATTCAAGTAGGTGCAGCAAGAATTAACTAAAAGATAGCTTACCCGTTTGGCACCTGCTTGAGCACAAAAAATAGAAAGAATGCCCGTGCCACATCCAACATCCACTACAACCTGAAGCATGAGAAGACAATACAAAATAAATGTACAAATAAATAAAAAAGAGAGACATAAATAAAATTTGCAGTCTTCCAGCCACATAGATTAACTGTGGCATCCACACGAAACTTAATATATAAAAAAAATATATATATATATTGTCTCTCACATATAAACAGATATTGGATATAAACATTATGCTATATTGCTATGAATGTCAAGGAGGTATTAGGTGCATTACAGCATATATCTTATCAAAAGATTATGTTAGTAAGAAACATAGAGAGATTATATCATAACAGAATAGCAATACAATCTTACTTTTCCTGCTATATAATTCTGATGCTGCATAACTGCGGCTCTATAAGTTTCAGTTCGCACGCGATCCTGTATAGTCCAAGAGGAACAATAGCGAGTGAATGTTATAAGAAGCGAACAATCAGCGGCAAAGTGCAGTAGAATCCCTGAATGAAAATGAACATTGAAATCCTCATTACTCCCCCCACCCCCCAACTATCCTCGAAAAATGGAAATGCAAAAGTTACAAACCCCTAGAACCCAGTAAGGTTTTTAACTTTAAAACAAACAATCGTATATGAGCGTTGATCGAAATCCTCATTACTCATCGTGTTTGAGAACTAACCCAAAAGAACCCAGAAATGGTTTTTTAACTTAAATCGAACAAATGCAGTGCAGACCCAAATAAATACCCAGAGAGCTCGAATGCGAAAGCGCAATCAAATCAAAATCCAAAAACACAAATCTATGTACTGATCGATCATCTACGAGACAAGAAATTAGTTCACAACTCAAAAGATAAACACGGGGGGTGTGGGAGTGCGGAGTAGAATGAATAAAACCTTGATCATCTCTTCGTGAATACCAACGTGAGCATAAGAGTGGAAGTAGGCCATGTCGAAGTCGGTAGGAGGAGGAGGAGGAGGGGGAGGCATGTCTCTGTCGGAGGCAGAAACCCTAGTTGTTGCAGAGCCATCTCCTCCTCCGTAGTCACGAGACCTGCGAACCCTATTGCCCCTCCGGCTCAGTGAACCACCACCACCGTTTTGGTGGTGGTAGTGGTATCCATTGTTGTAACCCTTGTTCGCTGGTCGCAACATTTTGCTTCTCTCTCCACCAACACCAACAGCACACCACACCCCGTCCGTCCGAGACAGAGAGAGAGAGAGAGATGGAAGAACGGCGAGAAAAGGGGAGCTTCTATTTGCACCCACCCATTACTTTCTACACCCATTACTTTCTACACATATCCTTTTTAATAAATAATTTGTTCGGGGTGTAACATTTTGAAAATAAATAATTAGTTTATAAATAATTAGTTTAGAAGTAACATTCTGAAAATAAATAATTAGTTTAGAAGTAGAATTCTAAATTTTTATTATTTTTTTGACATTCAACTTCTAAATGTATTTATTTAATATTCATAATAATAATTTCACTCGAAAATAAAATTATAATAAAAATAATTTTTATTAAATGTATGCAAAAAGAAGAATAGAGATGTTCAAATAGAAGCTTCCGTGAGAAAAGAGAGGGAGGGCCTTCAAATTACAAATCCACCCCTCTTGTATGATAAATTATTAAAATAGCCCACCCTTTCAGACTTACAACAGAAGAGGTGCTGCTCCGACTAAGTCACAGCAGCGATCTGTTATGAGTATATCGTTTATATAAAAAATCAAGTTAAATAGAAATTCGTAATCCCATGATCAGATTCAAATTATTTTACAAAAATTATCAAGATAATGTCAACCGTTTATTTTTTAGAAAACAAATGTGTTCTTGTTATGAAACTCTATTAATTTGATTTTTTGTATAGATAATCTATTCAACAAACCCTACAATATGAACAGTTCAAATCATCAAAAAAAGACTCAGAAAAAGCCTCTACGGGCTCACAGCAGATCGCCGATGTAATTTAGTCACAGCAGCATCCTTAAATCTCTTACCACGTAGTTATATGGTGAAAATTAAATTTGTATAATAAAAAATTTATATGTAACATAAATTTAAATCACAAGATGATATTTGTAATATTTTGAAATTTTCAATTCGTTCGAGCATAAGAGTAAGTACTCGAGCTGTCTTTTGAACCATCTAGTACTTTGGTTTGCAATATGAAATTATAAGAGTTTGAATTTTTCACTTGAGCACATATTTGTCCGCTCGAGTAGTCTTTTAAACTATCTAGTACTTTGGTTTGCAATATGAAATTATGAGAGTTTGAATTTTTCGCTTGAGCGCATATTTGTCCGCTCGAGCGGTTTGTTCCTTATGCAATCAGAGATGTTACAATCATTCATTCACTGCTAGAGCGCCAGAACTACCGCTCTACTGGTATGTTCGAAATTAACGCATTTAAATTCCTTTTTTAGATCAAATTCATTTCATTCCACTTCCGACCCTCTAAGCTTTCTAACTTAGATTTCATCTATTTCACTAAAAATGACCCCTAGTTCTTGAGGCAAAAACATAGAGTATGGTGAGATCGTCATTTTAAACCGATTGGATCCTCAACGTCACTCATTGGGTTTTTTCTCATCTATTTCCTTTTCTGTAAGGTAGGAATTTCCTTAACTCTCTTTAATAAACTCTCATAGATAGATACATGGTATTTTATATTGCATGAAAAATATGATTTTGAGAAGAGATTTTCGAAATGTATGCAGATGGTGGTTATGGTTTGAATCAAAATAGTAAGTCTTATATTTTAGTATTGATTATGAGAAATTGGCGTCAATAGAATTTGATTATGATAATGGAGATAACAAATTTATATAAAATCTTTTTGTTTAAAAATGCTGAGAAGCAAAATAAGTAGATGAGTTCATGATTGTTAGGGTTATGTTAAATATTGTGAATAAAAGTTTTGTTCATGAGAAAGAGAGAAATGATTGTTATGAAATTGCCATATGTCATATATAATTGTGTTTTGAACTAGTGGAATCAATTAAAGAAAATTATGAGAATTACATTATTTTATTTAGAGTGTTACTATTAGCACCTGCCTAAATTCTTTGGACCCTCAATTTTTAATTTTTCTTTTATTACAATTATACTCTAAAGTAAAATTATATTAAAAGATATTATTTAATGAAACATCCACCTATCAAATAAGAACTAATACTATACAATATTGTATACCCACCCTCACCCCTACCTCTACCTCTACCTCCAACTATACGTATTCCATCTTTCTAAACCCTAAACCTATTACTTTTCATAACCATCTTAGACTCTGAATGTATCCACTTCATTACCATCATAAACCCTCTTGAACTAGAAACCCTGAACTAGAAAGTTCTTTGCAAGTCTAACGAATTACTCTTCATCAGTTATTTCATTTTATAGAGCAATGGAAGACAATGACAGCAATTCTGATGAGGCTAGCATTCTATTGGTAAGTTTATCTATCTTGCATCAACATTCTACATTGTTTTCAATCGTTACTGTTTTGTTCGAGCTATTCAATACTGGTTTGCCGACTGTTAAGATTATGTTCGGTAACACAGTACTGATCATAAACATTTAGTTCAATATATATATGGGTTTCAAATAGTAATGTTGATAGTCAATACTAGTGTGCCGAACGGTTTGACTTTTGTACCTTCGATACCAGATTGTGTTTTTCGTAAGGGTTTTTCCCTCTAAAATCCCCTTTTATGGTAAAATAAACCCCAAAAAAAAAATGTGGTAGGAAGAAAAGAGGCAATACTGTTGATAAGATGGTGTAACAACCCCGACCTATGATTAACTAATAAACCTTACTTAAGAATGCTTAATTAGTGATTAAGACGAAATTTTGAGTTAATTGCCTATGCTATGTGTTAATTGTGTTTATATCTGTCCATGGTAAGAATATTTATCTGTGTTTTTGTTTCGGTATGTGAATTGAAGGCCTTGTCAGCGCCTGAACACGAAATTGACTAGGTTAACATGTAATTGGAAATTTTTAGAAATTTATGGTAGGTTTAATTGAAATTCGATTTGGAGTCAAATAATTAGAATAAAATAAAGCCAATTAATTAGTCTTAAGTCAAGCTTAATTAAGCTCCACTAATTAGCCTATATAAGGCCACTACCAAGCCCAAGACTTCCTTGTCCTCATCCATTTTGAGCTCAAACGTGTAGAAGAAGGAGAAGAGAGGGAGAGAATGCAATTCAAAGAGAAATGAGAAACTTGAAAGGAAAAATTAAAGAATTGGCTTAGGGATTCAGGAACTTGCTTCTTAGAGTCCAATTGAGAAGTGTGGGTAAGATTTTAACTCATAAACCTTCTACTTAAGACATCAATGTATGAAATCAAGAGATTTATATGTTAAAAACATGAGAATTGAGCTTAGAAAAATGAATTTAAGGGTATTCCATGCATGCATGTACATTTCATTAAGTGTTGGAGATGTTTTCAAAAGAATTCTTCTCTCCATGTGGTAATTCTAGTTTGGTTTTAAGAATTCAATATGTTTTTGTGCTTAACATCTCAATTGATCATGTTTTGGAAGGTTTGAGTTCATATCATTGCATGCATGTTATATTTTCACAATTTCAAGTTTGATTTTGAACAATTGGCATGCTTTTGGGCCTTGATTTTGTGAAATGATCTTTAATTCATGTTGTTTAATAAGTTTAGACATATTTTCTCAAGTTTTGGGCCCAAATGATGTGTTTTAAGGCTTTGAATTTGAGTTTTGCATCTTAAACAACAATCTGAAAATTTCAAAATTTTGCATCATCGTTGGAGCGACCAAAGCTGCGCTCGAACAACCATTTTTTGTTTTGCACCATGGCTCGAATGACTAGAAGTTGCGCTCGATCGTAAAATGCAAACTCCCAGTAGTTTTGCAAACAATTACACGGTGGCTCGAGCGACAAAATGTGCGCTTGAGCAAACCCACTTCTACTCAGTCCTTGGCTGGAGCGACCTTCGAGCGTAAAAATCAAGCAACCAGTACTTTTGTAGAGTTTTGCAAAACGCTCGAGCGAACTACCCTGTTTTTGAAAATTTGACTAAATATTCCAAAGTACATTTTTGCATCTTCATTACATCTCAGACATTACTAAGCCTTAACTAAGATATAATAATGAGGGTAAAGATTAGAAACACACCAAGATAGAAAAGAAATGAGTTAAGAGTTTTCCCAGTGTATGTTTCAATGTGTATCCACTATGTGTTTGTATAGGTCATGCGCCATAAACTGTCTGATCTGTCTGTTCCAACTGTTCTGCTACTAGAACTATCTGTGAGTAATAACTCTGTAAAGTTATGTTCAACTTTAAGTATTTTCTAAATGATATGATATGACCTGATATCTGTTTTCTAAAATCTTATCTTATGATTAAATCAATAATTGTCTAACTTTCTAAAATGTATTTGTGACATCTTTAGCATCATGTGATATCTATTATTTGCTCAGTATATGTCTAATATAATCATGAGTCAACTGAATGTCTCATGTAATTACGAGTCAACTGAATGCCTCATGTAATCATGAGTCAATTGTACGTTCCATGTGATCATAGGTCAACTGTTATGGATTCTTATGAACATCTTTGTGCACATGAATCAATTGTTTATGTCCCATATAAATGGGTCGACTGTTCTGTTAGCGCCAATGGATGCAACACGTATGATTTTCTATGAACTCTGAATATGAATATGTATAAGAATATGTTTGACTCTAAACTCTGAATTCTGAATCTACTATGGACATCATTTATTAAAACCTTTACTCTGTTATTATTTACTAGGCTCCAGTTCACTGTATTATTTTATGTATGTGGGTGATCAAATGATGATTGCCTGGAGGTTGGTTCTCTTGTGCCTCCCGAGGGATTTCCTATTTTGAGAAGTGATCAAGTTTTTATGAATCAAGTTTAAGACTTTTGTTTCTTTTGTTTTGTCTGAACAAGCTTCTGTTCTATTAATGTATTGGATCAAGACCCATTTTGGTTTATCCGTATATGAAATGACGTCACAATGATGTAAATTATGTTTTAAATTTTCGATCTCATGTATGTCTACACAGCTCTATGGATATTATATTTTGATGTTTGCCTCCGTTAGCCCCTTAATTTTATTTAATTTGTTTAGAGACCTTTGGTAGTCCGAGGATTACTGGCCGGTTACGATGCTAAACCTATAAGGGCGGGTTTAGATCATGACAGAATGGTATCAAAGCACGTGTTATACCGCACACACGAGTCCATACGAGCTATAGGATGTCCTAGAAATGAATTAGGGACATTACATCTGCATATGTAAGTGTGTGTGTGTGAAATATTTGAACATATCTAACCGGAAATGAAATGAAACCGTGAAAAGAATTATTTGCCTATGTTTATTATTGTTTTGTTTACCTATAGCAAATAGAAAATACAAGAAGTGATGGTGCAACTAAATCCTCTGAGTCCCGAATGAACCAAATGAAGCGAATGCTTGAAGCCTTAATAGAGTTGATGATGCAATAACAAAGATAACAACCTCTGCCTCCTTCACCCCCTCCGGTCTAAGTAGAGCCGGTAAACAATGACATTATCAATCTGACTAAAAAATTTAACAAGATGAAGCCACCAACTTTTCTAGAGGGTATTGAGTCATTGAGGGCCGAGACGTGGATGTTAGAAATTGAAAAGTAATTTAAAGTGTTTCCGTGTTCCGAAACTCAAAAGATTTTGCTAGCAATCTATATTCTAAAAGATGAAGCTCGTCGTTGGTGGATGTTGATCCAAAATAACAATGGGACCATGATATGGAATCAATTTAAGGAAATTTTCCACGAGAAATACTTTCTCCAATGCTTCAAAGATCGCAAGGTGTCGAAATTTGAACAATTAAAACATGGTGGCATGTCAGCGGCCAAGTATGAGACCAAGTTCACATAATTAGCTCGTTTTGCTCCACATATAATGGATATAAACTATAAGAAGGCCAGAAAGTTTGAAGGAGGCCTTAGCCTAGATGTATTTGATCAGATTGGTGTGTTAAAACTGCCTAAATACATGGATGTACTTCACTGAGCTTTAATGATAGAAGCTAATTTTGTCGTAATGAAACAAGTGAAAACTCCAACAATTGAATGGAAAGGCAAAAGATCCAGATTCAATTTCAAAAAAGGCCGTTCATTTTCTATGACTAAGAAACAAAGTACATGATCTACTAGCAGTTCAAGTCAAAGTAGTAGGTCTGCACCTATTTGTGCCGAATGTGGAAGAAAACATAGGGGTGTATGTCATTGTGTATCGAGTTCTTGTTTTCGGTGTGGCAGACTTGTCCACATGGTGAAAGATTGTCAATTAATATCGGAAAACGCCAATTGTCTTGCGGCAAGTTTGGCCGGATCCACTCCTGGACCGAGATCAAATATGAGAACCAATAGTGGGAAAGAAACTTTAAGGCAAGGTCGAGTATTTGTACTCGTGCTTGGTGATTTGCAGAACACCGAATCCATGGTATTAAGTATACTCCCTATTTGTGCCCAAAATGCATATGTTTTGATAGATTCTGGATCTACACACTCGTTTGTGTCGCATGCTTTTTCATTGAAATTGAGTAGACCTCTAGAATCTATGAATTATTTGTTATCTGTGTCTACACTTTTTGGGGGTTCAATGATGTATGCATATGTATATCCTGCGTGTGATATTATGATTGGTGATGTACTATTATATGTTGACTTGATGCCTATGGCTATTGATCATTTTGACTGTTGTAGACACCCCATTTTTGACCGACCTTAAGACTCAGACGTCACTGATTGAGCGCTTAGTGATGTTGCATATTGTGCTCGTTCAGAAGTCTCAGAGTCTCAGCCGTGAGCCTTGTCTCCGAACTTCCGAACCCTTTTTGTACTTGGCCTCGGTTTGCGAACCAGGCTCGGTTTTCTCTGTTTCTTTTCCCAGAGGGAGGGAGAGGTCTAGTAGATCATCTCTCGGTGGCCGCGGGCTACATTTCATGGTCGTAGGCCATTTTGGCCATTTCGGAGCCCGGTTCCCGATTTTCGAAGCTGTTAGGGCGAGTGCTTCGGTTCGGAACCGCCTAACCACTTCCGTTTGCTCCGGTTTTTGGCATGCATCTTATTTACTTCCTTTTGAGGGACACTGCGGTCCGAGAGACTAACTTCGTGGTCGAACACCACTCCCGGTGCCTATGATCGATTTGGGGCCTCGGTTGCAGCGTTTGACCCCGAACCTTCATTCTGCATTGGTTTTTGTTCATTTTTGGCACGGATCTCTGTTTCATCACCAGGAAGGTTGTAGAAGGGTGGGAGGCCAGTAATTGCTCTGGAAACCAGTTATATTCCATCATCGCCCCCCAACGCCCGTTTTTCTCACTTCAAAGCCAATGTTGACCACCCTAGGGCCACTTTCCTCAACTCTAACCCCCATATTTGTGATGTACACATCTGGGAGGCCACCAATATTTGGTGGCCGGCCAGTAATTCCCTTTGAACCTTTTGAACCCCTTTGAAAAGTGGGTTGTTCTCTCTCCTGGTTCACAGTTGCCAATTTTTGACCACAGGGTTGTGTTGAGAACACATGGGAGGCCACTGTCTGTGGTGGCGGCCACTAATTGACTTAGCCCTTTGACCCTTGGTCGATCGGCCATGGGGAGGCCGACCACACTAATACTGGCCATCCTTACACCTGGCACATCACAGAAATGCACTTTGTTCCCTCCCAGATTTTGTATCCGGGGGGGCAATTTTTGGAGGGAAACTTGGAGTGATTTCCCTCCCTTTTTTTCCCCCTCTTTCTCCCCCTCTTTGGCCTATATAACCAGTACCTCAGGTCTGGTTTTGGGGTTGGAAAAATTTACTTTAAACTTGCATTACACCTTTCATTCTTCCTCTCTTCCAAACACTCAAATTTCCCAAGTCTCACACCCCTTTTTCACACCATCACCTAGCACCACACTACCATATCCATTCCAGCAGTTAAGAGGGTCTTCTCAGAGGCTAGGAGGCAGCTTTTCTTGGTCCAAGAGGTAGCAAAGGATTGGTCTACAAGGGTGAGCACCATTTCCCCTTTTTTTGAGCTTATTTTGTACCATCTCTTAGCCCTTCCTGCTTGTACATTTGAGCTCCGGCCATGACTAAAAGTAGTGTTTTTTTGAGCTCTATTTCATGTTTCATGAAGGGCCTCTCACTGTTTGAGGCCCCCATTTTGCACTTGCTTCATCATCCCTCTTGTATGCCTATTTCTTGTGTAGCATTTTAGGATTATGTGTAATCTCTTTTGAAGCATGTTGTAAACTGTAAATAGGATTATTTTGAGCCCTTCTTCAATATTGTAGAAGGGCTCATCACTGTTTAAGTCCTCTATATGCTACTTGCTTTGATATCCATATTTTAGCCCCATTTTTGCATGGTTTATTAGCCTATTGAGCTTATGTTTTTGGACCTTGATCCGAACTGAAAATGGCCTTGTTTTGACCCCCTCTCCATGTTTTATTAAGGGTATATTGCTTTTTGGGGCATCATTTGTATACTTTGTGTTTTAGCCTCTTTTTTAGGCCATATCTTGCATTGCATTTTGAACATAGTTTTACACTGTTTTGGGCTCGACCATCAACTGTAAAAGGTCATATTTTGGGCCCCTGTTCAACATTGTTGAAGGGCTCTTACCTGTTTGGGACCAGCATGTATCAGTTCCTTCTTTATCTCCATTTTGGCCCTTATTTTGCATAGCATTTTGAGCATACTTTTATCTGTTTTTGGGGTTAGTAATAAACTGTAAAACATCATATTTTTGGCCCCTCTTCAATATTGTAGAAGGCCTCTTCTCTGTTCGGGGCTAGCATCTGTGAGTTGCTTCAATATCTTGCTTTCAGTGCCATTTTTGAATGCTAGCTTGGCCTCATTTATGCTCACTGTTTGGCCTTGATTTAAACTGTAAACATGCTTTTTTTGGGGCTGCCTTGCTTCTGTCTTTACACTTCATGTTCAAATTATGCATGCATTGCATAGCTATAGGCCATTTCATGCGCCAAATTTCATGTTTCGGGGCTCGTTCTATGCATTGGGTACCATTTCACCATGTTTCAGGGTTGTTTTGCATCTCATTTTGCCTCTGAAATTTGTATGCTAGTATGCCATTTTCCATGTTTTGGCGCATGAAATGCCACTCTAACAAGACATGGCAAAACATGGAAAATGACATACTAGCATACAAATTTCAGAGGCAAAATGAGATGCAAAACAGCCCCGAAACATGGTGAAATGGTACCCAATGCATGGAACGAGTCCCGAAACATGAAATTTGGCGCATGAAATGGCCTATAGCTATGCAATGCATGCATAATTTGTACATGAAGTGTGAAGACAGAAGCAATGCAGCCCCAAAACAAGCATGTTTACAGTTTAAAGCAAGGCCAAACAGTGAGCACAAATGGGGCTAAGCTAGCATACAAAAATGGCTCCGAAAGTAAGATATTGAAGCAACTCACAGATGCTGGCCCCGAACAGAGAATGGGCCTTCTACAATATTGAATAGGGGCCAAAAATATGATGTTTTACAGTTTATGACTAACCCCAAAAACAGATACAAGTATGCTCAAAATGCTATGCAAAATAAGGCCCAAAATGGAGATAAAGAAGTAACTGATATATTCTGGTCCCAAACAGGTAAGGGCCCTTCAACAATGTTGAAGAGGGGCCCAAAATATGACTTTTTACAGTTGATGGCCGAGCCCAAAACAGTGTACAACTATGTTCAAAATGCAACGCAAGAGATGGCCTAAAAGAGAGGCTACAACACAAAGTATACAAATGATGCCACAAACAGCAATAGACCCTTAATAAAACATGGAGAGGGGGTCAAAAAAAGGCCATTTTCAGTTCAGACCAAGGTCCAAAAACAGAAGCTCAATAGGCTAATAAACCATGCAAAAATGGGGCTAAAATATGGATATCAAAGCAAGTAGCATATAGAGGACTCAAACAGTGATGAGCCCTGCTAAAATGTTGAAGAAGGGCTCAAAATAAGCCTATTTATAGTTTACAACATGCTTCAAAAGAGATTACACATAAGCCTAAAATGCTACACAAGAAATAGGCATACAAGAGGGATGATGAAGCAAGTGCAAAATGGGGGCCTCAAACAAAGGAGAGGCCGTTATGGACGGAGCTCAAATGTACAAGCAAGAAGGGCTAAGAAATGGTACAAAATAAGCTCAAAAAAGGGAGAAATGGTGCTCACCCTTGTAGACCAATCCTTTGCTACCTCTTGGACCAAGAAAAGCTGCCTCCTAGCCTCTGAGAAAACCCTCTTAGCTGCTGGAATGGAGATGGTAGTGTGGTGCTAGGTGATGGTGTGAAAAAGAGGTGTGAGACTTAGAAAATTTGAGTGTTTGGAAGAGAGGAAGAGGGATGGGTGTAATGCAAGCTTAAAGCAAATTTTTCTAACCCCAAAACCAGACCTGAGGTACTGGTTATATAGGCCAAAGAGGGGGAGAAAGAGGGGGAAAAAAAGGGAGGGAAATCACTCCAAGTTTCCTCAGTGCCCCTTGCCCCAGGATACAAAATCTATGGGGGAACCAAGTGGATTTCCGTGAAGTGGCAGGTGAAAGGATGCTTGGCCAGTATTAAGGTTTGGGTGGCCAACCTCCCCATGGCCGATCGACCAAGGGTCAAAAGGGCCAAGTCAAATTAGTGGCCGGCCACCACAGATTGGTGGCCTCCCATGTGTTCTCAACACAACCCTGTGGTCAAAAATTGGCAATTGTGAACCAGGAGAGAGAACAACCCACTTTTCAAAGGGGTTCAAAAGGTTCAAAGGGAATTACTGGCCGGCTACCAAATATTGGTGGCCTCTCAGATGTGTACATCACAAATATTAGGGTTAGGGTTGAGGAAAGTGGCCCTAGGGTGGTCAACATTGGCTTTGAAGTGAGAAAAACGGGCGTCGGAGGGCAATGATTGAATATAACTGGTTGCTGGAACAATTACTGGCCTCCCACCCTTCTACGACCTTCCTGGTGATGAAACAGAGGTCCCTGCCAAAAATGAACGAAAACCGATGCAGAATGAAGGTTCGGGGGCCGAAACGCACAGTCCGAGGCCCAAAATCGACTATTAGGCATCGGAGTGGTGTTCGACCAAGTTGGTCTTCCAAGACCACGTTGTCCCTAAAAGGAGGAAATAAGATGCATGCCAAAACCGAGCAAACGGAGGTGGTTAGGTTCAAATCGAGGCACTCCTAACGGCTCAAAACCGAGAACCGCTCCGAATGGCCAAAATGGCTCACGACCATGATATGTAGCCTGCGCCCACCAAGAGATGATCTACTAGACCTCTCCCTCCCTCTGGGAAAAGAAATAGAGAAAACCGAGCCTGGTTCGCAAATCGAGGCCAAGTACAAAAAGGGTTCGAAAGTTCGGAGGCAAGGCTCATGGCTGAGACTCTGAGACTTCTCAACGAGCACAATATGCAACATCACCGAAGCGCTCAATCGGACGCTCGAGTCTTAAGGTCGGTAAAAAATGGGGTGTCTACACATTTCATTCCATAGCATTGTGTATGCTAGGTCAGATGTTAGCGCATTATGATGCTATGTTACTTCGTGCATCGTGTATGCTATTTCATAGCATGTTGCATGTTAGGATGTATCTTAGTTGCATTTCATGCATGTCATGT
The DNA here is from genome assembly GCA_025200525.1 of Camellia lanceoleosa. Lineage (NCBI taxonomy): Eukaryota > Viridiplantae > Streptophyta > Magnoliopsida > Ericales > Theaceae > Camellia > Camellia lanceoleosa. Next base: position 3,042,834 of record CM045769.1, read on the forward strand.
ATATTGCATTGTGTTCGGGATAGGAGTTAGCTCGAGCACGGAAAACGATGGGCATTTCAGACTCGGTGACGATAACGTGTCTCAATTCTCACCACCGACACTCCGGATCATCCATGATGGAGTTAGGTCATGTTGAGTTTTCATGTGCATTCATTCCATATTGAATTATGCAGTTTGACTCCTCGGCCATCATGCATCGAGATGCGTGATTGGTGGCACGAGGATCGAGACTTGCATACATTTGTGAAAATACTTTGCCATGCCCCTTTCTTGCTCTCTGTTGCAGCAAATCAAGAATCAGCAGTCTTCCGAGGTTTAGCGCGCTTTCCAAGAACCATTTTAAAACAGAGGCTAATTGGGGCATCCCAGTGAATTTCCGCGCAAGGCAGCCCAAACATACATCATTCATTAGAATCAAGGCAGTCCCTGGCTTGCATGCCAGTTTATTATCTCCTTAGTTAATTTTGTTAATTAATTAGGAATTTGTACATATTTTGGACTGTATTATTTATTTGGACTATACTATTCGGGACTGTATTATTTATTCGGACCCTCTGCACGAGGGCATAATTGTAATAAGTGTGCGTGAGTGTGATGTATGTCTTCCAACCCTACGTCTTTCTTCCCTTTTATTTACCTGCTTATGATGGTTAGATTAGGGCATGTTTCAATTAGCATACAGTATGATAGCATGTTGCATTCATTCATCTGTTTTGCATGCACCGGGCTCGGCGCATCACACTAACTGCATTTGTATTTCAATTCCAAGTTGAATACATGATAGCTGTTGCATCTCATATGCCATGTTTAGAATAGCCGAGCCTACTATAGTTGCATTTTTGCATGTGTTGCATTAGGCATTTCTGTGCACTTAGGATCATGCATGGATTTCTAATCAGTTTCTGTTTTGGCTTGGAGTACTCGGTGAGTTTTATGCTTTAGCATCCTTGCATGCGTGTGAGTGATTGCCATGAATAGCATGCTTACCATGAGGCTAAATGCTTATGTGATATAACTGCCTGAATGCCTGTGGATGAAGGTTGGGTTATTTGGATTGGAACAATTCATCAAATGTTTGTTTTAAGCCCACTAGACAGTGGCAAAATCATGTTTTCTAAGCCCACCTGAGGGTGGCAAAATCTGCATTTTAAGCCTACCTGCGGGTAGCAAACAATCTTTTAAAAGCAAACACGAAATGTTTTGTTCCAATTCAGGCGACCCGGTCTATACTTGTATGCTGTGCGCATCACATAGTAACCTAGGCTAATAACCGGAATAAGAACACACAACATTTTCAAAAATAGATATCATGGTTAGTAGAGGCCGATCTTTGATCGGGCGAGCGGGGGTGCTCATGAAGTGACCTTCCCCAATCGTACCCAAGTTCCCGAGCCGAGGCAACTTTGGTGATGACGGACACGTGGGCTTTGGCACCAAGTCAGGGTTTCCTAAATTTCTCAAAATAAAATATTTAGGTGGCGACTCTGTATCTGGCAAAGCAGTCCATGTTTGGCACTTCTTTCAAAAATCTATTTTCTCAAAACGATTTGCCAGATTTGGACTCTTTGATTCAAGATTAAGAACCGTGACAACAAAATCGAGTCCGAGCTGTAGCGAGGTCCCCCGCGGACCTATTACAGTTTCTGGCGACTCTGTTGGGGATTTAGAGAACTTGACTCGAACTCATGATATCTGGTTTTGACTACACTTGTGTGTTTATTTGCATTTCATTTGCATTGGTGCGCCTAGGTCACCGTGTTTACCATCTGCTATTCCTGAGCGGTTTGCCAGAGGCTTCGTGCCATAAGGCTTACCGGTTACGGGCTCTGCCAGTATGGGAACACAAACCCCGATTTTACCGGGGCACCCTTTTTGACCATTCGACCTAGTGCATATTCGGATCCGTAGTGACCATTCCAAACTAGGACAGGTTGCTTACCCGATATAGGTTGTTTGAAACCGCTGCGTGCGTAGTGAAACCCTAGTTCCTGACAAAATAGGACAGGGAAACCCTACCCCAACATAGGGGTGTTTTGGCTCTCACTTGCTTGTTATGTGCTTTAGAGTGCGTCTCTACAGGAATGCATGTATCAGTTTGCAAGTTTGGGTATCAGTTCAAGGGCATCAACAAGATTTGAGAATTGGTTATCTCATGGGTATCGTGATCTTTGGGGAACGAAGAATTCAGTGCGACGATGATCGATTTAGGCGCTTTATTTTCAGCTTATCAACCGTGTGTTTTATGCCCGACTGTGTGTTGTGTATTTATTTTAAGTTGTCATGCTCTTTATTTATCTGGTTATTTATTTCCTTTTCGCTTTATTTATCTTTTGCTAGGGGCAGTTTTAGCACCATTGCTTCCAACCCAGTAGATATTCCCCAAGCACTTTGGACACGAGGTCGCCGACTCAATCGATCTGAGGATTTGGTTGACGGACATCCAGTGTTCTATTCTTTACCCCCCGTTGTCAGGAGAAAGCCAAGGAAGCGCAGCGTGTCAGAGCAGAGGTTGCCAGAACAGTGGGTTACTCCATCGGAGGATAGTAGGATTGAGGTCCCAATTGTTGCTATCGAGATAGATCTACCGGTCAGTCAGATGGATCAGCAAAATACGTCAGGGATGGAAGCACTAATGCGCCAAATGCAGGAGAGCATGAGACAGATGCAAGAGAACGCTGCTCGCCAAGCAGAGTTCTCCAAGCAACAAGCTGCAATCATGGCCCAGCAGGCCGAGCTAATCACTAGACTGTAACAGCAGAATGCGGCATCTGCTTCACATCAGGTTCCTCCTCCACCAGGGCCCCCATTACCTGAGCAGGCACCTACTGTCCAAAATGCTCTGCCAAACACCCAGAACACCGTGCCAAATGTCCATAATATCCAAGAGGACACGAATCTTCCAACGGGGCTAGCTCCACCCCCGCTTCCGCCTCAACTGTCCAAGACCCATACATACAACCACCCGGACTCTCCCTTTGAGTTCGAAATGAACCATACGGCTCTAAAACTGAGCAAGCTTGAGAAGTTTTTCAAGAAATCACAAGGGGTAAAGGCCATTCCGGACATCGAGGACGGATACACCGACGTAGCTGTGACATTGCCCGATAGGTTCAAGATGCCACAAATTGACCGTTTCGACGGGTCCGGGGACCCCATGGTCCATCTTCAGCTATTCTCAGACATTTTGCGGCCAATGGGCCTAACCCGACCACAAAAGCTTTCTCTGTTTGGCCGAATTTTGTCGGGTGTGGCCGCTATCTGGTACGCGAAGTTGGAAGACGAGGTCAAAAGAAGTTGGGATGAGATGACTGAGGCCTTTGTCGCACAATACTCGTACAATACCTAGATCGAGATTACAACTCGTGATCTCGAAACGACGATGCAAGAACCCAAGGAGACTTTCTCAAACTTCGCAACTAGTTGGCGGGCAAAGGCATCGATGATGACTTTGAGGCCTACAGACAAAGATCAAATCAGGATGATTGTACGCAATCTCCAACCGAAATTGATGCAAAAGATGATCGTACTCCCCTTTCCCACCTTCTCAGATTTACACGAGATGGGGGTACAGATCGAAGATGCCATAAAACAAGGTCTGATCGACCAGGATAGGGAGCAACCCAGAAGGACTTTCAACCATAACAACAACGCAGGCCCGAGTGACGCTGCAACTGCACGAGCTTCAGAGGTGAGCATGGTCACCACCACTCCCCCTCTCCCAAGACCCATGACAGCCACGCCTTTCTCTGGCGCATCTGGAAGCAATATCTAAAACACCAAATATCAACCCAGAGGCCAAAGAACCTTCACACCCCTACATATGCCCCTGTCCAAAGCTCTGGCGGTATTAATCAGGAAGAAGCATTTGACGCCCCTAGAGCCGAGGCCACTACCTCCCTCTCACGACCCGGCAAAATACTGCGCGTATCACTAACAGCACGGTCATGACAAAGACCATTGTTACAGATTGCGTCATGAGATCCAGGATCTTATTGACAAGCAGGTAATTGCGCCTCCCGAAAAACCTAACGTCACGACAAATCCTCTCCCACCACATAACCAAGCCCCTCCTCCCAACATAATCAACTTCATCCAAACTGGGGTCGTGTCTTACGATCCTAGTATCTATATCACCCCATCCCACCTACCTAAGCCGGAGGTGATCCTTCCTGTTTGCACTGACTTGTGCATGATGGACATCTCCACAACCCAATCTGAGCCAATGGTGGTGACCATCGAAAATAGGATAGGGCAGATTTCAGAGGAAAGGGGAGTTGCTGAGTCTGAGATTGAACAGTCTGGGAATCTTGCTGAAGGAGCATATGATCCAAGTGAATACATCCGGTCAGTGGGCCAGTCTGAGCTGAGTATAGGGCTGCCAGAAAGAGCAGAGTTATGTGTGATTCAGGGGGACAGATTGGAACGAGGAACAGATGATCTAGCAGCTGTAGGAGAGGACCTTGCCAACCTCTAGTTCTTCAGTGACCAAGAATCAGAGGATGCAGCAATCAACTGGTTCGAATATGAGGAGTCGGCAGAAGTTACCAGATGGTTAGATGATCAACCAGACATCGTAGAATATCGACCAGAACAAGGCCCAGCAGGGGCGAGAGTATTAGTGGTGGCCGGAAGGGCAGAGAGTCAGAATCCACCGCCGGATAGCGCCGGCACTGAGAATTTCGCTCAGAATTTGGGCATTGTAAATACAGGGAGTATTGAACCACCAGCTGTACTGACGCAGTTGGAACAACAAAGATTTGAGGATTCCGAGAGAATCAGAAAAGCTAAGGCCCATGTGGGGGTCGAGAGTGCTGTGTGTACGGGAACAGAAAATGCTACGGGCATGAGGACTGAAGGTGCTGCGAGTACGACCATACTAGAGTCGGACAGGTGTCTGTCGGCTGCCGACGGAATGTGGTGGGAAGACGATGATTTATGTCTTACCCACACGGATGAGGATTGGGGAAGTAATCAACCAGATGATACCTGGTATATTGACGAGGTCGCTCATATGACAAGAAGTGGGAGGTATTTCAAGCCTCCGCACTTAGACCAACCTGAGGCATCCGGGAAAGATAAGGAAGTTGAGAAACAGAAGGAGAAACAGATTGAAGAAGAAACTGTGCTCAAGCAATTGAAGAAGATACAAGCAGACATCTCCATCTGGGGACTGCTTATGGCATCGCGAGTACACAGATAGGCTGTCCTATCTGCCATGGACAAGGCCAAACTCTCTATAGATACTACACCAGAGCAGCTGGTTGGGCTAGTCTTTCCGGGAGGAGGTTCCCCGGCATTAACCTTTTCAGGTAAAGATCTACCGCCTGAGGGCGCAAATCATAATAAACCCTTCTTCGTTTCCGTAGAATGTACAGACAAGTGGATACCGGTGGTACTTGTTGATACCAGGTCCGCCATCAATGTCTGCCCAGCCAGAACAGCGTATGCAATCGGGTTGAAGCCCGCGGACTTCGTGCCGACTACTCAGGTGATCAGAGCATATGATAATACTAGCAGGGAAGTGATGGGGATTGTCAAAATTCAGACTCAGGTTGGTCCGGGACAACACAACATTGAATTCCATGTCTTGGACGTTCCTGCAACCTTCAATCTACTCTTGGGGCGGCCGTGGTTGCACCAAGTAAAGGCAGTCTCTTCCACTCTACATCAGATGTTGAAGTACCCTCACAAGAAGGGGGTGGCTATCGTCTTCGGGAATTCATTAATCCATCCGCCGCCAGAAGTGTCCACACCTGTCTTGGAAATCGAGCATGGCACAGAGGATGTTTTCTTATCAGGGTTCACTTTGGCTGAGGCCCGGACGGTGCAGAATATTATGGCTGTGAATGAGGGAGTGTACGTCAGTGCTCAATCTGCCTACCTCATGAACAAGCTACAACACATCCCCGGGATGGGATTAGGAAGAAGCGGCCGGAAAGGCGTTGTAGCATTGGCCGAAGTGCCACACAACCCTCATACCTTTAGCTTGGGTTATCTGCCCACCAAAGAAGACTGGGTGAGGAAGGGAAAAGAAATGGCTGGAAGAGCCAGAGCAAAGCAGGTTGGGAAGCCTTTTGAGTTAATGCATAGGCCCATTCAGGGTACCCTGAACGGACGCTTCGTCCGGGAGGGGGAGGACTTTCCATTTTGCAGTTTCCCAAAGCCATGGCTAAACGCGGAGAAGAAGTGCGTGCCAGGTTTCGAGATCTTCTTCAACCTGCAACTATCCGGGGATGACGTTGCCACAGAGCAGACAGACCCATTAGCTGAGGTTGAGCAGTGTAAAGCAGTGGATCCTGAGGGCACAGAATTTGAAATGGGGGTAGCACTGGCATGTCTACTTTCTGATCCTCTGATCGACCATAAGTGCTTGGGGGATAACTTCTCGGTTTCCATGATTGGGAATGAAAGCTCATGGGCCTACCAAATGACTATCTTGGATGCATCTATCGCACCTCTCACTTGGCAATACGAGGAGGATTTTTGTCCAAAGCAAGACCGGGTCAGTAGTGAGCCGAATCGATTCCACCGAGTCTTGTGAGTCTAATCGGGTTCCAGCGACCGAAGTCTGAATCTGGTAATCCTGGGGATGATAACCCGGATACCACAGTCTTATCTAGGTCGTCTTTTTCCTTTTCATTTGAGTCTGTTGTAAATGAATCGGACGATTTGGATGTGCTTAATGAGAATCAAATAACTGTGGTTTCTGAGTACTTTTCTGTGCCCTTGATTTATTGCATTAATTCAGACTTTCAAAACTTTGATGAAAACGACGAGGATGAAGTTCCTCAGGTTTTGCAACGTTTAATTGAGCAAGAGCAAGAGAGATTTGTCAAACCTTTAATGGATGAAATCACTATTGTGAACATTGGTACTGAGGAGGACCCGCGGCTGGTCCAGATCGGGTCCATGTTGTCTTCGGAGGAACGCGAGCGCTTAGTCGCTTTATTAAAAGATTTCAAAGATGTTTTCGCGTGGTCCTACGAAGACATGCCCGAATCGATCCCGAGATTGTACAAGATCGGATCCCTTTGACCGCGAGGCCTCCAAAATGTAAACTCGTAAGGATCCGCCGGACTGGTCTCTCAAGAATAAGGAAGAGGTCACTAAACAAATCGACGAAGCTTTCCTGGTATCCGAATACCCGACTTGGTTGGCCAACATTGTTCCATCTTAGAAAGATGGCGATCCGGGTATGTGGATTTGAGGATTTGAACAGAGCTAGTCCGGCGACGACTTCCCTATCGCATATCGATGAGTTGGTGGATTTCACCAGGCATGCTTTGCTCTCATTCCTGGGTGGCTTCTCAAGCTACAACCAGATAGTGATGGCGCCAAGACCGGAAAAGATCTGATTCACCACCCCGTGGGGGACATACTGCTATAGAGTCATGCCATTTGGGTTGAAGAACGCTGGAGCTACTTATCAACAGGCCGCAACCACAATATTACACGACATGATCCACAAAGAGGTTGAGGTGTACGTGGACGACATGATTGTCAAATCCAAAGAAAGAGAGGGCCATTACACCGCCTTGCACAAGTTTTTTCAAATGATCAGGGAATTCCGGTTGCGGCTAAACCCTCAGAAGTGTACATTTGGTGTTATAGCGGGAAAAATGCTAGGGTTTCTGATTACACAAAGGGGCATCGAGGTTGACCCTTCCAAAATAAAGGCCATCTTAGAAATGCCACCACCAAGGACTGAAAAGGAGATGCGAGGCTTTCTGGGTAAAGTGCAATTCATAAGACGGTTTATCTCAAAATTAACCTTGACTTGTGAACCACTTTTTGGCCTTCTTAAGAAAGGAAGGAAGTTCCAATGGGACGACCGATGTCAAGCTGTATTTGAACAGATTAAAGAATATTTACAGAACCCGCCCGTGTTGTCACCGCCAGAACCAGGGAAACCGTTGATTTTGTATCTGTCAGTAACTGAGACTACAATGGGCTGCATGCTTGCGCAAGAATCAGAAGACAAGGTGGAGAGAGCCATCTACTATCTAAGCAAGAAGATGCTAGAGTACGAAACCCGTTACACTCTGCTGGAAAAGGCTTGCTTAGCCTTGGTATGGGCTACCAGGAAGCTGCGACACTACCTGTTAACTCACTCTGTAATGTTGGTTTCACGACTTGATCCCATCAAATATCTTTTCGAGAAACCAGCACTTACGGGTAGACTAGCTCGTTGGTTGCTGTTGCTCTCCGAATTTGATATAAAGTATGTAACACGCAAGTCGGTCAAAGGAAGAGCAGTGGCAGAGTTCTTAGCCGACCATCCAGTGGAAGGGGTGAAGCAGTCAAGTACTTATTCCCAGATGAAACCATTTTACATATCGACGATGAAACTTGGACGATGTACTTTGACGGAGCGTCAAATCAATACGGGTATGGGATAGGAGTGTTGCTGATAGCGCCCGACAATTCCCGTATCCCTCTAGCCTTCAAACTCCGATTCAAAGTCTCGAACAACGAAGCAGAATATGAGGCGTGTATCGCTGGTTTGGAAGCAGCCCTGGAACTAGGGGCAAGACGGTTGGACGTCATTGGGGACTCGAACCTTGTTGTGTCTCAAGCTAAAGGAGACTGGAAAATGAAAGAGGAAAAAATGATGATGTATCACCAGACCTTGGACTTGCTGATTCCTCGGTTTGAGAAGCTAAGTTTTACTCATCTACTAAGAGAGAACAACTGGTTCGCAGATTCTTTAACAACTCTATCTTCCATGATAGACATCCCGTGTGGAGTCCGGATGTGTCCAGTCATCATCGACCAGAAATTTGCACCTGCCTACGAGTCGATTGCCGCTATAGATGAAGTTCAGGACGAAAACCCCTGGTATTATGACATCTGGAACTTCTTAGAGAAAGAAGCATACCCGCCAGGAGTAAATGCCAAAGACAAAAGGGCAATCAGGAGAATGGCCGTTCAGTTCATCATCTGTAGGGGTAAACTGTATAAAAGGGGTCATCTGGGAATGCATAAACTGTGCGTTGATGCCGAAGAGTCAAAGCATCTGATGGAAGCCATCCACGGTGGAGAATGTGGTGCGCACATGAATGGGGTAATGTTGGCACGGAAGATCCTCAGACAGGGTTATTACTGGTTCACCATGGAGGAGGATTGTATCGATTTTGTCCGGCGATGCCACAAATGTCAGATTCATGCAAATCGCATGAACATTCCGCCGTCGAAGCTGTACAACATGACTTCGCCATGGCCATTTTCAGTCTGGGGAATTGATGTAATCGGAGCTGTCACGCCGAAGGGGTCGAATGGGCATGAGTTCATCTTGGTAGCGATAGATTATTTCACAAAGTAGGTTGAGGCCCAATCTTATGCGGTGTTGAAGGCTTCGCACGTCGCAAAATTTATCAGAAACAACATCATCTGTCGCTACGGGGTCCCAAACGAAATAATTTCAGATAATGGTTCCCACTTCAAGAAGGAGGTGATTGATTTGTTGGAGAAATACAATGTGGCTTTTCATAAGTCATCTACCTATCGGCCGCAGACCAATGGAGCGGTTGAGGCCGCCAACAAGAATATCAAGCACATACTGCAGAAGATGGTGGAAACCTACCGAGACTGGTCAGATAAGCTGCCGTTCGCTCTGTGGGGCTACCGGACTTCAATCAGAACTTCTACTGGAGCGACTCCGTACTCATTGGTTTATGGGATGGAGGCCATTCTGCCTATTGAGATTGAGGTCCCGTCATTACGAGTTTTGGCTGAGTGTCAGATAGCCAAAGCGGATTGGCAGCAGAGCAGATTTGAGGAACTCATGCTCTTTGATGAAAGAAGGCTGAAAGCACTGTACCATGTCCAAGGTTATCAACGCAGGATTGCCCGGGCTTTCAATAAGAAGGTTAAGTCCAGGAATTTAAAAGAAGGAGATTTGGTGCTCAAGGACAACCGAGCTCCCATCCACGACCCAAGGGGCAAGTTCAGACCCAATTGGACTGGTCCCTACATCATCAAGTCAATCTGGTCAGATGGAGCTGTGGTTCTGATGGATCTAGATGGCTTGGAGTTCTCACAACCGATCAATATGGACAAGTTGAAGAAATATTACCTTTGAGAGGCTCGCTAGGCCGAAAACCCGAAAGGGCGACCTAGGCAAAACTCAGAGCACAGAAAATTTGAAATCATAAAAACTGAGCTCGCAAGGTTGAAAACCCGCAAAGGGCGGCCTTGGCAAAAGTTAGAGAGTAAAAGGAGAGTGAAAATACCCGAGCGAACCTAAGCCTGAACTACGTAAGGCTTAATTCCCATCTTTGGGATACATAGGCAACTTCACCCTGAAGTTCAGCCATAAACTTTTCCCCGATCAACTTTGTCCATTTTGATCATCTCAGTCATCTTTTTCCATCAGCATTTATCGCAATCTCCGATACAGTGCTATTCAGACTAGGGGCAACTTTCCGTTGCCACACAGTGCCGCAGTACCGTTCAGACTAGGGGCAACTTTCCAGTTGCTAGGATCCGGGGTTGTGCATCTCAGTGACAGATCTCAGACATGTCCAGTTCTGATCCATATCGAAAATAGTTTTGAAAAGTTTTAATCAAAGTTGACTTTGTTTAAATTAATCTTTTTACAACTAAGACCATTTTTGGACCCAAGCGGAAAATTTTCAGTACCACAACTTTCAATTTCATTGATTTCAAAACAGAGTTCTCTTGCTCTTGCATACAATTGGAGTTGCTTTTTATTACACTCATAAAGAAAACTTGAAAGTACTAATAAAACAACAAATCCGGGGCATAGTTAAGTCAGGTGTCCTTGCATCCCCTCCCAGAGTTAGTCGAAGCCTCTGACGCCAAGCTAGGGCCAACCTGTGCCTCTTCATTAAGCCAATCCCAGCATTCGTCAAACAAAGTGCAACTGAAAGTGGAAGTAAGGGCCAGGAGCTCTCTAGTCCTCCATGCTGTGGCATATCGGGAAAAAATTTGTGACTCGGACCGGTACTCAATCCCCTCTGGCGGGCAAGTCTGATCATGGCCAAACTGGCGTTAGAACTGGAATGGAAAATAGAACACACAGTGAGTCAGACCAATCAGCTGGACCCCAGTCTGCCGGGACATGCTATAGCTCATTGCCGGAAGATTGAGCCAAGGACAGCGCCAAGTAATGCGGTCAGCAGACAAATTGCACATCCAGTTGAACCACCATCCCTCATCAAGCGCATCAACTAGGTGTTGCCGAAAGAAGTAGCCGCGGGCTGAGTAGGCAGGGCAAGAGTCCACAACCTGCAGTTTATCTATCAACCATACCTGGGGAGGGATGAAAAATGAGAGAATAAAGAATGGAGAGATGTGCGATGAGAGAACAGTGAGACAAGGGTTCTATGAGAAAAACCAAGGCTAAGGGCCGAGTGATGCGAGCAAATACATATGTGAGATTGGGTGGGAAACATTACCTGCAGCAGTAGTGGACTCCCCGCAAATCTGGTCGTCTCCTGACGTTGGAAAGTGTCCAAGCCCATTAGTGTTTCGGCCAATGCCATAGCAATACAGCTCTTCCCTTCCTTCAAGCCCTGAGCAACTTCAATGAAACGGATACTGGGTCCACCCAGGCCCGGGGTAAGCAGGAAGTGAGATAGCATGCACAAGCAGAGCGCATGTTGCTGGAAACCTTGCCAATGATGGTCACCGCGGTCACCGGCACCATAAAAGTGATGGCTCAAACCAAGGATATCTAGTTCCCCATTACAAATCAGAGATCGAGCATCATGCGCGGTAAGTCCACACATCCGCCCTAAAGCTTGGGCGTGGCCAAAGCGGAATTGAGGCAAGATCTCTTCCGAACGTTCAGACTCCATCAAAACTTGAAAATCTTCAAAAGTTGGACATACCTCTTGCCCACCAAAGCTAAAGATGTGCGTCATGGGGTTCCAGAATCTTGCCGCGGCATGGAGGAAAGGAAGGTGCAGTGGAGTATGACTCAGCGTGAATAGTGCATTCAAGCTGAAACCCCGGAAGTTCAACTTTTCCGAGCCATCCAAAGAAGAGATCCAAGATATGAGATTTTCTACAAGAAATGCCTCAATTTTCTGTGCAAAAGAGTGATGAAATGAATGAGTCCCGAAGTTGGAGCTTTTAAAGAGGAGAAAACACTATTCAGAGGGACACGTGTCAAAAATTTGGTGGCCGCCGGGATAAGTGGCCGGCCGGCCACCTTTTCTAGCAGGCCGGCCACATTTCTCCCCCCCCACACAAAAAGCTAGCCGGCCGGCCTCCAAAAGTGGCCGGCCATGCTCCCATGTGTGCCCTTGGCCCTGTTTTCCCCCCCGGGAGGAAGTTTCAAGCATTTCTATGCAACGAGTATGTCAAAGGCCTCCATTTCCCTCTATTTCGGATGCATTCCGTTGCCCAGGTCGTCCGAAGCATACTCTGTTTTGTTAAATTTTTGTTTATCGAGTTGTAGTTTTGTTTATCGAGTTGTTGTTTTGCTTATCGAGTTGTTGTTTTGCTTATCGAGTTGTTTGTCGAGCTGTCGTGTTTTTCGGGTGTTTGAGTTGGTACTCTTTGTTTAAGCAATTTTCTTGTTAAGTTTTGTTTATTAAGTTGTCAACACTGTTGTATTTTGCTTATCGAGTTGTAAACTTGCTAAGGTTTTGTTGTATCTTAGTAAGTTAAGTTATTGCGTCGGTTCACTACCTGACTGGGCAAATGCACAATGCACATTTTCATTCAATCTTATTATGGTGCAAAATGATGCGATATGATGCTAAGAGTTTAAAATATAACACCTTTTTCGAAAGTCGTTTCATTCCATCATGCTTCATTTTGCAAACAAAGGGCACAGGTTTTACAACAATAAAAACTGCCTAATAATGCACAATGTGCTACAACTACTAGCAAAAAGGTAAATAAAACAGGGAACTGCAACATCAATGCTCTCGAGAGCGGGAATAAGAGGCCCTTTTCATCCTCTTCTGCAGAATAGCCCCTGCGCCACCATCACCATCCGAGTCGGAGCTGTCATCCTCAGGATCTCCCTCAGCCTCGCCGCCACTCTCGGAGCCAAGACCGGAGCCCTCATTTCTGTCAGCAGATGTCTCTGACTGACGATCTGCAACATCCTCTTTCTCATCCTCATTAGGCTCCGCCTCTATAATATATGCCCTGCGTCTGCGAGACGATCCCTCTCCTCGAGCTCCTCGAAAAGGCCTGGATGGCCCAGCTTCTCGAGAAGGCCTGGATGGCCCAGCTCCTCGAAAAGGCCCAGATGGCCCAGCTCCTCGAAAAGACCCAGATGGTCCACCTCACCGAGAAGGCCCAAGTGGCCTGGCCTGTGGCTGAGCATATACTGGAGGCATCTGAAAATGAAAAATGCAGTTGGAATACATTAGCCAAAACATGTATATCAGATACAGATGCAAACAAGCTACATAGAGTGGATGTACGAGGGAATAATGCATGAATGTGGTGTGTGTCAGATGTGCTCCACGCAAGTAGCCTATTAATGCAGTAAAATGTCCAAAATTAGCATGTGATCAGAAGATACAGTGCTAGAAAACTAAAGGGTACCTGGAAGCCCATGATGGACAACTGCGCCTCCCTCCGCAGGACCATCTCTTCAAGTGAGGCTACCATCTCGAGCATCTGATCCATGTACTCAACAGGGGGCTGCAGATGCAAAGGCAAGAGTATCAGTAAAAGAATGAACGTTCAAATATCTGAGTGATGAATCAAAGCTGTAAAACATACCGGTGGTGAGTCGGGGTCTCTGACGTAGCGGTGGCCAGGTACTGGAGGCTCTATCGGGATCGGAATCGGAGAGGTAGTCCCATATTGCCACCCCATCAGCTCAGTCGGCATATCCGGCCATCCAGGATGATGATAAGTCGGGGGAATCGGGGGAATAAATCTGCACCTGCCTCTGGATATACCGGCCTATTTGGAAGGAGCGTCTGCGGCCGAGAACTGGCTCGAAAATGGCATGCCGGCAGACCTCATCGCCGGAGTACGGACTCCCGTCAATGGAGGTATCAGGTATATGTGACGGTAAGTAGCATAATCCTCCATGAAGACAAAGCAAAGCATCGAGACCAAAGATAGCATTGACAACATCCCGAGAAGAGAGCCTATCAGCAATCCGCATCTCGATTAGGGGGTCTTGAGGAGATCTGAGAATCTGACCCCATATACGGCGCAAGCGCTCCCAGAAACCGTGCTCGCTAAGCGGCCCTCGAATAGAATCTGTCTTTGGGAGGCACTCCGCCCTCCAGCAAACTGGTATCGGAGACTCTCACCAAAGGGTGCCCAGGGCTCCCATGTAATCTGCGGATAGCCAATCAATCAAAAACCAAGAAGGCATAGAACAAATCAAAGATGAAAGCACAAAGAACTGAGAGTTCTGAAATACCTCCGTCGACCGCACCGTGTCGAAATACTGCCGTAGATAAAGGAGAGACTCCCGAGGTTTTGGCCGGTGCTGGCCCTCAAAGACAAGTGAGTACGGGGTCACGAGGGGCCCCTCCACCACCACCTCTGGGGCTAATGTCGAGAAGTATGCATAGACCCATAACTGTGGAAAACAGTACAGAATGTAAATGCAAAGTACTAAGGGCAAAATACAATGTGTAAAGTACGCCGTGTGTGCAGGGTATAAGTAATAAGGAACAGAAATGTAAATCAAGAGGGCAGAAAGTACCTCCCAGGCTCTCCAGTAACCACCAAGTAAGTTCCCCCGTCCGCGAGAGGTCGCGCTCATGTAGCAGTAAAGGGTAGCTAGGCCGGCGCCACCCCAGTCATACCGTCTAACCTATGATAGGTCCACCAAGGCTCAATGACAGATTCCACAAGATTCCCGCTTAAGAAACAGAGTGGTTCCGAAGAGGAACATCAAAAAACCACGGGCATACTGTGCTGCCTCCTCAAGAGTCCCGGGCTCCATCTCTACCCTCCGAAAATGGGAAGAGAACCAAGTGTATCGGACTCTGCTCGAAGCTCTATCAACAGGCGGGTGAGCTCCCAGCAAATATACCCAAGCGGCCTCCCACTGGCCCATGTCCTCGTCATAAGGGATGGGCCAACCCCCCACGTCGAGGCCAGTCAACACAGCGAAGTCAAGCGGGGTCATAGTCAAGTCCCCCGTGGCGGAAAAATGAAAGGAGTTGGTGGTGTCCCACCATCTCTCCACCAAAGCTGCCATCAACGTCCTCCTGGCGGGACAACGGGAAAGCCCAGTACAGAAAGGCCCAAACCCTGCCAAATCAACCAAATCCCGGACAGCCTCCGGGAGCTCGGCGTACCAATCTCTAGCTACGGTGGAGCCGTATCCCCGCACTGTGCGAGAAGTCACCTGCATTCAGAATGAATACATGCTTCAGCATAAAATAAAATGAGCTGTGTGCAAATAAAATAAAATGAGCTGTGTGCAAATAGAACGAATGAGTTATGTGCAAATGAAATGAATGAGCTATGTGCAAATAGAATGAATGAGCTGTGTGCAAATGAAATGAATGGGCTGCGTGCAAAATAAAGTGAATGAGCTGCGTGTTTAGATTTCAAAGTTTAAGCTGCGTGCTAGACATCAACTTGGGCTGCGTGTTCAACTTTCAATCAGTGTGTGCCGTGTGTTCACCTTCGATTTGGGCTGTGTGTTCAGAAAATTAGTGCTTGGGCTGCGTGTTCAACTTTCAATCAGTGTGTGCCGTGTGTTCACCTTCGATTTGGGCTGTGTGTTCAGAAAATTAGTGCTTGGGCTGCGTGTTCAACTTTCAATCAGTGTGTGCCGTGTGTTCACCTTCAATTTGGGCTGTGTGTTCAGAAAATTAGTGCTTGGGCTGCGTGTTCAACTTTCAATCAGTGTGTGCCGTGTGTTCACCTTCGATTTGGGCTGTGTGTTCAGAAAATCAATTTGGGCTGCGTGTTCAACTTTCAATCAGTGCGTGCCGTGTGTTCACCATCAATTTGGGCTGTGTGTTCAGAAAATTAGTGCTTGGGCTGCGTGTTCAACTTTCAATCAGTGTGTGCCGTGTGTTCACCTTCGATTCGGGCTGTGTGTTCAGAAAATTAACTTGGGCTGCGTGTTCAACTTTCAATCAGTGTGTGCCGTGTGTTCACCATCAATTTGGGCTGCGTGTTCAACTCTCAATCAGTGTGTGCCGTGTGTTCACCTTCAATACGAACTGTGTGTTCAGAGAATCAGTGTTTGGGCAGCGTGTTCAACTCTCAATCAGGGTGTGCCGTGTGTTCACCTTCAATTCGAACTGTGTGTTCAGAAGATTAGTATTTGGGCCGTGTGTTCAATTCTTAACTAATGTGTGCCGTGTGTTCACAATCAATTTGTGGGCTAAGTGTTCAGAAATATAGATAATTGAACCGTGTGTTCAAAATGTAAACAGAATGCACGAAAAATGCAGAATACGTTGCAGAAAAGATAAAAATGAAGTAAATACCTCTCGTGCCTCATGAGAGAGGTGATACTCCGGCTCCCGCAGAAGGAGATCCCTAGGCGCTTGCTCATCAAAGTCAGTGAAGTGATGGAAAACAGTGGGTTGTTCTCTCTCATTCTGTCGTGAAATCCCCGGTCGGTGATAATCCCTAGGTGGGTCCCAAGCTCTCTGCAAATTTTGGGGACGATTAGAGTCCCCGAGACCTGAAAAAGCACAAAAAGAGTGCACTTTCTGTCGTGAAATCGCCTCGCTGGAACTTCAGTTTCAACTCCTGATGCGTACCTCATCATTACTCATCGGAAGTGAGATGTATCCTTCGTGAACATATTGTAACCTCTCCGGGAGGTGAATCGGAGGCCGCGATCGAGTCATCCTCGCCGAAACGCGCATTTCCTTGCTCGTTGTTACGTAACAAACGTGCATCCTAATTCATGCTCGTTCTGCATTATCATGCACATAACTTGCATTCTCATGAACATACTTGCATTGTCATGCACGTTTTCTTGATATTACCATGCCTCTGTGCTTAAGCTTGCATTGTCACGTACGTTCCTTTCTCGTATTATGATGCATTCACCTTCCGGCACCGCGTGTGTCAAGCTTTCGAAATCACATTGAATATATGTTGTTAGTATGATTGTGCTTGTTGAGTTTCTCTCTTTTGCAGGCACGATATTGTATGTATGGTTCATTTGAAGCTGGTGTGACCAGGCGAATCGCGCAGGTATCGTATCTTTTCCGTGTGAGACGCGATGAGAATTGAATAATTCTCCGCATTCCTAATTGCATGAAATGTAGTTGTTGCTTTGCATCTTTGCTTAAAACTGTGGCATTTATTTGCGAATACTTGCTTCATTACAGCTTGCTGCATTTGCATGATCATTGAGTTACCTCTGGCCTTGTGCATATCCATTTGCATTTTGTCCCCCGCCTGCGGGCATATCTCTGTGTATCTTGTCTGATTGTCTAAGTCTTCGGCCTTGTCAAAAATGGGTCGTTTCTGGGCTTTGACATTCACTCCCGTCACTTCTTGACTTCCGAGTTACATCAAGAGGGCAAGCTGAGACACCCATTTTTGGCCGACCTTAAGACTCGAGCGATTGGCGCTTCGGTGATGTTGCATATTGTGCTCGTTCAGAAGTCTCAGAGTCTCAGCCATGAGCTTTGCCTCCAGACTTCCGAACCCTTTTTGTACTTGGCCTCGGTTTGCGAACCAGGCTCGGTTTTCTCTGTTTCTTTTCCCAGAGGGAGGGAGAGGTCTAGTAGATCATCTCTCGGTGGCCGCGGGCTACATTTCATGGTCGTAGGCCATTTTGGCCATTTCGGAGCCCGGTTCTCGGTTTTCGGAGCCGTTAGGCCGAGTGCCTCGGTTCGGAACCGCCTAACCACCTCCGTTTGCTCCGGTTTTTGGCATGCATCTTATTTACTTCCTTTTGAGGGACACTGCGGTCCGAGAGACCAACTTCGTGGTCGAACACCACTCCCGGTGCCTAATGATCGATTTTGGGGCCTCGGTGCAGCGTTTGCCCCGAACCTTCATTCTGCATCGGTTTTCGTTCATTTTTGGCAAGGACCTCTGTTTCATCACCAGGAAGGTCGTAGAAGGGTGGGAGGCCAGTAATTGCTCCGGCAACCAGTTATATTTCATCATCGCCCCCCGACGCCCGTTTTTCTCACTTTAAAGCCAATGTTGACCACCTTAGGGCCACTTTCCTCAACCCTAACCCCCATATTTGTGATGTACACATCTGGGAGGCCACCAATATTTGGTGGCCGGCCAGTAATTCCATTTGAACCTTTTGAACCCCTTTGAAAAGTGGGTTGTTCTCTCTCCTGGTTCACAGTTGCCAATTTTTGACCACAGAGTTGTGTTGAGAACACATCGGAGGCTACCAATCTGTGGTGGCCGGCCACTAATTTGACTTGGCCCTTTTGACCCTTGGCCGGCCGGCCATGGGGAGAGCCGGCCGGCCACCTGCAGTCCCAATACCTGGCCGGCCAGCATCCTTACACCTGGCACATCACAGAAATACACTTTGTTCCCCTCCAGATTCTGTATCCGAGGGGGCAACTTTTGGAGGGAAACTTGGAGTGATTTCCCTCCCTTTTTTTCCCCCTCTTTTTCCCTCTCTTTGGCCTATATAACCAGCACCCCAGGTCTGGTTTTGGGGTTGGAAAAATTTGCCTCAAGCTTGCATTACACCCCTTCCTCTTCCTCTCTTCCAAACACTCAAATTTCTCAAGTCTCACACCCATTTTTCACACCATCACCTAGCACCACACCACCATCTCCATTCCAGAAGCTAAGAGGGTCTTCTCAGAGGCTAGGAGGCAGCTTTTCTTGGTCCAAGAGGCAGCAAAGGATTGGTCTACAAGGGTGAGTACCATTTCCCCATTTTTTTGAGCTTATTTTGTACCATTTCTTAGCCCTTCTTGCTTGTACATTTGAGCTCCAACCATAACTGAAAGTAGTGTTTTTTTTAGCTCTATTTCATGTTTTATGAAGGGCCTCTCACTGTTTGAGGCCCCCATTTTGCACTTGCTTCATTATCCCTCTTATATGCCTATTTCTTGTGTAACATTTTAGGCTTATGTGTAATCTGTTTTAAAGCATGTTGTAAACTGTAAATAGGCTTATTTTGAGCCATTCTTCAATATTGTAGAAGGTCTCATCACTGTTTGAGTCATCCATGTGCTACTTGCTTTGATATCCATATTTTAGCCCCATTTTTGCATGATTTATTAGCCTATTGAGCTTCTGTTTTTGGACCTCGGTACAAACTGAAAATGGACTTTTTTTGACCCCCTCTCCATGTTTCATTAAGGGTCTATTGCTGTTTGGAGCATCATTTGTATACTTTGTGTTGTAGCCTCTTTTTTAGGCCATATCTTGCATTGCATTTTGAACATAGTTTTACACTGTTTTGGGCTCGACTATCAACTGTAAAAGGTCATATTTTGGGCCCCTTTTCAACATTGTTGAAGGGCCCTTACCTGTTTGGGACCAGCATGTATCAGTTGCTTCTTTAGCTCCATTTTAGCCCTTATTTTGCATAGCATTTTGAGCATACTTGTATCTGTTTTTGGGGTTAGTCGTAAACTGTAAAACATCATATTTTTTGCCCCTATTAAATATTGTAGAAGGACCCTTCTCTGTTTGGGGCCAGCATCTGTGAGTTGCTTCAATATCTTGCTTTCGGGGCCATTTTTGAATGCTAGCTTAGCCCCATTTATGCTCACTGTTTGGCCTTGCTTTAAACTGTAAATATACTTTTTTTGGGGCTACCTTTCTTATGTATTTATAGTTCATGTTCAAATTATGCATGCATTGCATAGCTATAGGCCATTTCATGCGCCAAATTTCATGTTTCGGGACTCGTTCTATGCATTGGGTACCATTTCACCATGTTTCGGGGCTGTTTTGCATCTCATTTTGCCTCTGAAATTTGTATGCTAGTATGCCATTTTCCATGTTTTGCCATGTCTTGTTAGAGTGGCATTCTGTGCCTTAGGGTCGGAGCTCGGTTTGCGTGCACGTGTGCACGCATTTCGAGTGTCTCATTTTCATCTGATGGCCTCTTATGGGAGTGTGGCTGAGGTCCACTCATGTTGGCGTAAGTCCATTATGCATTGTGTATGCCATTTTGTAACAAGTCCGCGGGGAACCTCGCTACAGCTCGGACTCGATTTGTTGTCACGGTTCTTAGTCTTGAACCAAAGAGTCCAAATCCGGCAAATCGTTTTGAGAAAACAGATTTTTAGAAAAGAAGTGCCAAACATGGACTGCTTCGCCAGATACAGAGTCGCCACCTAAATATTTTATTTTGGGAAATTTAGGAAACCCTGACTCGTTGCCTAAGGCCACGTGTCCGTCATCACCAAAGTTGCCTCGGCTCGGGAACTTGGGTACGATTGGGGAAGGTCACTTCGTGAGCATCCCCGCTCGCCCGGTCAAAGACCGGCCTCTACTAACCATGATATTTAGTTTTGAAAACTTTGTGTGTTCTTATTCCGGTTATTAGTCTAGGTTACTATGTGATGCGCACAACATACAAGTATAGACTGAGTCGTCTGAATTGGAACAAAACACTTCATGTTTGTTTGTGAAAATGGTTTGCTACTCGCAAGTAGGCTTAAAATGCGGATTTTGCCACCCTCGGGTGGGCTTAGAAAACATAATTTTGCCACTGTCTAGTGGGCTTAAAATAAACATTTGATGAATTGTTCCAATCCAAATAACCCAACCTTCAACCACAGGCATTCATGCAGTTATATCACATAAGCAATTAGCCTCATGGTAAGCATGCTATTCATGGCAGTCACTCACACGCATGCAAGGATGCTAAAGCATAAAAACTCACCGAGTACTCCAAGTCAAAACAGAAACTACATTAGAAATCATGCATGATCCTAAGTATATAGAAATGCCTAATGCAACACATGCAAAAATGCAAACTATAGCAGGCTCGGCTATTCTAAATATGGCATATGGAATGCTACAGCTAACATGTATTCAACTTGGAATTGAAATATAAATGCAGTTAGTATGATGCGCCGAGCCCGGTGCATGCAAAACAGATGAATGAATGCAAACATGCTATCATACTGTATGCTAATTGAAATATGCCCTAATCTAACCATCATAAGCAGGTAAATAAAAGGGAAGAAAGACGTGGGGTTAGAAGACATACATCACACTCACGCACACTTATTACAATTATGCTCTCGCGCAGAGGGCCCGAATAAATATACAGTTCCGAATAAAAGAATAGTACAGTCCAAATATGTACAAATTCCTAATTAATTAACAAATTAACTAAGAAAACAATAAATTGGCATGCAAGCCAGGGACTGCCTTGATTCCGCCCCGGATGATGAATGACGCGTGTCCGGGTTGCCTTCGCGCGGAAATCCACTGCGATGCCCCAATTAGCCTCTGTTTTGCAATGATTTTTTTTGGAAAGCGCGCCAAGCCTCGAAAGACTGCTGATTCTTGATTTTGCTGCAACAGAGAGCAGGAAAGGGGCATAGTAATGTGTTTTCACAAATGTATGCATGCCTCGATTCTCGTGCCACCAATCACACATCTCGATGCATGATGGTCGAGGAGTCGAATTGCACAACTCGATATGGAATGAATGCACATGAAAACTTAACAAAACTTAACTCCATCATGGGTAATCCGGAGTGTCGGTGATTGGGGAATTGAGACACGTTCCGTCACTCGGAGTACGAAACACCCCTCGTTTCCCGTGCTCGGGCTAACTCCTATCCCAAGCACAATGCAATATGCGTGACATGCATGAATGCAAACTAAGATACAACCTAACATGCAACATGCTATGAAATGGCATACACGATGCACGAGGTAACATGGCATACACAATGCACTAACATACAATCCTAGCATACACAACGCTATGGAATGAAATGGCATACACAATGCGATATGGACTTACACTAACACAAGTGGACCTCAGCCACACTCACATAAGAGGCCATTAGATGAAAAATGAGACACTCGAAATGTGTGCACACGTACACGCAAACCGATGACCGAACCTAAGGCACAGAATGCCACTCTAACAAGACATGGCAAGACATGGAAAATGGCATACTAGCATACAAATTTCAGAGGCAAAATGAGATGCAAAACAGCCCCAAAACATGGTGAAATGGTACCCAATGCATGGAACGAGTCCCGAAACATGAAATTTGGCGCATGAAATGGCCTATAGCTATGCAATGCATGCATAATTTGTACATGAAGTATGAAGAAAGAAGCAATGAAGCCCCAAAAAAAGCATGTTTACAGTTTAAAGCAAGGCCAAACAGTGAGCACAAATGGGGCTAAGCTAGCATACAAAAATGGCTCCGAAAGTAAGATATTGAAGCAACTCACAGATGCTGGCCCCGAAAAGAGAATGGGCCTTCTACAATATTGAATAGGGGCCAAAAATATGATGTTTTACAGTTTACGACTAACCACAAAAACAGATACAAGTATGCTCAAAATGCTATGCAAAATAAGGTCCAAAATGGAGATAAAGAAGTAACTGATATATTCTGGTCCCAAACAGGTAAGGTCCCTTCAACAATTTTTAAGAGGGGCCCAAAATATGACTTTTTACAGTTGATGGCCGAGCCCAAAACAGTGTAAAACTATGTTCAAAATGCAATGCAAGAGATGGCCTAAAAGAGAGGCTACAACACAAAGTATACAAATGATGCCCCAAACAGCAATAGACCCTTAATAAAACATGGAGAGGGGGTCAAAACAAGGCCATTTTCAGTTCGGACCAAGGTTCAAAAACAGAAGCTCAATAGGCTAATAAACCATGCAAAAATGGGGCTAAAATATGGATATCAAAGCAAGTAGCATATAGAGGACTCAAAAAGTGATGATCCCTTCTAAAATGTTGAAGAAGGGCTCAAAATAAGCCTATTTATAGTTTACAACATGCTTAAAAAGAGATTACACATAAGCCTAAAATGCTACACAAGAAATAGGCATACAAGAGGGATGATGAAGCAAGTGCAAAATGGGGGCCTCAAACAGTGAGAGGCCCTTCATGAAACATGAAATAGAGCTAAAAAAAACACTACTTTCAGTTATGTCTGGAGCTCAAATTTACAAGAAATAAGGGCTAAGAAATGGTACAAAATAAGCTCAAAAAATGGAGAAATGGTGCTCACCCTTGTAGATCAATCCTTTGCTACCTCTTGGACCAAGAAAAGCTGCCTCCTAGCCTCTCAGAAGACCCTCTTAGCTTCTGGAATGGAGATGGTAGTGTGGTGCTAGGTGATGGTGTGAAAAAGGGGTGTGAGACTTGGGAAATTTGAGTGTTTGGAAGAGAGGAAGAGGGAGGGGTGTAATGCAAGCTTAAAGCAAATTTTTCCAACCCCAAAACCAGACCTGAGGTGCTGGTTATATAGGCCAAAGAGGGGGAGAAAGAGGGGGAAAAAAAGGGAGGGAAATCACTCCAAGTTTCCCTCCAAAAGTTGCCCCCCCGGATACAAAATCTGGGAGGGAACAAAGTGCATTTCTGTGATGTGCCAGGTGTAAGGATGCTGGCCGGCCAGGTATTAAGGTTGCAGGTGGCCGGCCGGCCCTCCCCATGGCCGATCGACCAAGGGTCAAAAGGGCCAAGTCAAATTAGTGGCCGGCCACCACAGATTGGTGGCCTCCCATGTGTTCTCAACACAACCCTGTGGTCAAAAATTGGCAACTGTGAACCAGGAGAGAGAACAACCCACTTTTCAAAGGGGTTCAAAAGGTTCAAAGGGAATTACTGGCCGGCCACCAAATATTGGTGGCCTCTCAGATGTGTACATCACAAATATTAGGGTTAGGGTTGAGGAAAGTGGCCCTAGGGTGGTCAACATTGGCTTTGAAGTGAGAAAAACGGGCGTCGGAGGGCGATGATGGAATATAACTGGCTGCTGGAACAATTACTGGCCTCCCACCCTTCTACGACCTTCCTGGTGATGAAACAGAGGTCCCTGCCAAAAATGAACGAAAACCGATGCAGAATGAAGGTTCGGGGGCCGAAACGCACAGTCCGAGGCCCCGAAAACTGACTATTAGGCACCGGGAGTGGTGTTCGACCACGAAGTTGGTCTCTCGGACCACAGTGTCCCTTAAAAGGGAGGAAATAAGATGCATGCCAAAAACCGGAGCAAACGGAGGTGGTTAGGCGGTTCCGAACCGAGGCACTCGGCCTAACGGCTCCGAAAACCGAGAACCGGGCTCCGAAATGGCCAAAATGGCCTACGACCATGAAATGTAGCCTGCGGCCACCAAGAGATGATCTACTAGACCTCTCCCTCCCTCTGGGAAAAGAAACAGAGAAAACCGAGCCTGGTTCGCAAATCGAGGCCAAGTACAAAAAGGGTTCGGAAGTTCGGAGGCAAGGCTCACGGCCGAGACTCTGAGACTTCTGAACGAGCACAATATGCAACATCACTGAGCGCTCAATCAGTGACGTCTGAGTCTTAAGGTCGGTAAAAAATGGGGTGTCTACACATTTCATTCCATAGCATTGTGTATGCTAGGCTGTATGTTAGCGCATTGCGTATGCCATGTTACTTCGTGCATCGTGTATGCCATTTCATAGCATGTTGCATGTTAGGATGTATCTTAGTTGCATTTCATGCATGTCATGTATATTGCATTGTGTTCGGGATCGGAGTTAGCCCGAGCACGGGAAACGAGGGGCATTTCGTACTCCGAGTGACGGAACGTGTCTCAATTCCTCAGTCACCGACACTCCGGATCATCCATGATGGAGTTAGGTCATGTTGAGTTTTCATGTGCATTCATTCCATATTGAATTATGCAGTTTGACTCCTCGGCCATCATGCATCGAGATGCGTGATTGGTGGCACGAGGATCGAGACATGCATACATTTGTGAAAATACATTGCCATGCCTCTTTCCTGCTCTCTGTTGCAGCAAATCAAGAATCAGCAGTCTTCCGAGGCTTAGCGCGCTTTCCAAGAACCATTTTAAAACAGAGGCTAATTGGGGCATCCCAGTGAATTTCCGCGCAAGGCAGCCCAAACATACATCATTCATCAGAATCAAGGCAGTCCTTGGCTTGCATGCCAGTTTATTATCTCCTTAGTTAATTTTGTTAATTAATTAGGAATTTGTACATATTTTGGACTGTATTATTTATTTGGACTGTACTATTCGGGACTGTATTATTTATTCGGACCCTCTGCACGAGGGCATAATTGTAATAAGTGTGCGTGAGTGTGATGTATGTCTTCCAACCCCACGTCTTTCTTCCCTTTTATTTACCTGCTTATGATGGTTAGATTAGGGCATGTTTCAATTAGCATACAGTATGATAGCATGTTGCATTCATTCATCTGTTTTGCATGCACCGGGCTTGGCGCATCATACTAATTGCATTTGTATTTCAATTCCAAGTTGAATACATGATAGCTGTTGTATCTCATATGCCATGTTTAGAATAGCCGAGCCTACTATAGTTGCATTTTTGCATGTGTTGCATTAGGCATTTCTGTGCACTTAGGATCATGCATGGATTTCTAATCAGTTTCTGTTTTGGCTTGGAGTACTCGGTGAGTTTTATGCTTTAGCATCCTTGCACGCGTGTGAGTGATTGCCATGAATAGCATGCTTACCATGAGGCTAAATGCTTATGTGATATAACTGCCTGAATGCCTGTGGATGAAGGTTGGGTTATTTGGATTGGAACAATTCATCAAATGTTTATTTTAAGCCCACTAGACAGTGGCAAAATCATGTTTTCTAAGCCCACCTGAGGGTGGCAAAATCTGCATTTTAAGCCTACCTGCGGGTAGCAAACAATCTTTTAAAAGCAAACATGAAATGTTTTGTTCCAATTCAGGCGACCCGGTCTATACTTGTATGCTGTGCGCATCACATAGTAACCTAGGCTAATAACCGGAATAAGAACACACAATGTTTTCAAAAATAGATATCATGGTTAGTAGAGGCCGATCTTTGATCGGGCGAGCGGGGGTGCTCACGAAGTGACCTTCCCCAATCGTACCCAAGTTCCCGAGCCGAGGTAACTTTGGTGATGACGGACACGTGGGCTTTGGCACCGAGTCAGGGTTTCCTAAATTTCCCAAAATAAAATATTTAGGTGGCGACTCTGTATCTGGCAAAGCAGTCCATGTTTGGCACTTCTTTCAAAAATCTGGTTTCTCAAAACGATTTGCCGGATTTGGACTCTTTGATTCAAGATTAAGAACCGTGACAACAAAATCGAGTCCGAGCTGTAGCGAGGTCTCCCGCGGACCTGTTGCAACTGTATATTGGAAATGGATTGGTTATGTCACGACCCAAACCTGCCCCTAAAAGTTTGGCATCGTAACCGGCCAGTAATCCATGATAACCATAGGCCTTCCTGTGCAAAACATAATAATCGGGGCTCGCGGAAGCAAAGACAGAATACAAGAAGTCCAAAGAGCTGTGCATTTATATGAACAACTAGTTACAAGCCAAAAATGTTAATTTACCCACTAGCATAACATAAAATGTAACAAAAGATCAAATATAAAACATAGGTACATGCCACAGATGAACATCAAAACAAAACTTGCTAACGGCCTTCCAGGCCTAGCCCCAGCTTAGAGGCACACAAAACACCAGGTAAGCTTCAAAACGATGGCTCGATCAAGACTCCGCCTAGGCTTGACTCCCAGAACGCTCACCTATAAATACATATATACAAACAGTGAGCTAAAGCCCAGTGAATAACATTAAAGTAAAGGGGTAGTGAACGAATTCCATATAACATATATCCGTAAATCAAATTATTCATAATCATTTATATCAGAACATATCATAATGGTATATCTCACGGAACATTCTGACTAGAGTCATCGGTTCTGGATACCGATTAAACACATATCACCACGATGAAGTGGCTAACGAGATCTTGTATCATATATTTGTCATGGACCCGCATTTTCATGCCGTCCCCCATGACTTGGGATTATCCGTAGATGCCATACTAAATTTGCAAACAGGATATTCGTTCATAAAATCAAAATCACATTTCAAAAACATAACTTAACGTATCACGTTTGAAATATAGTTCATATTAACATAAATTTACAGAAATGTTACTCACAGTGGGTTTCCAAAACCGGTTGCACGGTCTTCAAGGTTTGACCTATAAATACAAACATTACAGCATGATTTCTTAACACATAGAGTAAACACATATTTGTAATCTCTTAATGGTGCTTCCATCTCATAACCTTGTTATCATAACTTAATTAAGGCTTGGGAATACCTAAAATATAATGAGGATGTCAAAGTGCATTGGAATACTGGGTGAAATTTCTGAAAAAAAAGGTCCCCGCTCGAGCGTGGCTATACCCGCTCGAGCGGACTGTAAACTGTGATAAAGATACTGGATACACAAAATCCCCGCTCGAGTGGTAAAACCTCCGCTCGAGCGGCCTTCAAAAAAATCTGGGTGAAAACCAGTCCCATTTTCTGCTAAACCGTGGGTCTCCATTTTTGCAAAATCAATTTCCAAATTAGAAAACTCAAGGCCAAAACACTTGAAAACACCTTAACTTAAACATCAAAACTTCCACATAAA
The DNA here is from genome assembly GCA_025200525.1 of Camellia lanceoleosa. Classification (NCBI taxonomy): domain Eukaryota; kingdom Viridiplantae; phylum Streptophyta; class Magnoliopsida; order Ericales; family Theaceae; genus Camellia; species Camellia lanceoleosa. The sequence continues at coordinate 3,070,357 of CM045769.1, forward strand.
ATTCAATGCATCATATAAGGAATTAAACTTTGAATTAAGATGAAAAATTCATAAATATGCACACAAAAGCTTTATTTCTTAAAATCCATGGAGGTCTCCCTCAAATATGCCAAATCATAAATTTATGCTATGTATGCTCAAATTAAATATAAGTTCCCTTTCAATCCACTTATTTACCATGAAAACATGGATGAATCAATCTTATTTCAAGAAATTAGAGAGAAATTCTTACCTTAATTTGAGCTTGATTCCGCTTTCTCTATTCTTCTTTCACTTGGTTCTCCTCTTTCTCCCGAATTCACTCTCTCTCTCTCTCTTAGATATTTTCTTCTCTTTTGTTTGGGTCAACATCCTTATCTTTACTTATATACAAAACTTGTGCTAAAAACTTGAGCCAAACATGGCTTAGTGAATCAGACGAAAATCAGTTCTCAGTTAAACGTCCCAAATGGCTCTAAAAATTCCTGGTATCACATAGGCGTGTTCAATTTCGTTTTCCGAACCCATTATGGTTGTCAATTTCAGTCTTGAAGTTGTAGTTCCAACAGATATTTTTCTAATTCAAACAGATGTTCTTCAATTAACTCATATAAACACATAATTAATTACGAATAAGTATGACATACGTTTTGGGGTCATTACAGGTTAACCAAGTATTATGCCACTATTGATTATGTGAATAAATCTGTTGTGTTTCGACCACCTAGGTCACCTGAGTTTGTGTTTTGTAGATGTAGTGTAGTTCCTTCCATATATTTGATCTCTTCCATGAAGGCCAATAAACTATTGAGAAAGGGTTGCTGGGGTTATTTGTATTGTGTATTGGCTATGTCTATTGATAGGGTGAACATAGAAAATATCCTTATAGTGAATGAATTTCCTGATGTTTTCCCAAATAAACTACCCGGGGATCTAATTGATAGGAAAATTAAGTTTACTATTGATATAGTACATGAGACACAACCAATTTCTAAAACCCTATACTGACTGTCAACCTCTGAATTGAAAGAATTGAAAATCCAATTACAAGAATTGTTAGATAAAAAGTTCATTCATTCGAGTACTTTACATTGGGGTCTTCTAGTCCTGTTTGTTAAAAAGAAAGATGGGTCCTTGAGGCTATGTATTAACTATCGGGAATTGAACAAAGTCACCGTCAAGAATAAATATCCACTACCCCGAATAGATGATTTATTTGACAAACTTTAAGGAGCCCAAGTGTTTTCAAAAATAGACCTTAGATCTGGATACCACCAATTGAAAGTTAAAACAGAAGATATTGAGAAATCAGGGAATCTGCAACAGAGATCATTCATTAAAACTTTTACTCTATTATTATTCACTGGGTTCCAGCTCATTGTATTATTTTATATATGTAGGTGATCAAAAGCGTGACCAAGCTCAATGATGATTGCCTGGAGGTTTGTTTTGTTAGCCAACCTTTGTGTCTCCCGAGGGGGTTCTCGTTTTGAGAAGCGATCAAGTTTTTCCGAATCAAGTTTAAGACTTTTGTTTATTTTGTTTTGTCTGAACAAACTTCTGTTCTGTTGGTGTATTAGGCTAAGACCCATTTTGGTTTATCTGTATATGAAATGACGTCATAATGATGTAAATTAGGTTTTAAATTTTTTGTTCCATATAAGTCTACACAGCTTTATGGATATTATATTCTAATGTTTGCTTCTGTTAGCCCTTTAATTTTGTTTAATCTATTCAGAGGCCTTCGATAATCCTAAGATTACTAGCCAGTTATAATGCTAAACCTATAGGGACGGGTTTAGGTTGTGATAAATAGGGAGTTAGTATTTACTTGAGAGGAATTTTTGATGAGTTTTCTACAATGGTGGACAAGAATTTTCGACGAGTTTTCTAATAGCATTCTTTGGACATCGTCAAGTCGATTCCTCCTTTAGTTGAGAGTCGACAGAAATTTCAATGATGGACCATTGATGCAATGCTCTTCATTAAGGCAATGGTGTTTATTGATGCAATGACTGTCGACATTCTTTTCAATAGGAGATAGACGGTCATTAAAAGAAGAATGAGAGATGGTGTGTAAAATTAGATAGGTGTCCTTGGGCGTGATAATATTATGAATAGGGGTAAATTTGATATTAAGTAGGGTGTTCAAAGAAATCTTATTAAAATTTAGGGTTTAGGATGGGGGCTTAAAGAAATTGGAGGTCTAAAGAATTTAAGTAGGTGCTAACTGCAGCCCTATTTATTTATGAAATATGAACACCATTGATGATAAAGAATTATGGAGTCATATTTAATATTGTAAAGTGGAAACATGAAATGGAGAAGAGAAGGAAAATCAAGTGTTTGTATAATTTTGTGTATGTTGAAATTGTTAATGATTGGAATTAGTTTTTGAAATTATATAATATTGTGACTGTCGTTTCGGATAAGATAAGTTGATGATATTGGAAGTTATAAGGATATTATGAGATTGTATTGATATGTATTATTAAATATTTAGAGGTTTTGTCATTGGTCATTGGTAGAGGATGGCATTGATTATTGTAGAATAGGCTATAGCCCCGTTTGTTTAGAGAGTTGATGGACTCACTAATATTGTGTTTGTTTTGAGAGATGGGGAGGGGATTGATAGTGAGCTCCGGATTAGGATGGGCCTCCCCAAGGGGATTCGGATGGGCCTCAAGAACTTGGTATTAGAAAAATAGTTCGGCGGACTAGAAATTTTTTATTTTTATTTTTATTTTTACATGTCGGGCATTTTTTTTGAACATTAATGTTTAATTTTTTTTATTTTTTATTAAGTAAAAATCATTATTTTATTTGTTTTATTTTTTTCTGGAAATTTTTTATTTTATTTTTATTTTTTAAAATTTTTTTACATGTTGGGTATTTTTTTTAAAACATTCATGTTTATTTTTTTTGTATTTTTTTTATTTTATATAAAAATAATTTGACAATCCCTACGCTAACAACTATCATCAAAACAAACACAATTTTACTTAATCCCCTCACTATTAATCCCCTTCATTTTATCTCTGAAAACAAACGGGGCCTATGAGTACTATGTGTTGTTGATTAATTACTTAATTTAGAATGTTGTGAAAATTATTAAAAGATGCGAAGGGTTCATTTCTTTCCGGCTTATGAACAGTAAAGCGTGGCGCCTTAAGATAGGTTATGATTTTTCCCAACTTGCGCTCAGTAAATCATGTGGAGGTTCCGCATTCCTTCCAAATAACAACCGGTAAAGCATGATGCATGGATATAGAGTAAGCTTACCTTCTAGCTTGTGCCCCGGTAAAGCATGTGAACTGTTGTGGTTGTAAGGAGGTTTTACTTTCCTTCCAGTTAGCCACCGATAAAGCGTGGCGTGTTAAAATAGGTTACGATTCCTTTTGGTTAGCACTTGGTAAATCGTGTTGTGGAATTAATGACTCTTTGTAGTTGATCTTGCTGTGAATTGAAAGGTGCCCAACAGCCTTTCCATGCTAAAGCCGATAAATGTGGGAGAAGTGATGTTATTATGGTAGTAGCCTAATTGGATAGATTTAATGATATTAATATGGATAAAATATACATATTTAAACTTGTATTGCGCCTTGGTGGGATTTATGTTTGGTTATACGACTTAAGGGATTTAGTTTCGATGGTAGTTGTGTATATTCTCGAAGTTTGTTGCATGTTAAATAAATGAATTGGTTGTTTGAGTGTAGATGTTAAGTACCAATGAAATGAAGTAAAATGTAATATTTAGACTTGGGTGGACAAACAAGAAATGATTCTTCTAAAATGTTAAAAAGGTATTCTTTTAGAAAGTGTATACCTATGTATTTTTATTTTAATATATCAAAAGCCACACGACGTATGTACTTATGACTTGAGCATTGTGATCGTATATATCCAGGGTATGTTATTCTTTAGATTCATCGTAAATCCCTACTAGACATATTTGTTCATTCCAGTTATTAAACCATTTTTCAGGTGTAAAGTTAGGAGATTTGTCCAAGAATAGGTGAGAAGCCAAGTGTGCAATCATCTGTTATTTTGTATTATTGTAAATTTTTCAATGTAAGCCTAAGGGCACTTCTTGTAATTATTGAATATGAACATTTCATCATTATATACTATAGATAACATTATTATTTATTGATTTATTATTTTGCTTTAGCAATTATTCTATGGAAATGCACCAGAATCAAAGATTGAATAATAATATTCAAGTAATAAAACTTGGGACGTTACAATATTTATGAGTAATTTTTGGATAGTTAAGTTTGAGTTCGTAGTATTACAAAAAATTATAATGCGCTCCATTGTACTTTTGACGAATGAAAAAATTTAAACGCATGCTAAATAAATCATCATTTGTCTTTTAATTACTAATGTTTTACCCATCAAATTTTTCTCTAATTAATTAGTTTAGAGCACCATATACGTATTGTCACGTAATATTTTGAAACTACTAAATAATTACCCATTGATATATGACAATAAAGCTTATAGATTGCCATGATAATTTGTTTGGTAGTCTTTTCACATTGTTCAAAGCTCTTAAGAGACGCCATCACATTCATGCTCTATTTTGTTTCCTAGAATATAATTTATTTATTTTTTAAAAAAAATTTCAATTGTCTTTTGAATCAAGGAGCTAATAAGGGTAAACTTATTATGGGATGAGTTTTTCATTTCTTAAATAAGAAGTGTTCATAACATATAGAGCAGTTTGATAGTTCAATAGGTACCTAAGACACAATTTTTTCAATTACAATAGGTATTAGATGAGCCCAAAAACAATTGGGCATTCGATACATCATAGTTTGATAGTATCCTCAAGAGATTGAAAGTGATAATTGTCACATTTATCCTTTGAATTGGATTTAATCAGCGTTAAAAAAATTATTTTTGCCTTTTTCTATTTTTGACTTTTATTTTTGCATCAAGCAGCATAAATCAAGGATGAAAATATTGCATTTAATATCATTATATAGTTTGATGAGGATCATCTTTGTATGCATATTGCCTACATCAATGCTAGATCGATTTTGGGTTTTTTAATTTTTAAAAATTTATTTATTTGCCTCCTTTTGTTTCTTCCTTTAATAATCAAAGAAAATCCTTTTGAAGAGATTTTCGAAATGCATGTAGATGGTGGTTATGGCTTTGAACACCATATAAGTATTGTCACATAATACTTTGAAACTATTAAATAATTACCCATTGATATATGACAATTAAACTTATAGATCGCCATGATAATTTATTTGGTAGTCCTTTCACATTGTTCAAAACTTTTAAGAGACCCCCTATAACATATGGTCTACTTCTAAATGTAGGAGTCCATATGATGAAATAAAGTGAGGCAAATATCCGGTGCAAGTCATAACTATGTTTCGAAAGCATATTTTCACTCACAATCCATTGTTTGTAATCCATTTTTTTTGTTTATACAATACTTTCCACTTGTAAAAGGATAATGGCCCTGTTTGGTAGAGCTGTGTGAAACTGCTTATAGCTTATGCCCAAACAGCTTATAGCTTATAACTTTCAGCTTAAGCTGATTTCCAGCTTATTCTCAAAGCATCTCCTGCCCCACTTAAAGAATAAGCTGATTTCTGAATTCCACAAAGCTATAAGCTATAAGTATAAGCTAAACCAAACATATCAAAACAGCTTAAATTAAGCTGAAAGCTGAAAAAAAGCTCTAACAAACAGGGCCAATATACATATATATATATATATATAGATAAAGTACTCAAAAGTAAGAGCAAGTATGTAATTGATTATAGATTTGTAAACATAACTCACTATGACGCTATTACATAACGTTGCGTTTTGCTCAGAAATTTACTATAAAAAATATGGTTCAAATTTAACTCAAATAATTTATATTAAAGATAAATTTAGACCACATATTGAACTTTTTAGATAACTTTCATAAAGTGTACACAAAATTTATTTAGATGATAATGTGTACTATACAAGAATTAGGAAGCTAAAATCAAAGCCTTCTACGTATTATGAATTAAATTTCTTTTTTAATTAAAAAAAATGTGAGAGTAGGCTATGAAGAAGCTTAATAGAGATGTCAATTGTTAAAAGACTAGTCAATACTACTTCATTATTTGAATAATTTGACTTAGAATATCACATAACTATAACTAACCCAATTCAATTATACGGTAATATTGTATAAACTAACAAATCTTATAAAAATTTATTTACTTATGTGACACTTGATATATCATTAAAGTGACTTATTTAAAATTTTAGAATTTCATTCACATATCAATTTATAATAATGATAAAAAATTGTGACAATTTTGTATAGTAGTTTCGTTGTAATTCAATTCATAATGTAGTTATGAAGCACGAGTACTCCAAAAATATTGTTGTACAAATACCGGGTGTGGATATGCATACCGGTACGACTGTACACGTACTGTCACGACCCAAACCCGCCCCTATGGGTTTAGCACCGTAACCGGCCAGTAATCCGAGATTACTGAAGGCCTGCTTAACAGTAAGACAGTATAATAGAGTATAGGGGCATGGCGGAAGCCAATACAGTAAATAAACAATGTCCAATGAGCTGTGACAGTCTGTATGCCAAAAAGACTTTTCATGCATATAAACATTCAATACAGAACAGTTATGCACAATATTTACAATCATTCGGTACAGGGACTTAATCCCTACTAAAAAGTACAGTACAGTGCTGTCAATCTATACAGTAATACAAAACGGTACAGAGATAGACGAGGAAATAAAAACACCCTTAAGCCTTAGCTTGGCAGGTTCGGAACCTCGCAGTGAGGCACATTGGTTGGCTTGACAAAACTGGAGCTTACCCCGACGCTTTTAGCTTTGATCCGGTGCCTGTACACCTACATATATATATGAGCAGTGAGCTAAAGCCCAGTGAATAACATAATGCGTAAAGAGGTTTAGAATGAATGTCCTTACAGTAATGAAAACAGTTCATTAAATTAGTATTTCTTTTCACAATCACCATGTGGTATATCCATTAGCATAACAAGAAACAAGAGGTCTTAAAAGACCTAACAAGAAGTGATGGCCATCAATCAAGAAATGAATGGTTCCAACGAGGAAATCGACAGAGATCTCTGTAAAGAATAAAGAAATGATAGGTGCTAAGGATGCCACAAGAAAGTTGAAATAAAGGACATACATTCATTCAAGAAACAATATCGATTCGAGAATTGATTCGATATTGAGAAGATAACCATTTAGAACATATCTTTACACAATTGTTACTCACAGAGTTCTGGGCTACAGTGAACTAGAGCGTCTCTTCGAAATGCCAACCCTATACAGTTAACAGATTGAACACACACTAGGCCTAAGAACTTAATCCCTAAATTTGTCTCGGTGTGTTTTACATCCATATCCTGTTTAAGATGCCTTAAACTAGGCCTAAGAATGCCTAGGATGTGATGAGGATGCAAAGATGCACTTAGAAAACACTTTACAAAATTAGCTGAAAACAGGGGTCTGGCTCGAGCGAGGATTCCTTCGCTCGAGCGGACATGCAGACAAAGGATCTCCGCTCGAGTGTGAATTTCGTCGCTCGAGCGGACTGTGTGCTACAGTAAAAATACTGGATGCTCAAAATTTACGCTCGATGCTCGCTCGAGCGTGAAACACAGCTCTTCGCTCGAGCGTAGGTCCCTTCGCTCGAGCGTACGCCTGCGCGCACCAAGAATTTTGAGAGCTTGAAATTTACGCTCGAGTCACCATTCCGTCGCTCAAGCGTAGCTCAGAGTAAATGGTGGTCGCTCGAGCGTAGAATCCTTCACTCGAGCGTAGAAGCCAAATTCTGGAATTTCCAGATTTGTCTCCCAAGCTCAAACCAAGCATTCTTAAGCTCAAAACTCGACCTCTTGGGCCCAAATTCTGGAAAACACAACTAAACTCAATATACAACAAGTTTTAAAGCTCAATTTGGGAATTTAAAACCCAAGGGTGAGTCAATTAAATCCAAATTTCAAACTCATTTTCATGAACATGAAGAACATGCAAACATGCATGAATTCAAATCATTTCAAAGCTTCAATTTGATGCTCTAGTGAGCCAATTGTTCCAAAACAAGTTGAAAACATGGACCATTGCAAAATTATGAACATGCATGTACCATTCTATGAAGGACAACTCCAAAACTTCAAATTAAAGGCATGCATGCATGAACTAGACTCCAATTTGACATATATGGACCAATTCAAGGCTCAAGTCACTAGAGGCTCAAGAAGCATGCAAGAATCAACCCAATTACACAAATGAGAGGGTGAAACACCAACCTTAAGCCTTGTAGTTCAAGAATGGAAGCACAATTTTGAAATCAACCTTTAATTCCTTCCAATTCCCAAGTAATTCAACAAGATATAGCCAAATTCTCCCTTAACTCTCCCCCTCTCTCTCTATTTCGGCAATAACAAGAAAATGGTTGAGCAAATGTGTGTCTAAGTGTAAAATAAGACTCAAGTATTTTAATAAACAAGGGCTCACTCATAATGGCAATATGGTAATTAAGCTAACTCTTGTAATTGGCTTATTTTAATCTAATTTAATTGTACCAAATCACATTTTAATTAAATACACCATAAAATCACATAAATTATGATGGTCACAAAACACTAATCGATTTCGGGTTCGGCTGCCGATAAGGCCTTCAATTAACAGTTTAAACATAACAACATGAACCGATAATCAAATAGTCAAACAGATAGAATGCAAATTAACATATATACACGAACAGATAATTAGACAATCAACAGATAGAAATGCAATACAAACAGATCTGATCAATCAATCGGGTTTGATTCCAAATGGATTCGAAAGAGTTCACCAATCATAATTAGTCTTAGTTTAGTAGTAATCAGTATTAATCAGTGATCAGTGATGAGGGTTATTACACGTACTAGGTACGGTAAAAATACACTAGGTACATTTTATACGGTCTGTATAATCCTGGTACGTGATGGGTACGTTTTTGGGTATGCCAAGGTAAAAAACATAGTTTTTTGCAATTTTAACCATACCGGAGCAATTTTTTTGGTCCATTTAATTAATTTATTTTTTTAAATTTGGAATTCTTTTGTAATAACTAAAACATGAAACAAATGAAATTAGGGTTACTTGTTCTATTTGATTATCTCCTCTTTCAAAGAAATATGGCTCCAAGAAGAAAGAAAACGATCGGCGACTCTGAAACTCCTTTGAAGGTGCTGATTCTCTCTTTTGAAGAATACAATCCAATGAGTTTCTCTTCGATTCTTGCTCATCTTCTTCTTCGATGCTTCTTCCTCTTTCTTTTATTTTTTTTTTTCAGATTTTTTTTTGTCTTTCTTCGCAACAAACGAATTGTTGATGCTCTGTTTTTTTGGTTCATTTTTCTTCGATTCTTTTTCCTCTTTTCTTTATTTTTTAAGATTTTTTTTTCTTACTTCGCAGCAAACGAATCTGTTCTTTTTTTTCCCCCTTCGTTTTTTTGATTCGATTTTCCCCTTTGATTGTCTCTTTTTTTGATTCGATTCTTATTCATCTTTCTTGAACTCTCCTTTATTTTTTTCCCCTGATATATATATTTATATATATATACATTTTGTTTCCCCACAACCACTGGAATTTCATGCAACTTGCAAGTCTAGAATGACCCACCTTGTGGTGCACCAAATACTAGTAGAGAGATGGACAAAAAGCAATACACCAATTCATTGTCTCGCATATTCTTTGAATCCAAGTTATAAACAGCCACTAGAATTTCATGCAACTTGCAAGTCTAAAATGACCCACCTTGTGGTGCACCAAATACTAGTGGAGAGATGGACAAAAAGCAATACACCAATTCATTATCTCGCATATTCTTTGAATCCAAGGTATAACTCATTTTTAAACTTTGTTTTTTAATTATGTTATTGAATTTTAATTTGTATATTGGATATTTAGTTATAAATTTTTTAAAAATAAATACCCTAATTGTACTCGTACCTTACTTTTTAAAAAAATTTACCGTATCGACGTACCCGTATCGTATCCACACTCGTACCCATACCCGTGCTTCTTAGCAATGTAGCTTACATTTTACAAACAAAAAAAGGAAAAAAGAAGAGGGGTGGGTTAAAATGTAATGTAATTGTAAGATGTCCAAAGGAGGTGTTTGTAATTTAGCTTATGTTCAAGTGTGGCAACATAAAAACGAAGAGCGAGCTTCTATTTACATACATCCATTCCTCTTTGTGCACATCCTTCTCAATACACACACTTAAAAAATTAATCCCAATTTATGTTGCTCACTCCACACACCTTTTATTCCACATCTACCCTCATACACACACCCTATCAGAGAACACATAAACCTCTCAGACAGACCCGTCTCTCTCTCTCTCACACACACCCATCTCTCACACTCTACCGTTCGTCCCCTAAAAGCTTCATCCATCCATTAAAGACTTTAAGCATTGGCATTGAAGAGCATTGAACAAAATGACATGAATCATTGAAGGAAATCTTTACATTTGGAGATCTTAGGGTAGTTTACTTATATTAATCCTCATTCCTATTTCATTTGTAATGTAGGGTTTGTTTTTACCATTTTTGAAATGAACGCATAGCCCAGAGTGATTGAGCACTCTGTTCCTCATTCGGAACTGGTTCTCTGAAAATAACATATTTGTTCGGAAGTAGAAGTCTGAAAATTAACATGTTATTCGACATTAGAATTTTGAATTTTTTTATTTAGTTCAACATTCAACTTCCGAATTTATTTAATTCATTCGACATACAACTTTCGAAAGTTAGTTATACTTTTCATTTATAATTTTAACACTTTTAATTTATACTCGTCCTGAGATAATTTTAACACTTTCCATTTATCTTACCCTTTATATACTTTACGTTTACAGGTTATTTGAGATCCATACCAGAGTTGTAGAGACCAGCATCCATGTAACCTGGTTACGTTCTACCATTGATGCTTGAAGTTTAGACGTGATCGAACCCTATCATCCAAATATAGCTATAAAGTAGTTTGGCAGGGTTCAAACCATCCTAGATGCACCGCTGGCTCCCACTCGTGGTACTTGAGGCAACATATCTGCAAAATATACAGTCACATATAGATACTTGGATAGGATCTGGGAGGCTTGGGATAACCATGTGTTATCTGAGCAGCAGAGGAGCACACCAGTTCATCAGCTTTGGGAATACGTACCGGGTTACATGGATTGGTATAAGAATATGACGCACCTATATGTTAAGCACACTGATGGACCACGTATGTATGAACATCATGATTTCAGCCAACATGCTGATGTATTCTATTATCCTCTTTTATACATTTGTAATGTACTTCTACTTTTTTGATATGTACCCTAAAATGTGATCTTCTTTTAAAATGCAGCGTATTGCACATGCACTGAGGATTGCACATCCTATCATTCAGGCTGGTTATGAGGACAGGATTCGACATCCTCATTGACTTTACCAGGCTATTGAGGCTATGACGTATGTCCTTCAAGGTCAGTGCATTGACGAAGTTGGACCTACTTCTGTTGGACCTAGTCCTACTGGAGGTCATTTTTCATCTCGGACATTGACATATAGTCGTAAGTGTAGTCGTAGGCATACAGATGATTCGTGACATGTTATTTGACAGTTGATGAATTTTTTGTGGTGTTTTTATAAGTTGGCATTGCTGTAGACATCTTTTAATGACATTGTAAAAGATATTTTCTTATTAGAATGGAATGGTAATAATGGTCGATGACATTGTAAATGATATTTTTTTATTAGAATGTAATGGTAACAATGGTCGATAACATTCAATCCATGCCAGAGAACACATCAACATCAAAAAATGCATTAATTAATTTCTTCCATAGTTCTAACATTGTTAAATGCATACATGTGCCAATCGACATCAACAACGTCAAATGTCTCTTGAGTAGCTACAGTATCATGAATGATGTCCTTGAAATGTTGAATGCGGTGCACATATGCATCATTTCAGTCGACAACGCAAGAGTGACGGTGTTTTTACTAATTAGTGGCCATAGGAGGAACTAGATTGCCTGGATGCAAAAAAAACCTACACTAAAATTCACTTCAGTTAGTGGTCATACCTTATAACTTCCTGTACATGCACGGAATGATAAGTTTTCTTATACCTGCACGAAATGATTTCTGTTAACAAATCCAATGACAGTCTCACGTCTATCAAGTTGAGGTACTGGCACTGTTCTTAGAGGTAAAAATGTAAGATATTGCTGTAATGACAAGTGGTGTAACGTAAGATTGTAGAACGATGCAACAAGATGCCCCATGTCTGGCATAGTCATCCAATGTGAATAGCCAGGACTGTCTTCAAAGTATGAGAATATGCTTGTCAATTCTTCAAACCTTTTGTAGGACCCATAAAGTGTAATGTATTCCTCTTTATAGGTGTGCAACTCACCCAAAAGATCATGCCTAATCTATGCCCAATCATCTTTTGTATGACCAATTGAAGTAGTTATAGCCCTGAGACCACAATTCCCATCTGCAGCTACATCTTTGGCAAACTTAATGTACCGTTTCAACTCAGAAAGGAAAGCATCAACATATGTACCAGGTTTTACTATTTTGGTAATATACACCTTCCTCTTCGTATTCACCTTCTTTTCTCCCTTAACAAGTCGCTTCTTCTTGGTTTCTTAAGTAAAAACTAATGTAGTGATTTGAGTGTCCCTAGGTGAGAAACAATCATGTCCAGATTGCACCAACTCAAATGCATAGGGTCCACGACGGGTAGAAACATTGATCTTCTTATGACCACGAGGACGTATATTAGGCTTCACTTCCGGCTCAACAAGAAAAGTACTTCCCAGACATACAATCTCTTTTAATTTCTTTAAAATCTCCAACCGCATGGTTCCATCATATTCATTGAACTTTTTCACAAACAAATATGCTTCTGCGTGACAAGTCACCTCCATTTCCTCTTTTTTGTTGCATATGGAGATATAAAGTTGCCTCCAGTGTGAGTGTATGGTAGCAAGTGGTATAGGACGATCTTGTCTGATGTAGTCAGCAATCTCATGGGCACAAGGTAAACTATGAGTATGGCGAATGATGCATTCACAAGCTTCAACATTAATACCAATGGAATTGGCTCTCTTACTTTCTACAAGCAAATACTCTAATGCAGAAATAGACATATTACCCCGTAGCTCATTAAACCGAGAAGGCTTGAATTGATGTTGCACAACAGTTAGACTTTTCCCAAATGAAGCCTTGATATCAGTGTGTTGCAACTAAAGCAGATTGTGTATTTTCTCAAATGATGTCTCAAATGAGACTTGACATGAACCCAGTTGTCTTTTCAGTTTTGCATGTGCACTCTCAGCCCTGTTCAATTCAATGTAAGTGAAATCAAAATCAAGTACATGGCATTTATTAATAACTTATTGAACAAAAGTAATCTTACTGGTTGGTTGTAACATTGCCACAATGCATTCACATGTCTGTCCATGCCACCACAAATTTCTCTTTATAAGGAACCAACCAAGTATCTATGACGTAGTTGACTGCATCGAGATAACTACTAAATTCCTTAAGTAATGATTAAAGACACTCATTGTATTGAATTTCAGAAGATGAATACACTAAAGAGTTCCACCTATGGTTGAACTTCTCTCATTTCTACTTTGTTTCAAACAGTTTCTTGCATTTGGTCAATACATTCTTACTGATATGCCAATGGCATAATAAATGTTTGGCACTCGGGAATATTTTCTGTATGGCATTCATCAAGGCTAGTTCTCTATCAGTGACAATAATCGCCGGCAAAACAAAACCATCCATGACATCACGCAATGTAGCTAACACCCATGCATAGTTATCAGCCCTCTCAAATTATAAGTATGCAAAAAGCTACCGAGTAAGTCATTTTAGTTGATGTCACTCCCACAATTTCAAGAAGAGGAAGATGATATCTATTAGTTTTATATGTGCAATCCATAATCAATATACGTGGGAAAGACCGAAATAAGTCCAAACTGGCACGATGTGCCCAAAACAAGTTTGTCACAGTCATCGCGGACTCTTCACATCGATGGCGCTCAATGTAATTAAACTTGGCCAATTCACCCAATAAGTGTTGCATCTGTGATCTTCCAGCTCTCTCTACCACCTTGTTTCGATGGCGTACGTTGTAAATAGTTTAAAGTATACTTACATTGAGGGCATCTTGCTGTTTCAAGGTTACTAGGATCTCTTTTCGCCTAACCATGTTATTTGACATATCCATTAACAATGATTTCTCATCCTTTGATAGCCTTCCCGCATATGAATGTCCCTCAAGGTGCTCCGTAGGCGGATGGTTATGCAATCCGCATACTACGGTCAATGTCCATTCATTATTTGTGGTCAACATGTGAGCCCTCATATCAAAAGGACAACCACACTTCTTCGTACCAGTTATTCTTGATGCATTGTTGCCCTCAGGTTTTAACTTCTTTGTTGTTCTATATTGGCCACTCCTCTCACAAGCAAGATACATCCTGGGTCTTTTTTTTCCCCCCACCATAGTCTGATATTTTGATTACAATGACCAAACCATTTCTCTTTCCAACTTCACGTACCCAGTTGAACAATTCATCCTTACTTTTGAACACCTACAAAGTCAAATAAATATTATCAAATATTTACATTTCTTGAGCAATTCAAGACACAATCATTATAATTTCGTAGAGTGAACCTGGTCAGTTGTGAATTGAGCAGTGTAATCCAACACACTATCCGAGCGAACCTCACTTCCTTGAGTTGAGACATATTCCTGCAAGTTTTGTATAATATTACAAATTTGAAATGGCATTATAAAGACGAATTTGCTATTTGAAACTACAAATTTAGTATGAAATTTACGAATTTGGAATACAAAATGAAAAAAAAAACTTTTACTTCATTCGAAAGTACAATGTCAAAAACAATGCTACTGTTTGAATGTAGTTGTTCGAATTATTTTTACTGGTTCGGAAGTTGAATGTTGAAAATTTGACATTATTTCGAAAGATAACTTTCGAAAGTAACTAACTATTTCGGTGTTAGACTATTGAATAAACTGATATATTTCGACCTTGGTTTTTCGAAAGATGCTGGAAAAAAAATTACGATTTTTACATAGCAAAACTCACCTTTCCTTGGCTATCTTTCTCATAAACAATTATTTGCTTATGAAAATCTGAATTTTCAAAAGGGAAATCTTCCGTAACAATGATGAACGATGATGAGATTTAGTGTGTGTTGGTTGTATAAATTGTAAAAGCCAATCACAATTTAACACATGGCATGAAGAGGGCAATTTAGGAAGTTAATACAAGTTGCTAATCAAAGTCAGACACGTGTTAGGTCGTATTGATAATAATGGATGTGCGTGGTATTGGAACAATCAAGGGATATAAGGTGATGTGGCCTGATGGTTACTCATAAAGTTCAAATTCAAAATCAGGAGGGAAGCCTACCTGCAATGTGGCGTAGTAGGACTGATTGTGAGAGAGCATGTTCAGCAATCATGAGAGGACATTTCGATGGTTGGAAACCCACTTCAACGGTTATCATTGAGAAGTATAAATAGTAGAGAAGGCCCCAGAGTGAAGGATCCAGACTCCGATCAAAAAACCAATTTTATTTACTTTGTTTCCCTTCCAGTTTTTACAGTTCTTTACATTTCTATACTTCAAATTCCTACACTGCACTTCATTCATAGGAGTAGTTTCAAATAGCTTGTTGCTGTAAACCTCTACGAGGCTAGGTTAGATCATTGTAAGTTTTTCACTTTACTTAATGAAATTCTGAAATTATTCTTCACTTAATTGTTATTTACTAAATTCTCCTAAACAAGCCACTAGTAAAAGTCTTCTTCATTGAGGATGAAAGAACTAAAACACAATCGTCTGATAATTGGTTGGCAATTAATCTTTTGTAAGGACTGATTGATCCTTACTGGCATGCTTAAAATTACAATATTAACCTTCGAAAACCAAAAAAGCCAACATATATTTTTGGCACGCCTAGTGGGACTAATTGAAATAGCTAGACGTAGGAGACAAGGAGAAAATGAACGCCTGGAAGAAGGTGTGGAAGGAGAGATAGAGGTACTTGATCCAGAGGATAATGTGATAACACATCCTATGGAAGCACCTATCTCATCAGAACCTATGGTCGAACAGACCGGTAATTTAGAACATGCACCACATGTTCAAAATATTGGACGAGGCCATGGAATTGGACCATCCATTGTTCCATTTACTCAGCCAATGAATCTATGGGGAGGCCTGGTAGATGCCATGGGACAGTAGTTAATGAACACAATGAAAAGATGGGCAATATCCTTTATGGATCGGATGAATTCCCATCAACCAACTAACACAAGACATATGGAGGAAAATTCAAATGTTCCTTAGCAGAGATTGGCTATAGATAAACAGCCTATGCAAAGTAATGGACATACTTATGGTCAGACTAGTAATCCGAATTATGAAAGACCATCACCTATACCTCAGTCTTGGTATGAGCCTCTTTCAAGGCCTATGGTAAATCAAAATGCCTCATTACCTAACAACGAAGCCTTACAAATTGGTGGATCTAGGTCAGCACAAGAAAATGGCATGAGGATGTTTCCAAATCCCATGTTTGAAGCCATACCTGGCACAAGGGGGTTCACTAATTCTTTGTTCGAATTCACACCTGGGGAGTTGGAAAGGTTTCCTGCAGCTGGGAGAGAAACAACACCCGTTCCTTCTATTACAGCACCTTTCGCAGGTCCTTTCGCAGGACAGGCTCAGAGAGGTCAATTATACCCTCAACAGCAGCCAGTACCACAGGGACAGTTAATTCAAAATATACCTCTCTATGGACTAAGAGGATCTCAAATACAAGGCTTTCCACCAAATCCTGTGTTTGTTCCTCCAGTGGTAGTCCAACAAGCACAAAATATGGTTCATAGGGACTAAATTATTGATATTATTAGAGACATGTATGGACCTATAGCTCAGGGGGTTCAAACTCCTGTGTATAAGAAGCCATACCCAGAATGGGTAGATAAGGTGCATGAATACCTAAGGGGGTTTAGAATACCAAACTTTGCTTCTTTTTTTTTTATGGGAATGGAAGCCAGTCAATAGTAGAACACATTGCTAGGTTCACAGCCCAATGTAGTGAATTTACTAATAAAGATTACATGAAGTTAAGAATTTTTCTAAATTCTCTAACTGGGGCAGTTTTTGTATGGTATATTAACCTTACACTTGGCTCTATCCAAACTTGGCAACAAATGGAAGAGGTATTTCATACCCAATTCTTCAAAACAGAGCTAGAAGTTTCTATGGCAGACTTGGCAAGGTTGAGTCAAAGGCCTGATGAGAAGGCTGTTCAATTTATTACCAGATTCAAAAGAGCACGAAATAAGTGTAGGGTCATTCTACCAGAGCCTGAATTTGTGAGATTGGCTCAAAATGGTTTAGAGTTTAGGCTTCGAAAGAAGTTCGACTCAACCGAGTTTCGAGACTTAGTGGAATTAACCTATAAGGTGTCTAGATATGAATTATTACTTGAGGAAGAACAAGATCGAAGTAATGCATCATACAAGAGTTATTATAGAGATCCTAATTATGAGATTGATGTAACAGAGATCATAGGGAAAGTGCCTGTGATCTGTGAGGTACTAATTCATAAAAACACTGCAATAGACCAGTAGTTTAAAAAGAAAGACCTTCGTAGGAAATACTCTTTCGATTTAACAAAGGTAGACGACATTTTTGATTATTTGTTTGCAACGAATTTCCTAAAGTTACCAAAGGGAGTTAAAATTCCTTATCCAGAAGAACTTCAAGGGAAAATATATTGTAAATGGCACAATTTTTGGTCTCACTCAGCTAAAAACTGTATTGTTTTTCGGGACAGGATCCAAGAACAGATTTGAAAGGGGAGTTTAAAATTCCCAGCTAAAGCAAAGAAAGCTATGGGGATTGACACTAATCCATTTCCAGAGATTAGAGAAGTTACAGCCAATGTTGTTGTGACAGACTTCCAGAACTTATCCTTGAAGGAATTGAAGAAGGTTTATGTGTAGATACATGTTGCCAGCCAGAGTACTGTTAAGAAAGCTACCAGAAGTTCACCAGCAAATGAGCAGGGCTTTGTAGACCCAATGAAGGACTCTAGTGAGGAGGTACTAGATGATGACTCCCTAGAGGCAGCTGTCATGCAATTGGTGTGTCCCAGATGTAGGTTAAGTTACAAATGGTTGAAAGGGCTCCTAATTGATGGGAAACAGTTTTACAAGGATGTACAAAGATGTCCTAAACTGACCAGTACCTATAACAAGAGGCCATACCCAACTGGTCCCAAACAGCAGCCATTCTTGGCTGGACCATCAACCACTAAAGTGCATTCCAAGGGCAAGAGATCTCTACATGAATTCAGAACACCCAACTACTACAGGATGGAGGGCAATCATCCTAAAAGAAGGCCTGAAGCGGGCTCAAGTTATAGAATCAGGGTCAGAGATTGGCCTCCTAGATCAGCCTCAAACAAGACGGAAAGTAACCACTCTAACAGAAGGCCTGAATTAGGCTCAAAACAGGGGATCAAGGCCAAGCAGTGGCCTCCACAGGTAGCTTCGAAGCTGGCTTGGAAGGCAGAAAGAGCTAGTTTAGCAACTGAACTAGTGAGTTTATAGGTACTTAGGGTTCTAGATTGGTTTGTCATGCAGAACAAGCCTATCTAGAGAAGTGTTATTGGAGACCAGGGTAGAATGGTTAAACCTCTCTTTGGTGGCTCCAAATAATTGAGTGTTATTAAAGCACCCCAAAATAAAGAAACCAAATATGGTTCCGGTAATTTCTAGGTTCCAAAGGAGAAAGATCCAACAAACGTACACTCAGTACCAAAAGGATCTGAAGGAAAGTGGAGAGAGTTCTTCATGGGCCTAGCCAAAAGGCCAGACAGAGGAAAGAAAAAGTCCAAAATTGGATCATAGTCCAAAATCGACTCCTCAGAACAAAAGAAGTTTTAGCAAAGAACAATTGGCTAAAGTTCACTCTGAACTAAAAGTCAAAGAAAGATCCAGCTTAGCAAGTCTTGAAAAGGCCTTGATGGAAAGCGACAGTGAGACAGAAGAAGAAGTTGACCTAGGCCAAAGGAAAGAAATGGTTGAGAGGGAGATATTTGAAGCCTTCATAGCTGAATAGATATTTTTGGTCAAAAAACCAACAGGAACAAACCATTCGAAGGAAGTCACTAGTATTGAAGTGCCAGAATGCAGGATGAAAGATGCTTCTGAAACAACTGAACAAATTAGCATGGAAAAGAAGCAAGTGCAATCAGTAGTTCAGTTTGGCTCATTTTCTCCTGTGTGAGTGAATATGGTGCATATACTACTACATGAGTTCCAGGCTGAAGATGAAAACCAAGAAGGTCAGGAGATTGACCATATTCCAGTTTCTAGTGAAGATTCACAGGTTAGCATGGTTCAAGATGAATCTGAAGTGGCCACACCGATGGAAACTAAGGACGAGAGTGAGGAAGAAGTGAGTATTAATCTCTTATATCCTTTTGGGTATTCTACAACATCCATGATATAGCATGTCAAGCCCTTGTATATCAAGACTTTTTCGATGGGATACAGATGAATAGGGTATTGATGGATAATGGGGCAACAGTGAACCTACTTCCGAAATCCTCTTTGAAGAAACTGGGAAAAAAGAACTCCAGATTAATCCCAACCAGCACAACCATTGCTGATTTTGCTGGGGATAAGCAGATGGCTCAGGGTATTTTGTCCATCAACCTGAGTGTGGGAACTAGAGATTGCATGACAACATTCTTTGTTATTGATAGTAATGCTAAGTATAATGCTTTACTTGGCAGGGATTAGATTTACACTAACAAATGCGTGCCTTCTTCTTTATATTAGAAGATAATGATGGCCTTGTGCAACGGAGAGACAGAGGAGATCAGTGCAGACCCTCAACCCTTCGTCGCTTGTGCTAACATTGTAGAAGCCAAATTGTATACTAAAGGAGTGACACCACTCAGAATATTGAGAAAACCTGATGGTTCAGCCGAAGTGACGGTTGATGAAGAAGTAGCACACCTGAAACACTTGGTACATGAGAGTGCTGATAAAGAATTTGTCATCAAAGATAAAAATGATGCCTGGTTATAGGCAAGAAGATGAAACCCAAGAAGCCAGACCCTTGACTTTAGTTAAGTTTTCAGCATTGGACTTAAAATCAATAGTCCAAAAAGTTTAGGAACAAGAGAAAGAAACAATAGTAGTTGGCTATAAGCAGGAACAACCACAGGTCAGGCTTTTGACCTTTGATAAATACTGTGCATTGGACATCGAAAACAAAAGTCCAGGAAATACAAGAAGAAGAAGCCTTATGAATAGACTTTGTCTATGAGGAAGAAGGCAAAGATGTTGAATCAGAGAAAGTGGGAGCAGAACAAAGCAAAGAAATTGCTTCGAGGGCAAAAGAAATCAAAAGAGAAGCATTAGTGAGTTCTTAAAGACAAGACCCCTTGGAAGAAGTTAATTTCGGGGAAGGTTCTGCACAGCAACCCACTTACATCAGTGCTTGGTTAAGTGCTCTTGACAAGGACCAGTTATTGATGGTTTTAAAGAGATATAAATATTGTTTTGCATGGTCTTATAATGAACTGCCAGGATTGGATAGGTCATTAGTAGAACATAGGCTCCCTATGAAGCCTAGTTTTTAGCCATACAAGCAGAAACCAAAAAGGATGAGTCCTGAAGTGATTCAGAAGGTTAAGGAGGAAATTCTTAGGCTCCTTAAGGTAGGCTTTATTAGAACAGTCAAATATGTTGAATGATTGTCTAATATTGTGCTTGTGGTTAAAAAGAATGGTAAAATGAGGCTATGCATCGATTTTAGAAATCTGAATTTAGCACCTCCAAAAGATGAGTACCCCATACCCATAGTAGACTTATTGGTGGATAGTTCAACAGGGCATAAGATTTTATCTATGATGGATGGGCATTCTGGTTACAACCAAATCTGCATTGTAGAGGAGGATGTCCATAAAACAGCATTCAGATGTCCTGGTGTAATAACCTTGACCTCCGATTAATGCTAATTCATGAGTAATTATGTCTAACAGTGATTTAGAAGGAATCTGAGATTAATTTGCATATGTATTGCATTATTTATGTGTTTCTATCTGTTCGGTATAAAATGACCTGTTCATGCTTTATGTTTTAAATTGCGAATAAAGGCCTTATCGGCGGCCGAATCTGAAATTGATTTAGGCTTCATATTAATTAGAATTTATGTGATTTTATGGTGTATTTAATTGAAATGTGATTTAGTATGATTAAATTGGATTAATTTATGGTAAATTACAAGAGTTGGACTTTTTACCAAATTGCCATCTAGTGGATTTTGCTAGAGTAATTGTTTAGTCTTGTTAAAGCTTTTGTTGCATCATTTTGTTCACTTCCAAAACCGACTAGAGAGAGAGATAGAAGATATAGTGATTTCAACAAGTTTTGGCTAGGAATTTGAATGATTGAAGAAATGATTGCATAATTAGGCTCCTACACCTCAACATTCAAGACTTAAGGTAGAGAATTTCCCTTCTTGATCATGAAATTTAGTAGATTCTTGCATGGTACATGGTAATTGAGTGAGTTGAGTCAAGAATTGGATTAAAGTGTTGAATTGAGTAGAAATTGATGCATGCATGTACCTATCTTTGCATTTTGAGGTTGTTCTTCATGAAATTCTTTCATGCATGTGTATAATTTAAATATAGTCCATGAATTCATCTTGTCCTTGAGCTAAAACTTGCATTTGGTCATGTTTTGTAGCATTAGAGTTCAAGAGAACTCATGCTTGTGTGAGTTTTGCATTAATCTTCAAGTTCTTGAGTTTGGTTTGAAATTGTGTTTAATTGACTCACCTTTGGGCTTTGATCTCTCAAATTGATCTTTAAAGCATGTTATACTATGAGTTTAAAGTGTTTTTCCAGAAAATGGGCCCAAGAGGTTGAGATTTGGGTAGTTGAATGCTTGGTTTGAGCTTGGGAGGCAAATATGGAAATTCTAGAATTTGGCTTACTCGCTTGAGCGAAGGATTCCACGCTCGAGCGACCATTGTTTGTTCAGAGCTCCACTCGAGCGAAGGAATGGTGGCTCGAGCGTAAATTGCAAGCTCTCAGGTTTTTGGTGCACATAGACGCACGCTCAAGCTCGCTCGAGCGGAGAAAGCTACGCTCGAGCGAGACCTCTGTTTTCAACAAATTTTGAAAAATGTTTTCCAAGGCATCTTTGCATCCTCATTTCATCCTAGGCATTCCTAGGCCATGTTTAAGACTCTATAGTGAGGATTAAAGGGTAGAAACACACTAAGAACCAACGACGTAAGTTTTGTATAATTAGAACGTGTGTTTCAAGTGTGTGTCTGTTATATGCTATGTAGGTCACGTACCGCGTCCTGTTTGACCTATCTGCTTCGTCTGTCTGATTCAAGATCAACTGTGAGTAATAATTTAGTAAAGTTATGTTCAACCGTAGCTATTTTCTGTGTGATAAAATAATATCTGTTTCCTGAAATAACATGTTCTGTACAATGAATAATTGTTCAATTTCTGTTATGTATTCGTGACATCCTTGGCATCATGTGATATCTGTTCTCTGTTACCCGGATCCGGAGGTTCCTTCATGGAACTGACAAGCTATCTGTGCCCGGCTGGAGGTTCCTAATTGGAACTGACAAGTTTACAAGTTCCCAGTCCGGAAGTTCCTTTATGGAACTGACAAGTTATCCTCACCCGGTCGGAGGTTCCCCTATGGAACTGAAAAGTATGATCTAAGATGCTTTGTAAGTAATCTGTTAGCGCTAACGAATGGACTATGTATGATTGAACATGACTCATAATTTCTGTCTGTATATGATCTAGACAATCGATGAATTTGATACAAATCTAATTATGTTTTCTGAAACTGTATGAACTCATTCATTAAAACCCTTTACTATGTTGTTATTCACTAGGCTTTCGCTCACAGTTTATATTATGTATGTAGGTGAGATGGCACCTGACCAGGGCCAGAGTTGACGGCTTTCTGTTCTGTTTTGTCAGCCAACTATTGTGCCTCCCGAGGAGGTTCCGAACTAAGCCTAAAGCCATGGCTGTTTTTGTACTCATGCTAGTCATTGTATAAGTTTCGTACAGACAGATCTTGGGATGTACAGTTTTGTAACTATTGTGTATCTTGACTGGCATGTTATGCATATATATATAAGTTTTGAAATGTTTTGTCCCATGTACGTTATCACAGCTCATTGGACCTTGTTTATTTTGTTATATTGCTTCCGCAGCCCCTTATTATTTGCTAATCTGTTCTCAGGCCTTTGGTAATCCACGGATTACTGGCCGGTTACGGTGCTAAACCTACAGGGGCGGGTTTGGGTCGTGACACCTGGGAACATTGGCACCTTCGAATGGGTTAAAATGCCATTTGGCCTAAAGAATACTGGGGCTACATATCAAAGGGCAATGAATACTATGTTTCATGATCTCATTGGAGGGTATTTAGAGTGTTACATTGATGACATTATAGTAAAATCCCAGTCCATAGAGGAACACTTGGTTCATTTGGAAGCAGCTTTCGAAAGAATGAGAAGGTTCAAGTTAAAGCTTAATCCTTTCAAATGTGCTTTTGGTGTAACAGCTGAAAACTTCTTGCGTCATGTAGTACACAAGAAGAGAATACAAATTAATTAGAATAAAGCCAAAGCCATCATTGAGGCCAAGCCTTCATCAAGTAAGAAAGAAGTACAAAAGTTCCTTGGTTAGGTTAATTTTCTTTGAAGATTTATTTCTAACACTGCAGGGAAACCTAAAGTATTTTCTTCTTTATTAAAGCTGAAAGATGAGGAGGAGTTTGTGTGGACAGTAGAGCATCAAAATGCTTTCGAAGGAATTAAAGCCTACTTGGCCAAGCCTCCAGTGCTGATGCCACCAAAGAGTGATAAGCCCTTGAAGTTGTACATTGTGGCAGCAGAAGATTCGTTGGGAGTTTTCTTAGCCCATGACAATGAAGAAGGCAAGGAGCAAGCAATTTATTACCTTAGTAGGTTTTTAAATTCTTGTGAATGTAAATATTCAGCTGTAGAAAAGTTGTGCCTTGCATTGTATTTTGCTGCAATGAAATTAAGGTACTATCTTTTGCCTACAGTTATCTTGGTAATTGCAACCATAGATTTGGTTAAGTATATGTTATCTAAACATATGTTGAGAGAAAGAATTGGTAAATGGATACTAGCCTTATCAGAATTTCATCTAGAATATATCCCCCAAAATGCAGTAAAAGGACAAGTTTTAGCTAATTTCTTGGCAGATCATTCATGTCAGACAGAAAGCCAAGAGATAATGGATCTTGGTTTGGTTAATATTGAGTCATAGCAAATGTGGTTTGATAGATCAAAAGCCAATGGTCTAACTGAAATTGGTGTGGTGATTAAGTCACCACAGGGGGTAAAAACCACACATGGTTTCAGAGTTAATGAAATTACTTGTTTCAATAATCAAGCTGAATATGAAGCTTTAATAATGGGACTGGAAATGCTCATTGGATTACAAACTCATGCAGTTGATATATTTGGGGATTCTCAATTGGTGGTCAACCAAGTGAAAGGAATTTTCAAATGTCAAAGTGTAAGCATGTTGCCATACTATGTTGTTGCATTATATTTGCTTTCTCAGTTTCAGATAGCAAATGTGACTTATATCCCTGTAGACACCCCATTTTGACTGGCCCTAAGACTTGGGCGCTTTCTTTTGCTTACCTGATGATGACAATTAGAATGTGTTTCTCACAAAATTCTTAGTAAGAAAGATGGAATTTAAGTTTTAATCCCAACCTTCACCCATTTTTTTGGCCAAACTATTTTAGACCTGAAAACCCTCTTTTCAAAATATGTTTTTTTTTAAAAATGTTTCTACAATGTCCCGAGGCTCCCATTTCGATTAAAATATTACACTTTTCAGTAAACCGAGTAAGGACAAAGTGGAAATAAATGGAAGGGAGGTGAAACTTTTTGAAAAATATTTAAAAAACATCTTCTTATAGGTTTGGAGTTGAAGGAAATAGGAGGGGATGAAAGAAAACTGGTTTAGGAAAAGGATGAGTATCAAATCATTAAGAAGAAAATGAGCAGCCTTTACTAAATTAGGCATTTTTCTTTGTACACTTGGAATTCAAATGTGAGGCCACCACCATTGGAAAGTAGACTTCTGGGGCTTCAATTTAGACCCAAGAACCACCTCAGACCAAGTCCAAATAAGGGAGATATGCCCATTTGAAGTTGGGCTTAAGAGCAGATTTTGTTGACCCAACCCAAGACAGCCTTTACTAAATTAGGCATATCTCTTTGTACACTTGGAGTTTAAATGTGAAGCCACCACCATTGGAAAGTAGACTTCTGGGGCTTCAATTTGGACCCAAGAACCGCCTAAAACCAAGTCCATATGGGGGAGATATGCCCATTTGAAGTTGGACTTAAAAGCAGATTTTGTTGACTCGGCCCAAAACAATAATAACCCATTTTTTCTTGGTTTTGGTTCGGTTGGGACAACCCATTTACCTATTTTCTGAGCCATTCAAGTGCATCCACTCATCCTTCATTATACCTAATCATCTCCCATTGTCAAAAAGAGGTTTTGTTTGCATTCATAAAGGAGTATCCCATGCAACCACCTTGAAAATTTGCCCTCCTATCACATTCTTGTCTCCCACCTTGTCTTCCACCTTCTTTTTGACCTTTACTCTCCCTCATTGCCTATATAGAATGATCATATTGTAAGAGAGAAAAGGACCACGAAATTGAAGAGAAAGGAGTGAAAAAAGAGTGAAAAAAGAGAGAAAAATTGAGTTTTTGAGCCAAAAATATTACTATCTTCCATATACACCCCATACCTTCCATAGCTATTGAAATTCCTCATTTCCATACACCAAAACCACTCCAAAAATTCTGATATAGCCAAAGATCAATTGCCTTGATCATAAGGAAGAGTGTTTAGTAATTGAAAGTGAGAAAAACTAGAGAGTTAGCCACTTTGTATACCACAAACTCCATAAACTCCATAATTTTGAATTGAGAATTTGAGAACACACTTCTTACACTTGAGGGTCATCAAGAGGAAGTTTGGAAATTAAAAAGTTCAATCTTTCTTTGGAAGGTGAATTATTAGTCTTTCATTTTCTTATATTTTATATCTTATATTTATTTTCATGCTTTTTATTTCACTGTGTTGTGTTATAATCTAAGTAGTTTGTTTATCTCATATTTATTTTCTTACTTTATATTTCATAGTGTATTGTTATAATCCTAGTGGTTTGTTGAGCTCATAATTATTTATTTATTTATTTATTTTTATTCGCATGCTTTAATTTCATATTAGTTTTGTTGTAATCTTGCATGTTCTACCTTATATTTTTTTTTTCCGTGTATTAGTCTCATATTAGTTCTATTGTAATCTTGCATGTTCTATCTTATATTTGTTTTATTGTTTTAGGTTTATGTTGTGAGTTTGTACTTTTTATTTTATTTTATATTTGTTTTCTTGTTTTTTTTTTTTTTAAAATCTAACTGGTAGTGGCTAGTTGAGCCACCTATATATTTTTTGTTTGTTCATTTTTTTGGTTTCGCAACAAGACAGGTTTTGCTTGGCCTAGTTGGCCGGCCGGTTAGCTTCTTCCGAACAAGATGGCGTAATCTTCCAATATTGATCAATTTCCGCCGGCGGTTCTAAAGAACATGAAGCTTTTATTTTATTTATTTTTTATTTTGAGTGTATTGTGAGGTTTTTATTTTGTTGTAATATTCTCCTCATCTCTCTCTAATTTGATTTGTAATTATTCTTTAAAATGTTGTAATAATTCCCCGCCCCGCCTCGCTTCTTTCTATCCCGTTCTTTTACTTGCTTTCTTTATTTGTACATAAACATCATATTTATTTTTCATCATAGTTATGCTTTGCATCCATGTTTCATGCATCTTGATTCAGCTAAGTTTGTATTTGTGGATTTAATCAATTCCTATGTGATTATATGCGCTACGTCATGTTCTTGAGATGATTCACATATCATATTTTAGAAGCCGAATCTTTAGTTGCATCTCATGAGTGAATTGCATTAGGATTTTGTATATAAGATCATGCATATTTTACTAACTTTATTTTGTAGCTTGTTCGTGAGACGTCAAACATGTAAGTTTTTATGCTTTAACATCCCGTTTGTGTGTGTTTTTCTTACTATGTCTAGCATTCTACCATGAGGCTATTTACTTATTTGATATAACTCTATGAATGCTAGTGGATGGAGGTTGTGTCGCTTAATTTGGAATGATATTGATTTTTCATGCTTGTAAACTCAATTTATTTGGGTTGTACATCGTTAAAACTCTTTCAAAATGCATGATATCAAATTGTTCCAAATGAATGGGATAGTCTATACTTGTATGTTTCACATAGTAAATTTTAGGATTTATTAACTAATCAGAACATGAACATATAAAGAAAATAAAAGTCATATCATGGTTCAGTAGAGGCCGATCTTTTGATCGGGTGAGCTGAGGTGCTCATTATTGACCTTCCCCTCTCATACCTAAGGTTCCGAGCCAAGCATCCTTGGTTACGACGAATAGTGGCCTTGGCACTAAGTCATGGGTTTCCTAATTTCCCAAAATATTAGGTGGCGACTCTGAGATCTGATGACGCAGTCCATTTTTGAAAAAATTGCAATAAAATGGATTTTCAATAAAAGTTGTCAAATCTGGACTCTCACCTGTGTTTCACATTGCACTCGTGAGACTAGATCAAAGAGATCTCGGGGGTCCGAACTGTTTAACGCGTATGGGTACCCCCCCGGGCATGTTACAATCCCAAGATTCATGAATAACAAAGCCAATGATGTAGCTTAGAAAGCTTCAAATTTCAGGAGAAGGGATGACACTCAAATGAACATAAGTCAACATATCAAAAATTAATGCCACCTTTAACTAACAGGAATGTGGTGTTAGAAGTCAATTATAATGACTTACAAGATCAAGTTTGGAGGCATCCAATAATGCAGTACCTAGCTAGCTTATCTTCGAAAACCAGCAGAAAGATCAAATTACAATCTATGCAATACATAGTATATGGTAATGCTCTTTACAAAAGGGGAGCAGATGGGTTGTTATTGGAATGTCTAGGGCCAAATTAGGCATTGACAGCCATGGCTGAAGTTCATGAAGGCATCTGTGGTGCTCATCAGCCTAGTGTGAAGATGAGATGGCTGCTTCGAAGACATTCCTATTATCGGCCCACCATCCTTAAAGATTGTATAGAATATGCTAGAGGGTGCCAGGCATGCCAAAAGCATGGCATGATAACACATGTACCAATAACTGATTTACATGCAGTTATGAAGCCCTGGCCATTTAGAGGTTGGGCTACGAATATGATAAGGAAAATACATCCACCCTCTTCGAAGCACCATTGTTTCATCTTAGTGGCCACAGACTACTTCACTAAGTGAATCAAAGCTAAACCATATAAGGTTGTAGACCAAATTGAAGTTATTGGGTTTATTAAAGATTTGATTCACAGGTTTGGCATCTCACAGACCATAACAGTAGATAATGAGATTGTGTTTGATGGAAAGATAGTAAAGCCTTTCACGGTAGAGTTTGGAATTAACCTTGTTAATTCTATCCCTTATTATGCACAAGCAAATGGTCAGGCAGAATCATCCAATGAGTCTTTGAAAAAAGAAATACAGAGAGTTATGGAAGACAATCCTAGGGATTGACATAACTTCTTGTTGGATATATTGTAGGCTTTTAGGACTTCTCCAATGTCAAGTACAGGAGTTACTCCTTATGCCTTAGTATATGGGCATAATATAGTGTTACTTATAGAGGTTAACATTAAGTCCTTGAGGGTGAGATGCTAGGACCAGTTAACTCTTGAGCAATACCATCAGAGCTTGTTCTTGGAATTAAAAAATGTGGATGAAGTTAGAATTTTGGCATTAAATAGCATTCTCTTTCAAAAGAAGAAATCAGCCAAAAATTATAATAAGAAAGTCAAGCACATTAGCTTTGATGAAAGTGATTTGGTATGGAAAACAATACTCCCAATAAGAATTAAAAGCCATAAATTTGGCAAATGGTCACCTAATCGGGAAGGACCATATCAAGTTCATAGAGTCTTGCCTGGGGGAGCATATCATTTGAAGAATTTGAATGGGTATGTACACTTTAAGAAAATTAATGGCAGGTGCTTGAAACTTTATTATCTAACTGTATGAGAAACACGAGGAGTATAAAAAATGCTAAACAAGATAAGCATAAAAACACTCAAATAATAAATAAAGATTTCATTTCATAAGGAGTTAAGTACATGCAACCATAGATTGGCCCAAAAGTCAGTATAATGTTTTAGTTGTTCCCTTACAATTGATTCTCTACTCTTAAGGAATGAGAACAACTAAATGGCTGTAGTCATCTCCTACTTTTAATCAGCCAGCCCTTGGTTGGTGATTTGCAGCTTTGTAGTAGTTTGATCCAAAGCCAGGTTAATTGTTGATAACTCTTCCTCTAATTGAGCTTTCTTCTCTAAAAATTGGGCTCGAAATTGAGAGACAAAGGAATGTTGTTCTTTTCATTTAGACACCTCAGCATGTATATGGGAAACAAATTCCTGGTCTCTCAGCAATTTCTCCTCTGCAGTTTTGGCAATATGGTAGATGTTGACATAAAAGTCTATGGTAGCTGCTGTCTAAGACAAGTGACTTGAAATAGCCATGTTAGATTGCTCAATGACCTTGCAGCACTAAAGGAAACCATTCTTGATAATAGGTCTTTGTAAAGCTTCGAATGGGATCCTCGAGAATAATGCCAGTAACTCCAAATAGATGCTCAAGTCCAATGAAGGTAAGGAAACCCTACTGATGGTTAAAGAGCTCTCAAAAATTTCCAAAAGAGAATCAGCCAGATACAATGGCTTAGTTTCATTACTGGCTGCTGGAATGGTAAAATGCATGTTAAAAAGGTTAGCCAGTCTAGCTTCGAAAATGTCTATCTCTTCCATTGACATTGGTAGTGTAGAAAGGGCTCTAGTAGAAGGAAGAGATGGCTGCATAGGGATAGGAGAGGAGGATGAAATGTCCCTAGATGTTTCTATAGTCCTGGCCACCAATAGGTCAAGAAAAGAAAGGCTGGAGCTGGATAGTGATGGTGGACAAAGAATTTGTGAGTTACTAGTATCTTCTTTGGGAGAATCAGCTATCACTAGAGATGAAGTAATAACTGGGATCTCCTTGGGAGGAAAAGGAGCAGCAAGGATTGTGGGGAGAGTAAATTAGGCTGAGTTAAAAGTTAGGTGAGAAAGGTATGGAGTTCAGCCAAAGGATAAAGATATAGGAATGCTTTGCCTCAAAAAAGGTGTGAAAAGTGTGGAAACAGGAAGTAAGAATATTGCCTAAATGGGCTCTACACTTAAAGGCACTTTAGTGTCGATCTCTCCAGTCTTATCTGAAGTTAAAAGATCATTAGAAACACCCTCGAAAAGGAGGAAGAGTAACTGTTGCTGCAGAATAAGAAATATGAAGCAATGTTAAGTTTTAGTATTGAAAACTTGAGAAAAGAAACTAGAGACACAAAAGGAAATTACTAGTTTCAGAAGTTGTAACAATGGTTGGAGAATTGCGAAGAGTATAATGTTCAGCAGTTTGTTGCCTCATTGCAATTTCTCTTTGGAGTGCATTAGCAGCAGCAGCTTCATCCCTTAGTACTTGCTGCTGTCTCATTTTCTCAGCCCTTTGGAAAACAACGATCTCTTTAGAGTGTTCCATTTTCACTGCTTTAGTAGACGCTTCATGAGTAGAGTCCCCAATAAAATCAAAGGGAGAGACCGTCATTTTCTTCTTTCTTTTTAATGGTGTCTCCTGCTCTTTTTCTGTTTCCTCTTCTTCCATGTGAGCCTCAGGCACCTCCTCTTCAGGATCAAGCAAGAGTTTTCTTTTCCTTTGTTGTTGATGTTTGTTCTTGAGGAGATTTAAAGCTTGAACTCTTTGAGGAGAGTCTCCCTGCGAGGCACTTACACCAAATAAGGAATTATAAGTAAAAACATCATAAAGGAAAAGAAAAGAAAGAAATCAGTAGTGCGTATCTTTCTTCGAAGTAGCTCTAATGACTCTAGGAAGAGGTGAGGCAGTAGGAGCAAACTTTGTGGTAGCAGGGGTAAGAGCTGGGGTAGCATGAGCAGTGGAGAAAGTAATAACTCCAGTCCTGTTGGACTTAGCTTGAGGCACATCTAGTACCACTAATAGATCTTGAGGAGAAATGGCTAAGTGCACCTCCATATTGGCCATCCAACAATTCTGGTACCTTTTCAGTGTATTGCTTTGAGGAGTGAAGGATAGGTATTCAAAATCAATTAAGTCTTGGATAAACTTGGAGGTTGCTTATTCTAATCTGGATCTTGGAACTTTTAGTTCTTTGCTTGCAAGGTTTGAGTTGGACTGACTACAGAGAGGGATGGGGATCCCCTAAGAGAGTCCAAATTGCCTAGCAAATTGGGCAGGGCAAGGCAATAGGGCTCAGAGATACACTTATAAGCTATAGAGTTCATAGTGCTAATGACTAGCTAACTCGGGGATTAAAATAGAAGCCGACATATTTTTGTGCTGAGGCCTAGAGCAGGACCTATCGCTCAAAAAGGTCCTCAACCAGGCTGGGCCAATATTGGCTTCGAAGGAACAGAATAAGGTGTGAGAAGTAGGGAAAGCTGGGAGTTGGTGAAAAAAAGAAAAGTAGAAGGCAAAGTTGGAAGGATAAAGAGAGACATTGGCTAGCTTCATGCCATAAATGGTAGGGTTTGGTATTAAAAACTTTAGACACTTAGAACGCAAATCAGTGAAGTATGCAAAAAACCAGAGTTGGAGTATCCAAAATGGGCCTCATTGATCGGCATCTATGGGTTTTTCATAAAAGAGGGAATAAGCTCTATAGACATGGCCCAAAACATAAGGAGCTAAGACCACTTTTTATGCAAAACAAAGGCTTTGGCAAGAGGGGTAAATTCAAGCATAATCCTTTGAGAAGAAGTACAGATTAGGAATTTGCAAAGCCAATATAATAATAAAAAAAAGAATTCCCTATCAGTCATAGGGCTTTCCTTTTTGTTCTCAGCCTTGACAAAGTCACTATAGGATGAGTTTAGAGGGGGAAGAGAAAAATGAATGTTAAGGTCAGGGTAGTCTGGACCAAAGGGAGTACCAATAGCGGATAACCCTAACAGATGGCAGATGTTAAGGACCGTAGGGGCCATCATACCATATCTAAATTGGAAGAAATTGAAAGCAGAATTTCAAAAACAAAGAGTAGCAGGTATTAAAAATGGGTCCTCCGAAATAGTAAACCTTGATAGTTGGAGGCCGTTGAAAGGCAAGATTCTTGGAGATCTAGTGTCCTTGCAGGGACGACCTGATCATACCATTCTTCCCATTCTGGTCTTACTGTGGGCCAACAGCGATGGGGTCGGTTCACTCTCTAGTTTTCCCAATCAAGACTGTGTTCATAAAGGAGGCAGTGGTCCTCCAAACGTGGGTACAGAGTTGGAAGCTGAGTAGGGACCTCTTTAAAAATAGGTCGAAGCACATATTCCTATTGCTCATGGCGACGGGGAATGAAAATGCGCCCATCGATAGCACTTTTTTTGCCAGCTTTGTATTTCTTACACTCTTCAGCAATGATCCTCTTTAAAGCAACGGATGGGCTCACGCGCTCCACGACTGGATCTTCAAGGAGGAAGTAGCCATTGACAGAAGTTTTTAGAGGACGAAGTTGAGAAAAAGGGTAAAGAAGAGGAGAGGTTAATAGAAATGAAGGGTTTGTGTGTTAGGCGAGCAAGTGAATTAAAAGCACGAAAGGAAAGGATTTTTAAACCTTTCTGTCTGAAAGATGCCCAATCAATTTAAATGAGTAAAATTCATAAGAAATACTGAAGGTAGGGATATGAAAAGTTTCTCTCAAGAGTGATCGTTTGGGAGAGAAACGTATCTCAAACACTCAGATTGGCTTCGAAATCAAATATTTGGCTTCGAAGCCAAGGTTTGGCTCCAAAGCCAGATGACAAACATCCAGCTAGGGCTTCGAAAGCAGGTAGTTGACGTCGAAGTACATTTCATACCTAAGAATACAAGAATGCTCAGGTTTTTCTTTGCTTCAGGAGTATTAAAGACTTGCTTTTAAGTTTCTTGTTGAAAATAAAATCCTTCGAAGTAAACTTTGAAATACTCTGCAGCTAGAATTTGTTTGTTTTAGACGTCGAAGTTACAAAAAGCCAATATTTGGTTAAGTAGTGAAAAAGCCCAAAGGGACTCACTCTTTAAGAATAAAATAGTGCAATCCCTAAAGGAAGTTTCCATACTTCGAAATACGTAGACTACTTTTTTGAAGCAAAGATAGTTAATTTGAAGCTGTTGATTGTGTTAACCATATGATTGGAATGAGAAGACCTAAGGCAAAGATTGTCAATTATATTCTATATGTTGGAGATATTCAAATTAGGCTTCCAGTATTCCATTAGAAATGTTCAAATCAGGTTTCGAATGACAAAATTGGTAAATTCGAAGCTATGATTTTGTTTGATTTGGGCAAATAGAATGGTTACAAGTATGCATTTGGAATATAAAACCAGACCATGCCGAATAAAGAAAGAAAACCTAGCTTTATTAATATGAAAATAATTACATTAGAAAGCCTTCTTGGCTACAAATTCAATTTCATAAAAATAAGGAATAGAAAGAATAACAAGGTCATAAAATTTGCTCCAACAGTGGTTAATGAATTTATGTTCCTTTTTTATTCTGTCCTCTATCCTATCCAAGCTAGGTTGCTGTAGCTGATATGCTCTTATTTGATGGAAAAGTTGTTCAACTTTCATTTCGAACTCCATTTCCTTCAATCCTTGTTCCATCTTGTGACAACTCTCACCTCTGATTAGTGCTAATCTATGATTGAGCATGATAAGTAATTGATCGGACTCAAATTCTGAATTGATTGTATGAGTGTGTTGCATTAATTGCATTTCTATCTATTTGTCATTAAATGATCTGTTTATGTTTTAATTTTGAATTGCAAATTGAAGGCCTTATCGGCGGCCGAATCAGAAATTGATTGGTATTTTGTGTTAATGAGAATTTATGTGATTTTATGGTAGATTTAATCGAAATTTGATTTGGAACGATTAAATTAGATTAAATAATGTTAAAAGTACATTAGTTGAGCTATTTGCACTTTTGCCACTAAGTGGCTTGATTCTAGACCACCTCTCCTCCACTTTATATCATTTTGATGCATCATTTTGTTCATCTTCCTAGACCATAACTGAGAAAGAGAGAGAGAGAGAGAGAGAGTTAGGAGAAAGCTTGATTTCATTTGAGAATTGCTTGGGGATTTAGAAGAGATTGAAGGGAATTTGCATATTTGAGCCTCCACATCTAGAATTCAAGGCCTAAGGTAGGAAAATCATCTTCTTAATTGTGAATTCAAGTTATTCCTTACATGGTTCATGGGAATTTGTAGTTTATAGTCAAGAATTAATGTAAAGAGTCGAATTAAGAGTTCATTCATGCATGCATGCACACATTGTTGAGTTTTGAGGTTGATTTCATGGAAATTCTCACATACATGTCTATATTCTAGCTATGGTTCATGAATTCTTCATGTTTTTTAGTGAATTGACTCATTCTAGCTATGGTTCATGAATTCTTCATGTTTTTGAGTGAATTGACTCATTTGACCAAGTATTTGAAGCTTTGGTTTTAATTGAACACTTGCATGTTACATATACATTATGTTCATGAAGTTTTGTTTGGATTTGTGTTTAATTGAACTACCTTTGGGCTTTAATTTTGCAAATTGATCTTTGAAACATGTTATATTATGGGTTTAAAGTGTTTTTCCAGAAAATTGGCCTAAAAGAATCGAATTTGATGCTTTAAATGTTGAATTTGAGCTTGGAGGTTCAATATGGAAATTCCAGATTTTGGACCCACACTCGAGCGTAATACTTCACGCTCGAGCGTACACTCTGAGTACATGCATCCCGCTCGAGCGTGAAATGCGTGTATCCAGTACTTTTTATGTGTTTACAGTCCGCTCGAGCGGAGGTCGAGCGCCCATCGAGCGTGAATCGCATACATCCAGTACTTTTGCTTGAGTTTACAGTCCGCTTGAGCGTAAGAAGCCACACTCGAGTGAGACCCCTGTTTTCTGAAAATTTTGAAAAGTGTTTTAAAGTACATCTTTGCATCCTCATTTCATCCTAGGCATTCCTAGGCCTAGTTTAAGGCATCTTAATGAGGCTATTGATGTAGAACCACACCGAGTCAA
The DNA here is from genome assembly GCA_025200525.1 of Camellia lanceoleosa. Lineage (NCBI taxonomy): Eukaryota > Viridiplantae > Streptophyta > Magnoliopsida > Ericales > Theaceae > Camellia > Camellia lanceoleosa. The sequence goes on from CM045769.1 coordinate 3,105,806, forward strand.
GATAGGGACTAAGTTGTTAATTCTCAAGTGTGTGACTTAGTGTGTGTTCGTTCTGTAACTGTGTAGGGTTGGCATCCGAGGATGCTCATTAGTTGCTTATAGCCCAGTGCTCTATGAGTAACAATGTTGTAAAGATATGTTCAATTATGAATATTTTCTGAATGATCAACTGTTCTGTTTACTGAAACGTCATTGTTTAATAAATGAATGTTTGTCCTATTTGTAAACTGTATTCGTGGTATCTATAGCAATTTACTGTTACTGTACTGTTACTACTACTGTCACAAAGATCTCTGTTGGTTTCCATGTTTGGAACAACTACTGTTTACTGTTATGATGGCCATCAACTGACTGTTCGGTCTGTTAAGACCTACTGTACTGTTTTGCTATGGGATGTACCACATATGACTGCTATGATTTCTAAATAACTGATATGACTGCTTAATGACTGAAAGGACATTCATTTTTAACCTTTTTATACAATTGTTATTCACTGGGCTTTAGCTCACTGTTTATATTTATATGTAGGTGTCCAGGCACCGGATCAGAGTTAAGAGCGTTGGGTTAGCTCCCTTTTTGTCAAGCCAACCATCGCACCTCACTTCGAGGTTCCATATCAGTCCAAGCCAGGGCTTTTTGGGATGTCTCGCCACCTTTTGCTTCGCTCATGTCTTGTATAAGACTTATGCTGTACTGTGCTAATTAGGGATTTGGTCCCTAACCTGAATGTTGTACATATGGTGTGTATATGTTTTGCTTATGAATGTGGATATGTTACAGAAAATTCTTTTTGCATATAGACTGTCATAGCTCATTGGACATCTTTTATTACTGTTTTGGCTTTTCCAGCCCCTGTACTTTGTATTACTGTCTTTACTGTTAAGCAGGCCTTCGGTAATCATGGATTACTGGCCGGTTATGGTACTAAACCCATAAGGGCGGGTTTGGGTCGTGACAGAGTGGTATCAAAGCGATATCAAACCATGAGTTATACCACACACGCGTGTCCAATTGAGCTATAGGATGTCCTAGAAAAGCGAATAAGACATTACATGAGCATTGAAAAAAGTGTGTGTGGCCATGACATGAATATATGTGCTAATGTGCTAATGTGTTTAAGTAAGCAATTCCTATGTTTATTATTACTGTATTGCATATAGTGAAATGGACAATGCAAGGAATGCCGACGAAACAGAATCATCTGATGCCAGAATAACAAGATTAGAAAGAACAGTTGAACTGTTGACTGAGGCCTTGAGGCTACAACAGAACCAACAGCTCCCACATCCTCCAGTTCAACCCGAGCAGAATGTTAATGATGATATAATTGCTCTGACACAAAAGTTCAGTAAGATGAAACCGTCATCATTTCAAGGAGGCCTTGAACCATTAAAGGCCGAAGCCTAGGTTCTGGAAATCGAGAAATTGTTCGAAGTGTTTCCATGTTTTGAAGCACACAAGGTGTTATTGGCTACCTTCACTTTACTGGATGCTTGTCCGTGACACCAATACTGCTATAACTTGGGCTCAATTCAAAGAAGCCTTCTTTGAGAAATACTTCCCCCAGTGTGTCAGGGATCGAAAAGTAACTGAATTTGAGCAATTGAAACAAGGTACTATGTCAGTGGCAGAATATGAATCAAAGTTTACTGAACTCGCCAGATATGCTCCACACATGGTGGACACTAATTACAAAAAGGCCAGAAAGTTTGAAGGCGACCTTAATGTTGAAATACTTGACAGAATCAATGTTTTGAAACTACTGAAATATGTAGATGTTCTTGACCGAGCAATAATAGCCGAGTCGAATATCGAGGCACTGAAACAGACTGAAACACCAGGAACTGAATGGCGCGGTAAGAGACGAGGCTTTAAGTTCAAGAAAGGCCGAAATAATTCATCGAACAAAAAGCAGAATACAGGGTCAACAACCAGTTCCAGTCAAGGGAGTGGCTCCATACCGCCCTGTTCAGAATGTGGTAATAGACATAAAGGGGTTTGTTATAAAATCTCAGGTGCTTGTTACAGGTGTGGCAATGTGGGCCACATGGTCAAAGATTGCCCTTTTGCTCCTCAGGGCAATAGTAAAGCTACAGCCAGTGCCGCAGTATCAACTGTTGCACCGAAACCTAACCCCAAAGCTACTGGAAAAGAGCCTATAAGGCAAGGCCGAGTATTTGCACTTGTACCGGGAGATATGCAGAATACCGAGACTGTTGTGTCAGGTATACTCTCAATTTGTGCTCAAAATGCTTATGTTCTGATTGATTCGGGGTCTACACATTCATATGTCTCGCATGCTTTTTCGCGAAAACTAAATAGACCATTGGAACCCATGAATTATTTGTTAGCTGTATCTTCACCTGTTGGAAGATCCATGACTTGTGCTTATATGTATCCTGCATGCGAAATTATTGTTGGAGGCGTGCACTTGTATATTGATTTACTGCCTTTGAATATTGATCATTTCGATGTGATATTGGGAATGGATTGGTTAACAAAATATCATGCTACCATAGACTGTGTAACAAAACAAGTTGTTTTCCGTCCACCTGGATTGCCTGAATTTGTGTTTAATGGAGTTGGAGTAGTACCACCCCCATATCTGATTTCATCCATGAAAGCATTTAAACTGATTAAAAAAGGATGTAAAGGGTATCTATGTTGTATATTCACTGTACCTACTGATGCTAAAACTAATGTAAACAGTATTCCTATAATTAGAGAATTCCCAGATGTTTTTCCAGATGATTTGCCAGAGGATTTGATTGACAGGGACATTGAGTTTACCATCGATGTGATTCCGGGTACACAACCAGTTTCCAAAGCTCCTTACAGAATGACACCTACTGAATTGAAAGAACTGAAAGTTCAGCTACAGGAACTGTTAGAGAAGAAGTTCATCAGGCCCAGTACTTCACCGTGGGGCGCACCAGTTTTGTTTGTAAAAAAGAAAGACGGCTCATTGAGACTTTGCATTGACTATCGTGAACTCAACAAGGTAACAGTGAAAAACAAATATCCATTGCCTCGAATTGATGATTTGTTTGACCAGTTACAGGGTGCCCAGGTTTTCTCTAAAATTGACCTTAGATCCGAAAACCACCAGTTGAAAGTCAAACCAGGAGACATTGAAAAGACTGCCTTTCGAACGAGGTATGGACATTATGAATTTCTTGTTATGCCTTTCGGAGTTACTAATGCACCTACTGCATTTATGGACCTTATGAACAGAATTTTCAAACCATTCCTCGATGAATTTGTAGTTGTTTTCATAGATGACATTTTGATTTACTCTAAAAGCATAGAAGAGCATGAACATCATTTGAGAATTGCCTTACAGACCCTAAGAGAATAGAAACTGTATGCAAAACTGACAAAGTGTGAATTTTGGCTCGATAATGTTATGTTTTTGGGACATGTGATCAGTAAGGATGGCATTTCAGTTGACCCATAGAAGATTGAAGCAGTAGTGAATTGGCCCAGACTTTCTAATGTTACTAAAGTCCGAAGTTTCTTAGGCTTAGCTGGATACTACAGAAGATTTGTGAAGGACTTCTCCAAAATTGCCCTGCCGTTGACTCAGTTGACTCAAAAAGGGATATCGTTTGACTGGACTGACCAGAGAGAATCAGCGTTTCAAGAATTGAAAACCCGACTTGTGACTGCACCGATTCTTATCTTACCCTCAGGTACGAATGGATTTACCATATTTAGTGATGCTTCTTATAAGGGTTTGGGATGTGTTTTGATGCAGAATGGTAAAGTTATTGTATATGCTTCCTGACAACTGAGGCCGCATGAAAAGAACTACCCGACCCATGACTTAGAACTTCTCGCAGTGGTATTTGCATTGAAAATCTGGCGTCACTACCTATATGGGGCAACATACGAAGTGTACACAGACCACAAGAGTTTGAAGTACTTCTTCACACAGAAAGAATTGAACATGAGACAACGGAGATGGTTAGAACTGATAAAAGATTATGACTTGCAAATTTTGTACCATCTGAGGAAAGTTAACACCGTTGCCGATACACTGAGTTGGAAATTTAGCCTGTCTATTCACCTGGCAGAAAGAATTGCTATGTGACCTTGAGAAATTTGAGGTTGAAATTGTTTTGCGTGAACAAGATGGAACCTTAGCCACTATTTTTGCTCAACCGACACTGATTGAGGAAATTAAAGAGAAACAGTAACAGGATGACTTCTTGAAAAAGGTCATTGATGAACGGGAGTCCAAACCGAGGTTGGACTTTAAATTTGAGAACAATGTGTTGAAATTCCAGGGAAGGTTGTGTGTACCGAATGATTCCGAATTGAAGAGACGAATTCTGCAAGAGGGCCACAATTCGAAACTGTCTATCCATCCAGGAAATACGAAAATGTATCAAGACTTGAAACTGAATTTCTGGTGGCCAGGAATGAAGAAAGAGATTGCTGACTTTGTATCGAAATGTCTTCATTGCCAACAAGTTAAAGCTGAACATCAACGACCCGCAGACTTACTGCAACCCTTACCAATACCGAAGTGGAAAATGGAAACATATCACTATGGATTTCATTGTTGGTTTACCTCGCTCCAGTAAAGGTATGGACTCAATTTGGATTATTGTTAATAGACTGACTAAATCTGCTCACTTCTTACCTGTCAAAACAATTTACAATGCGGACAAATTGGCTATAATTTATATTGACGAGATTGTTAGATTGCATGGAGTGCCTATATCTATTGTTTCTGATAGGGACTCGAAGTTCACATCGAGATTTTGGCAAAGTCTGCAAACTGCATTGGGTACTGAACTGAGACTAATTAGTGCATATCATCCTCAGACAGATGGCCAGTCAGAAAGAACCATCTAGACTCTAGAAGACTTACTGCGCATGTGTGTTCTTGATTTCCAAGGAAATTGGGAAAGTCATTTACCTTTAGCTGAGTTTGCCTACAACAACAGATTTCACTCGAGCATTGGTATGGCGCCTTTCGAGGCTTTGTATGGCAGAAAATGTCGATCTCCTATCTGCTGGGTAGAAGTAGGAGATGGGCCTTTGCTTGGGCCCGAGATTGTACAGGAAACTACCGAAAAGGTGAAACTGATTCAGCAGAGATTGAAAACCGCACAAAGCTGACAGAAAAGTTATGCAGATGTTCGAAGATGAGACAGGGAATATGAAGTGGGTGATCATGTTTTTGTTAAAGTGACGCCAATGAAAGGGCAGACTCATTTTGGAGTCAAAGGTAAACTAGCGCCGAGATATGTCGGACCGTATGAGATCATTGAGAAGATTAATCCGATGGCGTATCAAGTAGCGCTTCCTCTTGAAATGGAGCATATGCATAATGTCTTCCATATTTCAATGTTGAGGGATTACCTTCGGGATCCCTTCCATGTGATTGAACCTACTCGTGTAGTGCTAAGTGATGACTACACTTATGAAGAACGGCCTATTCAGGGTGTAAATCGATGAATCAAGAAGTTGAGGAATAAAGAAATTTCGTTAGTGAAAGTGGATTGGCAAAACCACGGTGGCACTTATGCCACTTGGGAAAGAGAAGATGATATGTTGAAGAGATATCCTGAACTGTTCCCTCTGAATCTGATATTCTTCCAGAATGAAGGTAATTCGAGTTTGGAGGACCAAACTCGTTGTAAGGAGGGGAGACTGTGACAACCCTTATCTCTGATTAGTGCTAATCTATGATTGAGCATGATAAGTAATTGATCGGACTGAAATTTTGAACTGATTGTATGAGTGTGTTTCATTAATTGCATTTTTATCTGTTTGTCATTAAAGGATCTGTTCATGTTTTAATTTTGAATTGCAAATTGAAGGCCTTATCGGCGGTTGAATCAGAAATTGATTGGTATTTTGTGTTAATGAGAATTTATGTGATTTTATGGTAGATTTAATCAAAATTTGATTTGGAACGATTAAATTAGATTAAATAATATTAAAAATACATTAGTTGAGCTATTCGCACTTTTGCCACTAAGTGGCATGATTCTAGACCACTTCTCATCCACTTTATATCATTTTGATGCATCACTTTGTTCATCTTCCTAGACCATAACCGAGAGAGAGAGAGAGAGAGAGAGAGAGAGAGAGAGAGAGAGAGAGTTAGCAGAAAGCTTGATTTCATTTGAGAATTGCTTGGGGAGTTAGAAGAGATTGAAGGGAATTTGCATATTTGAGCCTCCACACCTAGAATTCAAGGCCTAAGGTAGGAAAATCATCTTCTTAATTGCGAATTCAAGTTATTCCTTGCATGGTTCATGGGAATTTGTAGTTTATAGTCAAGAATTAATGTAAAGAGTTGAATTAAGAGTTCATTCATGTATGCATGCACACATTGTTGAGTTTTGAGGTTGATTTCATGGAAATCCTCACATGCATGTCTATATTCTAGCTATGGTTCATGAATTCTTCATGTTTTTGAGTGAATTGACTCATTTGACCAAGTATTTGAAGCTTTTGTTTCAATTGAACACTTGCATGTTACATATATATTATGTTCATGAAGTTTTGTTTGGATTTGTGTTTAATTGAACTACCTTTGGGCTTTGATTTTGCAAATTGATCTTTGAAACATGTTATATTATGGGTTTAAAGTGTTTTTCCAGAAAATTGGCCCAAAAGAATCGAATTTGATGCTTTTAATGTCGAATTTGAGCTTGGAGGTTCAATCTAGAAATTCCAGATTTTGGACCCACGCTCGAGCATAATACTTCACGCTCGAGCGTACACTCTGAGTACATGTATCTCGCTCGAGCAGGGAAAGTAACGCTAGAGCGTGAAATGTGTGTATCCAACACTTTTTATGTGTTTACAGTCCGCTCGAGCGAGGGAATGCACGCTCGAGCGAGGACTTGTGTCTCACGGTCGAGCAGAGGTCGAGCGCCCATCAAGCGTGAATCGGATGCATCCAGTACTTTTGCTTGAGTTTACAGTCTGCTCGAGCGAAGGAAGTCACGCTCGAGCGGAGATCCTTTGTCTGCATGTCCGCTCGAGCGTAGGAAGCCACGCTCGAGCGAGACCCCTGTTTTCCGAAAATTTTAAAAAGTGTTTTAAAGTACATCTTTGCATCCTCATTTCATCTTAGGCATTCCTAGGCCTAGTTTAAGGCATCTTAATGAGGCTATTGATGTAGAACCACACCGAGTCAAGATAGGGACTAAGTTGTTGATTCCCAAGTGTGTGACTTAGTGTGTGTTTGTTCTGTAACTGTGTAGGGTTGGCATCCGATGACGCTCATTAGTTGCTTATAGCCCAGTGCTCTGTGAGTAACAATGTTGTAAAGATATGTTCAATTATGAATATTTTCTGAATGATCAACTGTTCTGTTTATTGAAACGTCATTGTTTAATAAATGAATGTTTGTCCTATTTGTAAACTGTATTCGTGGTATCCATAGCAATTTACTGTTACTGTACTGTTACTGCTATTGTCACAGAGATCTCTGTCGGTTCTCATGTTTGGAACAGCTACTGTTTACTATTATGATGGCCATCAACTGACTGTTCGGTCTGTTAAGACCTACTGTACTGTTTTGTTATGGGATGTACCACATATGACTGCTATGATTTCTAAATAACTGATATGACTGCTTAATGACTGAAAGGACATTCATTCTTAATCTCTTTATACAATTGTTATTCACTGGGTTTTAGCTCACTGTTTATATTTATATGTAGGTGTCCAGGCACCGGATCGGAGTTAAGAGCATTGGGTTAGCTCCCTTTTTGTCAAGCCAACCATCGCGCCTCACTTCGAGGTTCTATGTTGGTCCAAGCCAGGGCTTTTTGGGGTGTCTTAGTTCACCATTTTACTTTTGTTCTGTAATACTGTATAAGACTTGTACTGTACTGTGCTAATTAGGGATTTGGTCCCTAACCTGAATGTTGTACATATGGTGTGTATATGTTTTGCTTACGAATGTGGATATGTTACAGAAAAGTCTTTTTGCATACAGACTGTCACAGCTCATTGGACATCTTTTATTATTGTTTTGGCTTCCGCCAGCCCCTGTACTCTGTATTACTGTCTTTACTGTTAAGTAGGCCTTCGGTAATCACGGATTACTGGCCGATTATGGTACTAAACCCATAGGGGCGGGTTTGGGTCGTGACATATCTCATCCATATCTAAATCATCCCAGTATGTAGAATCTTTATTCTTGAAGTCATTATATTCGTAGATAAGATTCTCTACTTCATACTGGGTGTGAATTCGATGGGCTGAATTTTGTTCAAAGATTGAGTAGTAGCCAAAAAAGTTTGGTACCAATGGAAAAATAGTAGTAGTTGATCCAAAAACATCTGAAGTTCTGCTTGAGCAATGGGGTTGAGGACATGACCCCGAGTCATAATGTCACAAGTTCATCGAAAGTTCTTAAGAGGAATATCACCTCCAAGAACATTGAAGGGCAAGTGAGAAAAGGCTGCAAGCAAAAGTTGAGTTTGGTATCGCTCAAATATAGTGGGAAGATCTGGAGGTTGGTAGGAAGGAAAAACTGATTCTCAAAGAGAATAAGTCTCAGTTCTTCTATCCAGTGAGGGTTTTGATGAAGAGGAGCCACAGGAGGGTCCATCCCAAAGGAAGAAAGGAACTGGGGGTTATTCACACATTCAAGCCAGTCAGAAGAGCAAAATTTTGCCTTCTTGGCTAATAATGACGGGTTTTTTTTTGGCTAAGAATGACGGGTTGTACCCTTGTACTTCCTTTGGACGAGGAGTTGCTCGCATTATCTTCGTAGGCAAGGAAGATGTGTACCACGCTATAAATAAGTTGTCTTCCAAACTGCATCAGCGATCGATGGATACATAGAAGTAAACCACTGAGCTCCGAGCAAAAGGAGGGAAAGATAGAGGATCAGCGAATTTGATGAATCGATGGTTAATTCGCTCTCTTAGCTTAGATTCATCAAGTTTTGGCCAGCTTCCCCAGCCATTAGACTTAAGGAAAGAAGGAGCAGTCGTGTCCCATGTAGAGGTTGGTGGAGTAGAGGAAGAAGCAGTTGTGTCCCATGTAGAAGATGATGGGGTAAACAAAGATTTTCCAAGATTCATTTTTGCAAATGCTTGATCTAAGGGTTCGTAATTGGCAAACTTCGAGTCTAGAGGTTGGTATGTTGCAAAAGCTTCCATAACTTGCATAAATGGAGGTGCATAAGTGTAATCAATAAATGCATTGAGATTCTTTTGAGGCCTATAATCATTTTCCATAAACTCCTCGTATGCTCAATCTATGTAAGAAAAGGTCTGCTTGGCCATAAGGATTGTATCAGTCTTTTCGAATGCTCAGATAGTGGGAAATGTTCAAGGCATAGAAGAGAATTTAATGCAGTACAAACACTACAATGATAGACGTCGGTTGCATTTCTAAAAAGATGCAAAGCCCATATACATCCTAGGACGTGGGTAAAGTGTCTTGATCCACTAATATCACCAAATAATAGGTATATTAATGCGGGGGGTAATGTTGGCTGTATAAATTGTAAAAGCCAATCACAATTCAACACGTGGCATGATAGGGGCAATATAGGAAGTTAATACAAGTTGCCAATCAAAGTCAGACACGTGTCAGCTCATATTGATAATAATGGATCTACGTGGTACTAGAAAAATCAAGGGATATAAGGTGATGTGGCCTGACGGTTACTCACAAAGTTCAAATTCAAAATCAAGAGGGAAGCCTAACTGCAATGTGGCGTAGTGGGACTGACTGTGAGAGAGCATGTTCAGCAATCATGGGAGGACATTTCGACGGTTGGAAGCCCACTTCGACGGTTATCATTGAGAAGTATAAATAGTAGAGAAGGCCCCAGAATGAAGGATCCAGACTCAGATAAAAAAATCAGTTTTATTTACTTTGTTTCCCTTCTAATTTTTACAGTTCTTTACATTTCTATACTTCAAATTCATGCATTGTACTTCATTCATAAGAGTAGTTTCAAATAGCTTGTTACTGTAAACCTCTACGAGACTGGGTCAGATCATTATAAGTTTTTTATTTTACTTAATGAAATTCTGAAATTATTCTTCACTTAATTGTTATTTACTAAATTCTCTTAAACAAATCACCAGTAAAAGTCTTCTTCATTAAGGCTGAAAAAACTAAAACACAATTGTCTGATAATTAGTTGGCAATTAATCTTCTGTAAGGACTGATTGATCGTTACTGGCACGCTTAAAATTACAATATTAACCTTCAAAAGCCAAAAAAGCCAACATTGTGTAAACTAATGAAAAGCTAAGAATCAAGAATAAGGGTACTTAGTGTGTAAACTAATGAATGAAAGCTAACAATGAAGGATTTGAAAAGATGAGGATAGAGTGTGGATGTTTAGCAAACTGGGTATGGAAGAATGGAGTGTGTCACCATGGACTGTCATGCTTCAATGTGTAGTCTGAGATGAGATGTGAATGTGCATTGAGAACTTGTGTTTACTTGAATTGTGTGTGATGTCCTTATGGGTCGTTGAACACACCAAAAATAACCACTAAATTACACCAAATTCTTTTAGAATAATGGTAAGTCCAGGTATCGATCCACAGGGACAATTGTGAAATTAAACTAATTTAATTGATAAATTCCTAAATTATTTTTAAAAAAAAAAAAAAAAGATCGATCATAACCTAATTTAATAACGAATAAATTAAACTAAATAATTAAATTATCAATTATAACTGAAAGTGGATTTATTGAATTGGGGGAAAACCTAGGGCAAATAGTCCATCATTAGTCACGTAATTAGGGTTTCTAATTGAAATCAATTATGTTATGGTTCGAACGGAATAATGCTTTGCAACTACAAGTTCAAAGCATTTAACAAGAAAATTATCACGTTCAATGTACGAGCACGAACCATCTCAAGTAGTACGAATCGTTCACTCTAAACTAGGGTAGTGACATGACTCGTCCCTCGTAGTATGATTTGTCTCATACCTTGAATGTGAAAGAATAGAAAACTCTTGTATGGAAAACATTTAACAATCACAGAAAGCTGAATACTTGAAGAAATAGTGGAAAGTGTATACATAAAACTTCTAAAACACCATACAATTGTTCAAATCTTTACATAATTGAAAATCAAAAAGAAAAACTAATTACATCGCTAGGGTTTCATCAAAACCCTAGAAAAGGAGACTAGCCACTCATGGAGGAGTGGAAGGAGGTAGATGGAGAAGAAGCCAGCATGGAAGACATGCTTGAAGCTTCAAGTTCCTTTTCTTTCCAAACCCTAGCCTCCCTTCCTTGACTAAACAACTTCAGACCCCTGATTCTGCCTTTTTCTTGCATATTTATCCTTCTGGTGTCTTTCCAAACAGGTTTAAAACATCTGGCACGTTTTTCCAGAAAAAGTCAACGCATGTGCGGGAAAGTAAACGCAAGTGCGGGAAAGTCAACTCTCTCCAAATTTTGTCTTTTTGCCCATTTTATGCTCCGACTATGTACAACCTGATTGACATTCAACACACATAAAGTATACATTTTGACAAGCAAGTGAAGTTAAGAGATCCTAATTAACGGCCTCAATGATGTACAATTCGGCCTTAATCACAGCCCCCAACTTTCAACTTGCTAGTCCTCAAGCAAGTGACAAAATAAAATAAAATAAAACAAAATCTAGCTATTTCCTCTTTCGTGGGAAAACGGTTGCATTTAGCATATGCAACAAGCCTTTAAACCACAAAGTTACCCCAAGTGGACGAGTAAAGTCTCGTAAAGGTTTCCAGAAATGATACCCACAAACATTTTCATATTTATATATGCCCAACAATTAACCACACTACTCCACCTAACAATCAACTTATGTGCCACTGCAGTGTGATATTAAAACATAATAAGTCATTAAAGGCATAGTGGACAAGCATGAAAGAACCTATTGAGTCAAAACCACAATTCAGTTAATACAAAAGTAAAGTCCCCTGTACTTGTGCATGCTAGTAGACAAATCATCAGTACCCTTGGTGTAAAGTGCAATCTCCATATTAGTTAACTGTCTACTATAATAGCCCAGTGTAACTCATAATAACACCCAACATATACAGAAAAACTAACCTGTTGCAGCCAAGATTCTCAAGTTTTTTTTTTTTTAAATGATGGTGCAATGTTCTGATCCATTAAGCTTTCTAATCAACCCATGTAGCAAGTATTGTGCCAATGACTCCCAAACCAGATGGTTTTAAGGCACTAGGTGTAGAGATACCCCTACGGGCTTAATAACTCGAGTTGAAAAAGCTACGAATCCGAACAAGTCATTCTCCTTATTTTTTCCTTAACTGTGCAATATCTAAGTTCTTTACGCTTTCTAATTAACCCATGTAGCAAGTATTGGGCCAATGACTCCCAAACCAGATGATTTTAGGGGCACTAGGTGTAAAGACACCCCTACGGGCTTAATAACTCGAGTTAAAAAGGCTACGAACCCAAACAAGTCAAGTGTTTTTTTTTTTTTTTTAAGAGAATCTTGACTCCTAATTTATTCTTTTTTGCAACCTAGCTATTATCAATGATGTACACTAGGGATTATAATAAAGAGGTCATCACTATGAGAGTGTGTTCATGTGAATTAAGGCATACTTATGATAAGTGTACTAATACCACAAGCACAAATGACTCCCCTAGTGCAAACATCACATGCAAGTATCTACCCAATAAATCCTTTTAATACAAGTCTACTATGCTCCCCAATTAACATACACAAATATCATCACCCTACTAGCAACAAGTCATATCAAGTGAAGTAATGCAATCAAGTGAAACAGGTATAAGCATGAATGATTGAGCCAAATAGGAATGCACAAAAGAAAATACAACCCTCATCCCCCAACTTGAATATGACATTGTCCTCAATGGAAAAGTAAAGAGAAATGAGAGAAGATTACCAGAGATTGTAGGTGCACATCCAGGTAGGCATATAGTAACACACACACTCAACTTTTTTTTTTTTTTTTTTTTGAGAAGAGGAAATAACTGAAAAGAAATAAAAATAGAAATAAAAGAGATAAAGCAATATACAGTGGGTACTACGGAGAAGCTGGTGGCGGTGGTGGCGGTAAATGTTGGGCAAACAAGGCTTGCATTAAAGATCGCGTCTCAAAGGCTTCATCCTGAATCTGTTGCTAGATGTCGAGCTGGTGGGCGTGTAGCTGGTCGAAGGTCGCCTAAGAATAGTCTCGATGCGCCTGAAAATCCGTGCGCAACTCCATGAGACTCTGGTAGTGATCACGAAGAGTACTGTGGACCTTATCCACAGAGTGCTGAAGCTGTAAGTACTCCTCGCGAGTCATGTAGAGTGGGTCCCCTTGGGGAGGCACGGGGGAAACACGATGAGGTGGGTGGTCATGTACGGGGTCCTGGGCCTCATCAAGTGGGGCACCAACCTGCTGTGGGTTGCGAGATATGCTATGCTGCCATTCCCGCTGGCTGAAAGTCAGATACGCTCTATCAATCTCCTCATTCTCAGCAATGGGGAGGCCGTTCAGTTCAAACACAAGTGTCAACAAATTGGCATATGGCAATGGCCAAGTCAGGTGCTGCATAGGTTCAGGCCGAACTGCCTCTCGTAGAAATTTCCGTAAATGCATCCAAATGATATGCTCAAGCGAGACCTAATAGCCATGCTGATAACCATGTAAAACCCAAACAAACTCCAAATGGTGCTCAGCTTTATGCCCAAGTAAAAGGACATTTTTATGGACCACGGAATCAATGAATAGCAAGCGGCTAGGCAGCTTGCTCTGCCGCGAGCATGTGAAATTGTTGTCACCGTGGGCCCCGGGAAGTATTGCTCGATGAGGCTATGTATGGGTTGTCGATACTTAACTTCCGGGAAGGGCTGATATTCTGGTTTGGCGAAAAACCCTAACGCGGTGGCAATCATGGATAAGGTGATGTGGACAATATGACCATCAATGCTAGATAACAGTCCATCCTTGGTGAGTGACTCATACAGGTTCTGGTAGAAGAGTAGTACCTGACGAGGATAAGTGGGCGCTATCACAGTGCAAACGCCCAACTGTTGCTGGAGTTGGAGCTGCTCAACGGCCTAAGTAGTGTCCGCGTTACGCTGAAAATATGGAATGTTGAACTGCGTGAGCTTGTGAAGTGGGCGGCAAGCCCACTCCGGCTGTGGCAAGTCACCCGGTGGTGGTGGCGAGGATGCTGGTGACGGTGGTGGTGGTGGCGCTGAAGAAGTGGAGCCTCTAGTCTTTTTGGAGGCCCGAGCGGAAATATGTTGACTCATATCCTGCACACACCAACAATAAACACATATACCCGTGAAACCAGCATGAGTATCAAATAAAATATTAAAGCATAGGTGTGCCCACTGATATACCACATGCAATTCGCACCAACTTTTTTTTATTTATTTATATAAAAACGAAAAGAATTAAATAAATGAATAAAAATGACATTAAATAAACTAAACTAAACTAAACTATAGTACAAAATAAACTAAAGTATAGAATAAAATAAACTAAACTAAATTTTTTTTTTGTGTCTACTAAAATAAAAGAAAATAAAATAAAAATTTAGAGAAAATAAAATAAAATAAAAATAAAAACTAAACTACTTAACAATTAAATGAACAATTACATCATAAAATAAAAATAAAAATAAAAATAAAATCACTAACTAACAAGTAAAATAAAAATAAAAACAACAATCCACTAACTAATGAAACTAAGAGAATCACTACTAAACAATTTAAACTAAACAAATATAGTAAATAGAAATAAGCTAAATTATCATTATTATTAGTACCTTTATTTCTAAGTTTATTTCTTTTCTTTTTTTTCTTTTTTTTGGCTTGGACCGCACGTGCACCGGAAAGGGTTGCACGTGCGCCCATCGTCTTCTTGCCTAGATTTTCGACTTCTTTTTTATTTATTTTTATTTTTTAATGATGAACCAAAGATGAACAACAAACAAAAATTCTACAAATCTACTCCTACACCCACAGATCTACACAAAAAGGAAAAATTACTTTAAAAGAGTGGAAAAACAGGAAGAAAGAAGGATGAGTCGCTGGAAAAAATGGTGATCACCGGAGATTCGACGGACAGAGAGGAAATAGTGATGCTGACGGTAAGATGTTGATGAGGAAAAAGGAAAGAGGGTTGAGAATTGAAAGTTTGGTGATGGTGGAGTGTGGTGAGTGGGTGGGTTTGTGGGATTGTGAGAGAGAAAGATAGATAGAGATAGAGATAAGAGATAAGAGAGAGAGAGAGAGAGAGAGAGAGAGAGAGAGAAAATTGGTGAATGAGTGTGAGAGAAGTGGGTTTGGGTTTGATAATAATAATAATTTTTTTTAAAAGACAAAAATAGAAAAATAAATAAATAAAAATTGCGATTTATTTATTTATTTATTATTATTTTTTATTTTTATATATAAATATATATATTTTTTCAAATGATCAAATTTTTGTTTTGTTTTGTTTTTTTCTTTTTTTTTTATATTAATTTTTTTTCTTCAAAGAATCGCTGCACGCACCCCTGCACCTGCTTTTAAAGCAGCGTGCAAAACTCAAATTCACAAAATTTCCCACATGAGCAAGGCCCAGGCTGCACGTGCGGCGATTTTTTCTCTCTCGCTCTTTTTTTTTTTTTTTTTTTTGTCAAAAACGACGTTCCGCACGTGCAGGGACCAAGCCGCACGTGCGGCTCCATAGACGCACCACTTCATCCGCACCTGCTTTTAAAGCAGTGTGCACAAGTTGGGGAAGTGATATTGCCGCACGTGCATGGGTATTCCTGCATGTGCGAGAAGTTTTTTTTTTTTTAACCCAACTTATACCAAATACAATTTTTTTTTCTCTCTTTTTTTCTTTAATATAACAATATATAAATATATTTTTAAAAGATTAAAGAAAAGTAAATAAAAACTAAGTACAACCCAAATCATGCTAAACCATGTCTACCTTCATTTGACATCCGAAATAAATATAGCACTTTAGAAAATAACGGATTGCCTAACAAGGGTATAATCTTCACGCGAAAAAACACGGGCGCTACTTTTCTCCCTAACTGTGTTTGTAACTTTCCCTATTCTCTAACAAGGTGATAGATTAGGTTGATTCGGTATCCAGAATCGAGGCGCATAAAGCTACCTCAACCTATGGGGCTGCCATACAGAGTTCAAGCTGGGGTAGTTTTGAAGCAATCTCCACACCCCTGGGTATTTAAACCAGACTCTAGTCTCGAAAATTCCAAACCTTTGTGTTCTAGGCTTTGCCATTCGAACTCTAGTTTCTACCGTTTTAGTTGGTCTCCTAGGAACTCACTACAAACACGGTTAGATGGCTATACCAGACCGTCAGATGCGGTTTGGGCACGGCTAACACCAAAGGAATTACACCTTTAGAAGATTTAAAGTCTCCTAGACGCAAATAAAGCACAACAAGAACAAAGAAAAGCAGAATAGAATATAAGGGAAAGGAAAAAGAACAAGAAATTAATCTATCAATCATAGTAAAAAGAGTCCATCAAAGCAATGGACTCAATCATTTCCCCATTCCCAATCCTCTATATATGGCTTCAGTCTTTGGCCATTCACTTTGAAAGTGTGGCCAGTCTTTGGATCTTGCACCTCAACGGCGCCATGAATAAATACCTCAACAACCACAAAGGGACCATCCCATCTTGATCTAAGCTTACCTGGAAAGAGTCTCAATTTTGAGTTAAAGAGCCACACTTTTTGGCCCGGTTCGAACGATTTTCTATTAATGTGTTTGTCATGGAATTCTTTAGTCCGAGCTTTAAAAATTCTCGAACTCTCATATGCATCATTTCGGATTTCCTCTAACTCATTGAGTTGCAATTTCCGATTGAGCCCAGTCGCGGCCATATCGAAGTTAAACTTCTTTATGGCCCACAATGCTCGGTGCTCAAGTTCAACCGGGAGATGGCAAGCTTTGCCATACCGCTCTATATGGTGACATCCCAATGGGTGTCTTATAAGCAATGCGGTAGGCCCATAATGCATCAATCAACGATTGTGACCAATCTTTCATATCTGGCCTCACCGTTTTCTCTATTATATGCTTTACCTCCCTATTTGCGACTTCCACTTGGCTACTAGTTTGAGGGTGGTATGGAGTGCCAACTTTATGAGTGATAGAATATTTCTTAACTACCGACTCAAAGAACCAGTTACAAAAATGCTTACCCTGATCACTTATTATGGCTCTAGGAAACCCAAAACGACTAAAGATGTTTTCATGCAAAAATTTGATTACCACTCTATGATTGTTTGTTCGGGTAGCTATCGCTGCCACCCACTTAGACACATAATCTACTGCCAAGAGAATACACTCAAACCCGAACGACGATGGGAAAGGTCCCATAAAATCAATTCCCCAAACATCAAATATCTCTACCACAAGAATAGGGGACATTGGCATCATGTCACGTCGAGATATTGAACCCATTTGCTGACAGCACAAACAAGTTCTACAAAATTGATGGGCATCTTTAAAAATTGTGGGCCAATAAAACCCATTCTGTAAAATCTTGGCGGCCGTTTTATGCCCACTAAAATGACCGCCACATGCAAAAGAATGACAAAATGTGAGAATGCTATGCACCTCATTCTTTGGCACACACAGTTGGATCACTTGGTTGGAGCAATATTTAAACAACTCCGGATCCTCCCAAAAATAATACCTGACCTGCAAAAAGAATCGGTCTTTGTCTTGCTTAGACCAATTTTGCAGAATTTGCCCAATGGCCAAGTAATTCATAATATGTACAAACCACGGGGGGCTCGCTCGTGACAGCTCAAGGAGTTATTCGTCCGGAAATGAATCATGCAAAATAAGAGGGTCACTAGTATACTCAACGAGGATTTGGGAGAGGTGATCCGCCACCACATTCTCAGATCCTTTGTTATCTCGGATCTCTAGGTCAAATTCCTGAAGCAACAAAATCCATCTAATTAACCTAGGTTTGGTCTCTTTCTTTGATAGTAAATACCGCAAAGCGGCATGATCAGTAAAGACTATGACCTTGGAACCTAGGAGATAGGACCGGAATTTATCTAAGGCAAAGACCACAGCTAGCAACTCTTTCTTGGTGGTAGTATAGTTCAATTGTGCATTTGAGAGAGTGCAACTAACATAGTATATAACAAATGGTGCCTTATTGACCCTTTGGCCCAACACAACCCCGACAGCATAATCGGAGGCATCACACATGATTTCAAAGAGAAGCGACCAATCTGGTGATTTCATGATTGGGGCGGTGGTCAGGGCCATTCTCAGTGTTTCAAATGCCTTTAAGCATGCCTCATCAAAGATAAAAGGCGCGTTCTTAACTAGTAAACTACACAAAGGACGTGATATCTTACTAAAGTCTTTGATGAACCTACGGTAAAAACCTGCATGCCCTAAGAAAGACCTAATTTGACGCACAGAATTGGGTGGAGGAAGGCCTGCAATGAGGTCAACCTTAGCCTTGTCTACCTCTATACCTCGAGAGGACACAATGTGTCCCAACACTATACCCTCACGAACCATAAAATGGCTCTTTTCCCAACTCAAAATTAGGTTTGCCTCAGTGCATCGTTCCAACACTCTAGTCAAGTTCCTAAGACATTCCTTAAAAGACGGTCCAAACACTGAAAAATCATCCATGAAAACCTCTAAGAATTTTTCCACCATATCGGAGAAAATGGCCATCATACACCGTTGAAAAGTCGCCGGTGCATTACATAGCCCAAAGGGCATGCGCCTGTAAGCAAAAGTGCCAAAAGGGCATGTGAATGTGGGGTTTTCCTGGTCAGCGGAGTACACCGGGACTTGATTATACCCCGAATAGCCATCAAGAAAACAGTAGAAAACCTGCCCCGCTAACCACTCTAGGATCTAGTCAATGAAAGGCAAGGGAAAATGATCATTCATAGTCGAGGAATTCAGTCTCCTATAATCAATGCACACTTGTTACCCAGTAGTGGTTTGTGTGGGGACTAACTCTCCTCTTTCATTCTCAACAACAGTGATGCCCGATTTCTTGGGCACCACTTGTGTGGGACTCACCCACTTGCTATCCGAGATGGGGTATATAATACCCGCATCCAACAATTTCAATACCTCCTTTTTTACCACCTCTTTCATATTAGGATTTAGTCTCTGTTGCATTTCATGAGAAGGTTTGGTGTCCTCCTCTAGGTGTATATAATGTATGCACACGGAGGGATCTATCCCTTTCAAATCAACCACTGACCACCCCATAGCACTCCGATGTGCCACGAGAACACTCAGTAACTGACTCTTCTGCTCGGCAGTCAAGTCAGATGCAATGATGACTGGTAAAGTATCCTGGGGCCCTAAAAATGCATACTTGAGTGTGGCCGGGAGTGGCTTTAACTCAAGTGTAGGTGGTGTGACCAAAGATGGTATGGCGGGCTCTCTTGACAGAGGAGGAAATGACTCAAACCGGGCTTTCCACAGAGGAAAATTCGGTGTAGAAGAAGCATTTAGCAAGACATTCACTATAGCGACCCCGGTCTTTTCCCATTTGATTATTGTATTCGAACTTATGTTCCGTGGATCCTATTGTCATAGTGTCGTTGTTATTGTCCTTTGATTCCTTATTCTTGGGTTATAGGATGTTTTGGGCAGGTTGATTGTAGGTTGGTTGGGTTTAGAAACCAAGTGTTGATGTTCAATTTTTTAGCTTGGTCGCTCGAGCTTCTCTTCTCTTCACTCGAGCGAGGTCTTCCTTTTTGGTCCGTCGCTCGAGCGAGCCTTTCTTGGCTCGAGCGAGGATTGCGTCAAAGATACTTAGACTGGCGGTGTTTGTTGGCTCGGCGAGCTTTTCGCTCGAGCGAGCTGGTTTGTCTTTGGCTCGGCGAGCTTCTCTTCGCCGAGCGAGGTTTTTCAGGTCCGTCGCTCGGCGACTGTGTCTTCGCTCGAGCGAGCCTATTTTGTTTAAATACGCAGTAGCGTGTTTCAGATCCATTTTTCAGCCCCTTTCAGTTTATAAAACCCTAGATTACGAGTTCTCTCTCTCCCAACTCATCTTCTCTTCTTGGTTTGATCTAGTTAGGGTGTGTTTTTACCCTAGTTGATTTACAAATAAGATAGAGGAGAGTGAGGGCTTTCATTTAATCGGAGCAATTATTGGTTTGGAGTACTTTGAAGTTTTTTACATCCTCTTCATCTTCTTCTTTTTGAGTTATATCTTCGAGGTAGGGATTTCCTACTCCATTTATAGGTTTTAGTCCTAAGCTTTGGTATTTTGGTATGTGGGGGTAGTTTGGTAATTTTGGGAGAAACCCTAGGGTTTGTCATAGATTAATTTATATAATTAATTTAAGGGAAGATTGTGATATTGGGTTTAATTCATGAGATTGGGGAATTTAGTGGTTTAATGATGTATTGGGTTAGTTTAAATACTTACCTTTGAGAATGTTGAAATTACATTTGTTGTTACATTTATTTCTTGTTTAGAAATAATTGTTTTGGGCTATCGGTGGAGGATAGCCATGATTGTTGTAGACATTGCATGTGGATTAGGCAAAATTGAAACTAATCATTTGGTTAAGTTGTTGAGTATAAAAGTTGGATTAATACATTAAATTTATGTATTGATTTATTATGTATATGACTTTATGTTTATATGCATTACTTGTGTATGGGAGGAGATAGGGGATGTACTCCACGGTTTAGGGGAAGATGGGGGATGTACCTCTAAACCGGTTAATGATTATGGGAAGATAGGGGATGAACCTAGGGTTGCTGCTTATATGCGCACCTATAGCAGAGATACAACTCATATGCTTATCTATTTGTTGTTGATATGATACATCACCACTATGTTTATCAGTTGGGAAGTATGGAAGTGGATTTGATTGAGATTGTTATAACATCAGTCTGTGTGTTTATTTTGTTATAAGAAAGGTTTAACCTGATTTGTTACCCTTGTTGAGTTGTTTGGCCAGGTTCTGAGCCATAGTTGGAAGGTGAGTTATGCCATAGACAAAGTGTCATAGGCAATGTAGACATTTGTGTCATGAAATTGTAAAATGGATTATTTTGTGTTAACCATGTATCAGATGCTACTGCTTTAGTTAATTCTTATGCTTGGTTTAGTATTTCTCTACTGGGTTGTGGCTCACCCTATATGGGAACTTCATTTTCAGGTTCAGGTGGTTCACTACCTCCAAAGACTTAGCTTGTGAGGATTTGGACTTGAAGACTTGCTTTATATGTTTTATTTGTTTTATTTGAACTATGTAAACATTCAAGCCTAGGGCTTTATTTGTTTTGAGTTAGAACTCATGGAATTGTGTCCAAGTGTTGGCTTGGCAAGATGTAAGCCCGTAGGGCATTTATTTTGATGTTTTATTTCGTAATACTCTGATGAATGAAATAATATAATGTTTTCTTTTAATAATATATGTTATGTTTTATATTTAATGGGCTAAATTTTGAGGGCGTTACATTCACCTCCTCAATCGACCTGTCAATATCAAAATTTTCAAACCCAAAATGAGCTAGACAAGCCTCTAAAGGGTCCTCTACAAGAATGGATAGCAAAACTTCCTCCACAATCTCATCCACAACATCCACTAATAAGCACTCCTCTCTCTCATGGGGTTGTTGGGATGCTTGGAATACATTAAGTTTCACTTGCATGTTACCAAATGAAACTTCCATAACCTCGGTCCGACAATTAATGCATGCATTGGCCGTAGCCAAGAAAGGTCGACCTAAGATCACCGGGATTTGTTTCCTAGAACTGGCTATCGGTTCCATATCTAAAACCAAAAAGTCAACAGGAAAATAAAACCGATCGACCTTCACTAGCACATCCTCAATCATGCCACGTGGCACTTTGAGGGACCGGTCAGCCAACTGAAGAGTGACAGTAGTAGGCTTCAACTCGCCAAGCCCAAATTCCTTGTACACAGAGTACGGCAACAAATTGACACTAGCCCCTAGATCTAACAAGGCCCTATCAATGAAATGGTCCCCTATAATGCATGCAATGGTTGGGGCACCCAGGTCCTTAAGCTTAGGAGGTGTGTCATTCAACAAGATGGAGCTTACTTGCTCCGTGAGTAGGACCTTTTGGGACACGTGTGTCCTAGATTTATGGTTTTGCATACAAAGGTCCTTCAGAAATTTGACATAGGAGGGTACTTGCTTAATCGCCTCCAACAGGGGGAGGTTGATTTTTACCTGTTTAAAGACCTCCATCATTGCTTCCATAGATGCCGCATTCTTATTAAAAGGGGACGATGTGTCAAGGCATTGAGGAAAGGGTGCCTTAGGCACATATGGTGCCTTGGGCTCATGTGAAGTATTAGGGACTAAGTCATCCTTCTTAAGTGTTTCCCCCTCACCTGTGCTCTCATTGGGTGTACTACCATGGTCACCCTTCTTAGCCCTAGTTGCATCAGATGCAACTAACGGAGGCTCTAACTCCTTCCCACTTCTCAAAGTAATCACCGCTTGCACATGCTCATGGTGCTTTTCATTCCCACCCGAACTCTCTGCCCCGTATTGTCCCTTAGGGGTGGCCACAGTTTGACTTGGTAATTTTCCCTTTTTTCTCCGATTCATGTTGTTAGCCATTTGACCCAATTGGGCCTCTAGCTTGGCAATAGAGTGAGTGTGGGAGTGAACTACCGGTGCTAGCCCCTTAAGTTCTGAGAGAACTTCCAACACCTGAGTCTCAAAGACAGAGTTGCCTTGAGGAACATGCGGGGGTTATGGTTGCCGGTACGGTTGTAGGGGTCGATAAGGTTGCGGTGGTCGGTAGGATGATTGGTTGGCAAAATTATTGAAATTCTGCCTTGGTAGTGGAGGATTGTAAGAAGTGCCTTGTGAAGGGGGTCTCTATGAAAAATTAGGGTGATTTCTCCATCCCGGATTGTATGTGTTGGAGTATGGATCATTACCCGGGTTGGAGAATCCTTGAGCCACATTTACATGCTCTTGGACTAACTCCAGAAATTGTGATGTTGAAGGGCACTTACTCAAGTCATGAGCAGGGCTCGCACATATAACACATGCCTCGTGAAATTGAGGCTGATCTTGTTGGGTATGGGCATGTCCCGCAGCTAATAATTGGTCCATTTTGTGGGACAGTGCCTCTACTTGCTGGGCTAACTCTAGGTTTTGCTCGACCTCATAAATGCCCCCTCTTTTCGGGGCTCCAATTACTGGTTGCCGGACTTGCTAGGCTGCGAAGGCATGGTAAAGGGAATTATCACTTAGGTTCTCAAACAATTGCCATGCCTCGGCATCATTTTTGGACATGAATGTCCCACCACAGGATGAGTCCACCATTTGGCGGTGCGGCTCAATTAAGCCGTAATAAAATGTTTGAACAAGTTGCCAATTAGGCACTTGGTGGTGGGGACACTATTAGAGAAGGTCTCGAAGTCTTTCCCACGTCTCATGGAATTGCTCGCCATCCATTTGAGCAAAGTTTGTGATGGCTCGCCTAAGTTGGTTGGTTTTACCTATGGGAAAGTACTTCTCCAAGAACCGTTGCTGTAATTGGTTCCAAGTTGTGATTGAATTAGTAGGTGAGGAATTTAGCCAGTGTTTGACTTTATCCTTTAATGAGAATAGAAACAATCGCAACATTAAGGTCTCATTTGTGAAATTCTGGATCCTCACTATCGAGCAAATTTTCAGAAATTCATTCAAATGTTTGTAAGGATCATCATGAGTTAGTCCATGGAATGATGGGAGTATTTGTATGGTGCTGGACTTAATCTCATAATGAGCAGCAGTGGTGTTGGGTAATTGGATGCATGATGGTGACGTATATGCAGTGGGTGTGAAATAATCCTTGAGGGTCCGGTTAGGCACATTCGGGACATTTGGATCTGCCATCTCTAATGGCTCAATGTATGAATATGAATACTCAAGCCTAGGAACACGAATAGAGGCCCTAAGTCTCATAAGAGTCATTTCTAGTTCAAGGTCCAAACTCCACAATTCAGGGCGACAAGAATGGCGCCTGTGCATACACTACCCACACACACACAAAAAGTTCCGACTCTGTGCACTAAGTTACGAAAGCAAAATACCAAAGAGAGAAATACTTACAACGGTTTAACGAAAACGCTTTACTCGTCTTGCGAGTGCTTGATGTGTAAACGTTGTCTCCAACCTCTAATTGAGCTTCGTTTTTCTTTTTAGCACTTTGGTGCTTTGCTTGCGAGTGTTTGTTTCTGTTTACACACTTTAGTGCTGCGGTTTTTTTTTTTTTTAAAAGCTCGGTTGCGCTCCGCTTGCACTTCGGTGATAGCTCTAATTTCTAACGCTCTGCACATTTAGCAACATGAAAGCATAAAATCTTAAACTAAAAATTAAAATAAGAATGTAACTTTAAATTAACTAATTTCGCCATAAGTCCCCGGCAATGGCGCCAAAATTTTATAGGTCGTTGAACACACCAAAAATAACCACTAAACTACACAAAATTCTTTTAGAATAATGGCAAGTCCAGGTATCGATCCACATGGACAATTGTGAAATTAAACTAATTTAATTGATAAATTCCTAAATTAATTTTGATGAAAAGAATGATTGATCATAACCTAATTTAATAACGAATAAATTAAACTAAATAATTAAATTATCAATTATAACTGAAGGTGGATTTACTGAATTGAGGGAAAACCTAGGGCAAAGAGTCCACCACTAGTCACATAATTAGGGTTTCCAATTGAAATCAATTATGTTATGGTTCGAACGGAATAATGCTTTGCAACTACAAGTTCAAAGCATTTAACAAAAAAATCATCACGCTCAATGTACGAGCACGAATCATCTCAAGTAGTACGAATCGTTCACTCTAAATTAGGGTAGTGACACGACTCGTCCCTCGTAGTATGATTCGTCTCATACCTTGAATGTGAAAGAATAGAAAATTCTTGTATGGAAAACATTTAACAATCACAGAGAGCTGAATACTTAAAGAAATAATGGAAAGCGTATATATAAAACTTCTAAAATACCATACAATTGTTCAAACCTTTACATAATTGAAAATCAAAAAGAAAAACTAATTACATCGCTAGGGTTTCATCAAAATCCTAGAAAAGGAGACTAGCCACTTATGGATGAGTGGAAGGAGGTAGATGGAGAAGAAGCCAGCATGGGAGACATGCTTGAAGCTTCAAGTTCCTTTTCTTTTCAAACCCTAGCCTCCCTTCCTTGACTAAACAACTTCATACCCCTAATTCAGCATTTTTCTTGCTTATTTATCCTTACGGTGTCTTTCTAAACATGTTTAAAACATCAGGCACGTTTTTCCAAAAAAATCAATGCACGTGCGGGGAAGTCAACTCTCTCCAAATTTTGTCTTTTTGCCCATTTTACGCTTCGACTATGTATAACCTGATTGATATTCAACACACATAAAGTATACATTTTGACAAGTAAATGAAATTAAGAGATCTTAATTAACGACTTCAATAATGTACAATTCAACCTTAATCATGTCCATAATAGTAATTTTATCTAGAGATAAAATTATAATAAAAATAAGTATTATTTAAGTGTGTGTACGTAGGAATGGGTGTGTGCAAATTGAAGCCCCCAAACGGAGATGATGTGGAGGGTTGCAACGGGGTTTGGAAACTGAAGAAGCCTGGTGGGTAACAACTCAAGCTCTGAAGGCAGGCAGGCAGGCAGGCAGGCAACAAAGAATGAACAGAAAATCGAAAGCAGAAAAAGAAGGTAGGGGGAAGGGGTGCGGTGGTGGTGGTGGTGATGAGGGGGTAGATTTGCTGCTGAGAGCGGCGGAGGACGAGTTGCTTCTCAAGCTCAGCGTCAACTCTCACATGTCTCGTGGTCTCTCCTCCTCGTCTTCTCCATCTTCCTACATCGACCCCGATCTCGACCGTCGCTTCCAAGCCCTTCGATCTTCTCGATCACAGCCAC
The DNA here is from genome assembly GCA_025200525.1 of Camellia lanceoleosa. NCBI lineage: Eukaryota > Viridiplantae > Streptophyta > Magnoliopsida > Ericales > Theaceae > Camellia > Camellia lanceoleosa. The sequence goes on from CM045769.1 coordinate 3,131,725, forward strand.
CGTCCAAGAAGCAACCCCAACCACCACCACCAGAAACAAAAGCCGATCACGATGATAATCAGAAGAAGAGGGTTGTCTTCGATAGCAGCAGCAGCAGCAGCAACTACAGCGAAGATGATCTGTTGGCTCGATTCGCTGCTCTCAAGACCTCTCTTCTTCTTCCCTCTTCTTCTTCTTCTTCTTCTTCTTCTTCCGATCCTCAGCAGCGTCCCAACAAGTCCAACGGTGGTGATGAGCAATCTAATAATCGATCAACAATTGCAATTGCGAGTGATGATGGAGTAGATGAGGATGATGAAGTGCAGAAGCTGATCCAATGGGCCATTGACGCCGCTCGACTCGATCCTTCTCCTCCCACCGATTCCGATGATGACCCCACCAACAACAATATTGATGATGATGATGATGATGATAGTGACGACGACAGTGACATTGACGATCATCAAAAGAAGAAGAAGAAGAAGAAGGGGCAAAAGATCAAGTAGAAAACACGTTTGTTTGTGCAGAAATGTTTCAATTTGAAGGATTTCTTGTTAAAACTGGTTTAATTATATTTCGAATATCTCTGTACCAATAATGGTTTTGATTGAGAGTCTCAAATTGAGTTCTGATTGAATAACCTACCTTACCTGCTATTGTTCTGTATACAATGATTGAATTGTTGTATGAAACCTAGCTCTAATAAAGTCACTTCAAATTGCTTGTTTGTCCCTTGAACACCAGCACCACCAGTAATTCTATTTTCACGCATCAATTCTTCTTGGTACACATGCTTAATGACTACATTGCCAATACAACCATAAAAAAAAAATAAAAAAAGAAGAAAAATTCTTATTACACAACTCTTTCTTCCAATAATGTTATAATCTTTAATTTGGAATTTTTTTCTTCCATCCACCACCCCTCATTTGTCGTTGTTGCTGCCACTCTCAAACTTCTATTGCTACTATCACTGTCACTCTAGGCACATCATCCCCTTCCATTTGTGGATGGTTCATGGCAGGGGACTTGTGAGAGTGAGTAGTTCGTGATGAAAGGTTGTCCCAAGCAAAAAAAGGAAAGTGGTTACAGAGAAATGACACTGGCGATTCACCTATCTGGCTCATGACTCACCCATCTGGTTTGCGATCAGCCTCTTTGTGTTCGACTCTACCTTACGTGATTAAAGCTCTGCATTCTTGTGTCTCGCGATTAGCCCTCCCCAACAGAGTCGCCAAAAACTGTGGACGCGACTCTACCTTACGTGATTAAAGCTCTGCATTCTTGTGTCTCGCGATTAGCCCTCCCCAACAGAGTCGCCAAAAACTGTGGACGCGCCCCAGGGGAGGGACTTATGCTGCTACAGTTCGGACTCGATTTGTCACTGTTCTTGATCTGAACCAAAAAGTCCAAATTCGACAAATCGTTTTGAGAAAAAATAAATTTTTTGAAAGAAATAATGATAATTGTGATATTTTAAAATTAGAATTTGAGTAGAACAAGAAAAGATTATTATGGTATTTTTATTTTAAAATAAAATTATGTAAAGAAAAAATTTCACTAAGTGTGTGAATTGAAAAAAATTGATTTGTAAAAATAAAATTACCAAACAAACACCGAAGATGAACATTTCAATACAAGACTAATAATAGATGCATGCTGGATTTTTCCAGGTAGAAAGCACAGAATTTTCCCATTTTTGTTCAAATATTTGCTGAGAAGAAACGTGTTACCATTTTTATTAACCAATCTCCACCTACTTTTACCAATCACTCATTTTTTCTGTTAGAATCTTGAATTTTTCATTGGCCCTGTTTGGCAGAGCTGTGGGAGACTGCTTATAGCTTATGCCCAAACAGCTTATACCTTATAACTTTCAGTTTAAACTGATTTCCAGCTTATTCTCAAAGCATATTCAGCCCAGCTCACAGAATAAGCTGATTTATGACTTCCACAGAGCTATAAGTTATAAACATAAACTAAACCAAACATATCAAAACAGCTTAAATTAAGCTGAAAGCTGAAAATAAGTGCTGACAAACAGGGCCATTATATTATCTGAAAGAGAGGGTGTGCACACGCCAATCCCGTGCTAACCAAAAAAAAATTGTTGTTCACTATAAAATAACTGAAGCCGTTGATTAGGGTTTAAAATTTCAAAAACCGAAAAAGTTAATGAAAAGCTGAAGCAGTACATAAGTTGTGAATAAAAACCCAAGCCGTTTCTAACAGAATTTTAGAACGGAATTGATTGGGAGCTCGAAAGGGAGGAGCCCGAATCCCCCGAATTTCCTTTTCAAGTAAAAAAAAAAAAAAAAAATGCCAAAAATGGAAATTAGGGGGATTAGGGGGAGTTTTTTTAGGGGATTTTTCATTTTCCATTTTAGAATTAGAAAACTGTGGCACAACGGATAATCTAGCGCATTTTATATAAAACATAATAGCACAGATTATGGATCTCTGTAGTTTCACCCTCTCAAAGTGAGCCAAATTAAGATACAGAGCAACAACCATTTAGTCTGTACAAAATCTGCGTGTTCAAATAAAAGAATGGAAAAAACAAAAAAAACAATTACCAGTCTATCAAAACTTCCATGGTAATGGACACAGGGACGACTCCTACCGTATAGTTATTATAACCGTAATTTTAGAGACAGTTTTCCAAACTCGAATATGAATTGTTTTAAAAGTTCAGGAAAAGAAAAAAGTGCAAACTGGAATCTCCTCAAGTATTGCCACGTGAACTTTCGCAATCTGCAAAGTGCAGAGCATATAATGAGAACTGGATGGTAGCAATCATCAGATATAACCATGAAATGTGAGATGTAAAACAACAGAGATTTAACTCACCAGAGTTCGGCCTTGATGACATACCTAATAATTTTACATACCATACAAGTGTTTTGGAAAGATTTTCACTTAGTGTTTCCTAGTATCCTGCAAATCTGGAAACGAAACCCTCAAACACCATTAAATGGACAGAAAAGCATATGTATGTCTTTGCATGTGTTTGTGTAAACTCACCTAACTTGAAACTAACGGAACTCATCATGGTACTCATAGTCGCTTTCGTCATCTTCATTGAATATAGCACTATAAAATACATATGGACTATCAATCATCTCTCTCAAGGTTAGACGACCATCTTTATCTGCATCCGCCTGTGGAAATGTAAAATGAATTTTGAGTTAGTCCGGTAAGGCACACATTCGTTTCCTACTAATATAAAGAATGTCTTTAGAACCGATTTGATAACATTATGTTGGTATAATGAAAAAGCAGCAATGAGTCCACGCCAATCCAGAACTGCAGCTAAATGAAATGTCATTGAAATTATATGATCTCCTTAATCCCACGTGGCTGAACAGTGACAGCATCCAACATTGACAAGAGATGGAAAAATAAACAAATGTTGGAAAAGTAGCATGCCCTTGAGGGCATTTCTTTATTCCTAGATGGCACAAATGGTATGAAGAAGTGCAACAGGTTGCATTGAGCGTTCCTCTTTACACATTTTTAAATAAGGTTTTTCAGTTTTCTTGAGTAAAGCATAGTAGTGTATGATATAGGCACATTTTGTCATTTTTTTAACTTTAATTTCTTTTATTAGTTAGGTTTTCTAATTGGTCAGGATCACATAAGTAAAACGAGCATGCTATTTCCCATAACAAGCGTAACTGTATAAAGATAAGTAATACAATGTTTTAAAGCCTTTTCTAAGCTCATCCTGCCCCTTCCCAATAGTCTTGAACAACTACAGCAAATAAAGCTCAAGCCTCCTAGGGAACGAAATGGATAAATCCACTGGAGAGCTGATGTGTATGCCCCTAGGCCTAGGTTGATTTTAGCATAAAGCAACCAAAAGAATAAGAATAACAGGGGAAGATCAGGTTATGATAGTGATATCTACCATGAAAACATCTTCAATGCAGACTTGTTTAGGAGATAGTTGATCTGAAAAGGATTTCCAAACAAAGGATACCATAATATCCTTGGCTCCTAAAACTTAGCAAAAGGTAAATAAAATTAAACCAGCACCACAGCTTCCTGATAAAAAGAATCACATAGCTTCATTCAATGTAAAAACTGGATTCCTAAAGGTTGCAAGCAGAATCCAGCCTCAAAATAGCGAGTTCCCAACATATTTCTTTGTATCTGCTCTTTAATTAGGATCTTATGGATTACAATGATACCTTGGAGGGGCTGACACCCATCAGACCAGCAGATGGCTTAATCACTATTTACTATCACACTAGAAGTTGAGAAACATTTGTATATACGAAACAAATCTCCACCCGTCACTGTCAAAAATATTCTATAATTTGACATCAAATTTGAAGAAGCAAATATAGATTAAATCTGATTAGACAAGCAAGCGAAACAGGGAAAAGAGGCACATTCAGACAGGCTCCAAACTGATAATCGTTCAAGATTCTTAGTTAGAAACTTTCTGTGAGTGATCTTTTGCTCGCTCATAAGATTTCAGAATATCAGAGTTGAAGTCTCCTTAACCTCTACATCCCTTATCTTCTCTTGTTTCTTCCAGAACAGCAAGTGTGGTTACAGAAATGGGCAATAAGACAATCAAATAGCAAAGAACTACTCTTCCACCCAAGATCCTAGAGCAAGCAATATGCAAGAATAATCTAGCTATTCTAGGAAAGACCATATGGCATATGCCATTTCCCAATCTATATTAACCTCAACCATAAAAAATAGGCCAGCTGTACGTGAAGAGTAAAGTTACGAAAAAGATTCATCCAATCAGCTGCCTTCTTACACTTAATATACCTGTTCGGAGTAGGCCACCATGAGGAGGCGAGGTAATTCTCTAGCCAAGATCTCATTGAAATGCTCAACTAAGGGAAGAAAGCAACCTCAGCCCTCAGGTAACACCCAAGTTTTCAAACTTACAAACAAAAGATAATAATCACCCATGACATCTATCTGCCAAGGGGTAGGATTTTACTGAAAAAGCTAGATTTTCATCATCAGCCATTTGCCATTTGTACATTGCCATTAGCAGCAAGCGGACAATCTATACAGAATCCACTAAAATAAATACATAAGATCTCAATCTGAGGTGAAACAACAGGCCTGATTAAAAACACCTAAAGGTAGCATTTTTGTACTCATGTGATGTATTTAAAGATTCATAAGTACCTCGTAATTGAAAATTTTTACCAGCCATCAAATAATTGCATAGAAAATGCAATATAAGATTCTCTCGTAATTGAAAATTTTTACCAGCCATCAAATAATTGCATAAAAAATGCAATCTAAGATTCTGTCAAACTAAAAATTCATCATTCCCTTCTTTTTGGGTGTGAAGCAGTGTCAAACCAATATACCCAACAAGCAATTAGCTCTCTCTGAAAAGGAGGTGATCCAACCACCACCTTTGTCATGCTTTGTAAATCAACCAAACGAAACCAAAAAATGCAACATATTCTGTTCCTAGATTTGTGATAATCACTGAAGTTGGACAACCATGATATCAGTGGATCACCAAGATCTTCAGAGAGCTTTAAGGTACATGCAAGGTTTTAAAAAGCAGCCGCAACCGTTACGTAATGGTTTTGGTGGTTACCGCCACCCGTTACGGCCGCTTTTCCAGTGTGATTGAGATTCACAAGTGTGTCAGGCCAGATGCGTAACGAGGTCGTAACGGCTTGTTACACACTGTTACGTAACGATTCCAAACTGTTTCTTTCGAAAAAACACACAAAAAAAAGCTAAAAATGGTGGAAGAGGGATAGAGAGAAGAGGGAAGATAGAAAGAGAAGATGGAGGAGCAAGAGATAGAGAGAGAAGAGGGCAGATGAAGAACATGTTATTGATTTGTTGAAACTGTAAGACCTATGTTATTCTATTCAGCTGCTATCACTCAACCATTTTGTTTGTGTGCGTCTATCTATATATTGTTTGATAATAATAATAAATAAATAAAATGTGGTCATTATCTATTTGGCTTGGTTAAAATATATATATATATATACATATATATTTATTCTCTTATTTATTCTCTTACTTTTGTCATTATTTATTTTATATATAATAGTAAGTGATGGATTTTTTGTATAATATAAAGTCATTAATTATTAAAATAAAATGTATAAAACTCAGTTTATACTGATTTAAAAATATAAAATATATTAGATCATACTTAAAAATTTACAAAAATTGATAAATATTTATTTTAAACTCAATAAATATAATCATGGAAAAAAAATATGCGTATTGGTAATTTTTTTTAAAATTGTGCTAAAAATAAAAAAATTCACGGTTAGGTTACATAACCGTTACGCTTCTGACCTTTACACCTCATAATCCATAACCGCAATCATCAAGAATCATAACCGCAAGAATCAACCGTGCCACCACCACCGTTACGGTGACCGCAACCGCTTTTCAGAACCTTGGGTACATGAGAGCTTTAAGGTACATGAATTAAGTAAAACTAACATTGATAATTTTACAGCGGATCAGGCAGAACAAGACCATGAAATAGCCCCATCAAAAGCAGTCAAGATTTATTCATTCATCATAAGTGATTAAAAGTACGGTTCATGTTATCCACACCAACCAGCATACTAGATCCATGTTTATGAGAAACATTTTGCAACTCCAAATGGCAAAAGCATACACACAAGTTAATTTTGTTAATTATCAATACAAAACTAATGCCCTCTTCAGTAGAAGGAATACCTGTGAGATGATGTAATCTGCCTGTTGCTTTGCGTAGTAACGTTCTGATGGATGAAGTTTACCAATGACTGGTAGCAGCTCAACATCTGACAAGTATCTACAAGGCAAGACGGAAGTCCAAGTAATTTAAATCAAGCAAAACCTAAAAATATCCAATGGAAAATAAATTAAAGAGAAACAGTCAAGAATCACAGAAGCAAGTTTTCATATTTGTAAAAGAAAAAGATATCCTGATAATTACCCATCACCATCTTTGTCAAGCTCAGCAAACAACTTTCGAGCTGGGGCATCCGTTGAATCATCAGACTCATGCGAAGGATTGTGACTCTCTTCATCATAGTTTCTTACAAAGTCAAACAGCCCATGAAAAAATTCCTTGAAACTAACTTTCCCATCTTTGTCAGAATCTCTTTCCCTGAAGAAAAGAAAGCAAATGGATCAGTCAGCAAAGTCCAACTTATATTTCAAGTATGAAGTGCACTAATTTACAATAAGAATAGGTGAACTAGCAATTAACTAGCTAAAGTCCATATAGAAATTCAATAAACGAACTATGTATAATAATCTCCTAAATTTTTATCCCAAGTCAAATAATGTTGAATCTAATCAGTTTGCTCCCTCAAAATAATGTAAACATTGCAAGAGAGAAGATTGTGAGTCAACTAAATCATTCCTGCCTTTTGATACCTAGATGTTCTAAATTAAGAGAATCCTAGTTGGCCTCAAAAAATGCAAGAGGTCTTTAAATCACTCCCTCTGTTCAAACTAGCATTGAAGAATTCTCTTTACTTATTCTTTATTTTTTCTTCAAAATGAATTCGCTCATGCTCAACAAAAATTTACCAAGTAAAACACAAATGAAAGCACTCCATAAATCTAATTAGGAAAGAAAAGTACCATGGAAGGTCAAATCATCCTTGGAAGCAGAACACTTCTGTGATGATGAGATGCCATGTGGTTTTATTTAACTAACTCAATGCAAAGGTGATTCAGGCATTGTTTTAGATAAACAAAACAAAACATTGGAAAGGTGATTAATATGTTTTCCTCTTTTACTACATAGAAGCAAATACTTCACATAATTAGATAGGTGATAAGACAAATTATAGAAAAATTTTAAAAAAAAGAACTCTAGGCATTGGACCTAAATTCCATAGGTATCACACACACATATAAAATTGCATCAAACGATCCATAGAACAACTTCAAAAAATTCTCTAAAACACTTTCTCCATTAAATTAGAGCATTTTATTGCTTCATATAGACTTTGTACACTTCCTACACCAACTAGGACTAGGATTCCTAAATAGGAAACTAGACGTTTGACTTCTAAAACCTATATAAGACCCAATAAGACCTATAAATAAAAGCCCAATTACGTAACTTGACCCATATGACTACTCATGGATGACCCCTATAGCTATAAAACTGAATAAATTATATAAAAAACTAACTAGATTAATACCTAAGCGTAACTAATCACAATATAAGACTCTATTAAGCCTAAAAACTTTATGATACATGCTTCCAATTGATTCTAACTTCTAAGTGAATTTGGTTTGAAACCAAGCAATTTCCAAGCATTGTTGCCTCTATTAACTTTTCTTTCTCTTAATTTTTTTATGGTTAGTTTTGCATCATTCTTCCTCAATTGGACAAAACTCGCCCTTGAGTTTTAAAGTGTTTTAGTATGAAAATAAGCATTGAAGTTGCAACCATGGCTTAGTATTAGTTAGCACTTGAAACTAGAGTTTGAGGCTGATTTAATTGTTTTTTCTAAAGTTGGACGGGTGGTATAATATAGGAATTCTAGGGTTTCAAAAGGTGCAACAAAAAGGGTAGGACTTGGAGAATGGAAACACAAGGTCTTAAGGGGCTGTTTTTTTTTTTTTTTTTTTTTTTTTGGGGGGGGGGGGGGGGGGGTTATTCTGGGTATTGTGAACAGTAACCTGTGAAGCATGAATACAGGTACAAATGCTAGTACAAGTACGCCAATATGAAAAAACATAAAAAAAAAAAAAAGATATAGGTATGTCCATATTGTAATTTGTAGTAGTGCATGATATATAAAATTTAGAAAATTAAATGCAAAAAATAGCTAAAAGCAAGGTACAAACTAGAGTTTAATGTCAAAATTAGTAAAAAAAATCAAATCTAAAACCCAGAGTTCAAAGGCAAAAACAAGATCCATTAAGTTAGTTTAATGTCATTACATCAGCTAATCTGGAAACCAATGTTTCATTCTAAAAGCAAGCTAAGTATAAAAGAAAGTCCTATGAAGCTAATAATTTTCACTTCTTTCAACTTCATCTTTGAATACAACTTGAAAATTTGTAGAGATACCCTTCAATTGTTTTATTTAAAAATTGACACAATATATATTTATTCTAGTACCTTATATTTTTTAAAAAATTGCATCTATACTTTGCCATACCCATATAAGTACCTGGTGCGTAACCAAGATGTACCCAAAGGAAAGAAAAATGGAATGCAATTATCAAATGTATATTAGATCTAGGAGGATAAAAACAACAAAAATGTATAGAAGAGAGTTGTACGAAATCTAAAGAATATAGATTGATGACACCACACCACACCACAGTACCTTATCTCCTCCTGGCACAACCATTGAAGTAGCTTTGGGTTCTTACTGTCAGCCGGATGCTGAAAGCTGGAGTCCATCAACAAAATAAATTACAGAAAGAACCAACTTCAACTTGAAAAAAGCGAAAGAAAAACAAAAAACCAGAAAAGAAAGGGGAAAAAAAACTGCTTCGGCTAATTGAATAAGTAGAAGCTTACTCATTGAACTCTGTTATATTCAGGAGACCATCACCATCTGCATCTGATGCATTGAAATGTTCCTCTTTCCACCAACCCATTTCATACCCAAATGAAGTATTATCTAGCAGACAATATCAGATACCAATACAAGGTCAGACTACAAAAGGTATGGCATGGAACAAAATTACGGTCATATAAGTTATTATGGCATCTAACCAAGAACTTCAATGTTGAATTATTTATATCCCAGCACCTATTGCAGTAGGCTTACATCAAGCACCCACTTTTACCCCATCTTTTTTGCAGTGGATATGAATGAGCTAATTGGGCATACTTTGGAACTAGGAATAGGTCGTTTGGTACATGTTATTTGCTAATGACATGTTTTTAGTCGAGGGGAACAAATTCAGGTGCACACACCAACAACTAAATTAGCACAATTGAAATATATTTCATATAAAAAAATATTTAAATACAAATCAAACAAGGCCAAAATCTATAGAATGCATTCATTAAATTCATTAGTATGTTGTCCACTTGATATGGTAAGGGTAACGGTGTGGAATATAAGTGCAACACCCATACCCAAGAGTGCCACTGTATTGTAGTCAAAAGATCAAAAAAAGAGCATAGGGATTTGTCTCTCTAGATTGAGAGCTTCTCTCTAGAGCTTCTTCATGGTTGTCATGAAGAATGTGGTTGTTGTTCATGTATATCATTTACCATAGAGAACACTTATTTTGGCCCTTACCCTACTCTTCAATCAATATTTTGCCCCCTCTCCCTTGTTTGTGCCTATTTTCTCATCTCATGGCCTGCCCTTTCTCTTACTTTAAGATTTGTTTTAGATATGGTGGGTGAGGTTCTAGCTGGTGTCCTCTATTTTCTTGTGTTGAGCTTCAGTTTGGGTGCTTCCAGATTCTGCTTAACATTGTTGAGTCATTAATCTTCCTATCCCTTTCCAGATTCTTGTTTGGATATACAAGATGGTACGGTGCATTTTGCTTGGATGGGTAAATATTTTTTTGATTTGCTTCTTTGAATTTCTCCTTAATCTACTATTCTTTGTAATGAAACATGAAGTTTTGAGCTTCTATAAGCTTCTATTTGATGGCTTGGTTTCTTAGTGGGAGACTATATCAGTGTCCTTGCACCTCCACTTCTCTTTACCGAATATTCTTTGGGGAGTTGTTTTGGGTCTGGGTTCTTCCCTTATGCATTAAGGTTTTATCTTTTTGGATTTGGTTGATTTTGATCTTCTCTTGCTTGGGCCTTTATGACTGGAGTGAGGAGGGCTTATAGGTCCTAGTCTTAGGCTTGTCATCTTGCTTCTTCAGTGGTGCCTGGGTTTTGGATATTTTGTGACAACCCTGAGCTATATGAGGGCTCTTCTACCAAGAGCAATATGATTGGATCTAGTAGCAGGGAGGTCTTAACCTTTTATGGTTTTGGTTGGTTTAAGCAGCCAACGAATGGAATGTGATTGACGAATGAAAACACTAGCTCCTAAAGCTATGGTGGAATTTTGCTTGTCTTATGGTTGTAGTTGGTCTCTGTGGGGAGAGGGTGGTGGGTACGTATATAGCCTAGTTGATTGCTTGTGCTAAAAGAAACAAATAACATTATAGTCAAATCATCATCACATAACATATTTAATCAATCAATCAATCAATCTTGAACAAGTACATCAACAACAGAGAACAAAATTCAGCAACAAAATCAGAAGATGAGAAAAAAAGCAAACCTGAATTGCGAACCCAACTGGGGGGCTCGTACTCGGAGAAGGAAACAAAGCCGTCACGATTCTTGTCATGAAGCTCCATCTCCCTCTGGGTCCGGTGCATGACTTCCCTCTCCGAATTCTTCAAAATCCAGTCCGTGAGCTCGTTCTCAGTGGCATACCCATCAGCCGGGTCGACATCGATTTTGGGGAAAAGCAAGACCAAGCGACCAGTAACATTGAACTTGTCCTCATCGTTCAAGTAATCCTCGGCGTTCATGAAGTCCTCCCACTCGGGCTGAGATTCGGCGGCAGGGGCTTCTTCCAACTCCTTGTGGGCTTGCTCAAAGTACATATTCTTCTCCCATTGCTTGTCCTCTCTCTTGCGCTCGATGTCGGCGACTAAGGGGTCGAATGCGACGGGCTCGTGGTGGTGGTGACTGGAGTGCTTGTCGGGGGAGAAGTTGGAACGGAGCTTGAGGCGGCGGTAGCGTTGGTGGGAGGGTTTCTTGGGAGAATGGGAGACGAGGAGGAGGAGGAGCACAGCCACTGCGATGTAGATGATTACAGAGGCCTTGCCCATCTCATCGAATCTAGAGAGAGAGAGAGAGAGAGAGAGAGAATGAAAGAGAGAGAGATCTGTTGAAATTGTTTGGTTGAATAGGGTGGGGTGGGGGGATTGACGATTTGGACTGAATGCTTCAAAAAGGTGAGATTGGATTGGAGGATGGTTGGAGTTCTAGATCTGCTGGACTCTTTTCCCAGTGATAGTATTCCATTATGAGAGAGAGCATTTTCAATACATTAATTAATTTTGAGTCTTAATAGATAAATTTATTATTTAATAGACTTTTTTTTGATAATTAATGATATTTATTTTAAGTATTATTAAAAAATGTTATTAATTATTAATTTTTAATGACTGTTTAAAAATTTGTCATAAAAAATATCACTAATTATAAATTTTAGCGACAATTTAAAAAAAGGAAAATGATTTGGAGCCCTAAAAAGTGTCCCCCTAATCCCCCTAATTTCCATTCTGGATAACTGTTTCCTTGTTTTTTTTTTTTTTACTTAATATGGAAATTAGGGGGATTAGGGGAGGTGTTTTTAGGGAGATGTAGCAAGGTTCTTAAAAAAATTCTCACAAAAAAATGTCATTAATTTTTAATTTTCAACAACAATTTAAAAAATTCATCACAGAAAAAGTCACTAATTATAAATTTTAGCAATAATTTATGAAAATCGTTACAAAAAATGTCACAAAAAATTATTTTCAGCGACAATTTTATTATAATTTATTTTCAATAGGATTTGATGAGAATTAAGTCCAACTCCTAGAGTTTAGGGACACTTACCAATCAATCCTATTAACTAGATTTATTTACCTACATGTCCTAATTGATAAATTTATCACTATAAAAATAAGAGACTAATAAATTTATCACTATAAATTTATTCATAAAAACAGGAGACTAATAAATTTATCACAATAAATTTGTTTATAAAAACAAGAGACTGATAAATTTATCAATATGACTTAATAGGTAATAAGTTTCAAAAGTAGGACATATTGGTAATTTGTTGACCCTTAACTTTTGAGTGCCTCTATTTACACATCATTTGGTCTCAAGACACACTACTACTCAGTTCACACCTTTAACAATTTGAAAAAACATAATTTTTCTCAACACATGCCACAACGTTCCATTTTTGCCTTTAGTCCCACATCACTTAGTACACACCTCAAATTCAAAAAAAAAAAAAAAAACCTTACTATTAGACATAATTTTTGCCAGAGCCGTCTTTCCCCTCTAAGCCCACGAAGACTCTCTTCCACACTGACCACTGGCCTGAAGCTAGAGAGAGAGAGAGAAAACAGATGTCTCTGCTTCCATATTCGATCCACAAGCTCTGATTTTTCTACATAGATTTGTTTGGTTACTCAGAAAAATCTAATGTGTCTATCTCAATTCATCCAATCCATTGATTGGCAACAAGAATCATACCCAGAATATGAAGATTTCATAGTTCTTCCATTGTTTGCTTTGTTTTTCCTATTTGCTCGTTTCTTTCTCGACAGATTTATGTTCGAAGTACTATATATATGTAAGTTGTATAATCACACATGATTCAAATTGGGTCTTTGATTATATCGCCGCATTTGAAATTTAGATCATTCCACACACAAAAACAAAAAAACTAAAAGATTAAATTTTGTGTTTCAAATATATAGTTGTGAATGTTTTTTTAATATGGGTCAATCTTTGTAGCATTTGCCCTGTTCTTCCCAACAATGATGGCTAGGGTTAGGGTTTGGATGTGTATTCAACTAAGGTGTAGTTGTGGTCATTTTGGTCATTTTAAGTAAGGTCATTATTGTAATAAAAAATAATTAATTAATGATATATCTTGAGACCAAACATGATGTGTAAATAGAGACACCCTTAACTTTTCTTTTATTTTTTAATCAAATTTAACTAACTTAATGATTAGTATTCAAAAAAATTGATTATATTTTCCGAATGTTCTTCTAATTAATATTTTTTTCAATAAATTGAAAATTTTGATAATTTTTTTTTAAAAAAAAAATGAAGTATTGAAATTAAACTATATAGGGAAGTAATACAAAATGTAATTACATCCTACAAACATTTTTATTGTTGTTTCTTGGTTTTGTCATTAAAAAAAAAAAAAATCTAAAAGGAATTTTTTATTTTACTTTACAAAAAAAAAAAAAACAAAATCAAAAAAATCTACAATTAAAATTTAAGAAATATGGAAAGACAATATGAAAAACATATAAATAATCTTAACACCATAATTAGACCTAGAGATGACACTGAAGAGCCTCTCTTTAGGCAATTTATGGCACTCCTCCGGTAACTTTTTGATGTGTCTCTGGTGAGCTCCCAAAACATTTTCAAAGTGTAAATCTAAATTTTTTATGCCTAGGAAAAAGTTTCTCCTCTGATTTTTAACTTTTATTTTTTGATTTTCAACACCTACAATGGTGCCATTTTCTCTCAAACCTCTTTTCATGTTATTGTGGGTGTTTTTTCTCTTCAACTTTAGCTTCTGATGGTGATTAAAGTACGAAATTGGATCTCCTTGGCGCAAACCTCGTGAAGGACGAAATTGTTGTTAAGGCACACAATTAATAAGGACAGAATAACTAGCCGAGGTCATACAACTCATTAGGAGAGAGATGAAACGCTAATCAAAACCCATTCGATGCATCACTCCCTGGACAAATGACCATTCAATACGACTCATATCAAGTTTGAGAGCCACATACCCTTTCGGCCCACAATGAAAAGATTTAAGATGATGAAAAATCTCAAAGCGGTCAAGACAGTTTATAAGAAGCCGACCTGGTATAAAAGTGTTGGAAAAAATGGTTTTATGGTGACTTTAATGTGAAATTAAAGTAGGTCCCAACCAGTGGTTGATGTGGGATTAAATGGGTTTAGATTATTTGTAACAAGATTTTACATCACAAAAAGAATGATAAAAAATCATTAAGATTTGAATGAGAAATTGACTCATTAAGTTGGCTTCATAAAAAATGTGTTAGGAAAGGTGGTTACAGGATTATACACAATACACATGTGTATAAAACCTAGTAACTCCTTTGTATTTATGACGGATTAAAGCCATCAATTTTGCAATTTATGTCTTGGGAGTTTTGCAAAATTAAAACCTGCATTTGTTGTAGGAGCCTTTTCCTCTCTCCCTCCATGTGTATAAAAGGAGACGCTTTCCTTCCTTCTTGTACACCAGAAAGTTTATCGAGTTACATGTCTTGCATTTCATCATTTGGATGAGGTCCAAGTCTCTATAGTCCTTAGTAATGTTTGGTTTAGTTAGTTTTGTTTAAACTTGTGTTGAATCTTTCTTGATTTAATTTTGAAGGTTAAGAGTTAGTACCTAGATATCTATTTGGATTGTTTATTCCTTGTGAGCGTTTTGATGTTTGTATTACCGTGTTTACTCCATTAGGAGAAACAATAATGTTAAGGGATGTTTGTAGATCTTCTGAGATAGAGATGCATGGTATAATTTTTCCAGTAGATTTTATTTCTTTAGAGATGAAGAATTTTGATGTGATTTTGGGAATGGATTGGTTGATGAAGCATCATGCCTCTGTTAATTGTTTTAGAAAGAAGGTAGTTTTTGCTATGCCGGGGCAACATGAGTTTTTCTTTTAGGGAGATGGGAAAAGGTCTTCTATTTGTTTTATTTCTTCCCTTTAGGCTAACCGAATGTTGAGAAAAGGATGTCATGGGCTATTTAGCTTGTGTGGTGAATACCGAACAACCAAGGCAGAAGTTAGACGAGTTGCCTGTAGTGAGGGAATTTGTTGATATTTTTCCAGAGGATCTACCTGGTCTTCCTCTAGACCGTGAGGTAGAATTTTCCATTGACTTGGTCCCTAATACAACACTTAATTCTAAAGCACCCTATATAATAGCACCATTGGAGTTGAAGGAGTTACAAACTCAGTAATGGAAGTTGTTAGAAAATGTTTTATCAGGTCTAGTGTTTCACCTTAGGAAGCACCTGTGTTGTTTGTAAAAAAGAAGGATAGGTCTATGAGATTGTGTATTGATTATAGGGAATTGAACAAAGTCATAGTGAAAAATAGATATCCTTTGCCACGAATTGATGATCTATTTGACCAGTTGCAGGGAGCTCAAGTATTCTCTAAAATTGATTTGAGGTCAGGCTATCACCAGTTGAAGGTAAGGGATGAAGATGTTTCTAAGACCGCTTTTAGAACCCGTTATGGGCATTATGATTTCTTGGTGGTGCCTTTTGGTCTCACAAATGCACCAGCCGCATTCATGGATTTGATGAACAAAGTATTCAAACCCCAACTGGATAAATTTGTGGTAGTGTTTATTGATGACATCCTAATTTATTCGAGGAGTAAGGAGAAGCATGAGCAGCATTTGAGGGTAGTACTGCAGATCCTTAGGAAGAAGAGACTGTATGCAAAATTTAAAAAGTGTGAATTTTGGTTGAGCAGTGTATCCTTTTTGGGTCATATGGTGAGTAAAGATGGGGTATCTGTGGATAGCACGAAGGTGGCAACAATTTTTGATTGGCCATGAACTACTTCTGTGACAGAGGTACGTAGCTTTCTAGGGCTTGCTGGTTATTACAGACAGTTTGTGGAAGGATTCTCCCGTATTGCTTTGCCACTTACCAATCTCACCAGGAAAGCGGTAAAGTTTGAGTGGAATGATGATTATGAGTGTAGCTTCCAAGAGTTTAAACAAAGATTGACATTAGCTCCAATCCTTGCTTTACCGACAGATGGATGCGGTTTTGTAATTTATAGTGATACTTCATGACAAGGTTTAGGATGTGTGCTCATGCAACATTGGAACGTGATTGCTTATAAGTCACGATAGTTGAAAGTACATGAGAGAAATTATCCTACGCATGACTTGGAGTTAGCAGCAGTGATTTTCGCTCTTAAGATCTGGGGACATTATTTGTATGGAGAGTCATGTGAGATTTACACTAATCATAAGAGTTTGAAGTATATTTTCACACAGAAGGAACTAAATTTGAGGCAAAGAAGATGGCTTGAGTTGCTAAAAGATTACGATGTAAATATTTTGTATCATCCGGGGAAGGCAAATGTGGTGGCAGATACCTTGAGTAGGAAGGTCGTAGTTGGAGATGTAGCTGCTTTGTCTATTGAGAGTTGTTTGGTGGAAGACATGAGACGTTTGAGGCTTGAGGTTGTTACGCCTGGTGATAGGGCTTATTGTAGTCAATTGAAAGTTCAGCCGACCTTGAGAGAACGGATTCGTTTAGCTCAAGAGATTGACCCCCGGTGTGAGCGTATTAAAGGAGAGATGGCAGAGGGTAAGCATGTAGACTTCGTGGTTAGTGATGATGGGTTGCTTAGATTCCATAGCCAAATTTGTGTTCCTGTTGGTGGTGATTTGAGGAAGGAGATTATGACAGAGGCACATAGTTCTCTAGTTACAATATTCATCCTGGAAGCACTAAGATGTATCGGGATTTTTATGAACATTTTTGGTGGAATGGTATGAAGGGGGATATTACAGAATTTGTGGCTTAGTGTTTGGTGTGTCAACAGGTTAAAGTAGAACATCAGAAACCCACGAGGAAACTACAACCCTTACCTATACTAGAGTGGAAGTGGGATCATGTTACCATGGACTTCATGTGCGGATTACCTCGTACTAGTAGTAATCACGATGCAGTTTGGGTAGTTATTGATAGATTAACTAAGTCAGCACATTTTGTTGCAGTACGGGTGAACTATTCTCTAGCTCGATTTGCACAATTGTATGTGAAGGAAATTGCTAGATTGCATGGTGCACCTGTGTCAATAGTGTCAGATCGGGACACTCGTTTTGTGTCTAAGTTTTGGGATGCGTTACAGTCAGCTATGGATACTCGGTTAAATTTTAGTTCAGCTTATCACCCTCAAACAAATGGGCAATCGGAGAGCACTATTCAAACCCTTGAGGATATGTTGAGGGCTTGTGCCTTGGAGTGAAGAGGTACTTGGGATGATTATTTGCCGCCTAAGGAGTTTGCGTATAATAATAGTTATCATTCTAGTTTGGGAGTAACTCTTTATGAGGCTTTGTATAGAAGGAAGTGTAGGTCTCTTTTGTGTTGGTATGAGGTTGGTGAGAGGCAAATGTTGGGACTTGATTTAGTGGAGGATGCTACACAGAAAATTATCACCATTAGAGAGAGATTATTGACTACTCAAAGTAGACAAAAAAAAAAGTTTTGCTGATTATCGTAGGAGAGATTTAGAGTTTCATGTGGGGGATATGGTATTCTTGAAAGTATCACCATGGAAAGGAGTCATCAAGTTTGGAAAGAAAAAAAAATTGAGTCCTAGATACATTGGTCCATTTGAGGTATTGGAGAAGGTTGATGAGGTTGCGTACTGTGTTGCTCTACCCCCTTGGGTTGGCAGGAGTGCATAATGTGTTTCATGTGTATATGTCGAAGAAATATGTGCACAATCCGTTGCATGTGATAGATTATGAGCCACTTCAGATTAGAGAGGATTTTTCGTATGAGGAGATGCCTGTTCAGATTTTGGATTCGAAAGAGAAAATGTTGCGTACGAAGGCCATTAAAGTGGTTAAGGTACTGTGGCGTAATTATCTTGTTGAAAAGGCGACTTGGGAACACGATGACGAGATGCGTGAGAAGTACCCGCATCTATTCTTATGATTTACTCAGGTTAGTTTCGAGGACGAAACTTTTCTTTTAGGGGGGAGGGAATGTGAGAAACTGAATATACAAATAAAATAAATAATTAGATAATAATAATTTTACAAATTTCAAATATTTTATTGTGAATCTTTAAGTGCAAATTAAATATTATTGGAGGGTCTTTTAATTAATTTGAAACTTAAAATAAATTTATGGTGAAAGTATTTAATTTAAAGGCAAGATTTATTATTTTTAAAAAAATAGAGGGCAAGTTAGTAAGTATATTTTGTTATAATTATAATTATAATTTATTTAAATTAATGAGTTAGAAAATAAAATAATATAAAGAGATAATAATTTAGAGCCTTTTGTTTAAATATATAAAGTAACTCTAGGTTGCCTAATACAATATATAACAGCTGCAACAGTAGCCACGGGGAGAGAGAGGTTGAGAGAAAAGAAGAAGAAAAAAAAAGGGTTGCAAAGATTTTTGGGTGTGTGGTAGGTCTCTATCTTTCTTCTTCTCTTTGTTTTTGTTCTTTATCCTTACTCTATTATTTAGTTTATTGATGGAGAGGTTGTAGGTTTATGTATTTTGTATATATATATATACACTATTAAGAAACTTGAGGAAATAAATTGTGTGTAAAGAATGGGTGTAATTCTTAGTTTAAAAATTCTATACAGAATCACAAACTTTAAAAATCGAGGAATCATATCAAACGAATGAATTTTGAACTGAAATTTTTATAGTAGATTAATTACATATTGAATTGCATATTTGAATTTTCTCATAATTTTTTGGGAGTCAAAATCTATATTAACTGGTGTGTTCAAATTTGTCCAGAAAACTAGTTTAAAACAGTAACTTCGGAAGTGTTGTTCTCTTTGGGTATAAATCCAAAAATTATCAAATCAGCGTCATTAGAACCGGTTACGAGTCTAGTTTCTTAAATTTTTGGCCTTGCATTGATTGCTAGTGTATACTAAGAAAACAATTAATTTCTTTAAAGTGCTGCAGAAAACAATTTGTTTGGGTATAATTAGTTGTAAATAATTATTTTGATAAGCAAATCAAGTAAAACTAATTGGGTTTGAAACTTAGGATATATTAGTTGATATTTGGAGGGTTTTTGAATTTTTCGAACAGCGCAGAGTGGGTTTTGTTATTTTCAAAGTTAGCGAATAGATTGAGAAAACTTATTTAAAACTCTGTTTTAACTTAAAGTTACTTTTAATTAAGTTTCGATCTGAACCCATGTCTTGGGTAATTTTAGACCTTGAAGAATATGAACTTAGGTATTATTTAAGAGTAACAGTGAGTTGGGTTGAACCGTGTTAGTGCGCTTTAGTTTGGAGTTATTTAGTTTATTATTCCTTTTAGTATGTTGAATTAGTAGTGACATGTAGTTTTAATACTTGGTTCAGGACACTAATTGGACTTTTATACTCTATTCGAGGATTACATTGTTCCGTTTTCATTAAGTAGTTTTATGCTACATATTTTTAAAAATGTTCCCCTGCCCTGAACTGTTGGAAAATTAAATTGTTGTTTTAAGACTAAACTGTTTTGATAAATTATTATATTATCAATGGAATCAAATTATTTCTGACACATGTGTGAACTTGGCATACCGTAAACTATTTGTTTGGTCTCATGTTTAAAATGGTGAACTACCAAATTTTGCGAAACTGATGTGTATTGATTATTAGGACCATCTGTATATTTTAGTCAAGGGAAATTATTCCACTGTGTGTGGTGACTCTGGCCACTAGGGAACAGACCGGGTTGGGCCTTGATGACTCTAGTGCTCAACGATTGTAAGGAAAAGACCTAGGTTAGGTTAGGTGACCTTCAATTGGATCTTCTTAGAGAAAAGGCCCAGGTTGCCACCTTGAGAATGACTCTTAGTTTGGTATTGGATCCAACGGGGCTTATAGCATTGAGAACTGTGTAGCATGTTATTTGTTATTCTTGGTACCTAGAAAATTATTGGTGTTCATGTTGTAATATGTTTTAAGTGGAAAATGTCATTTATTATGTTCTTGAGAGACATGAGTATTTTAACTGTTGAACTGTAAAACCTTCTTTTTAAAACAGATTATCTTTATCAAAACTAATGCCAATCTCGTTCTGTGAAATATATCTTATTTTGGAATTGAATCCTGTTTTCAAGATTTTATTTACTATTCATGTTGCTACTCACTGAGCTATCAGCTGACTTAGTTGTTTATCATTTCCAGGTGTTAGAAGGGCTTAGAGTGAACTCATGGCGTAGCGAGGACTCAATTGCATAGACCTCTAGGACATTCATTCATATTGTTTTAGATCGTTATGTCAAGTTTGTGCATATTTTTTTTAATTTTTATTGAGGTTCATTTAGGATTATTTTGATATGTGGGCTATTATATATCCCATAAGTTTGGATGGTATTGATTACGGTTAGTTTGCTATTTATACTTGTGACATGTCACTAGATTGGGTTTTGATTTATTTATTTCTGGGCTATCATCACATTTATTCTTTGTGATTTTGGATTCATGTTTAGGCTTACGTGTGCCTTGAGCTAAGTCCCTGTCCCCCTGTGTTCAAAGTTTTCCTTTAGAATTTTTATTTTTCCTGTGTGAGAGAGTGATGCCATTGTCAGTTCGCCAAAGCTAACAAAATGTGCTTCTGCGTTAGCCGGTCTAAACTGTCATATCCTGGGAGACAAAAGTTGACGTACTTCCAGCACCCATGGTGAGACGACTAATTTGTTTTAAGCAGACTGTGGTACCACACAAGTTTCTGTTTGATTCATTGTCTTTCATTATTTTGGTTCCATATGTATTTCTATTAATCATGTTTCATGTTCTGTAATTTAACTGATTAAATATGAATCTCTTTGTTTTATTTAATTGCATAATTTATACAACAATCTTAAAACATATTATATTCTTCATGAAATTTGAACAAATAAATTCATATGTAATTGGACAACATGTGGTTCATGTGTAGAAATTCTAATTGTCATTCGTGTGGGTAAATATGTAGTGCACTATTCCCATAAATCTGCTACTATTGCACAGATTCATTTTTTTAATTAAGGTTACTATTTCTTTGATATCTCTGAATATGATTGTAAATTAATTTGATATGCATGCTGCTGTGGTTTCTATAATACATGTTATCAAATTTAGTTTATTTAGGGAAAAGTGCTACTATTTTGTTTGGAGAACCAAGTGCTAATTTTTCCGAAAAGACCATTTGGTTTTATGATATAAAACTAAGGCTCACGTTCTAATTTTGGTTAACAAATTAAATATTTGTTTATGTTGTTTGGTCCTAGTAGTGCTTTCTAGTGTAGTTTAATTTTGTGAGTCTAGGATTTAATTTCCTACCATGGTGTACATGTTTCTAATGTTATAATATGGTTTTAAATTTTAGATTTGTAGAATAATTTGCATGATTTTAATTGCAAGAATTATTTACATGATTTTAATTTGTAGAATAATTTTGAAATTGCTTGTAAGTTTGGAACTTGGTTTGGTTTTCTATAATAGAAACCAAAGTGTTTAGCCTTGGCTAAAAAATATTTCTTATTTGTTCAGAAATGACAACTAAGATAGATTTGGTTTCAAACCTTTGGGGTTTAAGGAAGTCTTTGGGTTTAATCATTTTATTCCCAAAGACCAAGTTTGGAGAAAATCTTTGATTATAATCTAATTATTTCTAAAGTGTTTTGGTTTTGAGAAAAGAAACCAAATTTTAGCATTTGCTAAAATATTTCTGATTTTATTTAGAAATAATGGGCTTAGTTTCGGGAGTACTGGTTAACTTTTATGAGTGGTGTAATTTTGGTAGCAAATTTTATTTGCGTGGGAATTGGTTTATTTTAACCTGGTTTATCCCTTGAAAAACTTAATTCTAAATTTGTTTCCCATGGACTAGGAGTCAATATACTCTTGAAAGTTTTGTCTAAGGTTAACTGGGTTTTAAGTGAGAGCAGTGTGACCCCCCCAATCTTCCTGGAAACTTTCCTGACCATGTTTGATTCTAGGGTAAGTGGTGAGATCAGTTTTGAATTAAATTTCAAACTTTGGATTTTCTAGTGTTAAGTTTAGTGTCTGGAAAACAGAATAATGAAATTTTGTTGTGATTTTTCAGAAATGGCTTCAAGGGATGACAACAGAAATGTTGTTCCACTTGCCAACCTTAAGCCTTGTGAGGTTCTTAAAGGAAAATCTAAAGAGATTAAGTGTGATTAAAGCAAATCATAAGATTGCACGATAATATCTTTGAATTAATCAAAGGCGATTAGTATGTTATTCTTGTGTCAATTATAGCATATATGATTGCTATGTGACTTTGTTTGAAAGCAAAGATGAGACAACCTGTTAGGGTGGGTGAATATATTTTTGAATTTTTAAATTCCAAATATATTCTTAAATTGGTGGCTCCTGGTGAGTACAAGATCACTGATCACAAAGATAGAAAGCTAGTGGTTCCTAGGAGGTGTTAGACCACTGGCTATACAGTTATGAGATTGTGGTTCCTAGTAGTAAATAGATTACTGATCACATGTCCAGATACGATGGTTCCTTGTAGTGGAGAGGCTACTGATCATATGTCAAGACATGATGATTCCTAGTAATAAAAGAGTTTATTGTGTCAAGACGTTGTGATTTCTAGTAATAAAGTGACTACTAATCACAGATTAAAACACTGTGATTCCTAGTAGTAGAAAGTCTATTGACCACATGCTGAGAAATTAGTTGTAGCACCCGTATCCTTCAAAGCTTCTGGGGAAGTGTATTCGAATCATTTATTTTTATTTTGGAAATCTTGGATGTTGTGTATATTGGTTTTGGAGGAGTATAATCCGATTTAAACTTGTTGGGTTTGGTTGTTCGCACTTATTCTTGTCAAAAGTTCCTTGGAGACTTAGAAATTCTATTCTAAGGTCGATACCAGCCTTTCTAAGGGTCGACCCTTACCTGTTGGTGAAGTTTCAGGAAGTGTTGCTGGGAAAAAGGGTAGACACCAGACTAGGGAGGGTCGACCCTCTTATGTATGTGTATTAGTTACTGGAAAATAGGGTCGACCTTATCCTGTCTAAGGGTCGACCCCTTTTGCTTGCGCATATTGTCTTTTCTATCTAAAGGGTCAACCCCCATGCCTGAAGGGTCGACCTCTGCGTGTTTTTTTTTAGATTTTTGAGGTCCGAATGGGGCCTATCTAAGGGGGTTTATGGGCCTATTATTTTATTTGACCTTAGGGCTATTTCTTACTACTATAAATAGGCCCAAACCATATTTCTTTCATGATTTTCTTTCTATTTTTCCTCTTAAACCTTGATTTCTCTCTTCTCTCTCTAAAACTCAAATTTTTTCACTTAAATCTCTAGATCTACTCACTTAGAGTGATCTTTTCATATTGCTCCTTTGAGATTAAGTGTAGAGTTTGTCAAGGGCTTCGTTTTGATTGGAGCAAAACATGGTTTTGTCACCACCGACTTTTGAGCTTTCTCTCTTCTCTCTCATCTAAGCTTGAGGTAGGGATGTTCTACTCTTTAATATGGGTTTTAACCTAGATATGTGTCATTTTCGCATATATGGTGGAGTTGGGAAGTTTGGGTTTGGGTTTGAATTTTTGAAAGAGGGGTTTTCTATTTGGGGCTCCATACGTATATGTGAGGTCTTGAAAATGGGGTTATTTGTATATAAATGATGAAATTGAGTCTTGGGGGTTGAAATTTGAAAAGGGGGAGATTTGCCCTAATATGAGTTAAATAAATTATTGGTATAAATAATGAAATTGTTATGAGAAATATGAAATTGGAAGAATACACGAGTGAGTTGTGTAGTTGGATTTGATAAATCACTCATTTATGAAAAATATGATAAATTATCTGTTAGTTAGATTTATTTATCTGTTTAGAAATATCTACTTTGGGCTATCGGTGGAGGATAGCTATGATTGTTGTAGAAACTGCATGAGGATTAGGTAAATTGAAACTAATCGATTGGATTATGTCATCGAATATGACAGTCGGATTAAATCATTGAATATGTGATTTGATTGGTTATTGTATATGACAACGTGTTTAAATACATTGTATATATATCTTTGTTTGGGAGGAGATAGGGGATGGACTCCATTGATAATTAAGTTGGCTGGAGTGTCCAGGGTGAAAGTCCCGAAATCTTATATATTTATGGGTGCCGGTTCCCTCGGACGTGGTTCCGTAAAATGACAAGAAATAGAAGTATTGGATTTGATGAATGTATTAAATTGTGAACCATTGAGTTGTAGTCTCATATTGGTTGCTTAATAATAATGAATTTGGCTAATTGATTTACCTGAAATGGTAGAATGGAAATAAATTGAGATATTAGTTATCTATATTGAATGACCTTGAAAAGAATATGCGTTGGTTAAGAATGTTGCACATTTATCTGATGCTCATAGTTTAGTTAATTCTCATGTATGGTTTAGCATATCTTTACTGGGCTTTGACTCACCCTACTTGGGAAACCATTTTCAGGTATAGGTGACATGTCACCTCCAAGGACATAGCTTGGGAGGCTTAGAGGCTAAAGGCTCTACTTTTTTGATTTCATGTTTGTGTTCATATTTCTTCTTTTAAGCCGAGGGCTTTAATTCTGACTCTCTCTTTTGTTGTAACCAAGTAATTACTTGGAAAGATGTAAGCCCTTAGGGCATTTATTTTGTTATTCTAAACTAGAGTTATATGCTACGGTTTCAAGATGAATATTTATGAAAGTGTAATGCATGTGATATCTTTTGTAATATTAATTCTGATGAATGAAAATATAACATTTCTATTATGTCTCTAGACCTTATGAATGGTTGATTTGTATAATATTTTGAGGACGTTATATTAGTGATTCCTAGTGATAAGACTACTGGCCATGTTATGAAGTTCCGAATAATAGACTATTGAACACTGGATTTGTGTTTCCTAATAGTAAGATTATTGGCTTCAGAGTGATAGGTTGGACCAAATATGTTTGGGTGCCTAATTCGGTTGATGACATTCTGAGAATGTATTTACTATGATATGATTTTGAGAGTTTCATAATCATTGTGACACAAAGAATTGTTTAAAGACCCTGTATGAATTTTTGGAAAAGGCCAAAAACCTTTGTATAAATTTTACAAATGTGAGGGTGTCATGCAAAAAGTGGGAATACCTAAACCCAAGAGGGTTAGGATAAGCCTAAAAACCCGTTGACTTTGTATTCAACGGTTATGCACAATATAGTAGTGCATATTGATTTCTTGTGTTTAAATCTGCTATTCCAGATATACACAAGAATACTATCATGGAATCCAGAAATGCATCTTTCTTTGAAAATGTACTTCTTTGTCGTATCCAAAACGGGGTTTCGAGTTCCATGAAAGAGGTTGAAGGTGACAATGATCACATAGATGATCAAGTATATGATCAAGTTAAGGAAGCAGATGAGCTAAGAAAGAGCAAAAGGGCTAGGACTGCAAAGTCCTTTGGTTCGGACTTCTTGACTTGTATGTTAGAAGGAGAACCTCGAACTTTCCATTAGGATGTGACTTCATTTGAAAGTCCTTTGTGGAAAGAAGCAGAGGGAGCAAGCGGATCTTTAGAAGAAAGATGAAAGTAGATGGATTAATTGATGAGTATAAAGCTAGGCTAGTTATCAAAGGATACAGGCAGCGAGAAGGCCTGGATTACTTTGATACGTATTCACTTGTTACAAGGATTGCATCCATTTGCATGGTGATTGCGATAGCATCTTTACATGGTTTGGAGATACATCAGATGGATGTAAAGACAGCTTTCTTAAATGGGTATTTGAATAAAGAAATCTACATGGAGCAACCTGAGAGTTTTTAGCTCCAAGACAAAATAAGAAAGTCTGTAAGCTTGTCAAATCATTGTATGGTTTGAAGCAAGCTCCTAAACAATAGTATGAGAAGTTTGACAATACTACGTTGTCAAATGGGTTCAAAATCAATGAGTGTGACAAATGCATATATGTTA
The DNA here is from genome assembly GCA_025200525.1 of Camellia lanceoleosa. Lineage (NCBI taxonomy): Eukaryota > Viridiplantae > Streptophyta > Magnoliopsida > Ericales > Theaceae > Camellia > Camellia lanceoleosa. Next base: position 3,158,168 of record CM045769.1, read on the forward strand.
AAGACACTGACAAAGGTTATGTCATTTTGTGTCTATACGTTGATGACATACTTATTGTTGGTAGTAATGATAAGATGATTAGAACTACCAAGAAATTGTTAAACTCTAAGTTTGACATAAAAGATATAGGCCTTGCAGATATAATTCTGGGTATTAAGATTACCAAAACATTTAGTAGTATTGTATATTCTCGGTCTCACTATGTTGAGAAAATATTTGAGAAATTTGGTACATCAGATACAAGTGTGTCTAGGACACCGGTAGACGTAAGTCTACATTTGACCAAGAATAATGGTAAGAGGGTCTCTCAGCTAGAATATTCTCGAGTCATTGGAAGTTTGATGTATCTGATGAGTTGTACAAGGTCAGATATAGCCTACTCTGTTAGCAGGCTTAGTAAATACACAAGTAATCCGAATGCTACTCATTAGAGGGGCATTACGTGGGTGTTAGGTTATCTACGTGACACTCGGGATTATGGGCTGCATTATACCAGATACCTGGTGGTACTAGAAGGGTATAGTGACACTAATTGGATATCTGATATAGAGGACTCCAAATCTACTAGTGGTTATGTGTTTACTCTCGGAGGGACAGCCGTGTTTTGGAAATCATCCAAGCAAACGTGTATATTGAGATCAATGATGGAATCTGAGTTTATTGCTTTGGATAAAGCAATTGAAGAAGCTGAATGGCTTCGCAAGTTCGTTGAGGATATTCTACGTTGGCTGAAACCTGTGCCTGCTATCGGTATTCATTGTGATAGCCAATCGACGATTGGACGGGCATAGAGTAATATGTATGATGGAAAGTCTAGACATATTTGTTGTAGGCATAATTTCATACAACAACTATTCTCTACTGGAGTTGTCACTCTAGACTATCTAATGTCTAAGGACAACATTGCGGATCCGTTAACCAAAGGGTTAACTCAAGAGTTAGTAGAAACGTCGTCAAGAGGAATGAGATTAAGGCCTTTAGTAATGTTACCGAAATACAAAACGCAACCTAGTTGACTAGAGATCCCAAGATCTAGGTTCAAAAGGACAACCTAATTTCGTGTAACGGGTGAGTCACTGAAGAGGTAAATCCTCTTGCCCAATCTTTTGTACAGTAATACCCAGTGGAGGTGGAAGGTTAATCCAATGCTTTTAATGACCTAAGTGATATGACTAATCAACTGTGGTCTAATGAGATACCTTATATAGGTCACCTATGTGCGTGCAAAGTGGGGCCGTTTCTTTAAGAATTGGTAAAGGCTGAATTCTTTAAAACCACTCACTGAACCAAGCTAGTGTTTTAGGGTCATATCGGATACACCAGTGAGAACAAGAACAATGGTTAGACTAACGCATGTGTGAAGTCTATTGTCTCGATTTACACAAACGGCATGACAGTTCAAGACATCACGTTCACTGGTCAGCTAGTTAATTGGTTAGTTAGTTAATCCGATAGACTTTTACTACGAAAGGTTTAAGGCCAATAGTTACCTTTTCTGATGCAGGATTAGTCTGTGTGCTCTCTCTCCGAGTCTTTGTTGTAAACGTTGTTCGTTTTCTTTATTCGGTCAATTTTTTTTCATGTGGGGGATTGTTAGAAAAATGGTTTTATGATGACTTTAATGTGAAATTAAAGTAGGTCTCAACCATTGGTAGAGGTGAGATTAAATGAGTTTAGATTCTTTGTAACAAGATCTTTACACCACAAAGAGAATGACCAAAAACTATTAAGATTTGAATGAGAAATTGACTCATTAAGTTGGCCTCATGAAAGAGGTGTTGGGAAAGGTGGTTGCAGGATTATACACAATACACATGTGTATAAAACTTGGTAACTCCTTTGTATTCATGATGGATTAAAGCCATCAATTTTGCAATTTATGTCTTGGGAGTTTTGCAAAATTAAAACCTGCATTTGTTTTCCTCTCTCCCTCCATATGTATAAAAGGAGACCCTCTTCTTCATTCTTCTACACCAGAAAGTTTGCTTTGCCTTTGTGTTCAAAATTTTCCTCTAGAATTTTTATTCTTCTTGTGTGAGAGAGTGTTACTATTGTCGGTTCGCCAAAGCTAATAGAAGGTGCTTCTGCGTTAGCTGATCTAAACTGTCGTATCCCGGGAGATAGAAGTTGACGTACCTCCAGCACTCATAGTGAGGTGGCTAATCTGTTTTAAGGAAACTGTGGTACCACACAGGTTTCCGTTTGATTCATTGTCTTTCATTATTTTGGTTCCATATGTATTTCTGTTAATCATGTTTCATGTTCTGTAATTTAACTGATTAAATATGAATCTATTTGTTTTATTTAATTTCATAATTTATACAAAAAAAAGCACTCTGATTTTTTCGAGATAATCGAAGGGGGAATCACTTTTAACCAATTTGCCAAAACCTTAGACACAACTTTGTATATCACATTACAAAGATTAATCGGATGGAATTGGGCAAACCTTTTCGGATTTTTAACCTTTGGAATGAGGAAAATGAAAGTACTATTCAATGATGCAATTCTTGACCACCATTCAAAATAACCAAAATCGCAGAACACACCTACTTCCTAACAATACCCCAGAATTTTTGAAAAAAAAGTGCAGGCTTACCATCCAGTCTTTGTGACTTTATAGGATGCATTTGGAACAAAGCTTGACAGACTTCATCCTTCATAAACGCCTTACTCAACTCCAAGTTCATCGCAGGTGTCACCTCGCATCAATAGAACTAAGCACTTCCTTTGAAATAGTAGGACTAGAACTAGTAAACATGTCATGAAAATAACCCATAGCCTCTTTTTTGATATCGTGGTGCTCGGTCACCCAAGATCTATTGGTTGCCTCAATGCCCCTAATCATCTTCTTCTTGTGTCTTTAGGAAGCCTTGGCATGGAAAAAAACCAGTATTTCGATCCCCATCTCAAAGCCAATTAGCACGGGCTCGTTGAGACCATAACACCGACTCACATACCAAGAGTTCACCAATCTCATTTTAAAAACTTTTATCATATATATATATATATTTAAATCCAAGTTTATTCCCTAAAGCTTTTGATAAACTTGTTTTTGCCTTGATTTGATAAAAAAATTGATAAAAACTTAATTTGATTCAAGTTTAATGAAATGATTGAAAGCCATTTTCATCAAGTCAAAATTTGATAAAAGATTTGATAATGCATTATAGATGCTCTAATATCAAATTTGTTCTTAAATTTATCATATTGCTCGAATTTAGGTCTCGTTTGGGAACATGCTAATTTAGTAACTTTTTGGCTCTTTGGCTAAAATATGAACTAAAAAATACCAATATGTTTGAGATGAGTTTTTTAACTTTTTGCGAAAAGATGTGTAAAGGAATAATATAAAAATATAAAAGTTGGAAACTTTACAATTTTGCCCTTTGGTGGAAATCGAAATGTGTGAGATTTGATGTTTCGTTCCAAACGTGCAGAGAAACATCAGTTCATGTTGAATGGCCGTTATGAATTTTGGTTTGTTTTTTTTTTTTTTTCTTGAATTTAGAACTATTGTGGACTTTGACTAATGTGAAAAGCATGTATACTAGTAGACGTGGCAGATATATATATCCATGTTTCTGATCGTTTTTTGTGTTGTGTTTTTTTATTAAATTTTTTTTTTTTGAATTTTTTGGACTTTCACTCCAAAACATATGTAACAATATATACTCCTTTCGTCCCAAAAAAATATTGAGTTATACTAGGGACTCCAAATAAATTATCAATTTTTTTACTAAACTTCTCACATGAGTGTAGGACCCACACACACGCGATATGTGTCGGTCTCACAGCCATGCGAGAGGTTTGGTAGAAAATTTAGTAATTTATTTGGTATCCATAGCATTTTCCAAAAATATTTTGTAATGACTAATTCACCTTTTTTTTAAAAAAAAAAATTTGGTGTTTTTTTTTTTTTTTTTTTTTTCTTTCTTTCTTTCTTTCTAAGTTTATTTTTTATTTTGAACAAAAATGGAGTTTGACTAGAAAACATATATAACAATATATACTCTTTTCGTTCGAAAATAATATTTTTTAATGAATAATTCTCCTTTTTTTACAGTATAATAATAATGCTTGAAATTTTTTTTTTTGGTCCAAAATTATCCCTTGATAGTATATGTTTTAGAAAATATCAATTATTATAATTATACTTTAATTGTTGTAATGTAAAAGCAAGGGCAACATAACAAGTTTATGTTAATATTTTTTCGTTATTTTTTTGAGGAAGCAGATATAGTTTGGGACAATAACAAAATAGAATTCAGTACGTTTTATTTAAATTCCGATAAAATAGTGATGTGGAATGTAATTTGTGTGCTGTAATAATATTGTTAAATTATTATTTTAAGGTGTTGTTTCAATTCACAATCAAACTATTTGTAAAAGTCTGCATTCCAATGTCATCAATAAATCATAATTAAACTCTATACAAAAGTTGATTAATTGGAAAAAATTGAATAGAAATGTAACGCCCCAACTTTCGGACCGTTAATAAATCAAAACAACCTCAAATTTAAAATTTTAACTAATTAATAACCTCAAAAATACAAATTGGCTCCAAAATATTTACACAAATGTCTAGAATTTATAATTTATACAAACCTTCAAAAAACAGTATATAGTGGTGAGCCCAAACATCTCCAATTCAATAATTCTTTGAATGCTTCAACTTCAATCGCCACTAGATTTGCTCCACACCTGAAAAATAAATTAATTCGGGAAGTATACAATACAACATGAATAACAAGGTTTGGACAAAGAATAAATCAATAGGGATCCATCAATTACACAACCAGATTAAATAATCAAGCAATTTACCAAATTGCACATACAAGTCAACTCGACATATGATAATTTATCCAAGACCAAATACCTGGTCTTACTTGGTACATAACTAGTGACCGGCCTCACCCACCTCACCCAAGCACAACCGCTTATCCAAACTATTGGTCCAAGCTATTGGCAATGTCCATTCGATCCATGTACGGAGCATTTTCATGTCATTTAGCTAGACAAATCAACACTAACTATATAGAATTTATCAAATGACTAGAATAATCAAACGTATCAATGAGAATGATTCCATAGAATTTAACGTATAACTATGATAATCAAGAGGAGTACAAATGTGAAGTAATTAAGATAAACACTCTTTGCAAAGAAATTTAGAGGAAGCATATTGTATACCACCCGAATTACCTCAAATCAATCTCCTCCGTCGCCAATACTTGAATCTCGATATTTCTCTATAGATCTCCAAATTCTAAGCCATAAGGTATGTAATGTTTCACAAAATCTATAACTCTCTTCCTATATGAAAATGCATACGCTCACTTTAAACAGTCTTAATCTAAACTCTAAATCTATATAACAAATAGAGAGAGAGAGATGAAGCAAAAACAAAAGGATGAAAGAAGAAGAAGAAGAATGATAGAAATAGTTGAGAGGTGAGCTCAATTTATAGGCAAGGATACTTAGGTCAAAAGAATAGGAAGACTTGGGGCAAAAGAAAATGAACTTTACTTGGTGGGTTACTTGGAGAGAAAGGAAGATTAAAGAAATTAAAAGAAAATAAAAGATTACTTGGTAAGTAAGGAAATGATAAAATTTACTTGGTACCCAAGCATAATAAAAAAAAATAAGAAAACAAAGGAGATGAATAATAATGAGGTGGAGATAAAAAGAGATAAAATAAATAGAGAAAATAAGTTAGATTCTCATCTAAGAATCTCACCACAAAACTATCACCAATATCTCTCACTAAAATATTAATACCTCAAAAATACGGGGTTTCACAAGAAATCCTATACTTCACGAAATTGTAATGCGGAAAAAATTCTCATCACCAGAAAAAGTGTTAACAGGTTTTGGGATGAAAATTTTTTATTGTTGTTTGTCACATGTAACCAGCTGATTTGGTGTTACGGATGAAATTTTTATAAGAAAATTGAAATTATGTTCAAGTGGGCAATATTGTAAGTTATTTTTATTTTTATTTTCAAATACATCTAATTATATTGCTTTTTTATTTTATTTGTAAATTAATGATTTTATTTTTTTTAGTTGGTAAAATTTTTTTTTCGTCCACGTTTTTTATGTTATGTAGTTGGAGACTATTACAAACTACACATCAATGCCATATTAGCTGATTTTTAAAAAACTAAAAAAAAAAAAGAAAAGAAAAAGAAAAGCCTTTCTCATATGAGCCGAGTTGGTGAATAAATTATGTGCATTTCAATGAATGTTTTGTATTTGAGTATAGTGTTTTTTCAGATATATATTTAAAATATAACTTTAAAAGTTGGTGGAAAAACTTTTGTTATTCACCTATTTTCATGTTGTGTTGTAAGTCACCTAGGTGGACAATGGTAAAATTATTAGCCAATTCTATAATTTTGAAATACATCTGAATATAGTTAATGCGTGTAATATTTATGAAGAAATTCTTTAGAACAGTCCGTAAAATATAGAATTTGCATGAACCATACGAGAATGCAAAATACGACAATTGCATAACACATTTGTGAATCTGGTACGTCATCTTAAAAAGTGTAAACAGTTTCCTAACGTGTTCATTATATCCTCACAAAACAAGAAATTAAAACCAAACATTCCCAAAAAAAATTTATGAACAAAATTTAAAAGCAGTCATAGTGAACAACCTTGTCCAATTACCTAGCATTTCGCCGAATTTGGTATAACTCTACCCTTATCCGACGACACACTTGCGCTATTTCAACGTCCTCATCCGTAGGCATCATGGCATCGTCTAGGGCAGCCAAATCTACGCAATCGGGAATATCGTCATATGTGTACTCCGCCGCATTTCTGACAACAACAACTAACTCATCATCTTCACAGTTTCTGCGTATGAAATTGTGTAATGCCATAGATACAGCCACCAACGGCACCTACATTTTACGAAAATCAAACTGAGGCATGTTGTGTAGGAATCTCCACCGCGACTTCCAAGCGCCAAATGTTCGCTCAATCACACTCCGCAAAGAAGAGTGGGTGCGGTTGAACAACTCATCACGATTCCTCGAATTGTGACATTAAAAGTGTGGTTGGTAGTAGTGGCTGCCTTGTATGGTGCAAGAAATCCCTTTTTGTTACTGTATTCACTATCCACCAGATAATATCGACCTATCAATGTCCATATGTTAAAACATATTTCTTTGCAATGAAATTGAACATATTATGGCATTGAAAAAAATTAACAACTATGTATAAAAGTCATAAATGGGGTATTTATTTATGTTGCATTTGTTACATTTTTAGTAACGTTTAAATATTTTTTCATATCATAACTATGCGTTCAACGAAAATGATGTTGAACAAGCAATCCTACACAATAGTAAATTATACAATTGATTGGTGTGTGTTTATTTGCAAATGTGCTGGGGTACACATGATAGTTGTTACCTATATCTAATTTCGCATATGTCATAAATTTCTTTTTGACAATTCAAAAGTAAATTAAAGTTGTAGAAGGGTCTAACAATCTATGCACATAATTTTTTTTTTGGTCCGTACGTACCATCCACTGCAATTGGAAAATTATATTGTGGATCCTCAGTGACAATGTTTAAAATTCAGCTGTCATGTATGTAGCCCTCCTAACTGCATGACACAAAGACGAAACACATATTGAAATCACACACTGCTAGAATATTTTGAGTGTAGTAACCCTTTCGGCAAAAATACGGGGTTGCTTTCGACTCCCTTATGCACGTTGGCATGTGTGTCCCATCCAAGGCATCTAAACAATCCTATACAATTCCAACAAGTGGGCAAATGAACAGTAACATCAAGTTATTCATTGTAGCCTTGAATTTTGAAACTTACATCTTTGTACAATGACAATTGTAATTGATTTTAAGCTTAGTTTTGTGCACCTTGAATTACAAATATTGTGCTTGGGACTGCAGATGGGGATCCCTTCAGTTTTGAAAATCTGCAGACAGTCGACAATGAGTGACGGTGAACTTTTTCATTGCTTTCAAAACATTATGAAAATGGCATGATATTGTTTCATCGGAGTGTTGGAATTGTTCTTGGAGCTCTCGATTAGGCAAGTTTTTGAGAACTTGAATGAAGATTGCAACACTCTCCTGAACGTGTAGCCGTGGTCATGCTCAGATACATTAAACCTGAAGTCGTTTACCAATGTCACACATAAAGGCGTGAACACATGTTTCGGCATACACAGTTCATAACGAAATTAGACACTGTGATCGTTGTACAATTCCGCTATCTATGCCCTCCCCGTTAAGATGGACGTGCGACATGGGACTTTAAGTACATGCACCTTGCAATAGTCCACGACAATTCTGTACGCTTCAACATAATTATTGTTCATTTCATTTTACCACTCTATTGCGAGCGCAGCGACATCATCACACATTTCCTGCATTCGTGCATTGCTGTCATCGGCGCCTTCCATGCCTAAAAATAATACTACAAATAAATAGTTAGCAGAAAATATGAAGTGAACAAATATGGTAAAAACGTAAATTTCGTATAACAACCTAACATTCAGTGGTTAACCTGTGAGGATATCTAATTTTGGTGACAAAAAATCATGGGGTAAACATATGTATGCAAACAACTTAAAAACACATAAATTACAATGGTCAATGTTATCCTATTCAATGCAAAGAAAATGGACAGTCCAAAAACAACTTAAAATAATAAATTCTAATGTTATCCTGTTCATTGTAGTCATGTTCCTAATGGGGTAAACATAAACCTATTCAATGTTATCATGTTCCTAATAGGTGTTGCAAACAACAACATCAATTAAAAAAAAGTAAATGTTATCCTATTCAATGCAAAGAAAATGGGCAGTCCACAAACAACTTGAAATAATAAATTCCAATGCTATCCTGTTCATTGTAGTTATGTTCCTAATGGGGTAAACATAAACCTGTTCAATGTTATCCTGTTCCTAATGGGTGTTGCAAACAACAACATCAATTAAAAAAAAGTAAACATAACCAATTAAATTAAAAAACTACCTATAACCAAATTGAAGCAAACAACAACCATAACCTGCCCACTTTAATTTTAAAAAAAAAGTAAAAGTTGTAATTGCATAACCAACTTAAGCAATTATGGTTAAACAAATTACAAATAAAAACAGGTCCAAACACAACATATTTAAAAAAACATGTCTTTAGGAAATAGAAATAAGCATATTTAAAAGTGAAGTCCTTCATTGCACAATATGCTCGAAAGAGTTGGAACAGTTGCAGTACTCTTTTTGTCCTGTTGCTTCACCTAAAGCAGGCCGATAATGCCTTCATCGGAAGGAATACTCATCACCATCTCCCTATTATTCAGCACCTCCATAAGCGAAATTCCGAAATGGAGTAGTGGATTAGTTTAGTCCATTCCCTGAATTTCATGAAGACGTCTAACTGCTTGGGCCGTAGTGACACTATGCCCCTGACAACATGGTTTACAATGAGTTCCTTGCCTTGGGACTTCACCGAATTGACCAAATCATCCATGCTCGTTACCAATGTTGTTGCCTTGGTCATTCGCTTTTGCTGCATCACTGTGCCTGATGAGTGTCTCATTTTACTGCCACTACCTGATGTTTTATGGTCACGAATTTCATCAAGTCAGCTGTTTTTGATGCTGCCAATTCGTTGCTGTCGGTAGAAAAGTCAACACTGTCAAACTCCCCTTCCATCTCCAATTGGTTTCGCGTCTCGCTAGGCGTCCAAGCATTTTTACCTGTTAACACAACCCCAGTGAATATGCGACACATCAACTCCTCATGATCTAACGGCTTCGTTTTGAACTTGCAACTTTCTTTATCAACCTCTAACATGACAGAATGAGAATAGAAAATTAGGAAAATGTTAACATCTGTTTATGGAGTTTGTACAAAATGAATGAATAGTAGCAGAAATGTACATAAGTATTTTATGCATGACAGTGAATGAATGTACATAAGTGGCATTAGATGTTTGAAAGTGGTACCAACAAGTGGAATGTGTAATTATGCATAACAGTGAATAAATGTACAAAAATTGTTTTAGTTATTTATTTATGTATTAGTTTTATTATCTCAAAAACATTTACAATAGTCATTGTAGTTTGTTGTGCTGGTGTACTCTAATTAACTTAATTTTTGAATCATATCATTAGTGTAATAGTCAATATTCATAATTTTAATACCTAAAATTTTTGGGTATCAATAACCATCATCCTATAAAAAAAATGAAAAACAAAAACAAAAACAAAATAGTGATATGGTGGCATAGTTAAACTTAAGCAAACCAGCGAGAAGCTACCAATGTTGTTGTACACAAAAATAAGTACAAAAATATAATTACACAATCATATTTGCAAATAAATTCCATAATCAATTGTCCGATGCATAACAAAAGAATGTAAACATTAGTTGAAATCGTTACATTCTCCATTCTAATCCACCATTCATCTGACGCATTGAACAACCCAATCTCTTGGTCGAACCCAATTGTAGACATCCTATTTTTGACCGTCCTCAAGACTGGACGTTATCACTTGTGCATATGGTGATTGTGATTGCACGTGTTCATTTTGAGTGCTCGAAAGTCCTCAGCGAAGCGCCCTGTCTTTTGAGCCTTTAAACCTTATCTGTTTTGTGCCTTGTTTTGGAGCAAACCTTGTTATTTCTTGGCTGGAACTTTTGGTGACCTATCGGCTACCACCATAGGCTGTCGGCCATGGATAATGGTTGTCGACCAAGGGTGTGGCCGATCAGCCACCAATGCCTTTTTCCAAATATTTGTTGATAGTTATGCCAGCTGTTAGCACAATGAACTACATCTCCCTACACGTATATGATGGGATGTTTCTAAGCTCAAAGAGTGTTTTTCTATATATAGGGGGGTTCCTCCCCCATTTTTGAGTGTTAGCAATTTTGGAGCAAAATTCTCCCCCCCTCTCTAGATTTTTCTCTCTCTCTTGCAATTTTGTATATCTTTGCTCACAAATCCTTAGCTTTTGCCTATACCTCCTAAACCAAATCTCCTTACCTTTGAGCTGAGATTCTTTGAGACCTTCTTTGAGCTCTAGCAAGGGGTTTTAACTTGGTTTGGTGCCAAAAATTGAGCTTTGCTTCAAAGGTATAAAACTTATCTTGTTTGCTTTGTTTCAAGATACTTGTTTTGCCATCTATTTCAATTGTTTTTGGCCTGGTTTTGAACTGTTAGAAGCTCAGTTTTTGTGACTTAAAAGTGGTGGCTTGAGCCCTTTTTTTTGGTAAGGGGTGCTTCACCCTTCTTGCTTCTTTGCTTGTATAGCTTTTGTGCCTTTTATTTATCACTTTCAAATTAACTTTTTTTGGGCTTTCTAACCACTGAATTTTAGAGGTTTTTCAGTGGCAAAAAACTTATTTTAAGGTCCAAATTTGGAGGGGTTAGCCTCCCTTTCTTGTGTCTTGTTTGCATGCCTAGTTAGCTTCACATGTTAGCATGTTTTTTAGCCTAACTTAGCTTGAGTCCAGCATGTTTTACACTCTATTTTGAACTGTTTTGCCACTATTTTGGTACTTTTTGAGCCTTGCTTTGCATGCCTCTAGTGAAATAGTTGGTGTTTTAAGGCTTTAAGCCTCATTGGTTTGAGTTAGTTGCATGTTTTAGTGCTTTTATCACTCATTTTCAGCACTTATAATCTCTACAATCTCCCTCATTTCTTCACCTTTCGGTTTTGCTTTGAAAGTGGTTTCAAGCCACTTGTTTGCATAAGTGTGAAATGAAAGTGTTACACTTAATGGTTTAATCCTTTAGGAGGTTCATTACCAACAGTGTAATGCTTCTTTCATGCCCAAAGTAACTTGGGGTTTGAGCCCTCTTTCCATTAGAGGACACTCACTAATGGACTTAGTGAATTAATGAATGGTTTGGTAATTAAAATGAGTAAACAAAATTGGCAAGTAAAATAGGCAAGATAAACATCTTTTATGTTGCATTGCATGTGTTCGAATCAGACATTAATTCAAACACAAGGAAAATGGGACATTTCATACTCAAAAGTGATGAAATGTGCCACTTTCCTTGGTCACCATTGCCCTTGATCATGCATGATAGGGTGATGGATATTTTGGTCTTGTTTTGCATTTATTGAACTTGCACAATTGGTTTCACAAGCCATCATGCAATGAAATTGCTTGATTGGTGGTTTTGTGAACCAAAGTTTGTTCCTTCTTTCATTTTCCCATGAAAAGGAGAGGCAAAGTGTGCAAATAACCCTTGAGAAGTGCTCTGTTTTGCTCTCTGTTACAGCAAGGAAGCTCAAACCATCAGTGGCCGACAGCCATCACCAGTGGCCGACCGGCCACTAATGGTAGCCGACCGGCCCCCTGTCGGCCACCAATGAAATTTGCACAGTGTGTTCCTGAGGTGCAGTAGAGATGTTCTGGAAGTGGAAAGTTTCTTTGGTGTTCAAATGTGCAAACAGAGACATGCAGTAGCAAGACAATCCCTTTTCGGGTGAAAATCGAGCACGTGCATGAGCCTCCCTTGCATTCCAAGTTTATTTATCGCTTAAATATCTAGCTTAGGTACATGTTGTAATTAATTAGTTGTAGCTAATTAAGTGTTGTAAATAATTAGTTAGTTTAACTAGTTATTCGTTTTCAATTTGTAATAATTAGTTAATTAGTTTCAAGTTTTGTAATAATTAGTTAGCTTAATTAGCGTAGCTAGTTGGTTAGCTTATTCATTTGGACCCTCTTTCGCAAGGGCGTAATGTTGTAATAAGTGTGTGTGCGTGTGTATATGTCTTCCAACCCCACGTCTTTCTCCTTTTTATTTAATCACCTTTGATGGTTAGATTAGGGACATGTTTTGATTAGCATACTTTATGCTTGTATCTATTCATCTTATCTTGCATGCACCGAGGCTCGGCGCATCATTCAAACTGCATTGTCATTTCAATATCTTATTTGAATACGTGTTGACCGCATGTTATTTAATCGATCCATACATCATATTAGTAGCCGAGCCTATTAATTGCATATTGCATGTGTTGCATTAGACATCTTGTATAATTAGGATCATGCATCTTTCTAACCAGTTTCTGTTTTGGCTTGGAGTACTAGGTAAGTTTTTACGCTTTAGGATACTTGTATGAGTGTGAATGTTGCCATGAGTAGCATGTTTGCCATGAGGCTATGTGTTTAAATGCTAAACTGCTTGAATGTCTGTAGATGAAGGCTACTTGTTTGAATTGGAATGATTCAACAAATGTGTGTTTTAAGTCCACTTTGTTGAGTGGCAAATCATGTTTTAAGTCCACTATGTTTGGTGGCAAATTCGCATCTTCAAGTCCACTTGAGGTGGCAAATTCGAATCATTTTCGCAAACAAACATGAGTTGAATTGTTCCAAATTGAGTAAACTAGTCTGTACTTGCTTGTGCGCATCACATAGTAAAGCTAGTTTAATAATCAATAAGAGCACATAATGTTTATAAAAAATCATGTCATGATTAGTAGAGGTTGATCCTTGATCGGGCGAGCGGGGGTGCTCAATTCATGACCTTCCCCCTTCGTACCCAAGTTCCCGAGCCGAGGCAACTTTGGTGATGACGAACACGTGGCCTTCGGCACGAGTCAGGGTTTCCTAAATTTTCCTAAAACAAAAAATATTTAGGTAGTGACTCTGTATCTGGCAAAGCAATCCAATTTTGGCATTATTTGATTTAAAATCGATTTTTCAAAAAAATTTGACGTATTTGGACTCTTTGGATTTTATCATTTTCACATTGCATTTGTGAGATTAGATTCAGAACCGTGGGAGTCCGAACTATAAGGCCTTTCTTTTCAAACCTTTCCGAAATGGGGGGCGCGGAAAAAGGCGAGTCCACAATTTCTAGCAACTCTGTTGGGGATTTAGAGAATTTGAGTCGAACTCATGATATGATATTTTATTTACAATTATGTGTCTCTTTGCATTTGCATTGGTGCGCCTAAGTCACAGTGTTTGCTATCTACTATTCGTGAGTGGTTTGCCGGAGGCTTACTTGGAAAAGTTTGCCAAAAGGCTGACCGGTTGCGGGCTCTGCCACGATGGGAATACAACCCTTGGATCTGGACTACCACTGTACCATTTGATCCTTCTTTCACTTTTCGGTGTTAGGTGTGAGAGGTATATTAGGTAGTCTTGCTGAGGTACCCTTTTTGACCAATCGACCTAATTACATATTGGAAACCATAGAGACTGTTCAAAACTAGGACATGTTGCTTACCTGAGTGCAGGAATTGTGTGAAACCGCTTGTTTTGTGTGGTGAACCCCTAGCCCTTGACGAAATTAGGACACGGTAACCCTACTCCATTATAGGGGTGTGTTGGCACTCACTTGCTTGATATGTACTTTTAGAGTGAAACTCTGCAGGAATGTATGTATTAGTTGCAAATCTGGGTATCAGTTTTGGGGCAGAAATTAGTGTTGAGTACAGTTCTCCAGCTTATATTTGCAACTGCGTGTTGTTTGTGTCTGAGCCGAGGTGTTGTGCGGTTTCTGATTTTCTGTTTCTTTTGCTTTATTTTCTTCTTGCAAGGTAGTTTTTCACCATTGCTTCAGACGATTCTGTTACCCCCCAAGCACTCTGGACCCGAGTAAGGCGATTTTACCGATCTGGGGATCTTGTAAGAGGACAGCTAGTGCTTGCTTCACTCCCACCGGTTACCAGATAATTTACAAACCCAATATCAATTTTGCATTTCATGTTTTTTTTCTTAATTCTCTCAACGGTATTAGAATTTTTTTTTATGCTAAATTAGCTCTTCTTCTTCTTCTTCTTCTTCTTTTTTTTTTTTTTTTTTTTTTTTGCGCTTATTTTACCGTGCATTATTTTATACCCAGTACTAAATTCTATATTATTTTATATTATGGATTTGTCGTTTAAATTTTATAGTGATTCTATATATGAAATTATATTTCATTTCCTACATTATTTTATATAATCACAATCCGCAAGAGAAAAAATCTGTACAACAATGATATTCTTGAAGAACATTTAAAATTTGAATTTACTGCTTAAGTTACTTTTTCAAGTGTTGAACAGTAAGTTCTTTATGTTTTGACATTATATTATAGACAATTAATCACTTCACATACTGAGATGTATCTATCATTTGGATGTTTTCATAATTTTTTCTTTTTGGGTTTAAATGTTGTCATTTGATTTTTTTTTTAGTCAGTCGTTATTGAATATCTTTTATATAGTTAATAGTTTAGTCTAATTAAGAGTGTTTATTTTATAATCTTATAATTTAATATATATCATATAAAATTAAATGATTGCGACCCGGTTGTGCAAACCCGCCCCGCCTTCAGCCAAGCGGATGGAAAGGATTCCAGCGTGGTGGGTGCGCGGATGGATTTTTCTCGGGTCAATATTTCGGCGGGTGGATTATCATATTTCGGTTTATAAACCCATCATTTTTTTTTTTCCTTTTTTTTTTTTTTTTTTTTTTTTTTTTTTTTTTCCTTTTTTTTTTTTTTTTTTTTTTTTTTTCTTTTTTTTATTTTTTTTTTACTCTCTCTCTTTCTCGTCTCTCTTCTCTCTCTCTCTCTCTCTCTCTCTCTCTCTCTCTCCCTCCCGTCTAACGGTAACCTACGATCGACGATCTACACTGACGCGATTTTTGCCTTTGCGACTAACGATTTGCTTTTTGCTTGCGACGATCTCGATACCTCGATCTACTCTCTCTCCTCTCTCTCTCTCTCTAGATAGAGAGAGCTCTCTCTCTCATATATAATATATATATATTAGTTTGATCTAAGATACCTCTCTCTTTTTTTACTAGTCCTCACAATGTATTTTTTTCTTTTGTTTAATTTTTTCTGTATTTAGGTTTTGTTGATCCATTTGGGTTTATGGAAATTAAATAATTTTTTTTTTTTTTTTGGTACTTGAAATGCTAGCTTGAAGAAAAAAAAAAATTAATTTGTTGTGTTATGTTTTGATTGACAAGTGTATGGAAGAAAATAGTTGAAATAAATAGAAGTGAAAGATTAATTATTATTCAATTGCAACTTAACATTTGATCAAAAGTTGGATGTATCTTGTCTACCTTACTTGTATGTTCTCTTGAAGTGTTCATTTAAGGATGGATTTTTTGATTGGTTTGTTTTTTGTTTTTTTTTTTTACTTGATTGATTTGATCATTCTTTTGGTTTTTTTTTTTTTCTCTTCTCCTGATGTTTTGTTTGGTGTTTGATACAATATAATTAATATTAGGTGGATGTGGAAATGTATGGCATGGTCAGTTTGTCTTGATGCTTTTAAAATCTATGATTCAAAATATATAAAATCATTATATGATAATCCAGCTACAACATATTTATATTTAATTTTTTCAATAAATTTTATATAATTTCTATTTCTACATGTTTTTATTTTCCAAATGAATACAAAAGAAAATTAAATAGTTAGAATTATTTTTAATGTTATGTTACTAATTCTTCTTCTAATTTAACTATTATTTTTAATATCAAAATGAGTATTTATTTTACTATTTTATAATTTAATATATATTATACATTTTCATAATACAATAGAACTAAGATTATCAAAATACAGAAATAATTTAATTAAAATTAATATATATATATATGTAAGTATTCAAGTAACATTTTTATAGAACGATAGTGCCAATATTATCAAAATAAATAATTAAAATCATATTTTAATTTTAATTATTTTAATATTATTCTTTGATAACACACATTGTACCATCAAATTGTTTTTTAAATAACATGTGCATTGTACGGGTCAACTACTAATTAGCTTCTAAATCAATATTCTATCATTTTGAAAAGAAAAAAAAAATACAGATCATATTGGCATAGATCTCTGTCTGCCTTCCTAATTTTCCCTTTTTTTTTTTTTTGAATTTTTCAGAGTTAAAATTTAGGAAAATTTACCTATAAATCCCATATTTAGGAATGGTGATTCATTTAGTCCCAAAAATTTTCTTATAAACCAATTAGTCCCATTGATTTTAGAAAAGGAGATTTAATATATTATTTGGAAATTAAATTTACAGTTACACCCTTATTTCTATTATGTTTTTTTTTTTTTTTATTTCTTTTATTTTTCCCCCTTTTATGCTAGAAATGTAAGATACACAATCTATAAGAATCAAATTTGGGATTAATTTTTATATAAGAATTCTTTTTAATTGGAATGACTTGAAATGTGAGATTTTTCAAACATTTCAAAAGGAATATAAAAACTCATTAGTAAGTTTTGAGCAAACGTATAATTTAAACTGTAATACTCCAATGTAACACTCAAACGTAACATTCCGACGTAAAACTCCAAAAAAACTCCTTACTATACTTTTTCCAAACATAAAACTCAAATGAAACATTCCAAAAAAACCTACTTAGTGTAACACTAAAAAAAAAAAAAAAAAACTAGTTAGTATACTTTTTCCAAACGTAACACTCAAATGTAAGATTTCAAAAAAACTCGTTAGTATATATATATATATTTTCTCAAACGTAACACTCAAATGTAATACTCCTAAAAAACTCCTTGGTATACTTTTTTCAAATGTAACACTGCAAAAAAATAAAATAAAAAAATGCTTAATGTAACACTCCAACACAACACCCAAAAAAATTCCTTAGTGCACTTTTTCCAATTGTAACACTCAAAAAAAAAAATAAAAAAAATGTGGGATTCTTCGAACCATTCGAAAAGGAGTACAAAAATTTCGTAGTAAGTTTTGGACAAATGTATAATTTCAAATTGTGAGTGTTATGTTGTGAAAAGTACACTAAGAAATTTTTTAGTATTCTTGTGTATTACATTGGAGTATTATGTTTGGCATTACATTGATTAGAGTGTTACGTTTAGGAAAAATACACTAAGGAGTTTTTTTTTTTTTTTTTGTGTTATATTGGAGTGTTACGTTTGAGATTATATTGATCGGAGTGTTACATTTGGGAAAAGTATACTAATAAGTTTTTTTTTTTGGTGTTACATTGGAGTGTTACGTTTGGAATTACATTGATTAGAGTATTACGTTTGAGAAAAGTACACTAAGGAGTTTTTTTGTATGTTACATCGGAGTGTTATGTTGTTACGTTTGAAAAAAGTATACTAATGAATTTTTTAATGTGCTATATTGGACTGTTACGTTATTGGAGTATTATATTAGAGTGTTACATTCTTCTTTGTACTGTGGGATTTGTTTCAGAAAGAGGAAAAATCTAAAACCTTTATAGTGTAATTTCATATTTGGAGAAATCCACTTTTGTCCTTAAAAAATAAAACTTAAACGTATAAATGACTACTATTTTGTGTAATTTTCACTTTAAATATAATTTTTGGGTTCATAAGAAAAGAGAGTACTAAACAGTTTATAAGATTATATTTTGAGATTTATTGTTGTTTTATCCTAAAATTTACCATTCAAGTCGATAACCTATTTTTCTAAATACCTGAAACGTTAATTACTTATATTTTTATTTTTTAGAATCTTGTTATTTTTATTTTCTTAATTTGTAGGTTATTTATTTTTATTTTAATATAATTGCTTTATAAATTTTCTAAAAAAATCTTGGATAAATTACACTTACATCCCTGAAGTTTGGATTTAATACATATCATGTTTTGACGTTTGAGAAATTACACTAATTCCTTGTCATTATAATTATTTAGACGGAATAAAAACATTGAACTCATGCACTCTTTCTTTTTTTACTTTGCTTTATTTTCTTTGTTTTTTCTTTCCTTTTCCTTTGTTTTACATTTTTTTTCCAATGTAATTTCTTCTATTTTTTTATTAGAAGTTGTTGTCTTTTATATAAGTAAGGGAATTTGTGAAATGAGACTATTAACCACAGGAATGAGAATGCAATTTTCAGAACGTCAAGGGTAGGATGTAATCAGACCAAACCTCAGGAAAGGTAAGTGTAACTTACCCAAAAATCTTTAAGACCCACTCTAGCCAAGTGCTCTCGCTTTTGTAAGAAATAGAATATAATAAAAAATAAATAAATAAGAGAAATCTTTTGAAATTCTTAAAATGCTTCACTTAATTTAACTCACAATGATATATGTCATATTATGTATTAATTTTTAATTTGCTACAAACTCAATTACGTAAAGCCCAACTAGGTGGACAACCTCAGGTCGAGCTTGCACTATATAGTAAAAATATATGTGTCATTTGAAATCTGGCTCGGCCCAACATCGAGCCTAATCTAACTACAACCTAATAGATATAGACTATTATTTTTTTATTTTATTTTTGGTCTTGAAGGATATTAAATTGTTTAGATCATTTTAATTATTATGTAACATTAACAAAATCCTTTAATAAAATCAGTATGATCTTCTAACAAATATTTTAATATATCAAAAAAATTATATATATTTTTGTCTTTATAAATTTTTACTTTTTTATAATTAAAAAAGAAAATTATAATTAATATTTTATAAATAGTCGGGCCAGTCTGAATTGGGTTACAACTTTTTATCCGAAGCCCAGCCTAAATATTAAATGAGCACAAAATCTCAACTCAATCCACCCTTATATTTTTTTTCCAAATTCTAAAAATAGCGAATTGGGTTAAATAGGTCGGGTGAGCCATTGGGTCATGAATTTGAAGATTTATATTGTGGGTCTCAAGTATATTTGAAAATTTTTTTGAATGGATTTGTTTTGATGAAAAACAAAATCCATAATTTTTTTTTTCGGAGAAGTGATTTATTAGAGTAAATAAAAGGACAAGACCAACTTTAGTCCAAGTCTGCATATAAAAAAGCTAAAACCATAACTTGATTTACATCACCACTGACGCTATCTTTTCTTTTCCCTCTCTTCCTCTTGTGGAATAATAATCCAATGATGAAGAAGACCTTAAAGACTCCTTCACATTCGTCTCTGTCCTCCTTACTATATTTCTATTCTCAAGCCAATGCCCTGTCACATCTCAGAACGATTTAATAAGCAAAGCATTTTTTTTTTTTTGAACTGTTGATAAGCAAAAACATGCAAGAAGACTTTTGTATGTCAACTCTGCAATTAGGCCCTCGAAGTTGCCAAGCAGATATCAAAGGTCTTAAGTCTCATAGCAACTAATGCCTCGCAAGCTAAGACGACCTTGTTCTTAAACAACATCAAGACCATTCTTCAGAACAATCCAAAGTCGATTAGTGCCTTGAGAAAGTGTAGGAAAATTCACTGGGCAATTATGAATAGGTATATTCCAAATGCTAGGGATGCTTTGGGAAAAAATATGCCAAAGTTGCTGCAAAAAACTTGTTCAAAGCTATCGATTTGGGTAATGAATGCCTGAAAGTTTAATAGGAAAACCATGAACAATTTTACAAGGCTCATGGAATATGCGAAAACATGTAACCGACAGTGTGTAGCCTGAATAAGTCTTTCCAAATATGGTCCATAACTTGGTTGATTGGGAGAATCAAACCTGAAACCTAGTGAGAATAAACCCCTAAACCCCAATCCTCAGGCCATTAGGCCAATCCCTTGAGGCTATGAGCATTGCTATTCAAATTAAAAAATTAGACCCATTTTTTAAGTTCAATGTGGTAATCAATTAGAATATCTAAGGTAACATTCTATTTCATATCTTCCTTAATTATCAAGTAATTACATTAGTTACATATCACTAAATCTAAAAAATGGTTTTAGAAAGTGAGCTTATATATCATTTTTTTTTGTGATAAACTTTTTTAGCGTGACTTTTTGGCTATTTTAGCCTAACTAAAAAAGTTGTGCTTGAGATGATTATTATTATTATTATTATCATTATTATTATTATTATTATTTGTAATTGATTTGACAGGTATGAGAAAAAAAATAAAATAATTATGGTTTAGATATGACATTTTATCTTATTAACTAAAATAATATATTTTATCCTGATTGACTAATTGAGTCCCCCAACTCACATCCCAAACGAAGCCTAGTGGGAAGAAATGTGTTGGTTAATACTTTTACAATAGCATTAATTTATTTATGGCAATGATACATCCCCTGATTTTGGAGCTCTAATTGAACTCTAATGATGTGAAAATTCAAAAAAAAAAAAAAAACATCAAAGCTAAAACATCGCATTAATAGGTGGGGCCACTCCCTGGAGCTCCTTTAGAGCTCATAGTTTAGTCTATGTTCTAGCCTGCCTTGTTCATGGTGAGGCTATTCTGTTCCGACGTGAAGGGGTTATTGCATTAAATACTGCAGGGAACCTCATTAATGGCTGATGTGTGGTGTAATAACTCTGCATGATCTTTGTCTGCTTATGTGGCTGGTTCTTCTCTTAACCAGTGTTTAGATGTCATTGGTTCTTGGTGTAACGTTGGGTTCCAATGATGTTGGGTTTTAGTGTTTGAATCATGCATTGGGTTTTAAGTGGTGGGCCAAAAACCTTTATGGGCCCACCTATGTCAAGAGTCCCCCATTCCCAAGTGCAGCTTTAGTCCAACGAAGGGAATAAGGAAGAAGACGGGGGTTGTGGCTGGTCGAGTGAGAGAAGACCGACTGGAAGGAGGGCCGATCGCAAAGGATGACCGAATGAGAAGGCCGAGACCAAGAGGGGGGCCGACCGCAAAGTGGGCCGACCGCGAAGTGTGATCGAGAGGGGGGGCCGACTATGAGGTGAGCCGACCACGAAGGGTGACCGAGAGAGGGGGCAGACCGTGAGGTGGGCCGACTGCGAAGGGTAACCGAGAGAGGGGCCGACCGCAATGGGTGACTAAGAGGGGGCCGATCACGAAATGTGACCGAGAGAGGGGACCGACCGTGAGGTGGGCTGATCGCGATGGATGACTTTCAAGTATAAAGCGCAAGAGCTGTTCCCAGACGTGGACTTCAACCTCGTGAAGGTAGGAGAAAATGACGTCGCCCAGACCCCCTAGATGAGGGGGTTGAAGAGGAAGATCTCACGTCGAGCGAGGGTGATTAGTTGTATAAAATTATTTGTTTTTGTGTGTTTGTTGTTGTTGTTTTGTTGTGTGTGTGTGTGTGTGTGTGTGTTTTTTTTTTTTTTTTTTGTAATAGAGCTAGTTTTTGTAATGAATTTGTGTAAAAATGCAAGTTTGTTAATAAAACAACGAGTTTTCTCATGTATTGTTGTTGTCGTTATGCTTTTGATTGGTAAATTTGGAATAATGAGAATGGCTGAGCAGAATTCAATAAAGAGTGGGTGTAAAAATGAAACTTGTGCGTGAATTGTGAAACTTGTAAGTAAATTGTATGATGTAAATATGTTAAAAATGGGCAAACAAGCTAACTTGTATGATTAGTGAAAATGAATGGGCATAGACTTGGATTTTAACTAAGTATTGCAACAGCTAAGACCAGCTGTGGTTTAGGCCGGTTGAATTCTTTATGCTAGTTCTGACTAAGACTTGGAAGGCTCTGTCAGGCTGAGACTTTATTTAACTTAGTCTGGCTGAGCCCTTTGTGCTCAGTCTGGCTGAGGCTTTTGTTAACTTAGTTTAGCTGAGCCCTTCGTGCTCAGTTTGGCTGAGGCTTTTGTTAACTCAGTCTGGCTGAGCTCTTCATGCTCAGTCTAGCTGAGGCTTTAGCTAACTCAGTCTAGCTGAGTTCTTTGTGCTCAGTCTGGCTGAGGCTTTTAGTTAACAAGTCGTTATTGAAACACAACGCAGATAATGGGGATATAAAGTCATTGTCATTTAAGGCACATCATATTGATCACAAGTTTACACAATGTATGGAAAGGGCAAAAACGAACAGGCGTGCAGATCGTCAAAAAGAACATATAACAATCGGTCAATACAAAAATAGGAGATGCCATTTTATTGGAAATAACGCTTCAAGTGCTCGGCGTTCCATAGATGGGGGAGGTCTCTGCCTTTCATGTCTTGGAGTCGGTAAGTGCCTAGGCGAGGTCTGGCCTTAACAACGTAAGGTGCTTCCCATTTGGCTGCTAGCTTGCCCTTGGCGGGATTTTTGGTGGCAAGAGTTACTTCGCGCAAGACTAGGTCCCCCAGTGCGAACTCCCTTGGTTGGACTTTGAGGTTGTAGTGTGTTCTCATTTTCTGCTGATACGAGGCCCGTTTGATAGCGGTGGTCTCTCGGAGCTCTTCAATCAGGTCCAAGTCAGCCCGACACAATTCTTCGGCTAGTTCTGGATCTGGGTGCAAAACCCTCGGGGTTCGGAGGCCAATTTTCACTGGGATGACTGCCTCATCGCCGTATGTTAAATGAAATGGGGTCTCCCCAGTAGGGGTTCGAGCGATAGTTCGATAAGCCCAGAGTACGTTTGGTAGTTCCTCAGCCCAGAGTCCCTTAGCGGCTTTCAACTTAGTTTTGATGATTTTCAGGAGAGAGCGATTGGTGACTTCAACTTGCCTATTGGCTTGGGGATGAGCTGGGGAAAAGAAACATGGCTTAATATAGAGCTCGGCACAGAATCTTCTAAACTTGGCATTGTCAAATTGTTTGCTGTTATCTGAGATGATGGCTTGAGGGATTCCAAATCGGCATACGATCGACTGCCAGATGAATCTGGTTATGTTCCGTTCAGTGATTGCGGCGAGGGGTTCCACTTCCACCCATTTGGCGAAGTAATCAATGGCAACTACAGCGAACTTGGTTTGGTCTCTACTTGTGGACAATGGACCAACCAAGTCGATGCCCCACTTGGCGAATGGGTAGGGACTGCAGAGTGTAATTAGTTCTGTAGGTGGAGCATGGGGGATGTTGGCAAAGCGCTGGCATTTATCACACTTTAGCACAAATTCAGTGGCATTTTGGTTAAGAGTAGACCAGAAGTAGCCGGTGCGAAGGATTTTATGGGCCAGTGACCTGGCACCCGAATGATTACTACATACTCGTGGACTTCCCTCATCACATAGATTGCTTGAGTAGGACTGAGACATCTGAGGTATAGGCGTGAAAATCCACGTTTGTACAGTAGGCCGCTGATGAGGATGTAATTGGATGACCGGGCTCTGATTTTGGCGGCCTGCTGTTTATCGTCTGGCAACTCCCCACTGATTAAAAACAGAAGGATGTCTGCAGCCCATGGGATAGGTTCGTTTTGGAGGAAGTGAACCTCCTACTAGATTGGCGAAGTAGCCAGGTGGGCCAGGTATTCAAGATGAACGCCATGGCTGAGGTTTGACTGGTCGGCCGAGGCTAATTGGGCCATTTCATCTGCCTTGGAGTTTTCTGACCGAATGACGTGTTTAATATGGAAAGTATTGAAAAGGCGAACAAGAGGGAGTGCAATATCCCTGTAGGCTCACATCGTGTCTTCCTTTGCATCGAATTCCCCCGTAATTTGCCCGACGATTAATTGGGAATCACTGAACACTTGGATATGGCTGACACCAATGTCTTTAGCCAGGCGAAGACCTGCTGTTGACAAGCAGATCTATGCGGAGGAGGGGATAACTATCTTTGGGGCAAGCTCAATTAAGGTCGAAGTAGTCGACGTAGAGTCCCCATTTATCGTTGTTTTTACGGATCAGGACCACATTTGATAGCCATCTGGGGTAGTCTACGCTTTTGATGAACCGTGCCTCCAGTAGTTTGTTTACCTCAGAAGCAATAAGGACATTGCGTTCCGGGTGAAAGATGCACTGCTTCTGGTGGAAGGGTCAGAAGTGGGGCTCGATGCTAAGACGATGAGTGATGAAGGAGGGTTTAATACTCGGCATGTCGGAGTGGGTCCAGGAAAATACATTATTGTGCTCAGTCAAGAGGGCTGTAAGGTCGACCTTGGCTTGGGAGGATAGTTGGCTGCCGATCTTGGCTGTTTTTGTTGGGTTGGCAGGGTCGATGGGGACTTCAACAAGTTCTTCCACTGGTTCTCCTCTGACTAACTCGTCTTCGTCTCTGACGTCGAGTTCTTCGATGATCACGGCCTCCTTCAGCTTGACCTCTTTGAGTAAAGCGACATAGCATTCTCTGGCCACCATCTGCTCTCCCCTCATGGTGTCGACCCCGAGGTCGGTAGGAAATTTCATGGCCAGATAGTATGTAGATGTGACAGCTTGAAAAACGTTAAGGGCTGTGCGGCCGAGGATGATGTTATAAGCAGAGGGACAGTTGACGACAAGGAAAGTGAGTAACTTGGTGGTTTGCCGTGGATACTCTCTGATGGTGATGGGAAGATCTATGGAGCCTATGGAGGTCACCCGATCCCCCATGAAGCCGACCAGTGGGTTTGGAGAGAGGACAATCTTTCTTCCCCGACCTTGTGTTGGCGATAGGCGTTCAGGAAGATGATGTCTGAAGAGCTGCCGTTGTCGACAAGCACTCGTCTGACTTTGTAATTGGATAGGAGAGCAGAGATGATGAGGGGGTCGTCGTGAGGATAACGGATGCTTGTGCAATCAGCCTCCGTAAAGGTGATTGGTTCCATTCACTATTTGGGGTGTTTGAAAGGGCGATCCAATGTCGTGACTTCTTTGTCAAAGCCCTGCCTGATTTTTCTGAGTTCGGCTCGCTGGGCCAAACGGGATGGTCCTCTGCACGCAAGTCTGCCAGTAATGACTCTGATCTCTCCAACCAGGGGAGTAGGGTTGCCTTGTGCTCGGGGTTGTGGCAGGGGCCGATCATTGCCTTGGTTAGGTTGCGCTGGTTGTCAGGGAGGAATGTGTCGGCGGTTGCCCCTAGTAGGTTCGGTCCTTGGCTGTTGTTGGGGATGGGCTGCGATGAATCGACTGAGGCACCCCTGGTGTATCAAGCTCTCTACCTGGTCTTTAAGGTTAACACATTCCTCAGTGTTGTGGCCATGGTCCTGATGGAAACTACAGTATTTGGATTGGTCTTGCCGGTTGAAAGGAGACTGCAAGGGTTGTGGCCATTTCAAGGAGTAATCTCGTTGGATCTGGTTTAAGACTTGTTCCATGGGGGAATTGAGGGTTGTGTACAGTTCAAACCGACTGAGCAGTCAAGTAGGTGCCTATCGGTTGGCTCGAGCAGCTCGGTCGATATACTGAGGTGTTTACTGAGTATATTGTGTGGTTCTGGTTTCAGATTCCTTTCTTTTCTCTCTGAGGGTTGGGTTTTTGGTTGTTGTGTATTTTTGGGCTTTGAAAATGAGGGTTGCCATGGAGGTTGGAGGGTTTTTGGAGAGGGAGAAAAGGAAGTCGGATGACCGTAAACCAGCCATGAAAGCCGTAAGAATGACCTTGTCGTCATTTTCCGCCACCTGCAAGGCTTTGGTGTTGAAACGGGTATCGAAGCTACGTAGCGACTCCCCCTCCGTCTGACAGATATTGAGGAGCTGGGTCGCCGGATGCCGCTGGCACTGGGCACCAATGAAATGGCTAAGAAAGGAATCACTTAGGTGCTGGAAAGTAGAGACAGAGTCTGTCGGCAGCTAACTAAGCCACAGTCGGGCCGACCCCTTAAGCGTTACGGGGAAAGCCCGACACATGATCTCATAAGGTAATACATGGAGGACCATTAGGGTCCTATAAGTCTCCAAGTGGTCGACTGGGTCCGTTGTGCCATCGAAAGAGTCGATCAAGGGCATTTTGAACTTAGGGGGTAGAGGTTTGTCCCTGATGGAGGCAACAAACTGTGAGTTGGCTGTTGTGGAGGGTTTATTCTACATGTTTTGCATGACTCCTTGAAGCTGGAGTTTCATGGCTCGGAGTTTCGCATCCCAGATGGGAACGTTGTTACCACCAGAATGCAATGGAGGCTGAACACTACTGGCCTTTTGTAGGAAATTAATGTATTGATATTATTGATTGATACAATGTTCTTATCTTTACAAGACCAAATGACACTCCTTATATAGGAGATATTACAAACATCATCATAACCCATTAAACCCATTATATACCACTTACATATTATATATTTCCACTATCTACCACTATATATTTCCACTATCTACCACTAATACTAACCTAACACACTCACATAATATACTAACTCACTCACCTACCACACTAAGGTAGAGTAGGTGTGAAGTTTTTATTTTTACATTCAACAGCCCCCCTCAAACTCAAGGGGGTTAGGAACTAACCAACTTGAGTTTGGAGAGAGTAACAAAACAGAAAAAATAATCTGACAAATAAAATAAAAGTGGATAGGAGACACTGTATGGTCGTGTCAGACCGTTGTAGAAGACCGTATGGTTATGGCAAACCGATGTAGAAGACAGTTTATGGGGTCATATCGGACCGTTGTAGAAAAACAGTTTACTGGGTCATGTCGGACCGTTGTAGAAAACAGTTTACTGGGTCATGTCGGACCGTTGTAGAAAACAGTTTACGGGGTCATGTCGGACCGTTGTAGAAAACAGTTTACTGGGTCATGTCGGACCGTTGTAGAAAACAGTTTACTGGGTCATGTTGGACCGTTGTAGAAAACAGTTTACTGGGTCATGTTGGACCGTATAGGAGCTAACCGGAATCAATGTCGGGACAGTTTACAGAGTCTTGTCGGACCCTTATAGAAGCTAACCGGAATCAAAGTCGGGACAGTTTACAGAGTCTTGTCGGACCCATATAGAAGCTAACCGGAATCAAAGTCGTGACAGTTTACCGAGTCTTGTCGGACCCACAAAAGTTGCACCCTCAAAAGGCGTGCCCAATCGTATCAAAAGGCGTGCCATCAAAAGGTGTGCCCGACAGCCATCAAAAGTCGAGCCATCAAAAGGCGTGCCCGACATCCATCAAAAGTCGAGCCATCAAAAGGCGCGCCGCTTTGTCGTCTTGCGCTGAGAGGCGCGTGAGGCGCATGTCTGCCTTGCCTATTTATAACAAGGCGAGGCTGCCGCTTATGCAGAACAAAACATCTGCTGAAAAATCCTCTGAAAACCTCTTCATTTTGCTGAGAGAGATACTGTGTCACTCTGTTGCCCAGAAAATGGCTTCTTCTTCCCGTTCTGCTTCCCAGAACATAGCCTTTTTGTCCCGTGGTCTTACCCTCTTTCCCGACCTCAATGAGTGCACAAGAGAGATAACCGAGGCAGTTGCCCTGGAACTGCAACCAATCGCCCCTGGACCAAGCCCCCCTGGTTTTGCACCATTGAACTATCCGATGGTGGCAGTTGAGCAGATAATGGCTGCTCAATCTGATATTGAGGCCAATTATTATACTTTGAGGTCTTGTGTTGAGACAATGACGGCGGTCAACAACCTGTCGCACCGGCTTCAAAGTAGAACAAATGAGGTGCAGCAGGTAAAAGCCCAACTGGCTCTGCTCCAGAGCATGTATACGGATGCTCGAGCAGAGATATGTGTGCTGAAGGCAGAAAACAGGGAACTGAAGCGGAAGGCCACCGTGATGCTCAGATTTGGAGGGTCGCCATATGTGACGGTTGAGGAGCACCGGGAAGTGAATGTGCTCGGCGGGGGAAACACGGAGGCAGCACCGGCAAGGGATGCCCAAGACAAAGGCAAAAAGAAGAGAACAGCTGAAGAGGCGAAAAAGTAAGGCCGGTTGATGTGGTGGTTGTAGGTTGGAGATTGTTTTTTTTTTTTTTTTTTTTTAATGTAAAATGGTGATCGAGTTTGATCCCTGGCATGAATAAAATAAAGTTGGTGTGCAAATCTAAATGGTATGAATTTGATTTGAAAAAGATTAAAAAATAATGTGAAAGAAAATATATTGAGAAATCAAAAATGAAAAGTGGAGAGTGGTTGACATGGTTTTGGAATGAGTATCTTAGCTGGACAACAAAGGGATGTTGTATCTTGGTCAAAATATCCCTCTCCGCTTTCATGTATTCAGCATGATTCTTCTCCATTATCTTATCCTTCCTCATAACCTTCATTGCATATATTTCTGATGTGCCCCTCTTCCTCACCTGAAATACTTTTCCAAATGCACCCTGACCAACAACCTTCATAAACTCAAAATCTTCAAGGCCTACACTCGGACCTTAATGGAATTATCAAAGACATTCCAGAGATTCCTTAACAATAGAATCATTAACCAAAAGTTCTGAACTTCTTTGATCTCATGACCGATGCTCTCCACAAATTCCATTCCGTCTCGTCTCATGAATGGTGAGCATGCTTAGTTTCACAGATTGATCGACACAAGTAGAGGGGCCAACCAAAGAATGTGAGCGGTTGTAAATGACCAGTGGTCATCATAGATAAGATCACCACATCCGCCAGAGGCATTGAATTTGCAGTGCTCCCCATTACTAATTTCAATTGAGGCTGACTGGTAAAGCCCCATTACTAATTTCAATTGAGGCTGACACGGTAAAGGACCAAACACATCGAGAGAAGTCTAACTCGACATTATCTCGAGGAACGACATCAGAATGTTAATCGGGAAAAATAGTGACTTTGGAATGATTTGGAAATGTCGGTTTTGGTAAGAGGTAATCGAGAGGAAACCATGCCGCCAAGTATCAACCAGGATGCAGAGAATAAATGGTCTCTCGAGAAGAAGCATTACAAGGTCGCCAACCAACCGACGCTTATGCGGAAAAGTACAAGAATAAGCCTTGGCTTTTGGAGGATGAAACAGGCCAATTTCATTGCGAATTTTGAGGGTGCACAATCAGCAACATACTACCTATTAATGCTAGGGAAGGAGTTTGTTGCTATTCCCGCAGTTCTTGGTACAACTTTAACAAGGTCGCACAATATAAGCAACTTACATTGGAGGAAGCAGAAGAGAAATGAAGAATAGAAGGAAAGCTGCAGATGGGTACCAAAGATGGATGATGAAAGCGACAAACAATGGACTCTGCGTTTGGTGAAGTTGAAAAGTTTGACGATAAGGAAAGTGGAGCTGGTGGCGAGAAAGGACGCAGCAGCGGGATAGGTTGAGGTCCGGCGGGCGGCCAAGGCGAGGTTGCCGCCCGCCGGTGAAGCGAAAATATTAGGTTTTAAACCCGCTCTGATACCATGTAGGAAATTAATGTATTGATATTATTGATTGATACAATGTTCTTATCTTTACAAGACCAAATGACACTCCTTATATAGGAGATATTACAAACATCATCATAACCCATTAAACCCATTATATACCACTTATATATTATATATTTCCACTATCTACCACTATATATTTCCACTATCTACCACTAATACTAACCTAACACACTCACATAATATACTAACTCACTCACCTACCACACTAAGGTAGAGTAGGTGTGAAGTTTTTATTTTTACATTCAACACCTTTCCCTCGGGAGAAGGTGCTTGGGCTGATGGATGTAGACGCCGAGGTGGTGGGTTCATGTCTTGGGGAGGGGGTCGTAAACCCTCTAAGTTGGAGGGGTGGGCTTGTTGGAAGGGATGGCTCGAGGTTCGTTCTCGGTTAGGTGGGATATCTTGTGGTGGTAGAGGAAGCACAAGGAGGTCTCGCTAAAACAAAGCATTGATCAAGGCTTGGTTTTGTTCGACTAGGCAGTTGATGCTATTGGTGAGTTCTGTGAAATACTGAGGTGGATTGTTTGGGTTAGGAGGGCCGGCTTGGGGGTCGGCAACGTTGTGTTGAGAAGCCATGGATCTTATTGTGACCATCTACCTTTGTGGGTGGTAGGGAGGGGTTATCGGGAATGGGTCTCTAGCAACAATGAGCACAATTGTCACACGAAGTGAAAGGTTCCCATAGACGGCGCCAACTGATGATACTATTTGTCTCAGAGGGACGGGTCGGGCTAATCCACGTCTCCCACACTGTTGTCCGATCGCTGGATCCACAAAGAAACCTGTACAAGAGTCCAACGGGGAACGGGAGTCCCCCAACGAACCCTCCGATGAGCAAGTTAGAAAAGAGAGATTAATGGAATATGAGATAGGATGATGATAAAGAACTTAACTTTCTTTTTGTCTTAGAAAACTGCTTATATCCTTCGTTCATCATTTCCTTGTCTACTCCGACCTGTCATGTTGGCCGAAAGTCTATGTTCTAGCCTGCCTTGTTCATGGTGAGGCTATTTTGTTCTGACATGAAGGGGTTATCGCATTAAATGCTGCAGGGAACCTCATTAATGGCTGATATATGGTGTAATAACTCTGCAAGATCTTTGTTTGCTTATGTGGCTGGTTCTTTTCTTGACAAATGTTTAGATGTCATTGGTTCTTGGTGTAACATTGGGTTCCAATGATATTGGGCTTTAGTGTTTGAATCATGCATTGGGTTTTAAGTGGTGGGCCAAAAACCCCTATGGGCCCACCTATGTCACAAAATATTCTCTTTCCCATTGAACTGTAGGTCTTATTTACAAGGTTACAAAAGATATATCTCAGTTCAATGTGCTAGAGAAACTTACAAAACATTTACATTGTGTCATTTAATACAAAAGTACAAAACTCAAAAATAAAATAGAAGAAAAGAATTCTATTATCACATTACAACTTCACGTTCACAGAAGTTTAGATTCTAAAAAAATAGAAAGTCTTTTTTTTCTTCTTCTTCTTCTTTTTCTCCTGAAAGGTTAGCAAATACGAATGATCAATTGCCAATAGAGAATAACTTTAACCAAATATATAAACATTTGATTTAAATATGCATGACCTTTATATATATACCCAAGAGTTCATATTCATTTAAAAAGAAATTTATTACACAACACACAATTAGCATTCAATCTCCACATTTTTCCGTCCGCATACGGATGGCCTGTGGACGCCTCAAACCTTTTCACTTTTGTTGTCCCCACACAAATCGGCCAGTGAACACCTTACAACATCCCCATATTCGTTGCTCTCACGTGAACCGGGTAAGTGGGCATCTTAAACACATTCCTACATTCGTCGTTCTCACATGAGCTGGGCAAGTCAGCACCTCAAATACGCTCCATAACATTTACATTTTTCACACATCACCAACAATCACAAGAATTATTCAATTTTACTTATGAATTTTCCATTTCATCAAATTCATAAACAATCCCTTAGGGTTCATATAAAAATTTGGGACTTTTCCATACCAATATTTATTTTCCTTAATTCAAGTATGTTTACTCACTATTTCATAGTTGATTTCATAATCCACCATCAATTTCACAAAAATACTTTATCACACAAGCCTCTATATATAAATATACACACCATTCATCTTGCTAGTTCCACACATCTTAAGATTCAAACCTATTTAGACCAAAATAAGAATATACAAGTGTAAAAGAATTCATACCTCAAGGTTGTACGACAAAACATGAAGCTTCACTCGATGAGCTTCTGAAACACCACGATCTATTCAGTTCAAAACGAAGCTCTTGATGAGGATAACAACTTTAATGAAGGCCCAAAGATCGATTCTTGCTCTTTTTAGATGAAATCTAAGGTTTTCTAAGTAGGGTTTTGGAAAGAGGGCTGTTTGAGAGAGAGAGAGAGAGAGAGAGAGAGAGAGAGGAGAGGAGATGATTTGGAAAAGTGTTTGGATTGCAATATAACTCTGCTGTCCTGACCAGCCCACTCAAGCGAACTTTTTATCGCCTGAACGAAGTATCAAAATATAAAGAGACCGCTTGAGCAAACTTTTCACTACTCGAGCGCTAAATGCAAGGTCTCAGAAGTTTTGCAAAGGTATAATGAAAATATTTGGAGCTCACATTTTACGCTCGAGTGATTATTCCTTCGCTCGAGCGGTCTCGCCTGCAAACTTGGGAGATATTAGGAATTGCAAATCTACGCTCGAACGACCAAAAGATCGCTTGAGCGGTCCTCAAAAAAACAGTTGTTACAAAATTTATGACATACATATATAGCATAAAATATTAAAGATGCGAGGTCATGTCGTGTGCCTCCGACTGCCATTCCCTGTTGTGGCCCATATGGTGCCGTTTTATCTTTATTTATTTATTTATTTATGTTTCAAATCCTTTCTCATGGTGTTGTTTACTGGAGCAAGATATTTGCAATGACATAATATTTTTATTTATTAATCTATTAAAGTAAACACAAAAGAATGTTTATATTTATGGGTATACATAGATAAATTAATTTAAATTAAAACTTATTAATTTAAGTTATATTTTTATAGTATGATTTAACTAAAATTATTATTTTATATTATAAATGTCACATTATATTTTAAAATAATTTTGGGGAGTATTTGTTATATGATTAAAAATTACATATAATATATTACAAACACTCGGTAACATTTTAGTTAAAATCATAAACGAAAAATGCTTGGGAGCACTAATTAGTGCTCCCACTAATTAGGTGGCAGTGAGTCCTGCCAGTAATGATGTGATGTTTTGGTCTTGGAGTTGTATTTTTTTTTTTTTTTAACTTTTTTAATGCATTAGTGCTATTAGTGGTGGTTTTTTTAGTGGGATGAATCATTATTGAATCATAAACATTCATGTCATTTAGCAAGGATACACAAACACTCCTTGAATATTTTGTGAAAAGATCATGGGCATATCCTCAACTTTAATAAATATAATTGTCAATATTAATTAAATTATTTATGTGTATTTCTATATATAAATACATATAAAATTATGGATAAATTACAAATATAACTCCTAAGATTTATTAAAAATGTTAATTTTTTCCTCATATTTAAAAAATAACATCCCACACCTTGTGGTTTTTAATCATATAACAGATGGTCCCTTTTGTATTTATAATTTTCAAAAAGTGAAATTTTTTATTTTTATTTTTATTTTTATTTTTTTGTGCGTGTGACAAACCTCAAAAGGTATATTTATAATTTACCCTAAAATTATTTTAAAATATATTGCGATGTTTATAATGTAAAATAATGGTTTTAGTTATATCATACTATAAAAATATAACTTAAATTAATAAGTGTTAATTTAAATTAATTTATTTATGTATACCCATATATATAAACATTCTTTTGTGTTTAGTGTTTATTTTAATAGATTATTGCAAATATCTTGCTCTAGCAAACCACACCATGAGAGAATGATTTGAAAAAATAATAAATAAATAAAGATAAAATGGCACCGTATGGGCCACAATAGGAAATAACAGTGGGAGTCACACACTAGTGACCCCGTATCGATATGTGACAATTCAATGATCAAAAATATGTACAACTTAAAAAGCATCCTCAATTTGCTAAATATACCGAAATGATATTTTCAAATTGTCATTCCAGGATTTATTTTATCTTTTTTTGGATCGACACAAAGAAGTAATAATTTATTAAATAAAAATATTAGATTTTATGAAAGAAATATTAGAAAAAATTTCAAGAAACCTTTAAAAATAATCTAGTGTAGTAGGTAATAAATAAAAAAGAAGTCCTTTAAGTTTTCAAAATTTATAAAATGACCCTAAGTTATTTAAAATAGTTTTATAATTAGCCTTCAATTTTAAGCTTTAAGTTAAGATTTAAGGTAATTCTTATCAAACCAAGTGAACACGAGGAGGGGGGATGCCGAACTACACATTAGACTTATTCACACTAACAAAACTCAAAAGAAATTTCTAAAAGAAAAATGTTTGGGTGTTCTAAACTATGAGCAATAAAGAAATTCTAAGGGGTGGGCTCTACCCATTGATGTAATGTTTTGGTCTTAGGGGAGTTTTTTTTTTTTTTTTTTTTTTTTTGAATTTCCACCTCATTAGTGCTCAATTAGAACTTTAAAATTAGAGGGATGAATTATTGTTGTTTCTAAAATAGAGCTCCCTAATAGCTAGCTGCTCAAACCAACACCAATAAAAACTCCTTTCGAACAAGATCGAAGCAGAGTTGGCAATTGATGTCTCGAAAATCCAAGGGTGATTTTAGGGTGTTCCAGGATCAAACTCTAAAAGCTATCATTAGAATCTTCAACCTCACACTGATTTAAGGGTAGATTCCAACTGGCCCATCCCATAGCAGCCCCTAAAACAACATAATAACAACAATTAACCAAATAAAATTGCGTTTGCCCTCTTGAAAATTGATTATTGTTTTGTTTGGTTTTATCTGATTTTTTGAAAATTAAATTTTTTATTGAGCTTTCGGTCCAAAAATCCAAAATCAAACTTTCTTTGTCAAAAGATCCAAGCACAAAAAAACTTTGTCGACATGCTAGTTCAAAATGTCCAGACTACCCCTATATATATATACTAGTGCATGCTCGTGCCTAAAGGCACAGTGTAAATAATATTAGTATCACATACTTTACAAAAATTAATTAAAATAAATCAATTCAAAATGATAACAATTTCACTGCTACAGAAATCAATTGTAATAAATTAATTCAAAATGACAACAATTTCATTGCAATATAAAACTTCACACATAAGTCGAAATAACAAATTACAGTTTTGGCAAACTTCATAATTAAAGTTTAAATAGCAAATTTATAATATAAAAATGTTGTGTACAACATAAGCAAAGATATTCATGCCAAAATAACACATGTATAGTGAGTTAGAACGGGACAACCTTCAATAAAAGAATGTGTCTAAATTAGTATTATAACTGAGTAACCTTTTCGCTTTTATCAAATTTCAAAGCTTCAAGAGATTGTGAATGAACATTTTGGTATAAAAGAGTAATCATCCTAGCTTTAAAAATAAATAAAAAATTAATCATTCAGTTTAGAATGAAAGAGTCAACTATCAACACACATAGAAAAACAGCACAATCCCAACATTTGTAAGGTGGATTAGTCACCTGCAACAAAATCACTTCAATGCTTGAATTCACTTTAAAAAATCAATTAAAATAAATCATAACAGGAAAAATCATATCAAAATGCCTTTGAAAAACAGAGAAATCAATAACTATGAATTAATAGAAATTGAACATATGATCAAGCACCTTTAAATTTAGTTCCCAAGTCTCTTGATTAGTGTATATCATGACTTGTGAGTTCACATGTTGCTGCTTAATGAATATGAATATGAATTGTATTGGGAAAAAAAAATGAATATGAATTGTATCGGGAAAAAAAAAATGAATATGAATCGCTAAGTATAACACTTATTTCTTTTCTTTTTTCAATTATGCACGAAGAATTTAACAACTTTGATAATACACGAAAACAAATGAAAATAAATAATTACATCTAATTAGGAATCCCATTATGGGTAGGCTCATGACAAAAATCTTTGCCCAATTAATTATTATACAACAATTTACTCAAAATTCTCACGATCATTGTTTGTCTTCAATATACTCATCACAGTAAAAGAATGCGTAATGAGAAACCCAATAAAAATTTCAAAGATGTTACCTTCTGCAATATCATGGACAATTGCCATTTTTATACACTTGAAATTTGAAGGAAAAAACAAATTTAAAAGTTAAAGTCAAAATATATCACTCTAATCGAATGCCAAGGACTCACGAAAACAAAACAATATATGTTGGTGACGAGAAGAGATGGACCAATTTATGAGTAATAAATTTTAATATTACAATTTATTAGATAGTGCCTCATGAAACGATTAGAAGGCTTTTTAAAATTCAACAATTAGAAGGCTTAACCATAAAGTGAAAATTACCACCACCTCAATAAGATAAAAAAAACTAGAATGATTGAAGAGATCATACTTGAGTGCTCAAAGTTGTGATTTAAAACGTTCACTACAAAAACCATGCACGTTGTATAAAAAAAACTTGAATATGGTTTATATATTTATTTATTTATTTTTAAACTTGGAGTGTCGTAGGCACATGTGGTTCTTTTATGATGAAATCATGAAACTGTCCTATTTATACCCAAAAGACAGTATAAGTTGATTTTACTATTATCCAATACTATCAATTTAACTGAATTGAATCAATCTGACAAAGACATGAGTTATTGTACATTGTTTTCCTATGCATTTTGTTAGTTTCTTTAGACCAAGAATCAAACCATCTAATTCAAGCAATCAATCAAAACCACACACATAATAATATAAAATTCTAAACCTGCTAATATCAATAATATAAAATTTAAGCTAAAGATGCACTGTTTTTATGTCAATATCAATAACTTGCCAATCAATAATACTAAGAACAAAAAGAGATTAGATTCCACAATAAACATAGTTAAATCATTAAACTATGAAAAAAATAGAATTTGAAAGTAGACTAACAAATAGAAGGCTTCTCTGTTAAACCAACTGATAATGATGAAATTATAAACAACCAATTAGGGGATTCTACGTAAATAAGAAGACTTTTGTTTATGAGATTAATCAAAGATTGAACATCATGATACTACAAATCCAAATAATTAAGTTATGAAATTCAAAACCAATTAACTGGAAAAAAAAATTCAAATATCTATTATTAACACAAAGAAGCCATGAATTTGAATCTTAGTAAATAAAAACTCCGACTCAACTTCTATAAGTCTAAAACAAATTACGTAACACTTGTATCCTTTAAGAGGGTGTATTTAATTCTTTTATTTTCTTTTTGGAAGTCTTTGGAGTTGTTGTAGCTTGGTTTTGGAGGAGTACAATTTGATTTAAACACATTGGGATTGTTCGTTCACGCTTGTTTACGTTGAAAAGTTCTTTGGAAAATTTATTCTAGAGTCGACCCTTGTCTTCCTGGGAGTCGACATCACCTTGTTGCCTTGCTCTTAGTGCCTTTGCTGGTTTTTGGGGTCGACACCTGAGTTCCTAGGGTTGATCCTTCTCTTGCTAGTTTGTTCTGGGTGCATTCTGAAATAAAGGGTTGACACCACTGGTTCCAAGGGTCGACCCTTGTCCTCTGCACATATTAGTGTCTCAGCTTTACTTTCTGTAGGGTCGACACCTCTATTTGAAGGGCCGACCCCTATGAGTAAATTTCCAGATTTTTAATTCGGTTTTGGGCCCTACTTTTGGGGGTTTTGACTTATTATTTTCATTGACCTTGGGAGTATTATTCTATTATTACCTTGCTACTATAAATAGGCTTCAAACACTTGTTCATTTCACTTTTCCTCCTCTTTTCTCTTTCTACATTGTGAGTTCCTCTTCTCTCTCTCTCAAAACTCGAACTTTTTTCACTTAGATATTTAGATTTACTCGCCTAGAGTAATCTTTTCACTTTAGTCCTTTGAGAAAGATTGTAGATCTCGTCAAGGACTTCCCTTTGGTTCGAATAGTTTGTGGTTTCGTCACCGGTGATTTTTGGGTTGTCTTCTCTTCACTTCAAGAGGTAGGGGTTTCTAGTTCTCATTTAATACTCTCATTTATAGATAGATTTGTGGTATTTTCTTGTTATAAGTACAAAATTTATATTTTTTAGCATATTGTGATAAATCATGGTATTGAGAGTTTAGGGTTTGAAATGTTGGGGTTCACTTGTTGGGTTATGATTATGGGCTTATGAACTTGGGTGTATAATTAATATAAGAGTTGAAAAAAAAAATGTTTGGGTGAAAAACTTTAATCTCTCTTAAAACCCTAGTTTGGTACATGAAGATGATTGATGGTTTTGCCTAAAGTGAAAGTAAAATCATGAAATTGAGGTGTTAAATTGCACATATACAAGTTTAATTGAATTTTGAGAGTGTTTGGAAATTTATGTAAAAATTGCGATTGAACTCTTATTGTTGATCTTTTAAACTATGTCATAATATGAAACCAAATTTGGGTAAATGAATTGTTAATGGTATGGATGATATGAGATTTGTGATAAAACGATGAAGTGAATATTTAAGAATTTCATTGTGTTATGTTGAATTGCATTGAGTTATGTTAAATTGTGTTAAGTCTAAGTTGGGTTAAGATGAGTGTGAGTAATGATAAATGGGAGATTGTGAAATATGACGGTGTTACATGAAAGAATTGTATCAAAAAAATTAATGTTGGAGGTTTAATTTATAGCCTCGTGTAGTAATTGATAATCAATGTGTTGTGAAAATTGAATTTGAAGACTTGATAATAATATGGAAGAGTAAAGAAATAATTGGAACCCAAGAATTGTGAACAATTTAAAGATGAACCTTTATGCCTCTATGGATGTGCTGTTATATTTTTGTAACGAAAACAGTGAATAACTTGATGGATAATAGAAAAGGTGGTGGAACATAATGTGTACTTGTTATGTAAATGGAATTTTATCATATGATGGATGTGTTTTGAACTAATGTGTTACGAGAATAATAGAACGAATGTGTTATGGGAATAATGGATAATGTGTCGGCTTTGCCCACTAATCACAATGACGATTGACTCGAGAAAATTTATGGAATGTAATTTTGTTTCGGGGTTCGTTTCCCACCGTATTTTGAGTCGGCAAAGCGTGGCGCTTAAAATAGGTTCCGACTTCCTTCTTAAGTAGCGCCTAGTAAAACGTGTGGTATGTTGGGATATGTTGTGGTTCTACGTTCCTTCCAACTTGTGACCGATAAAGCATGAGGTTCCGTGTTCCTTCCGGCTTGTGATCGATAAAGCGTGAGGTTCCACATTCTTTCCAGCTTGTGACCGGTAAAGCGTGTGACTCGTGGAGATGACTTGTTAATGGATCCGGTATTTGATATGACATTAATTGAAAGAATGAAAAATGAAATGGTAATTGGATTAGAGGTTGGTGATGATGAACTCACTGGATTGCTTGTGACTATAAGGGAAGATTATGAGTTTTGTTTTGTAAATAATTGAGAAATTGAATTAAAAAGGGGTTTGTTATTCTTATGTTATGTTTGAACTCCAATTGATAATGTAAACGTTAATGTGATGTAATTATTAGACAAGTGGAAGTTAAGTGTATGAGGATCGTCTTTTTGAATATAAAGGAAACTTGGATTTTGGTGTTATGTAGTTATAGTAATTGGAAATAGTATAAGGGAAAAACGGAAATGAAACGAGGAATAGTAAAATGGAAATGAAATGAGGAATAATTTAGAATTGGGTTAATAAATTTAAGATGATGTTCTTTCTTAAGTGTACTTGTTTTCAAAGAGAATTTATGATTTCCTAATGATGAGAAACAATATTTATGGCAGGGAGTTTTCTTAAGTGTTCAAATGAAATTTTAAGAAAAAGATACTCTACGTATAATATTTTGAACTTACAAAACATCACCTTACTATATGGTATCACCCGACATGCATGATCATTTCTATCTATGTGATAGTTATTGTTTTAGAACTACGAGATTTCCTACTAGGCATTAGTGCTCACCCCTCGTTGTTTTATTTTTTTTCAGGAAGGGAAATTCGGATTCATTGGTTAAAGAGTTATGGAGTCCATGTATCTCTTGTGTGTAATCTTATAGTAGATGTGAAGGAAATGAATTTTTTACATTGATGTTTGTAATTATTTATTTGTAACTCTGTAGCGAAAGCTTGGCATGTATTATTGTTACTGTTGTATTCATTGAGAGAGAGAACAAGTATTATTATGTTTATATTACTCAAGGGTAATAGATATATATGTAAATAAAAAAAAATGGACCTAAATTAAAGGCTTTTGGTAATGTTTTCGAGTAATTAAAAATTTGGGGTGTAACAAATTAACTCATGAATTTACCTTTTATATCAATAACTCATGCCAATTAAACTATCTTAATAACTCAGTAAACCAAAATTTTATAGATATTGAATTTACATTTGGTTTATTGAATTTACTTTTTTGCTTACATTGGTAAAATTTTGAATTCCATGGAAATTGAATACATTTGTACCAATTCAATAAAACCAAAATTTGAATTGAGATAGGGAGTGGGAGTGAGTGGGAATCATTCCATTAATCTAAAAACACATGGGCTAAACTGGTGGTGTATGATGAGATTACAAATATACATTAAACATTGAGGAAAAAAACAAAGGTTTCACATTGTTTTCCTATGCATTTTGTTAGTTTCTTTAGATCAAAAATCAAATCATCTAATTCAAGCAATCAATCAAATCCACACATATATTATAGCGATCCTGGTTCTTCCTCCTTTGATTGTTTTATCCAGACTTAGGTTCGGTGGAGTTGGTTGTTGTATATGTCTTGTTGTCATCTTTTAATTCCATATATTTGAGTTTTAGGATGTGTTGGGCGTGTTTCGAACAGGTTGGTTAAGCCTTGGTTCCATTTCTTGTTGCCCAGTTTTTGGGTGGTCCGCTCAAGTGGATCCCTTCGCGCTCGAGCGGAGTTTGCACACTTCCAGCATTTTGTGCTGCTGCAAAAGTACTGCAGGTTTGTTTTTCACGCTCGAGCGGAGTTCCTTACGCTCGAGCGGGTCGCGCTCGAGCGGGCCTTTTACGCTCGAGCAGGTGTTCAATGTCTGTAAGAATACTGGAAGAGGTTAATCTACACTCAAGCAGGTTTCCCTTTGCGCTTGAGTGGGTGTGTTTTCCAGTTGTGTCTTGGCGCTCGAGCGGGTCCAGTTTTTGTGCTTGACGCTCGAGCGTCCTATTCTCCGCTCGAGCGGGCTAGTCGTATATCAAATGGCAGCTGGGTGATTTTAAATCACTTTTCACACTTTCTTTCTCTCTCTTACTTTTCAAAATCTCCATTGGAGAGCACCTCACTCTAAAACTCCAACTTCTCTCTAAGGTTTGATCTAGTAGGAGTGATCTTCTACCCTTGGTCCTTTGTAAAAAGTGTGGAGCTTGTTGAGGGCTACATTTTGATCTTAAAATATTGGGGTTTGGAGCACTTTCAAATTTCTTCATCTTCTCCTTTGAGCTCTGAATTTGAGGTAGGGATAACTACTCATTTTTATGGTCTTTGACATAAACTATTGGTCATTTTGATGCAATGTTGAAGTTGGGTAATTTTGGGTGTTAGGGTTTCAAAATGAATAAAGAGGGGTTTTGTTATTTTGACTCATATATGTGTATCTTGGGTCTTAAAATGATGGCATTGATATTGTTGATGATATATGGGACCTTTGGGTCATTGTAGTGAAAAATGGGGAGAAAGCCCTAAATTGTTGTATGAATTAATTTATATAATTAATTTGGAAATGTTATGGAAATAAGGATTTGAGTTGGAAATAATGAAATAGACTCATTATAAGAGGGAATGCTGGCGCTGGATTTATTAATCGTTCATTTATGAAATTGTTGTCAAATTATCTGTTGAAGCATTTATTTTCTGTTTATAAATAAATTGCTTTGGGCTATCGGTGGAGGATAGTCTTGAATGTTGTAGACCTTGCATGATGATTAGGTGAATTAAAACTAATCAATTGAATATGTCATTGAATATGACGGTCGGAATAATACATCAAATTTATGTATTGATTGGTTATGTATATGATTTGTGCTTATATACATTGTGTTGTGTGGGAGGAGATAGGGGATGTACTCCACGGTTTAGGAGGAGATAAGGGATGAACTCTTAAATCAGATATTATTCGGGAGGAGATAGGGGATGGACTCCATTGATATAGCAAATATGTGTATCTATTGAAGTATTGATACAGTGAATATGTGTATCTATTGTAAAGTTTGGAAGTGTTTTATGTGATATTGATACAGCAAATATGTGTATCTATTGTGAAGTATGGTAGTATTGTTGATATGAGCTGTGGTCTCATGGGAATTGTTTGGCCAGGTTCTGAGCTATATTTATGAATTGAAAACCGGTTAAGTAAAGGAAAGAGGAATGAAACATGGACATATTGGTCATGTAATTGAAATGGATTATGAAATGATTTATGTGGGTTAAACATTTATCAAATGCTAATATTTTAGTCTTTGCTCATATTATGTTTAGCATATCTCTACTGGGCGTTGGCTCACTCTATATGGGACATCATTTTCAGGTTCAGGTATTATGCCGCCTCCGAGGTCTTAGCTTGGATGGTTGTGGGAGTTGAAGACTCTCTTGTTTATTTTTGGTGATCATTTTGTGTATTACATGTAAATCAAGCCAAGGGCTTATTTTGTATTTTGAGTTAATACTCTCTTTTTTTGTAACCAAGTGTTGGCTTGGAAAGTTGTAAGCCCGTGGGGCATTTACTTTTGATGTCAATATGTAATACTTTTGTAATGAATACTCTAATGAATGAAATTATGCTATATTCTCTTATGTCTAAGCATGTCAAGATTGTATGATTTATGGGTTTATTTTTGAGGGCGTTACACATATTGATATAAAATTCTATACCTGCCAATATCAATAATATAAAATGTAAGCTAAAGATACACTGTTTTATGTCAATATCAATAACCAGCCAATCAATAATACCAAGAATAAAAAGATATTAGATTTCACAATAAACATAGTTAAATCATTACATTATGAAAAAAAAAATAGAATTTGAAAGTAGACTAACAAAAAGAAAGTTCTCTGTTAAACTGAGATCTAAGTATCGAAAAATGGAATACTGTAATAAATTTTAAAGAGAGAAGTAGAACCTCATGAGGAATGAACAAATATAGTCATATTGAACAGAGAGAGAGAGAGCTAGCCTATTGAGCATTGAGAAATTGATGATTAAGGTTAAGAAAATTCTCCCCTCCGATCTGTTGCCGCGATGTCACCGATTTGGACCCAACGATCTAGGATAACCCGTGCCTGAAGGCACTGCGAACATTATTATTTTTTTGATACCACACGTGCTACGAAATTCAGATCTAGGATCACCCAAATTTAAAACTTCACATAGAAAAAGGAACAAAAGATATAAAGAAAACTGAAATAAATAACTAATAAATTTCAAATCTTTTATTTCCTAATGAATTTATCATGAATGCAGGCTTCCCACCTTATTCACATAATTGGGGTGGTGTCTTCAAGAGTTCCTACCTCATTCTCTAACATATTTTCAAAATCAGCCTTGTTAAAGGAATAATTCAAATCAATCTAATAAAACATCAAATATCAATAGGAATAGTTCAAATCCTTCCAACTTTTTCATAGTTTCAACTAACTACTTATAAATTGATGAAATAAAACTAATCCAAGTTACTTTGAAGACTACCTTATTGTTGACACCAAAATATCATGGATGATACAACAAACCCAAGCTATTTTCACAACCAGCCGTGTTGAAATCTTAGAGGTCCTGAAAAAAGAAATGAATTCAGAAACAAACCATGAAAATAGTGCATCAAACTACATTGGTCTTTCTTAATCAAGAAACATAAAATTCATAACCATGATCAAATGAAAAGAGAGGGGAGGGGGGGAACTAAAGTCAAGTATATAAAAATTAAGAGATAACAATACTATAACATCTTCCTCCTTCAACCCACTAATAAATTATTCTTTTTCAATGTAACTCTAACATCCTGCACAATAGACACTAAATTTACACAAAAATCCATGTCAAGCATATGTGACTTCCACAAAAATATGCAAAGATACTAAATTAAATTGTTGCAAT
Organism: Camellia lanceoleosa; assembly: GCA_025200525.1. Classification (NCBI taxonomy): domain Eukaryota; kingdom Viridiplantae; phylum Streptophyta; class Magnoliopsida; order Ericales; family Theaceae; genus Camellia; species Camellia lanceoleosa. The sequence continues at coordinate 3,202,311 of CM045769.1, forward strand.
TAAATTTAGTAAATTTTAAAGGGCACTTCACAATCCACACTCAATCCACACTCAATAACCATCCACAAGGTCCAATCTTTTACATTGATAAGAGACTTTACAAAAATATTAGAAATCCATTGAAATACATATCAGTAGGAAGCTCTACAAAAGTGGTTAACATCAAGGATATACTTTACAAAATATTTGTCAACTTCGCAAGATGTATGCCATATAATATCTTCAACCTTGTTCTTTTACAAAAAGTACTTGGACGCCTTCAAACTTGTTCTCTATTACATTCTGAAATGTCCATGTATCAACTTTTGTGTACTTTTTCCGGTAAGGAGCATGAACAACAATCTAATATTTAAAAAACAATAACATTAGCATATTGAAACAATACGAAAAAATAGATATTGAAACAATATGGAGTAAGGATACCTTATTACAAATCCATTGGAGTAATGTAGTCTTATTTATCCTCTTGAGCTCCATAGCTTTTTCAACCCAATCCTACAAAAGTTTGACCTGATCATAATTTAAACAAAATTTAATTAAAATACACTTTACATTTATTTCATTCTTTCATCATTTGTATTCTTTTTTAAACTTTAGTTACTTCCCTCTTCTAATTGGAAAATTTTATGTATCTTTATAAAAGATCCTGTATAATTTTTTCTAGTGTATTGTTTTTTAAGGATGCATAATTTAGTTTGGAAATTAGTAATTGTTGGAAAATGGCTTTGTGAAACCTTATTTTTTGCTAACTTTGAGCATGAATTCAGGTAGGACCCAAGCGCTATTTTTGACATTTCTAAATGGGTTCATGTTTAATGCCACATAGTGAATAACATCATATATTTGGTTACTCAAAATCATTTCCGGATGAATGAGAATTCAAATCGCATTTTCGGGTTCGTGGATATGGCTTTAGGTGGGTTTCCTACACATTTGTGAAATATGCTTGTCTCACATTGGAAAGGCTTAAGGATTTATATGGGTATATAAACTCTAGCTTGGGATACGTGGGATGGGTCCCAAAGAGTACCCAAGTTTGTGAAAGGGTGAGGTTATGGGTAAAGTGGGCTAGACTCATTGGACCGAAAACAAAAAGCACACGCGCACGCCATTGCCAGCAGTCGGTTGGGCTTGGGCTTGAGCACGGATGCGAGATTGGGTTAGGCTTGTCTAATCCAATACTTATCTTTTTGGGCCAAAAATATTTGTATTTTATTTTATTTTTTTTTAATTTTGGTTTCAAAATTCAAAATAAATTGGTCCAGATTTTTTCCTCCACCCAAACAAGTTTAAAACTCCACTCGAATAGGTTCATACCTGTTGAAATTCAAACCGAACAAATATGTTTCTGTCCAAAAAGGTTTCCTACCTGTTGAATCTATCCGAATAGGTTTCTATCTATTGAAACTTGTTATGAAAAGCCACCAATTTTCCTATAAATAGCCTGCCATTCCAGCAATTCTTGGGATCGAAATTTTCCTAACATTTCTTCCTTTCTTCTTCTATTCGTCCTCCTATGCTCTTGCATCTATCTAGTATTTAGTTTCTAAGAAGAAAAAAAGAGAGTTACAACATTGTTTGGTTCGCCAGACTTGATTTTGTAGTACTGCAAATAAAGTAGTAGTCGTTGCATCTTGGGAAGTAGATGTCGTTAAATCTCAAAGCATTGGAGCGAGGGCGAAATCTACCTTAAGGAAATTGTGTCCAACACAAGCCTCGACTTATATTTTCTGTAAGCATTAAATTCAGAATTTAATTTATTAAATTATTTTTTGGATTATTTATTTTTATTTTGTTGTTTATTTTATTTAGTCGATTAATTTACACGCACACACACACATTCACTGTAAGAATAACAATCTTAAAGTAGATTTCTGTTTTTTTATTTGTGTGTTAGATAGACGAATATTTTGTTTTGAGAAATTAAATAGTAGTCATATACTGTTTAATAATTTCTTTGATAACATTGTAGTCATATATTGTTTGTCATTGAAATTTTTTTACAAAATATTATTCTGTATATTTTGTGTGTAAATTCTATTCTGCATAATTTTGTGATTGGTGCATTATTATTTCGTCAGAAATATGACTATTGAAACAAACAGTATTGAGACTATTCTTACTCCGACCCTCACACCCATTGTGCCAATGATGACTCCGGCAGTACCGATAAATCATGGGGTGAAGTCAGAAAAATTCAATGGAAATGGTTTTAAAAGATGATAACAAAAAATGATGTTTTATCTTACAATATTGAATTTGGCTCGCTTCACTCATGAAAAAGCTTCGGCACTGAACGAGGAAGAAATTGACCGGCAAGTGGTTGTCGCAGTCGATGCATGGAAACATGGTAATTTTTTGTGTCAAAATTATATCCTCAATGGATTGGACAATACACTGTACAATGTGTATAATGTCAAAAGCACTGCAAAAGAACTGTGGGAATCTCTAGATCATAAGTATAAAACAGAGGATGCTGCTACAAAGAAATTTGTTGTTGGCCATTTTCTAGATTTTAAAATGATAGATTCCAAGATGGTTATTAGTCAGGTTCAAAGTCTCCAATTAATTCTTCATGACATACATGCAGAAAGGATGGCTCTCGGTGAATCTTTTCAAGTAGCAGCAATTATTGAAAAATTACTACCATCCTGGAAAGAATTCAAGAATTATTTAAAGCATAAGCGCAAGGAGATGAAATTGGAGGAACTAATAGTGTGGCTCAAAATTGAGGAAGAACCGTGGTTCCAACAAGAAGTCAAGAAACCATATCATGCAAGCTAAAGCAAATGTTGTAGAACATGGACAAGGGTCAAAATTCAACCAGAAGAAGCGGAAGCATGATGGCAATGGTCCCAAACAAGGATCTACTAGTAAGATCAACAAAGGGATTAACAACGGGTTCAATAAGAGGTTCAAAGGCAAGTGTTTTGTGTGTGGCAAAAATGGACATCACACTAAGGATTGTCACGTTCGTAAGGACGAAGGGAGTTCAAGCAAAAAGCCAGCACAAGCCAACATAGCCGAGGATTTTTATCTTTCTGATAGAGTGGCAGACATTAATCTTGCTGCAATAGTCTCTGAGACAAATTTGGTAGGTAATCCCAAGGAGTGGTGGGTGGATACTGGAGCAACCCTCCATATTTGTGCAGATAAGAAGATGTCCACAACCTATAAAGTGGTAGAAAATGGGGAGCAACTTTTGATGAGAAACTCTTTCACATCAACTGTAGAAGGACAAAGAAAGATTGTACTAAAAATGACATCGGGGAAAGAACTCACACTTAACAATGTACTACATGTGCCAGAAATTCGCAAGAATTTGATTTCTGGGGCATTGTTAATCAAGAATGGGTTTAGATTAGTCTTTCAATCTGACAAGGTTGTACTCTCCAAGAGTGGAATGTATGTGGGGCGAGGTTACATGAGTGATGGGCTTTTTAAGCTCAATGTATTAATTGTTGTACCAAATTTGGCTATTAATAATAAGAACACATCTTCTACTTATATTGCTGAGTCTTCTTTTTTATGGCATGGTAGATTAAGATATGTTAATTTTAATTCTTTGTATAAACTTATTTCTTTAGAATGTTTGCCAAACTTAGAGTTTAATCCTAATCATAAATGTGAGATTTGTGTTGAGGCAAAACTCACTAAAGCATCATTTAATAAAGTAGAAAGAAGTACTGAACCTCTAAGTTTAATTCACACAAATATTTGTGATTTAAAATTTGTTCAAACTAGAGGAGGCAAAAAGTACTTTATTACTTTTATTGATGATTGCACTCAATATTGCTATGTTTACTTATTGAGAAGTAAAGATGAAGCCTTAGAAACTTTAAACAATATAAACTTAAAAATAACCATACCACTTGTGCATTTTTTATTCGCTTTCTTGAGTAGTTTTCCTTTCCTTTCCTTTTCCTTTAAGATTCTCATTTTCGTTTGCCCTTACCTTTGCCTTTGCCTTGCAAAAAATAAGCAAAAATTATTAAGGAAAAATATGAGAAGCAAATAAATTTGATTAGTGGGCTTACCTCACTAACACAGAGGACATTAAAGTCCTGTTCATTATGGATCACAACACTGACATTTCTATTTTGAAGAAACTGAATCTATGTATATATAGAAATGCATTTGAAAGGTAAAAGAAAAATTATATTAAGGAACGTAGATTAAAAAGGAGTATAGAGAGCTAATATTATTGTTTTCTCTAACATATCATCCACCTATAAAGAATAATACAAAAGCATTTGATTATGACAAAAATTATAAATAATAAGTAAGAAATTAAGTCTCGATTCATAAACTATAAACTAAACATACATAACCAAAAATATGAATATTGTCCATGATTTGAATTAAAATGAACTCCAAGGTTATTGAAGAAGTTGAAACACCACAAACCTATAGTGAAGAAATAAGTTAATTGTTCCATAAGTTAAGTAATTGTTTTTAAATAACAATAGGCTATACAATGACTATTCGATTATCTAATTGTGCCATAAGTTAAGTACAATGGGCCATTTCTTTCTCACTATAATTCTTATTTTTAACAATCAAATAAAAATAAAAGATCAAAGAACATTGTTTTTCATGTTAAAAAAGGAAACCCAATTAACACATTTATCAAAATCACCCAAATCATTTATCAGAACAGTAATCAAGTGACTTCAATCTCATTTATGCTTTATTTGGTTCACTGGAATGAGATGAAATGAAATGAAATGGTTATTCCTTACACTTCAAGCTGATAAGTTCGTTTGGTCTGCCACAAAATTAGGTGACTTCCCAAGATTGCCACTATGGAATAAATATATTATACATATATGTATATGTACATATCTTGATTAGAAAATAATAACTATTGTAAATTTAAACAAAAGTTCCATCAAGAATAAAAAAATAGAGCTTCCTTGGCTAGGGAAAAAGAATAAAAGACATGAAAGAGAATATGCTCAGACTTAACCATTCAAAAATCCATGCATAACACAATCCTAGTGAAACATAACATGACTAAAGATATAAAGGAAGACATCAGGGAAAGATAACCTGTTTGTGGGTAAATGTTAGCACTAATTTACATAACCTGTTTGTGGGTAAATGTCATAACACAATCCTAGTGTATAATTAACACCAATTCAAAAATCCTAGGGAAAGAGAATGTCAGCACCAATTCAAAAATTCATGCATAACACTTGTTTGTGGGTAAATGTTAGCAACAATTTACAAAACTCATCCATGTCATAATGGGTATAATTAACCACTAATCAGGGAAAGATCCATCTAAAATGCTCAAAAATCTTTGGGTTCTTAAAATTTGATTATCAAGGAAGTACTCTGCTTTGGTTAATCAAAAGTTTCTGAAACTTCAAATATGCTCAACTTCTCTTACCATACAAACCAACCCAAATTAAAAACCCACTTTACATATAAAACCTATATAGTTCTCTCTCTCTCTAATTCTCCACCACATTATTATATTTGTATGTATAGATGAATGTATGTACTGTTGGAAAATTTGGTTTTATAAGGCTTATTTTGGGCCAACTTTGAGCTCAAAATTGAGTGGGCCCCAAACGTCTTTTGAGGTGGGTCCGAAGAAGTGACGTGTTTCTTGCCTCATGGCAAGTCATATGGTGAAGATGGTTCGTCAAAACTATTTATGAGTGAATGGGAACTTGAAGTCATTTTCGGGTTCGTGAATGGACATTTAAAGAATTAAATGTGGGTTTCCTTGTATGGGTTGTCCCACATTGAAACCTCAAGAGAGTTTGTGTATGTATATAAACTCTAGGTGGGAACACTTGGGTTAAGCCCCAAGGGGAACCCCAAGTTTGTAGAAAGGAGAAGTTATGGACAAATGGAACCTTGGCTCAAACAACCACGCACGAGCGTACGTGCCGTCGTTGCCGTCCATCCGACTGGCCGGTCGAGCCGTGTCGGGCGCAGGTGTGGGTTGTGGGTCGGGTCGGTTCTAACTTTAATTTTTTGGAGAAAATTTATTTGAATTTTCAACGAAATTAATTCAAATTTTGTGCCAAATTTGAGTTTAATTTTTTTGTCCATTGTTACCTCTTCCAATCCAATTTTTCCAAATAGGTTAAACAGTCCAAACAGTTTTCAGACCTGTTGGAACTCGAATAGATTCAAAATCTAGACAACTTATTTAACTGCAGTAGTTCCAGCAGTTATCTATTTGAAATTCAAACTGTATCTGTTTGAAACAGTGCACTTATTCCATATCTGTTCCACTTTGAATTCAACACTTGTTTGGGTCTATAAAACCAGATATGTTCTAGCGTTTTTGGAGATCCAAAATTCCTCATTTTCTTTCTAATTTTGCTCTTTTGCATATATTATTCTTCATATTATTTTAGGAAAAAAATTCAGAGAGTAAGAACACAGGTTTTTTGTTTGTTGAACGAATTGTTTGGAGTGCTACTACAATTTGTGAAGATCATTGTATCCTAGGAGATAGACACCATAAGTCCGTAAGCACCATAGCAGGGCGAATCTGTCTTAAGGACAGAGTGTTACACACTCGACTTGATATTTTTATTATTCATTCGGTTTGGTAAAATAAATTCGGTGCGTTATTTATTTTATTTGTTTGATTTAGTTTCAATTTGTTTATTGTACATAGAAGATTGTTCCTACAATCTTAAGACAGGGTCGAATTATTCTATTCATACAGAATTTTTCATTTATTTCCTTTCTTCTTTCCTTTTCTTACAGAAATTATTTTCTATGATTTTACAAAATAATATTCTGGTTGGAAAACAAATAGTAGTAATATATTGTTTGACAGATAGTAGTAATATACTATCTATTTTCTTTGACAACTAGTAGTAATATACTGGTGTTATTAACAATTCAAAATATTTATTTGTGAAGTTTGTCAGAAATTTATTTTGATTTTCATAAATAATTTCTGAGTGTTCATTAATTAAAATTATGTTTCAATATTTTAATCATTGAAGTGTTACAGAAATTTAATTTTCTGTGTGGAACTAATTTGGTTAACTAAATTTTATTTTTTTTTAAATTAATTAAAAATAAAAGTTACAATCTTGTTTCTTTTATTTTTACAGAATTTAATTCTGTAAATTTGGATTAATTTTCTGTGTAGTATAAAATTCTAATTATAATTTTGTTTTATAATTTAGAATTCACGGCTACTAAAACAAATGCTTAAACGAGTACTGGTATAGTGGCTGCAATTGCGCCAACCCCCTCTTCTGTTGTGACAGTACCGGTAAATCACGGTGAAAAGCCAGAAAAGTTCTCAGGAACTGATTTTAAAAGATGGCAGCAGAAAATGCTGTTCTATCTTACAACTCTGAACCTGGCTCGTTTTCTCCGTGAGAATGCTCCTACTCTGAATGAGGATGAAATTGACTAGCAAGTGGTTGCTGTGGTCGATGCCTGGAAACATGCTGATTTCCTTTGTCGAAACTACATCTTGAACGGACTTGACAACACATTATACAACGTCTAAAGTCCTATCAAGACAGCAAAGGAACTTTGGGAGTCTTTAGAGAAAAAATACAAAATAGAGGATGCTGGCTCAAAAAAATTTGTGGTTGGCAAATTCTTGGACATTGTGATGGTTGATTCTAAGAATGTGATCAGCTAAGTTCAAGATCTCTAACTCATTCTGAATGACATTCACGCAGAAGGCATGTCTCTCAGTGAATCCTTCCAAGTTGCAGCCTTAATTGAAAATTTACCGCAAGGCTGGAAGAAATTTAAGAACTACCTTAAATACAAGCTCAAATAAATGTCTTTAGAAGAATTGATTGTGCGTTTGAGGATTGAGGAGGACAATCGCAATTCTGAAAAATGGGCTGGTAAGCATCCTATGGAGTCTAAGGCAAATGTGGTGGAACATGCTCCAAAAGCAAAGAAATGGAAGTTTTCTGGAGAAAGTTCATCACAAGGTTCTAAAGGAGGGGAAACTAAAAAGTACAAGTTTAATGGCAAGTGTTACATCTGTGACAAAGAAGGACATTGGGCCAAAGATTGTCGTAGCAAAGGCAAAAGCAAAAGAAGAACAAGCAAGAAGCCTGCTCAAGCCCACATAACCAAAATGGACAAAATTTCTAATGGTGTTGATGACATAAATCTTTTTGTAGTTGTTTCCGAGACAAACCTTGTCGGAAATCCTAAAGAATGGTGGGTGGACACTGGTGCTACTTGCCACATTTGTGCCGACAAAAAGATGTTCACATCTTATTCTACAGTGGACAATGGTGAACAAATTTTTATGGGCAACTCCTCAACTTCCAAAGTTGAAAGACAATAGAAGATTGTTCTAAAGATGACATCTGGAAAGGAACTCACTCTCAATAATGTGCTGTATGTACCGGACATTCGCAAGAATCTTGTTTCCGGATCTTTGTTGAGTAAAAATAGGTTTAGGCTAGTTTTTGAAAGTGACAAATTTGTACTTACTAAGAATGGGATGTATGTAGGAAAGGGTTACATGTCTGATGGCCTTTTCAAGATGAATGTAATAACTGTTGTACCCTCTGTTATTAATAAAAATACATCTTTTTCTTACTTGCTTAAGTCTTCAAATTTATGGCATGGTAGACTTGGACATGTTAATTATGAATCTTTGTGTAGATTAATTAATATGGAATGTTTACCTAGATTTGACATTGATTCACATCATAAATGTGAAATTTGCGTAGAAGCAAAATTATCCAAAACTCATTTCCATTCAATTAATAGAAGTACGGAACCACTTGAATTAATTCATAGTGACATTTGTGATTTTAAATCAATTCAAACAAGAGGTGGGAAAAAGTATTTTATCACTTTTATAGATGTTTGTACTAGATATAGTTATGTTTATTTAATTTGAACCAAGGATGAAACTTTGGAAACTTTCATTCAATATAAGAATGAAGTTGAAAATAAACTTGATAAAAAAATCAAGAAACTAAGAAGTGATAAAGGTGGTGAATATGAATCACCTATTGGTGAGTTTTGTAAAGAACATAGAATAATTCATCAAACTACCGCTCCTTACTCATCTCAGCAAAATAGAATTGCTGAAAGGAAAAATAGAACTTTAAAAGAAATGATAAATGTCATGTTAATAAGTTCTGGATTCCCTCAGAACTTGTAGAGGAAAGCAATATTTTCTGCTAATTATATTTTAAATAAAGTACCCCAAAAGAAAGTAAATCAAACACCTTATGAATTGTGGCATGGGAGAGTACTATCCTACAAATACTTAAAAGTGTGGAGGCGTTTGGCTAAAGTGGCCATTCCTAGTCCTAAAAAGACTAAGATAAGTCTTAAAACCATTAATTGCATTTTCATTGGTTATGCCAAAAATAGTAATGCATATCGGTTTTTGATTCATAAACCAGAACATTTTGAAATGCATATAAACACTATTATTGAATCTCGGAATGCATCTTTCTTTGAACATGTGTTTCCGAAAAAGATTGGACAAGAGACTAGTAATAATAAAAGATCTCATGATGCTATTACTAGTCAGGATCAAGAACATGATCAAGAACAAGAACGAGAACAAAAACAAGAACAAGAGATAGATCAAGATGAGAAAAAAGAACCTAGGCGTAGTAAACATGCTAGAACCTCAAAATCTTTTGGTCTAGATTTTCTAAATTTTTTGTTAGAAAATGAGCCTTTAACTTTAAAAGAAGCTATGTCCAGTCTTGAAGCTCTTTTATGGAAAGAAGCTGTCAATAGTGAAGTTGAATCCATCCTACAAAATCACACTTAGGAATTAGTGGATTTCCTACCAGGTTGTAAACCTCTTGGGTACAAGTGGATTTTTAAAAGAAAAATGAAAGCGGATGGATCAATTGACAAATACAAGGCAAGACTTGTGGTCAAATGTTTTAAACCAAAAGAAGGTCTTGATTACTTTGACACATACTCACCGGTTACTAGAATAACATTCATTAGAATGCTAATTGCTATTGCATCGTTGTACAAACTAGAAATTTATCAAATGGATGTGAAAATCGCTTTCTTAAATGGTGAGTTAGATAAAGAAATTTACATGGAATAACTAGAAGGTTTTTCTGTTCCAAGCAAAGAAAAGAAAGTGTGTAAATTGGTTAAATCATTATATGGTTTAAAACAAAGGCCAAAACAATGGCATGAGAAATTTGACAATGCAATGATGTCAAATAGATTTAAAATTAATGTGTGACAAATGTGTTTATATTAAAAACACAGACAAAGGTTATGTCATTGTATGTCTTTATGTTAATGATATGCTCATCATAGGTAGTAATAGTGATATGATTAAAACTACCAAGAAAATGTTGAATAAATATTTTGACATGAAGGACATGGGCATTACTGATGTATTGGTATGAAAATTACCAAAACATCAGAAAGTAATTTGGTATGAAAATTATTCATGTATTGGTATGCATTGTCACAATCTCATTACATTGAGAAAATACTTGACAAATTTAGCAAAGATGATGATCATCTTGCTAGAACACCTGTGGACGTTAATTTGTTTCTTTCTAAGAATGTATACGAAAGTATTTCTCAATTAGAGTATGCCCAAATTATTGGAAGCTTAATGTACTTGATGAACTGCACTCGCCTAGATATAGCTTATGCAGTAAGTAAATTAAGTAGATATACGAGTAATCCAGGAGTAGAATACTGGAAAGCTATTATAAGTATTCTTAGATATCTCTGATTTACTCATAACATTGGACTTAATTATACTAGATATCCAGCAGTACTTGAAGAATACTGTGATGCAAATTAGATATCAAATACTAGAGACTCAAAGTCCACCAGTGGGTATATCTTTACTCTTGGTGGGGCGACTGTATCTTGAAAATCTTCCAAACAGACTTGCATTGCTAGGTCCACTATGAAATTAGAATTCATAGCTTTAGATAAAGTTGAGGAAGAAGCAAAATGACTTCGCCACTTCCTTGAAGATATTCCAATGTAGCCAAAACCGGTGCCTACTACATGCATATATTGTGATCGTCAATCAGCAATTGGTAGAGCACAAAATCATATGTATAACGATAAGTCGCGACACATTCGTCGTCGACATAACACCGTGAGACAACTACTCTCTAATAGAATTATTTTCATTGATTATGTGAAGTCTAAAGACAACATAGTGGATCCACTAACCAAAGGGTTAGCAAGAGAGCTAGTTGAAAATTCATCGAGGGGAATGGGACTTAAGCCTATTAAATAAGAGTTACCACAACGGCAACCCAACCTAGTTGACTAGAGATCCCAAGATCTAGATTCAAAGGGACAACCGAGTTATGTATGACTCAAAAGGATCACTGGGAAGTCAAACTCCTACCCATTTCTATGATGAAATAGTGATGTCTGCAGCGCTTTAGGTTAAGTAATACTTTTAATGATTCTTATATCTAGGTAAACCTAGTAGAGTATGGTAGGATACTCTTCATAAGAATCACCTATATGAGTGTGAATTGGGCCGGTTCTATGAGATTTGTGAAGGGCTATAATTCTCTAGAGCACTCATGAAAGACCAGGTTGTTCAAGGCCAAAATGAACACAATAGTAAGAACTAAACTGTGTCTGGGGATATACTGTGTGAGTTCTATTGTCTTGGTTTACACAAACGGCTGAACAGTTCAAGACATCATGTTCACTGGTTAGCTAGTAAATCCAATAGTATCTCACAAGGGAATGTTCAAAGCCAAAAGCTACCTATCCTTTGCAGAATATTTCTAATTTCTGTACCCTCTATAATTAGATCATGTCGTTACATTTTCTCTCCATCAAATTCCATTCATGGGGGAGATTGTTGGAAATTTTGGTTTTATAAGGCTTATTTTGGGCCAATTTTGAGCCTAAAATTGAGTGGGCCCCAGACGTCTTTTGTGGTGGGTCCGAAGAGGTGACGTGTTCCTTACCACATGGCAAGTCACACGGTGAAGACGGTTCGTCAAAACCATTTATGAGTAAATGGGAACTTGATGTCATTTTTGGGTTTGTGGAATGGACATTTAAAGAATTAAATGTGAGTTTCCTTATATGGGTTGTCCCACATTGAAACCTTAAGAGAGTTTGTGAATGTATATAAACTCTAGGTGGCAACACTTGGGTTGGGCCCCAAGGGGCACCCCAAGTTTATAGAAGGGAGGAGTTATAGACAAATGGAACCTTAGCTCAAACCATCACACATGCGCGCGCACCGTCGCCATCTATCCGGCCGACCGAGCCGTGCTGGGTGTGGGTTGTGGGTCAGGTCGGTTCTAACTTTAATTTTTTGGAGAAAATTTATTTGAATTCTCAACGAAATTAATTCAAATTTTGTGCCAAATTTGAATTTAATTTTTTTGTCCATTGTTACCTGTTCCAGTCCAATTTTTCCAAACAGGTTAAACAATCCAAATAGTTTTCAGACCTGTTGGAACCCAAACAGATTCAAAATCTGGACAGTTTATTTAACTGCAGTAGTTCCAGCAGTTATCTATTTGAAATTCAAACTGTATCTATTTGAAACAGTTCACCTATTCCATATCTGTTCCAGTTTGAATTTAGCACCTGTTCGGGTCTATAAAACCAGATCTGTTCTAGCATTTTTGGAGATCCGAAATTCTTCATTTTTATTTTAATTTTGCTCATTTGCATATATTATTCTTCATATTATTCTAGGGACAAAATTCAGAGAGTAAGAACCCAGGTTTTTGTTTGCCGAACAAATTGTTTGGAGTGCTACTACAATTGGTGAAAATCATTGTATCCTGGGAGATAGACGTCATACGTCCGTAAGCACCATAGCGGGGCGAATCTGTCTTAAGGACAGAGTATCACACACTCGACTTGATCTTTTTATTATTCATTCGGTTCGGTAAAATAGATTTGGTACGTTATTTATTTTATTTGTTTGATTTAGTTTCAATTTATTTATTGTACACAGAAGATTGTTCCTAGATGTACGTACGTACATATGTATGAGGGTGATGTATCTATCTAGATAGTTAAAATTTTCAATGCTATCTATCCCATTTTATTTGAGTCTTTAAAGATGTAGAAATCAATAGCAATAACAACTCAAGTCAAACACTTTACCAGAAACACATCTAGAATTTTAAACATTTCCTTAATTCTCTAGTAGACAAAACCCATCTAGAATTTCAAACATTTCAAACACATCTAGTACTGTAACATTTCAAACACATCCAATACTGTAACCCATATGAAAAATAATTCAAATTTTGAACAATTTAAACTAAACAATCAACCAAAATTTCCCAAAATTTAAGCAATTTTTTAATTAAAAAAACACTAAAATTCTGAAACCCATTTCAAAAAGAACATATCAAAACCCATTACCAAACTCAAGCAAGAACCAAAAATACACATAGAGTCCAAAATCTCTAAAACCTAATAAAAATCCTCAAAAATTCAACCAAAACCCATGAACAATACTGTAACCCAAATCCAAGAGGAGAGAAACCCACAAAAATATCATGGATTGCAAATTTGTAAGTTATAGTTTACCTCTGAATGGTTGCGATGTCGTCGCAAGACAATAGATGTCACGACCAAAATCCGCCCATATAGGTTTAATGTCGTAACTGGCCAGTAATCCATGAGATTATCTACGGCCTTAGTCAGAAATCAAATCATATTTAATAATGGGGCCAAAATAAAGAAGCAAAATTTGCAAAGATGGTCCAATGAGCTGTGCATACATGGTATAACAAAACTTTTCTTACTTATGCTATAACTTATACCATAAAAACATTTAATATATATATATATCCAGGATCATTTTAAATTCAGTCTTAACAAAAACCATGGTTATATACAGCTTGGTCACATATGAAGACAAAAGAACAAAGGAAAAGCAAAACAAAAGTAAGGCCTTCTGCTTGAGGTGACCTTGGTTGACTTCCAAAAACTTGGTACTCTTGCATACTTTCAGTTAGGGTGGAGCAGGACATTCCTTTGCTCACCTAGATATATATATATATATATAAATAAAGAGTGAGCTAACGCCTAATGAATAATACCAGAGTAAAGGAGTTCATGAATGAGATTCATCAAATCATAATTCATAAACTACGGTTATTGATCAATATCAAAGTAAAACGACCTTAGGTCCAATATATCATATCCAAATACAAAACGACCTCGGGTCCAATTTGTATATGAAACGACCTTGGGTCCATCATATGTAAAATGACCTTGGGTCCAATTCATACACAAAACGACATTTGGTCCATCATATGCAAAACTTCCTTAGGTCTATCATATGTAAAACGACCTTGGGTCCAATTCATACACAAAACGACCTTTGGTCCATCATATGCAAAATGACCTTGGGTCCAATTCATATACACATTTATGCACACTTTTAGATCATGATCATGTTGACATTCATCTTCGTATTCAAAACGACCTTAGGTCCAATCGATCCTTTTTTAAAATGGCCTTCGGTCCATTTAACAGCCATACAAAATGGCCTCAGGCCCATTTAACAGACATACAAAACGGCCTTAGGCCCAGTCTATATCCTCATCGAATAAACCGAACAGCCTTGGGCCCATTTCATATTCATACGTCAATCACCTCGCATATTTCATTTCGAATTAAGCAGATAAAATACTCATTCACAGTGCCAATTCAGAAGTTTAGAAGCTTACCACATAGGTAACATTCAGAAAATAATGCATGCACAAAGATATCTTTATTAAGATATTACTCACAGTGTTTCGGTGCTTGATTCGTCCTTGCACTTGACCCTACATAATTCATAACACATTGGGTCATAAAAAAATTCAATCCGTTCTTCAGTTTACTTAACTTTCTTAGGCTTCTTTCGTTTCCTTTAATTCATTTAGGATGCTCAATGTGTGCCCAAGAATACTCAGAAATGAAAGAGAATGGAAATTGGAACATAAAATAATTTTTCAAAAGTTTCTGAAACAGGGCACTCCGCTTGAGCGTAGCTTTGGTTGCTCGAGTGGTCTGCAAGACTTTGTAAAAGTTTTGGTTGCATGATTTTTACACTCGAGCGAGATTTCTGCCGCTCGAACGCTGCATCTTACCAAACAGGGTTCGCTCGAGGGCAAGGTTTGCTGCTCGAGCTACCGTGCAAATCTCTACAAAACTTCTGGGAGCTTGATTTTTATGCTCGAGTGACACTTTCTTTGCTCGAGCGGACAGGTCAAGTTCTAGAATTTCCAGAATTGTGTTTGAGCTTCAAATACACCTTCAAAGGTCCAATTTCATACTAAACTCACTCAAATATGCAAGAACACTCCCAAATACATATATTTGAAGATGACTTCAACCATAGTTCAAAATTCCATGGATTTAACAAACTTTGAACCAAAAACTTTATATAATTATAATCCATGTTCTTTATCATGCAATTACAAGCTTCAAGGCTTTTAAAACTTAACAATTCATGCATGCATGTGTTAAACAACCCTTAATTTAACATGATTATTAAGGTTTACGCTCAAACATGAGAAATCACTATGAATCCCTGCATGCATATTTATATTAATCTCAAATTCATCCATTTAAGCTTAATTCATGTATTTAACTTCATATATACTTTTAATTCACATAATTATAAACAACCCTTAATTTAACATGATTATTAAGGTTTACGCTCAAACATGAGAAATCACTATGAATCCCTGCATGCATATTTATATTAATCTCAAATTCATCCATTTAAGCTTAATTCATGTATTTAACTTCATATATACTTTTAATTCACATAATTACAAACTCTAACTCATGAATTAAGAGTTAATTACTCACCTAGAAGCTTCAATCTTCCAAATTCTAGCTAGTTCTAGAGTCTAGCTCTTCAATTCTCCAAGCTTTGAGCTAAAATCTTCAAATTGTATTCTCTCTTTCTCTCTCTCTAGAGTGTATTTTCAGATCTCTTTGAGCTCATAATATGAGCTTGAATGTGTTTAGCCCATATATATACCAGGTGATTAGTTTAAACTAATCAAACTCACTTAAGGTTAATGAACCACACTTAATTTAATATAATTATTTTGATCCGAATCAATTTTTAATTAAATCTCACCATAGGCTCTAAAAATCATGCTAATCACAATAATATAGTTAATTTCAATTTATGTAGCCTCTACGATCTTCAATTTTAGATTATAGCAAAAAAACAAACAGATTTCTCTACGGTAGACAAATGTGAATTCAAAACTACATATAATCGTATATTTAGCATCTAAATTCACATCAAGCACATAATCACAAGTATAATAAACAATTAATAGTATATCACAGAATAGGGTTATTACAAGAGAGGCGAAACAAGAGGGCGAAACAAGAGAGTCGATGGTCGGTGGTCGAGAGAAGAGAGGACATCAAAAGACAATGAGAGGAGGGAGGTGGAAGGTAGTTGGTGAGTGACGGTGTCATCGTGAGAGGAGAGGAAAAGAGAGAAGAACGTATGAAAGATAGAGGATTTCTCTAAAATAAGAAAGATGGAGAATTTGGGCAGAGATGAAAGATAAGAGAGAAAAAGCAGATAAAATGTTCTTGTACAATATTTTCAAACTCTGCCTTGTTTTCAAACTCAACCATTATCTGATGGTGCATATTTTGACGAATAGACAAAAGTCCCATCAAAAATAAAAAAACAAAGCTTCCTTGATATATAGATATATATCATATACCAGTCTCTTACTCTTAATCCTCACACATATCACATATCTCTCTCTACCCATTTCATTCTCTCTCTACCTGTATAAACTCTAAGTCGATGGCGGTGGATCATCCTCACTCTCCCCTTTGGCACCACCGCCGGAAGAAGTCTCCACTACCGCACAACTTCCAATCTCTGCACAGATCTTCTAGCCACGGGGTCCAAAATGGAGTCGTCTTCTCCATTTACACTGTTTTGGCTGGTGCTTTGTTTTCGTTGGACTATTCAACTTGTCCGACAGACTAGAATAGATTTGGACTTCGAATGCCACTCTTTCTCTAAGCTCCTTGTCGGCAACTGTTTACGGCCACAGATCGATCTTTCCACTACTGGTGATAGCAGATTCTTTGGTTAGGATTTGTGTACATATTTGCACAGTGCTTCACTTCAAGCATATATGACAATTGAGAAAATCTTTTTCTATTTGTCTTTGCTTCATGCCAAATTGTTATTGGTTTCAAAGTGTAGCTTTAGAAATTGTTGTGGAGGTCCATGAGTTTGATAGATCCGCCGTTGATCACTGGATTTGGTGTTGATGATGATATAAATAAATAGCTATATAGATACATATAAGAGGTTGTGATGATAATATTTCTCTTTTGAGTTTGTTCAAATGATAGAGAATTTTTACCTATTTCAATGGCGGGGCAACAATGAAGGCTCTCTATTAGGATGCAACTGTTGTTGCAACCATGATGGGAATACTTTCTCTTCTCTAATCCAAACACAAATCCAAGCCTCAATTTTCTCATCAATCTTCCACATACATGAATATATATATCTAACTAAATACATGAGTACCATTTAATTTTGAACAGATAGATTCGATCAAGGCCACTGTACAGATTGATTCAATTTTTGTAGTTGCTGATTTGTTGTTGGAGTTTTTTTTTGGTTGAAATTTGAACAGATATAGATCTGTTAGACAGATTTGATCAAATTCATATATTTGTGACATCTCTATGTATGTATGTATGTATGAAAATTTGAACAAATATAGATAAAAAAAATTGAACAAATATAAATATTTGAACAGATAATTTTATTGAATAGATAAAAAAGTTAAACAGATAAAAAACTTTAAACAGATAAAATATTTGAACAGATAAATTTAAACAAATAAGTGAAAAAAATAAACAGACAATAAATTTTAGATAGATATTTGAATAGATAAGGAATTTTAGCATATAAAAATTCCAACAGATAGAGAGAAACTCAAAGATTTTAAATAGATATAGAGAGAAACTCATAGATTTTGAACAAACAGGGTAAAAAAGTTGAACAGATAAGAAAAAATGAACAGATAGGAAAAAAAATTTAATACATAGTCAAACATAAGTCAAATAGATATATATAAAAAAAAAAAGTCAACAAATAAATTAAGGGGTAAAATTGAAAATAAAATGTCCTTCAAAACAAAAAAAAAAGATTTATCACTAAACTATTTCACAAAGGATAGATTTCTCACCAATAAAAAATATCCATTGGATCTAATACCTTATACCCTACTTAGCTTAGATTTATCACCAATTTTTTCTTTTTTATTTTCGTGTTTTTTTTATTTGTATTTTTAGTGAATGTTTTTAATATTTTACACAATTTTTTTACTTTTTAGATACACTTAATCTAGATACATTTAAAAATATAATATTTGTGAAAAAATCTTTAAAAAAATTCATTAAATATAAAAAATATAAAAATTCAGAACATTTTCATATTATTGTGTATTTATTAAATTTTAATATATTTTTCACAAATATTATACTTTTTAAGTTCATTTAAAATAGGTCCATCTAAAAAGTTTAAAATATATATATATATATATATAATTTATTTAAAATATTGAAAAAAATTTACCAAAAATGAAAATTTTAATTTTCAAAAAATCAATCAAAACCAAACAATGATCCTATCCTAAATGATTTTGGTGCTCATTTAGCCAAATTTTGTGTTTTTTAAGGCAAAAAGCAATCCGAGGAAAATAACTTCAAAATGTCATATCAGTACAAGAGAAGCAAAGACTACAAAGAAGCACTTTGGCAATAGAATAGGTAATTTACTAGAGATGAATGTTGGTTTTCCTTGTATATTTGCCCAACATCTAGACTACTTGCTACATTCAACTTTTCATAATAGCCAAGCACTCATCAACCTCTCTCATTTCACACAATAACCTACATTTAATTTAAGACCTTATAATTACTATGAATGGAGGCTACTTGAGAACTTGTACGTGGAGCAAATATTCTTCGTTTTTGTACTCCTTTCACCCAAGCCTTGCGTTACTCAAAACGGTGCCATACAACCTGAAAGCACAATGATGGTGAGTTACTTAGCGGGTGTGTTGCTAGAAAACTCCTCCGACAGTCAAGTTAGCACCCTTATAGAGAGAGAAGAAAGACTAAAGCAAGGATAGTTTTGTCTACAGAAAAATTGTAGACTTTTTGCATGGAGGTGCTGCAGGGCTTATATAGCTTATACGCACACTACCTTGCTCGTCCTTTCTTGGATGTGTGGATGCATGATCCTCTCTTTGCCTTACACGTGTGTACGTCAATACTACCAAACAACATCGACAAAATAGCCAAACGGAATTAATGCATACTATTGGCGGGTTTTTCTCCTTGCAGTCTAGTTGGGCCACGTAGTATACGACTGCTAAGCTATCTTCAACCAATCTAATTTCAACCAGTTAAGCCCCAGGCTGCTTCATGTCCAAGCTAGCTCTGGCTGGTTGGCTCCCGAAGAATTCTGCTAGCATAGTCTGCTGTGTTCTGCTTCGTTAAGCGTTGTTTACTCATTGCTCGGACAAACTCGGTGCGGCCCTTCGCCTTGACTAAGATTCTCAGCTCGGTCAAGAGTCGCCTTCGTTATCTTAGCGTATTCACTCTTCACTGCGCATACTTAGCTCGATCGAGATGTTTCGCCCGGTCTATGTCTGATGTGTGGACCTATCTCGGCCCATAGTCCAAGCTCATTTAGCTTGGCCCAACGCATATTTCATGTTAACTCAGTTGCACGTTCAAAGGCCCGCATGGAATTTAGGTCGGCCCATTTGTTCGGCACAATTTAATTGGTTTTGGTCTTCTATAATCAGTGATTGGAGGCTACTTTGCCTTGTGAATCTCATTTGTGTATGAGAAAACTTGGCTCAAACTATCACAAGTATTTATGTTGCAATTTTCGAACGCTTTTTTCTTTTTTTTTTCTTTTTTTGGGTGACCTTTCAAAGTTGCCAATTAAGAGTTACAATAACCTAATGTTGCAACAAATACATCTATGGTGTCTAGATTTAGGATTAGAAATTTGAAGAGTGGGGTCTATCACAAGTCTAGTTTTAATAATCAGAATCATTCATTTTGCAAGACTTTCAGTATGTATCATCCATGAAAAAAAACTAGGTTGATCCCATAATCATAACCTTTTTAAACTTTTTTTTGTGTGTGTGTGTGTGTGTGTGTTTGTTTGTATCCAAAAAAAAAAAAAAAAGATAGCTTTCAAATCTAATCACATTTCTGGTCAACCATTAATTGGTATTACTAATTGGGTTGTCCTTTTGCAGATAAAATTAAACTCAATACAGATGGGTGTTCCAAAGGCAATCCTGGCCTGGTTGGGCATGGTGGCCTATTCAGAGATGAAAGAGGATCATGGGTGCTTGACTACCATGGAAAGTTGGATGTTGCAATAACTCTTGAAGCGGAGCTTTGGGGTGTTTATAGAGGCCTCACTATAATGCTTAAGAAAGGGATGAAAGACATTTGCATAGGAACAGATTCAGAACAAGTAATGAAGCTCATCTAGGAGGGTTCGTCTACTAATTTTCAGCAGAGAGGCCCCCTTGAAGACACCAAATTTCTAATGAAGAGGTGCGGCTGTAACATCAAGCATATCCTCAGGGAAGTCAATCAAAGTGCTGATGGCTTAGCAAATTTGGGCGTGAATCACCATGAATCCTTAGTTATCCTTGACAACTCTCCTAGTGAGATTGCAAGCTTGCTTGTTGTAGACATAATTAGGTCGTCTTTTGTTTGTTAGGGCTCTGTGTCTTGGACTTGTGTTTCTCTTTTTTTTCCTATTGTTTCCTTGCTATAGTTTTCTTCCAAAAAAAAAAAAAAAACACACACAAATGCAATAAAATCAAAATTATACAAATATCAAATTAACCTAATTTTTAATATGAATGTGTTGGCTTTTTGGCTTTTGAAAGGTATTTTTGTAAATGCGAGCGTGCCAGCAAGGATCAATCAGTCCTTACAGAGATTATAATTGCCAACCAATTATCAGACGATTGTGTTTTAATTCTTTCAGCCTCAATGAAGAGGACTTTTACTGGTGGCTTGACTTAGGAGAAATTAAGCAAAATAACAGTGAAATGACGAACAACTGAAGTATTTCATTAAAATGAAAACTTACAATGATCCAAACTCAGCCTCGTAGAGGTTTACAGTGACGATCTACTTGAAACTACTCCTATGAACGAAGTACAGTGCATGAATTTAAAGTGCAAGAATGTAAAGAACAAGTATTTAAAGTGCAGGAAATGTAAAGACTGGAAATGTAAAAACTGGAAAGGAAAATATAAAGTAAATGACTGGTATGTTGGATCTGAGTCTGGGGGCTTTTTCTGGGGGCTTCCCTGCTATTTATACTTGTCAAGGATGACCTTCGAACTGCACTTCAAACCGTCGAACTGCTCCACCATGATCGCTGACCATGTTGCCTTATAAGTAGTTCCACTATACCATCATTTGCAGTTAGGCTTTCCTCCTATATTTGAATTTGAATGTGAGTAACCGTTGGAGCCACGTCACCTTGCATCTCTTTACTGATCCAATGCTACTCAGATCACGTGAGAACCAATATTAACTGCCACGTGTACGATCAGGATCAAAGACTTGACTAGTCTTCCTGTATTACCCTTACTCTGCCACGTGTCGAATTGTAATTAGCTTTTACAAAATATGTAGCCAACATTACCCCCCACACTAATATACCCAATACTTGGTGATATTAGTGGATCAAAGCTCTTTTCCCTGTTTTTAGAACGTGCATGGGGTCTAAATTCTGGAAATGCAACCGTCATTTATTGATGATCATTTGCATTAATTCACTTTTAATCTTGTGAACGCCCCAATACCTTAGCACTCGCACAGACTGATACTCCTTCTATGGCCGAATCAACTTTCTCCTCCATTGATCGAGCACACGAAGAGTCATATGATAATGTTGTTCCTCCTCGAAAGAATTTTCATGCATTAATTAGCCACCTTTATCTACCTTTCCATATTCAGGTCATGGATGCCTTTACAAATTATCGACCTTTGGATTACGAAACACATTGCTCTTAATCTTTCGATTCAGAAACTTGCGAATATAGATACAAGAAGTTCCTCCTCTGACTCACTTTTGTGCTTCGAACAAACCACTTCCAAATCTTTTATTCAGAAAGTTGCAAATATGGACTTGGGAAACTCTTCTTCACAAATCTCTGCATGGGATAAAGCTGTAACTTCTTCATCTTCTGGGATTTCTGGCTGGACAAGTTGGTCAACCCCTGAGACTTATGATTTGAGGGAACGAATCAACCATCATTTTGTTGAATTCATTGACCCTTTGGAGTTCCCTTCCTATGCTCGAAGTTCTGTGGTCTACCCCTATGTGCCCATTGACCATTGATGTAGTTTGGAGGAGAATCTGCTTGTGGCATGGTATACATCTTCCATGCCAACAAAGACAGTGCTTGTTACCCGACGCCCAGAAAAGGTACAAGGGTACAACTCATCATTCTTAGCCCAGAAGGCAAAGATTTGTTCTTCTGACTGGCTTGATTATATTAATGCCTTTGTTCCTTTTACCCCCGTGTCATCTCCCATAATAGAAGCATCCATACCTTCTTCTCCATCTTCTGAAGCAGAAGCATCTATACCTTTTCCTCCACCAACTCTTTGCTGGACAGAGAAACTGAGGCTTGCCCTCCCCATGAATGAAGTCTTTCCACCTTACAAATCTCCATCATTCCCTACTCCAGAAACAAGCTCAACTTCTGCTTGCAGCTTTCTCTCACTTACCCTTCAATGTTCTTGAGGACGCAGTCCCTCTCAAGAATTTGCAATGGGCTTGTGATATTCTGACTAGGAGCCATGTCCTTAATCCCCTTGCCCAAGCAGAACTTCATATGTTCCTAGACCAACTTCCATTGCTCCTCTACTGGCATCGAAATTCTATGGCTACTACGCAATCTTTAGACCAACTTTCATCTCTTCGAATTCATGCCCAGTACGAAGCAGAGAACTTCATCGAAGAATTTGATGATTTCAAAAATAAAGATCCTGCATATTGGGATGATTTGGTCATAGACGAATTGGAACAAAGATTGAGAGAAGAAGCTTTCGAAATGAAGGCTGAAGAGCTCTACTATGAAGTGAGGGCACATCAACTCATGCAACCAACATTAGAAGAAATAGAAGATATAATAAAGAAAGAACGAAAATTCATTGATCACTGTTGGACCAAATTTCATGATCTTGTTATTTATTCCATTCCTTATTTTTATGAGCTTGAGTTTATACCCAGATAGGGTTATTCGATGTAATTGCCTTGGCTTGAATACAAACAAAATTCTTCTGTATTTGGCATTGTTTGACCCTATTTCCTTTTGTCTTCAAAAGCCAATTCAGAGCTTCGAACTGAACAAACTCATTCTTCGAAACTGGACACGATTGTTAAAACACTAAAATCAACATGAATTCTTCCAACTTTTGGAATAGAATTGACAATTCTGTTGATTTTCATTTAGAATTAGTGCTTCGAATTTAACAATCTTATCCTTCGAATATAGATCCAATCAATTCCAATAAGGATGCTGAGATGAATCGTCCAATTTATGGACTATGGTTACCAACTCTTGTTGATTTTTGTTTGGAATTGGTGCTTCGAATTTTAACAATGTTTCCCCTCAAAGCCTGTTTTAATCATAACCAAAATATATTCATGGTTAATACTGACTAGTTTTGCAACAGTACATACTTACAACAATATGGAAATTGCCCTTGGGGTACACTGTTTTAACCGAACAAACAATTCTCTGTGTATATACAAACCAACTATTGGTTTAGCTGTTTCGAACAACAATTCACATCCTTAAGAGGCCTTAAGTTTTGCCTCAAGGGTATTACTTTTGTTAAGAAACCTATTACAGGTCTTTGGTCTCTTCTAAGTAAACCCACCCTTGAGTATTCTTACATCTTTAAGCATCTAGTATGCTTCGAAGCCGACTTTTGTATTTCGAAGCCGTCGTTGTTTGATTTTTGGCGCCAAAATCTGGTTTCGAAGCCAAATATCTTGCTTCAAAGCTGACATCACCATCCGAAATGTGTTCTTCCCTCCAAAACTATCAATATTGGATGAGACTCCTCGTATTCGTACTTTTAGTTCTTAACGACTTACGCAATATATCTTTCAGACATAAGAGCTTTAAAAACCCTTTTGTTTCGTGCTCTAAAATCACTTGCCCTTTTAACGCACAAACCCTTCTTTCTACCGATCTTCTATTAACCCTCTCTTCCTTACTGCTTGCTACCAATGGATCCCTCATCGCTAAAAGTGCTTGCTAGCAACCGTATCAGCCCTACCATGGCTCTAAATCGATGTATTGATGAAGAAATCGCCAAGCTAACAACTGGTGGGCCAAGCGCTATAGATGGACGTCTCTTTGTTCCTCGTCACAGCAACCAACAAGAGTACGTTCTAGGCCCCATCTTTTGGGAAGCTCCTGACCAACTCCCAGCTTTATACCCTCGTTTGGAGGATCACTTTCTTCTCTACGAAAGAGGGCTTGACTGGAGCAATTGGAGAATAACCCGGCCTCATCGCTGCTGGCTGACATTGAGAGCTGAATGGGAGGAATGGTATGACAGGGTTGTGCCTGCGAGAGAAGATGACCTACAGGAGCTCTGCATCCTCAACGCTCTTCGTCTTTCCAGGTTCATCATTCCTGAAGATCCCTTTTTAATCCCTGCTGCTCTATGTTTTTGTAATACGACTTTTAATTTCTTCCAATTTCGGTGCGGCATGATGGCCCCCACCATTCTTGATATTTGCCATCTTCTAGGGCTTTCACCCCATGGTTCTCCTTTTACTCCCAACTACCCGGACCTCCCTGTCAAATTTTCCCTTCCAAATTTTAAACTCTTTCTTACAAAGAACCGTAGAAAGGCTGAAAATAAAAGGGAAGGCCCTGTGAGAAATAGAGAACTATTTTCCTTCATTTTATACTGGTTGTGCAAATTTCTTTTTTGCACCTCATCTCAGAGGATTATACCTGAGTTCGCTCCTCTTGCGAAGGCACTTGTCTTGAAAAAATATGTAGCTCTTGCTCCTTATCTTTTAGGTCATGTTTACAAGGCTTGTTCCCAATTTTGTGAAAAACCTTTTGATGTTAACCAAGGAGGTCCCCTTTGGGTGCTCAAACTCTGGCTTTTTGCCTATTTCACTGATTTGCACCAAAAATGCCTAAAATTCCTTGTTCAGGACCCTAGCACCTATGGGGAAAAGTATGCTACGGTTGCTCTTTACCCTACTTCTTTTGCTTATTACTTTGCCTTCTTTTACCAACTCTCGATTTCTCCTTCTGCTTCCCTTTTTTGTTCCTTTGATGCCAATAAAGGACCTGCTTGGCTGCAAACTTTTCTGGCTAATAAAGAGTGCTCCACCTCACCACACAAAGATATGTGGGCTTCAATTTTGTTACCGAGGGAGCTGTTCATTGGCACTTTAAACCCTTGAGGTTACAAATGCATATCTGAGGTGTACTGCCCCTCTCAGTTTGCCAGACAATTTGGGCTCACTCAAGGGATACCTGTTCCACTTTGCAGTCTCTCGAATGTCCACCATACAGCTAGAGACTTGAGAATATCTAAATCAAAGCTAGAGGCGGCAATACTCAAACTGCTGAAGGAATTGAATGAATTTTAATTTGTCCCTTTTCTCCCATCTGGCTTAGTTTTGAAAAGATTCTAGAACTGGTGGACAACCAATATGGAAGTGCGCCTATCTGCTCACCCTCATGACTTGTTAATAGGGTTAAGAGTGCCTTCGAAGGCTAAGTCAACGACAGTTGAGAATATTCCTCCATTTTCTGCAGCTACCACAACTTCTCCTGCAGCCTCACCTTCTCCAGCAAGAGTTACCAGAGCTGCTTCGAAGAAGGGTAAGCATTTCTAAGTTCCTCTTTTCTTCAACTCTTTTATTTGTCTCCTCTATATTCACATATTTTGGTGAAGGATCTCCACAAGAAGAATCTCCTAAAAGAGCTGAAACTCTAGCTGCTCTTAAGGCCAAACAACAGCAGAAAAGAAAAGAAAACTGGTACTCACTCCTGAAGAATCTAAATCTCAAAATGAAGAGAGAGAGATTGAGCAAGAGCCAGAAACACCGTTACAACGAAAGACGAGAACAAGGGTGGCTGCCCCCTCTTTTGATTTGGTTGAAGATCCTAATTCCGAGACAGTTGACAAAGCAATGGAACAGGAGCTTACTTCTGAAGAACTTGATCCCCAAATTGAAGAGAGAGAGGTTAAAAAGGAGCCAGTAGTATCATTGCCAAGAAGGAAGAGAAAGAAAGTGACTGTTCCTGCTACTGACTTGATTGAAGATCCTATCCATGAAGCTGCTACCAAGGCAGTAGAACAAGAACATTCCAAAGCAATGATCGTCTTCGAGAGGGCTGAGAAAAGACGGCAGCAACAATTTCTGAGGGATGAAGCTGCTGCTGCTGAGGCATTACAAAGGGAAGCTGCAAGAAGGCAATAGACTGCTGAACATTACTCTCTTCGCAGCTCTCCCATCAGTGCCAGCGCTTCTGGAACAAGTAATTTCTTTCATGCTTCTACTGTTTTGCCTTATCAAATTTTGACACTAGAGCTTGACCTTACGTCTCTTCCTTTTTGCAGCAACAACTACTGGGGCTATACTTCCAATGAGGACTCCCTCAATTTCGATTGAAGTTGATCAAATGCAGAATGTGAAAGCCATTCAGATAATACTTCCACTTCCTAGGCCCACATTTCATGTACCCCCTTTGAGCCCTAGCATTCCTTTAACTCTTTCTTTTGGTTTGACTCCATATCTTTCTCACTTGACCCTTGATACCTCTCTTTCGAGCCTTGCTCCCCCTTCTTCTTCCAAGGAAATCCCAACTGCTACTCCGTCTATGATGGCAGTTGATTCCCCTATTGAGGGTGCTGGTAGCTCTCCAATTCGAGATTTATCGCCTTTACCTAGCTCCAGCCCTTCTTCACTTGATTCATTGGTGGCTAGGACCATGGAGACTGCTAAAGATGATCCATCTATTTCTCCTATCCCTATGCAGTTCTCTGTGCCTTCCACCACAACTCTTTCTGCGCCTCTCATGTCTATGGATGAGGTTGATGTCTTCGAAACTAGACTAGCTAGTCTCTTCGACATACCCTCTACCTCTCCAACATTCAATGTTGAAGCAGAGCCATTGATTTTGGCTGACTCCTTGCTAGAAATTTTCGAGAGTTCTTCTTCCTCCAGCAGCAAGCCTTCTGCACCTTCGATAGACCTGGAGACATGCTTGGATCTGTTGATTTCTTTTTCGAGGATCCCCTTCGAGGCTCTACAAAGGCCTATAATCAGAAATGGGTTCCTCCAATGCTGCAAAGTTGCTGAGCAATCAGGCATGAATGTTTCAAGTCACCTATCTCAGGCAGCAGCCACTGTCGATTTTTACATTAGCATTTGCCAGGCTGCTAAAGCTGAGGATAAGAAACTGGCTGGCGACCAGAGTTTTATTTCCCATGTACATACTGAAGTATCAAAGCTTAAGGAACAACACTCGTCTGCCTCCCACTTTCGAGTCCAGTTGCTGGAGAGGAAAGCTCAACTTGAAAAGGAGTTATCTACAGTGAATCAAGCCTTAGTCCGAACTGATACCAAGTTGCAAATCACCAACCAAGGACTGGCTGATCGAAGAGAAGACATGGCTGTAGCTATTCAACTATTTTCCTCACTTAATAATAGGAAGTTGGTTGTACAAAAACAATTAAGACACTGTAACGATTTCTGGGCCAATTTGTGGCAAACTGTACTTAATTCTTTATGAAAGAACACATTTTTCTCTATCATTTGAGCAGTCTTATGTTCTTGTATTTAATGTTCATTTTATTCCTTGTGTTTCCCAAATAGTTGGAAAATAAGGCTTGAAATATCTGCCATTAATCTTTTTGGGATGTATATACCCATTCAAATTTTTCAAATGGTACGCTCTAAAAGGCAGAACTCTATGAATTTGATATGGTCCTTCCCAGTTAGGTGACCATTTGCCAAACTTATGGCTTTTAATTCCTATTGGGAGTATTGTTTTCCATACCAAATCACCTTCATCAAAGCCAATATATTTGACCTTTTTATTGTAATTTTTGGCTGCTTTCTTCTTTTGCAAGAGAATGCTATTTAATGCCAGAATCCTGGCTTCATCTATGCTTTCTAATTTCAAGCACATACTCTGATGGTATTGCTCAGGATCCAACTGATCTTGGCACCTTACCCTTAAGGATTTAACATTAATCTCCACAGGTAACACTGCATCATGCCCATATACTAAGGCATAAGCAGTGACTCCTGTGCTTGACCTTGGGGAAATTCTGTAAGCCCACAAAACATCCAACAATAAGTTATGCCAATCCCTGGGATTGTCCTCCACAACCTTTTGTATTCCTTTTTTCAAGGATTTATTGGATGATTCAGCTTGACCATTGGCTTGTGCATAATATGGGGTGGAATTAACGAGACTAATTCCAAATTCTGCCACGAAAGACTTCACCATCTTTTCATCGAACACAGTCCCATTATCCACAGTTATGGTTTGTGGGATGCCAAATCTATAGATCAAATCTTTAATGAACCCAATGACCTCTGTCTGGTCTACAGCCTTGTATGGCTTGGCTTCGACCTACTTAGTGAAGTAATCAGTGGCCACTAGTATGAAACAATGATGCTTTGAAGAAGGTGGGTGTATTTTTCCCATCATATCCATGGCCCATCCTCTGAATGGCCAAGGCTTCACTACTGCATGTAGGTCAGTTATGGGCACATGCCTTATTGTGCCATGCTTTTGACACGCCTGGTGTAGACACTCCATTTTTGACCAACCTTAAGACTCAGACGTCACTGATTGAGCGCTTGGTGATGTTAGAGGTTTCAGAGTCTCGGCTGCGAGCCTTGCCTTCGGACTTCCGGACTCTTTCATGCTTTGCCTCGGTTTGCAAACCAGGCTTGGTTTTCTCTGTTTTCTCTTCCAGAAGGAAGGGAGAGGTCTCGTAGGTCATCTCTCAGTGGCCGTAGGATACGTTTCGTGGTCGTAGGCCATTTTGACTGTTTGGAGTTTGGTTTTCAGTTTTTCGGAGCTATTGGCCGTGTGCCTCAGTTCGGGACCGCTTAACCACCTCCATTTGCTCCAATTTTTGGCATGCATCTTATTTGCTCCCTTTTGAGGGACACTGTGGTCCGAGAGACCAACTTCATGGTCGAACACCACTTCCGGTGCCTAACAGTCAGTTTTCAGGGCCCCAGGCTACGCGTTTTGGCCCCCGAACCTTCATTTTGCATCGGCTTGGGTTATTTTTGGCAGGGACCTCTGTTTCATTGTTAGAAAGGTCGTAGAAGGGTGGGAGGCCAGTAATTGTTCTGACAACCAGTTTTATTCCTCCGTCGCCCTCCGTCGCCCGTTTTTCTCACTTGAAAGCCAATGTTGACCACCCTAAGGCCACTTTTTCTAGCCCTAAACCACATATTTGTGTTGTACACACCTAGGAGGCCACCAATATCACATGGCTGGCCAGTAATTGTGTGTGACCCTTTTGAACCCCTCATAAAAGTGGCCTTTTCTCTCTCCTGGTTCACTTTCTCCCGTTTTTGACCACATGGTTGTGTTTTGCACACATGGGAGGCCACCAATCTGGGGTGGCCGGCCACTAATACTGCTTAAACCTTTTGACCCTTGACCGGCCGGCCATGGGGAGGGCCAGCTGGCCACCTGCAACCTGGATACCAGGCCGGCCTGCATCCTCTCTATTGGTATATTACAAATCTGTATTTTGTTTCCCCCCAGATTGTGTATCCGAGGGACTGCCTTTTTGGGGGAAAATTTGAATTCATTTCCCCCCCTTTTCTCCCCCCTCTTTTTCCTATATAACCAGAGCTCCAGCTACATTTGAAAGGGTTAGAAACTTTGGTCTTGAGCTCCTATATTGCTTCTCTCTCTCTCTACACTTCAACCATCAAAACCCTAAGTTTCCTACACCATTTCTACACTACCTCAAAGCACAAAGCCTCCATACTCCATTCCAACAACTTGGAGCTGTTTTTCGGAGCTTAGGAGCATCCAAACTTAGTCCAAAGGCTGTCAAGGAATTGGTCTACAAGGGTAAGCACATTTCTCCTCTTTTTTGGCCTTATTTTGCTCAATATATTAGCTTCTCTTTCTTGCATTTTTGGGCTCCAACCCTAACTGAAAATAGTATTATTTTGAGGCATTTTTCATGTTTGTTTAAGGGTCCTTCCCTGTTTAAGGTCCCTAGCCACCACTTGCCTCTTTAGCTCTCTTGTATGCCTCTTTCTTGCATAGTATTTTAGGCCTATGTATAAACTGTTTTGAGCTTTGTCATAAACTGAAAAGTAGCTTATTTTGAACCCTTATTCAACATTGTTGAAGGGATCATCACTGTTTGAGGCCTCCATCTGTCACTTGCCTTTATATCCCTCTTTTGGCCTTATTTTTGCATGATTTGTTAGCCCCTTTTTCTTGTATTTTTGGGCTTTGGTCCGAACTGTAATTAGCCCTATTTTGATCCCTTATTAATGTTTTATCAAGGGTCTTTTGTTGTTGGAGGCTTCCTTCTTGCTCTTTGTGTTTAAACCTCCTTTTTGGCCTTATCTTGCATAGTATTCTAGGCTTGCTTGTGCACTGTTTTGGGTTTGGTCATCAACTGTAAAATGCCATTTTTTGGGCCTCTCTTCAACATTTATGAAGGGCCCTCCTCTGTTTGAGGCCAGAAACCATCACTTGCTTCTTTGTCCCCCTTTTGGCCGATTTTTTTGCATGATAGTTTAGCCATACTTGTGTTTGTTTTCGTGGCTTGTTGTAAACTGTAAAGTGCTTCATTTTGAGCCCCTCTTAAAATTTTTTTAAGGGCTCTTTTCCATTCATGGCCATCAGCTGCCACTTGCTTCTTTATCTCTCTTTCTGGGCCATTTTTGTATGTTGGTTTAGCCCTATTTGTGTTCACTGTTTGGCCTTTCTTAAAACTATAAATATGCTTTTTTTGGGACTGTCTTGATTCTTTCTTCACACTTCATGTTCAAATAATGCATGCATTGCATAGCCATAGGTCATTCCATGTACCTAATTTCATATTTCGAGATTCATTTCATGCATCGGGTGCCATTTTGCCATGTTTCGGGGTTGTTTTGCATCACTTTTTGCTACTGAAATTTGCATGCTAGTATGCCATATCCCATGCCTTGTCATGTCTTGTTAGAGTGGCATTCCGTGTCTTAGGTTCGGTCCTCGGTTTGCATGCACGCGTGCACGCATCTCGAGTGTCTCATTTTCATCTAATGGCCTCTTATGTGAGTGTGGCTGAGGTCTACTTGTGTTAGTGTAAGTCCATATTGCATTGTGTATGCCATTTCATTCCATAGCGTTGTGTATGCTAGGTTGTATGTTAGCGCATTGTGTATGCCATGTTACCTCGTGTATCGTGTATGCCATTTCATAGCATGTTGCATGTTAGGATGTATCTTAGTTGCATTTCATGCGTGTCATGTATATTGCATTGTGTTCGGGATAGGGGTTAGCCCGAGCATAGGAAACGAGGTACGTTTCGTACTCCGAGTGACGGAACGTGTCTCAATTCCCCAGTCACCGACACTCCGGATTATCCATGATGGAGTTAGGTCTTGTTGTGTTTTCCTGTGCATTCATTTCATATTGAGTTGTGCAATTCGACTCACCCGCGATGCCATAAGCAGTCCCTAGATGGAGATGTCTGCTTGTATCTTCTTTAATTGCTTGAGCACAACTTCTTCTTCAATCTACTTTTCCCTCTGTTTCTCAGCTTTCTTGTCTTTCCCAGATGCCTCAGGTTGGTCTAAGTGTGGGGGCTTGAAATACCGCCCACTTCTTGTCATATGAGCGACCTCGTCAATATACCAGGTATCATCTGGCTGATTACTCCCCCAATCCTCATCTGTGTGGGCAAGACATAAATCATCGTCTTCCCACCACATTCCGTCGGCAGCCGACAGACACCTGTCCGGCTCCGATATGATCGTACTCGCGGTACCTTCAATCCACATGCCTGCAGCATTTTCTGTTCTCGTGCACACAGCACTTTCGACCCCCACGTGGGCCTTAGCTTTTCTGATTCTCTCGGAATCCTCAAATTTTTGTTGTTCCAACTGCGTCGATCTGTTGGTTGTTCAATATTCCTCAGATTTACAATGCTCAAGTTCTGAGCGAAATTCTTAGTGCCGGCGTTCTCCGGTGTATCTCGACTTTCAAATTCTTCCGCCACCATCGATATTTCGCCCGGCCCCCCTCGCTCGTTGAAATTCTACAACGTCTGGTTGATCATCTAACCATCCAGTAGCTTCTGCCGACTCCTCATACTCGAACCAGTTGATTGCCACATCCCCTGATTCTTGGTCACTGAAGAACTGGAGGTTGGCAAGGTCCTCTCTTACAGCTATTAGATCATTCGTTCCCCGTTCAAATCTGTCCCCCTGAATTACACATAATTCTGCTCTTCTGTGACCCTACACTCATTTCGGATGTATTCACTTGGATCGTAGGCTCCTCCAGCGAGATTCCCAGACTGTTCAACCCCAGACTCAACAACTCCACTTTCCTCTGAAACCTGCCTTGTCCCATTTTCGGTAGTCACCACCATTGGCTCAGGTTGGTTTGTGGAGATGTCCATCATGCACAAGTCAGTGCAGACGGGAAGGATCACCTCCGGCTTAGGTAGGTGGGATAGGGTGATATAGATACTAGGATCGTAAGACGCGACCCCAGTTTGGATGAAGTTGATTTTGTTGGGAGGAGGAGCTTGGTTATGTGGTGGGAGAGGATTTGTTGTGACGTTGGGTTTGTCGGGAGGCGCGATCACCTGCTTGTCAATAAGATCCTGGATCTCGCGACGCAATCTAAAACAACGGTCGGTGTCATGACCGTGCTGTTGGTGATACGTGCAGTATTTTGCTGGGTCATGAGAGGGAGGGAGTGGATTTGGTAGTGGCCTCGGCTCTAGGGGCACCAAATGCTTCTTCCTGATTAATACCCCATTAATTGGACAGGGGCATATATAGGGGTTTGAAGGTTCTTTGGCCTCTGGGCTGGTATTTGGTGGTTTGGGTATTACTTCCAAACGCACCAGAGAAAGGCGTGGCTACCATGGGTCTCAGAAAGGGAGGGGGAATGGTGGTGACCATGCTCACCTCTGAGGCTCGTGCAGTTGCAGCGCCACTTGGGCTTGCATTGTTGTTACGATTGAAAGTCCTCCTAGGTTGCTCCCTATCCTGGTCGATCAGACCTTGTTTCATTGCATCCTCGATCTGTACCCCCATCTCGTGTAGATCTGAGAAGGTGGGGAAGGGGAGTATAATCATCTTCTGCATCAACTTCGGTTGGAGATTGCGCACAATCATCCTGATTTGGTCTTTGTTGGTAGGCCTCAAAGTCATCATCGATGCCTTCGCCCTCCATCGAGTTACGAAATCTAAGAAAGTCTCTTTGGGCTCCTGCCTCGTTGTTTCGAGATCACGAGTTGTAATCTCGATCTGGGTATTGTACGAGTACTGTGCAACAAAGGCCTCGGCCATTTCATCCCAGTTTCTTTTGACATTGTCCTCCAGCTTTGCATACTAGATAGCGGCTACACCCGACAGGGTCCGGCCGAATAGCGAAAGGTTTTATGGTCTGGTTAGGCCCATTGGCCGCAGTATGTCTGAGAATAGCCGGAGATGGCCCATGGGATCCCCGGATCCGTCGAAACGATCAATCTGCGGCATCTTGAATCTGTCTGGCAATGTTACGGCCACATCGGTATATCCGTCCTCGATATCCAGAATAGCCTTTACTCCTTGTGATTTCTTGAAAAGCTTCTCGAGCTTGCTCAGTTTTAGAGTTGTATGGTCTATTTCGAACTCGAAGGGAGAGTCCAGGTGGTTGGGTGTATGGGTCTTGGACAGTTGAGGCGGAAGCGGGGGCGGAGCTAGCCCCATTGGAAGGTTTGTGTCCTCTTGGATGGTCTGAACATTTGGCACGGTGTTCTGGGTGTTTGGCAGAGCATTCTGGACAGTAGGTGCCTGCTCGGGTAATGGGGCCCCTGGTGGAGGAGGAACTTGATGTGAAGCAGATGCCGCATTTTGCTGTTGCAGTCTAGTGATTAGCTCGGCCTGCTGGGCCATGATCGTGGCCTGCTATTTGGAGATCAATGTCTGCCCAGCTAGAACAGCGTATGCAATTGGGTTGAAGCCCGCGGACTTCGTGCCGACTACTCAAGTGATCAGAGCATATGATAATACTAGCAGGGAAGTGATAGGGACTGTCAAGATTCAGACCCAGGTTGGTCCAGAACAACACAACATCAAATTCCATGTCTTGGACGTTCCCGCAACCTTCAATCTACTCTTGGGCCGGCCGTGGTTGCACCAAGTGAAGGCAGTCTCTTCCACTTTACATAAGATGTTGAAGTACCCTCATGGGAAGGGGGTGGCTATTGTTTTCGAGAATTCATCAATCCATCTGCCGCCAGAAGTGTCCACACTAGTCTTGGAAATCGAACATGGCACAGAGGACGTGTTCTTATCAGGGTTCACTTTGGCTGAGGCCCGGGTGGTGCAGAATATCATAGCTGTGAATGAGGGAGTGTACGTCAGTGCTCAATCCGTCTACCTCATGAACAAGCTACAACACATCCCTGGGATGGGATTAGGAAGGAGCGGCCGAAAAGGTGTCACAGCGTTGGCCGAAGTGCCACACAACCCTCATACCTTTGGCTTGGGCTATCTGCCCACCAAAGAGGACAGGGTGAGGAAGGGAAAGGAAATGGCTGGAAGAGCCAGAGCAAAGCAGGCTGGGAAGCCTTTTGAATTAATGCATAGGCCCATCCAAGGTACCCTGAATGGACGCTTCGTCCGGGAAGGGGAGGACTTTCCATTTTGCGGCTTCCCAGAACCGTGGCTAAACGCGGAAAAGAAGCGCGTGCCAGGTTTCGAGATCTTCTTCGACTTGCAACTATCCAGGGATGACGTTGCCACAGAGCAGACAGACCCATCAGCTGAGGTTGAGCAGTATAAAGCAGGGGATACCGAGGGCGCTGAAATTGAAATGGGGGTAGCATTGGCAAGTCTACTTTCAGATCCTCTGATCGACTATAAGTGCTTGGGGGATAACTTCTCGGTTTCCATGATTGGGGATGAAATGGCTGCGGGCCTACCAGCGACTATTTTGGATGCATCTATCGCACCCTCTCTCACTTGGCAATACGAGGAGGGATTTTTGTCCAGCAGCACCGGGTCAGGTAGTGAGCCGGAATCTGATTCCACCGAATCTTGTGAGTCGGAATCAGGTTCCAGCTCGACTGAGTCTGAGTCTGGTACTCCTAGGGATGATAACCCAGATACCACAGTCCTATCTAGGTCGTCTTTTTTCTTTTCATTTGAGTCTATTGTCAATGAATCCGACGATTTGGATATGCTTAATGAGAATCAAGTAACTGTGATTTCTGAGTACTTTTATGTGCCCTTGATTTATTGCATTAATTCAGACTTTCAAAACTTTGACGAAAACGACGAGGACGAAGTTCCTCCGGTTTTGCAACGTTTAATTGAGCAGGAGCAAGAAAGATTTGTCAAACCCTTAATGGATGAAATCACTACCGTGAATATTGGTACTGAGGAGGACCCGCGGCTGGTCCAGATCGGGCCCACGTTGTCTTCGGAGGAACGCAAGCGCTTAGTCGCTTTATTAAAAGATTTCAAAGATGTTTTCACGTGGTCCTACGAAGACATGCCTGGAATCGATCCTGAGATTGTATAGCATCGGATCCCCCTTGACCCCGAGGCCCGACCTGTCAAGCAGAAACTCAGGAGGATCCGCCCGGACTGGGCTCTCAAGATTAAGGAAGAGGTCACCAAGCAAATCGACGCAGGCTTCCTGCTGGTATTCGAATACCCGACTTGGTTGGCCAACATTGTTCCAGTACCGAAGAAAGATGGCAGGATCCGGGTATGTGTGGATTTCAAGGATTTGAACAGAGCTAGTCCAAAGGACGACTTTCCCTTGCCGTATATCGATGAGTTGGTAGATTTCACAGCAGGGCATGCTTTGCTCTCATTCATGGATGGCTTCTCAGGCTACAACCAGATAGTGATGGCGCCAGAAGACTGGGAAAAGACTGCATTCACCACCCCGCGGGGGACATATTGCTATAGAGTCATGCCATTTGGGTTGAAGAATGCTGGAGCTACTTATCAACGGGCCGCAACCACAATATTACACGACATGATCCACAAAGAGGTTGAGGTGTACGTGGACGACATGATTGTCAAGTCCAAAGAAAGAGAAGGCCACTACACCGCCTTGCACAAGTTTTTTCAAAGAATCAGGGAATTTCGGTTGCGGCTGAACCCTCAGAAGTGTACATTTGGTGTTACAGTGGGAAAAATGCTGGGGTTTCTGATTACACAAAGGGGCATCGAGGTCGACCCTTCCAAAATCAAGGCCATCTTAGAAATGCCACCACTAAGGACTGAAAAGGAGGTGCGAGGCTTTCTAGGTAAAGTGCAATTCATAAGACGGTTTATCTCAAAATTAACCTTGACTTGTGAACCACTCTTTGGCCTCCTCAAGAAAGGAAAGAAGTTCCAATGGAACGGCTGATGTCAAGCTGCATTTGAACAAATTAAAGAATATTCTGAGAACCCCGTCTTTGTCACCGCTTGAGCAAGGAAACCGTTGATTTTGTATCTGTCAGTAACTGAGACTACAATGGGCTTCATGCTTGCGCAAGAATCAGAGGACAAGGTGGAGAGAGCCATCTACTATCTGAGCAAGAAGATGCTGGAGTACGAAACCCGCTACACTCCGCTGGAGAAGGCTTGCTTAGCTTTGGTATGGGCTACCAGGAAGCTGTGGCACTACCTATTAGCTCACTCTGTAATGTTGGTTTCACGACTTGATCCCATCAAATATCTTTTCGAAAAACCAGCACTTACGGGTAGGCTAGCTCGTTGGTTACTGTTGCTCTCCGAATTTGATCTAAAGTATGTGACACGCAAGTCGGTCAAGGGAAGAGCAGTGGCAGAGTTCTTAGCCGACCATCCAGTGGAAGAGGGTGAAGCAGTCGAGTACTTATTCCCAGATGAGGCCATTTTGCATATCGATGACGAAACTTGGACGATGTACTTTGACGGAGAGTCAAATCAATACGGATATGCGATAGGAGTGTTGCTGATAGCACCCGACAATTCCCGTATCCCTCTAGCCTTCAAACTCCGATTCAAAGTCTCGAACAACGAAGCAGAATATGAGGCATGCATCACTGGTCTGGAAGCAGCCCTGGAACTAGGGGCAAGACGGTTGGACGTCATTGGAGACTCAAACCTTGTTATGTCTCAAGCAAAAGGAGACTGGAAAGTGAAAGAGGAAAAGATGATGATGTATCACCAGACCTTAGACTTGCTGATTCCTCGGTTTGAGAAGCTAAGTTTTACTCATCTACTAAGAGAGAACAACAGGTTCGTAGATTCTTTAGCAACTCTATCTTCCATGATAGACATCCCGTGTGGAGTCCGGATGCGTCCAGTCATCATTGACTAGAAATTTGCACCTACCTACGAGTCGATTGCTGCTATAGATGAAGTTCAGGACGAAAACCCCTGGTATTACGACATTTGGAATTTCTTGGAGAAAGAAGCATACCCGCCAGGGATAAATGCCAAAGACAAAAGGGCAATCAGAAGAATGGCCGTTCAGTTCATCATCTGTGGGGGTAAGCTGTATAAAAGGGGTCATCTGGGAATGCATAAGCTGTGTGTTGATGCCGAAGAGTCAAAGCGTCTGATGGAAGCCATCCACGGGGGAGAATGTGGTACGCACATGAATGGGGTAATGTTGGCACGGAAGATCCTCAGACAGGGTTACTACTGGTCCACCATGGAGGAGGATTGTATCGGTTTTGTCCGGCGATGCCACAAATGTCAAATTCATGCAAATCGCATGAACACTCCGCCGTCAAAACTGTACAACATGACTTCGCCATGGCCATTTTCAGTTTGGGGAAATGATGTGATCGAGGCTGTCACCCCAAAGGGGTCGAATGGGCATGAGTTTATCTTGGTAGCGATAGATTATTTCACAAAGTGGGTCAAGGCCCAATCTTATGCGGTGTTGAAAGCTTCGCACGTCGCAAAATTTATCAGGAACAACATCATCTGTCGCTACGGAGTCCCAAATGAGATTATTTCAGACAATGGTTCCCACTTCAAGAAGGAGGTGATTGATTTGTTGGAAAAATACAACGTGGCTTTTCATAAGTCATCTACCTATCGGCCGCAGACCAATGGAGCGGTTGAGGCCGCCAACAAGAATATCAAGCATATACTGCAGAAGATGGTGGAAACCTACCGGGATTGGCCAGATAAGCTACCGTTTGCTCTATGGGGATACCGAACTTCAATCAGAACTTCTACTGGGGCGACTCCGTATTCATTGGTTTATGGGATGGAGGCCGTTCTGCCTATTGAGATTGAGGTCCCGTCATTACGAGTATTGGCTGAGTGTCAAATAGTCGAAGCGGATTGGTAGCAGAGCAGATTTGAGGAACTCATGCTCTTTGATGAAAGAAAGCTAAAAGCACTATACCATGTTCAAGGTTATCAACGCAGAATCGCCCGGGCTTTAACAAGAAGGTTAAGTCCAGGAATCTAAAAGAAGGAGATTTGGTGCTCAAGGATAACCGAGCTCCCATTCACGACCCAAAGGGCAAGTTCAGACCTAATTGGACTGGTCCCTACATCATCAAGTCAATCTGGTCAGGTGGAGCTATGGTTCTGATGGATCTAGATGGCCTAGAGTTCTCCCAACCGATTAACATGGACAAGTTGAAGAAATATTACCCTTGAGAGGCTCGCTAGGCCGAAAACCCGAAAGGGTGACCCAGACAAAACTCAGAGCACACAAAATTTGAAATTATAAAAACTGAGCTCGCAAGGTTGAAAACCCGCAAAGGGCGGCCTTGGCAAAAGTTAGAGCGTAAAAGGAGAGTGAAAATACCCGAGCGAACTGGGCCTGAACTACGTAAGGCTTGATTCCCATCTTTGGGATACGTAGGCAACTTCATCTTGGAGTTCAGCCATAAAATTTTCCCCGATCAACTTTGTCCATTTGATCATCTCGGTCATCTTTGTCCATCAGCATTTATCGCAATCTCCGGTACAGTGCTATTCAGACTAGGGGCAACTTTCCGTTGCCACACAGTGCCGCAGTACTATTCAGACTAGGGGCAACTTTCCAGTTGCCAGGATCCGGGGTTGTGCATCTCAGTGACAGATCTCAGGCGTGTCCAGTTCTGATCCATATCGAAAATAGTTTTGAAAAGTTTTAATAAAAGTTGACTTTGTTCAAATTAATCTTTTTACAACTAAGACCATTTTTGGACCAAAGCGGAAAATTTTCAGTACCACAACCTTCAATTTCATTGATTTCAACACAGAG
This sequence comes from Camellia lanceoleosa, assembly GCA_025200525.1. Taxonomy (NCBI): domain Eukaryota; kingdom Viridiplantae; phylum Streptophyta; class Magnoliopsida; order Ericales; family Theaceae; genus Camellia; species Camellia lanceoleosa. Next base: position 3,241,832 of record CM045769.1, read on the forward strand.
TTCGCTTGCTCTTGCATACAATTGAAGTTGCTTTTTTATTACACTCATAAAGAAAACTTGAAAGTACTAATAAAGCAATAAATCTGGGGCATAGTCAAGTCAGGTGTCCCTGCGCCCCCTCCCAGAGCTAGTCAAAGCCTCTGATGCCAAGCTAGGCCCAATCTGTGCCTCTTCATTGAGCCAATCCCAGCACTCGTCAGACAAAGTGCAACTGAAAGTGGGAGCGAGGGCCAGGAGCTCTCTAGTCCTCCATGCTGTAGCATATCGGGCAATTGTCGCTCAGGCGAAAGCAAATGGGTACTCAATCCTCTAGCGGGCAAGTCGATCATCAAATCAAGGCCGAACCGAAACGGAAAATAGAACACACAGTGAGTCAGACCAATCAGCTGGACCCCAGTCTGCCGGGACATGCTATAGCTCATTGCCGGAAGATTGAGCCAAGGACAGCGCCAAGCAATGCGGTCAGCAGACAAATTGCACATCCAGTTGAACCACCATCCCTCATCAAGCGCATCAACCAGGCGTTGTCGAAAGAAGTAGCCGCGGGCTGAGTAGGCAGGGCAAGAGTCCACAACCTGCAATTTATCCATCAACCATACCTGGGGAGGGATGAAAAATGAGAGAATAAAGAATAGAGAGACGTGCGATGAGAGAACAATAAGACATGGGTTTTGTGAGAAAAGCCGAGCCTGAGGGCCGAGTGATGTGAGCAAATACATATGTGAGATTGGGTGGGAAACATTACCTGCAGCAGTAGTGGACTCCCCACAAATCTGGTCGTCTCCTGACGGTGGAAAATGTCCAAGCCCATCAGCGTTTCGGCCAATGCCATAGCAATACAGCTCTTCCTTTCCTTCAAGCCCTGAGCAACTTCAATCAAACAGATGTTGGGTCCACCCAAGCCCGGGGCAAGCAGGAAGTGAGATAGCATGCACAAGCAGAGGGCATGTTGTCGGAAACCTTGCCAATGATGATCGCCGCGGTCACCGGCACCAGAAAAGCGATGAATCAAACCGAGGATATCTAGTTCCCCATTACAGATCAGAGACCGAGCCTCATGCGCGGTGAGTCCACACATCCGCCCTAAAGCTTGGGCGTGGCCAAAGCGGAATTGGGGCAAGATCTCTTCATGACATTCAGATTCCATCAAAACTTGAAAATCTTCAAAAGTTGGACATACCTCTTGCCCGCCAAAGCTAAAGACATGCGGCACCGGGTTCCAAAACCTCGCCGCGGCATGGAGGAAAGGAAGGTGCAGTGGAGTACGGCCCAGCGTGAATAGTGCATTCAACCCGAAGCCCCGGAAGTTCAACTTTTCCGAGTCATCTAGAGAAGCAATCCAAGATGTGAGATTTTCAACGAGAAACGCCTCCATTTTTGTGAGAAACTAAGATGAATTGAATGAACCACGGAGCTAAGGCTTTTAAAGAGGAGAAGACACTATTCGGGGGACACGTGTCAAAAATTTGACGGTTATTGAGCTAAGTGGCCGGCCGGCCACCTTTTCTAGCAGGCCGGCCATCTCCTTTTCAAAAAACTGGCCGGTGGTCTCCCCTTTGCAATAAAGTTGGCCGGCCGGCTCCTAAAAGTGGCCGGCCATACTCCAATGTGTGTCTTTGGCCCTGTTTTACCCTCCAGGAGGAAGTTTCAAGCATTTCCATGCAACGGGTATGTCGAAGGCCTCCATTTCCCTCTGTTTCGGATGCGTTCCGTTGCCCAGATTGTCCGAAGTACACTTTGTTTTGTTAAGTTTTTGTTTATCGAGTTGTTGTTTTGCTTATCGAGTTGTTTGTCAAGCTGTCGTGTTTCGTATTTTTGAGTTGTTACCCTTTGTTTAAGCAATTTTTGTTGAGTCTTGTTTATTAAGTTGTCAACACTGTTGTATTTTGCTTATCGAGTTGTAAACTTGCTAAGGTTTTGTTATATCTTAGTAAGTTAAGTTGTTGCGTCGGTTCACTATCTGGCTAGGCAAATGCACAATGCACATTTTCATTCAATCTCATTATGGTACAAAATGATGCGATATGATGCTAAGAGTTTAAAATACAACACTTTTTTCAAAAGCTGTTTCATTCCATCATGCTTCATTTGTTACAACATTTTATAAACAAAGGCACAAGTTTTACAAGAAGAATAAAACTGCCTAATAATGTACAATGTGCTACGACTACTAGCAAAAAGGTAAATAAAACAAGGAACCGCAACATCAATGCTCTCAAGAGCAAGAATAAGAGGCCCTCTTCATCCTCTTCTGTGAAGTAGCCTCTACACCACCATCACCATCCGAGTCGGAACTGTCATCCTCAAGATCTCCCTCAGCCTCGCCTCTACTCCAGGAGCCAAGACCGAAGCCCTCCTCTCTGTCAGCAGATGTCTCCGACTGACGATCTGCAGCCTCCTCCTCCTCATCCTCACTGGGCTCCTCCTCTATAATGTGTGCTCTGCGTCTGCGAGACGACCCCCCTCCTTGAGCTCCCCGAAAAGGCCTGGATGGCCCAGCTCCTTGAAAAGGCCCAGATGGCCCAACTCCTCGAAAAGGCCCAGATGGTCTACCTCCCCGAGAAGGCCCAGGTGGCCGGGCCTGCGGCTGAGCATATACTGGAGGCATCTGAAAATGAAAAATGCAGTTTGAATACATCAGCCAAAACATGTATATCAGATACAGATGCAAGCAAGCTACACATAGTGGATGTACGCAGGAATAATGCATGAATGTGGTGTGTGTCAGATGTGCTCTGCACAAGTAGCCTATTAATGCAGTAAAAAGTCCAAAATCAGCATGTTATCAGAAGTACAATGCTAGAAAACTAAAGGGTACCTGGAAGCCCATGATGGATAACTGCGCCTCCCTCCGCAGGACCATCCCCTCAAGTGAGGCTACCATCTCGAGCACTTGATCCATGTATTTAACAGGGGGCTGCAGATGCAAAAGGCAGGGGTATCAGTAAAGGAATGAGTGTCCAAGTATCTGAGTAGTGAATCAAAGCTGTAAAACATACCGGTGGTGAGTCGGAGTCTCTGACATATCGGTGGCCAAGCATCAGAGGCTCTATCGGGATCGGAATCGGAGAGGTAGTCCCATATTGCCACCCCATCAGCTCAGTCGGCATATCCGGCCATCCAGGATGATGATAAGTCGGGGGAATCGGGGGAACCAATCCACTCCCACCTCTAGATGTACCAGCGCCTTTGGTGGAAGAGCGGCGTTTGAGCCCGGCACGGCTCGAAGATGGCATACCAGTAGGCCTCATCGTCGAAGTACGGACTCCCGTCAGTGGAGGCATCAGGTATATGTGACGGTAAGTAGCATAATCCCCCTCCTCAAGATGAAGTAAGGCATCAGTACCCAGCATAGCATTAACAACATCCCGGGATGAGAGCCTATCAGCAATCCGCATATCGACTGGGGGTGCTGAGGGAGGGTCCTGAGAAGTATAGCCCCATACCTGACGCAAGAAGCGCTCCCCCAGAAACCAGGCCCTACCAACTGGCCCTTCGAATAGGATCCTGTACTGGGAGGCACCCCGCCCTCCAACAAACTGGAATCGGAGACCCTCACCTAAGGGTGCCCAAGGCTGCCATGTGATCTGCGAATAACCAATGCATAAATCAATCAGAAATCAGGAAAGTACAAGACAAATCAAAGATGAAAACACAAAAAACCGAGAGTTCTGAAATACCTCCGTCGACCGCACCGTGTCGAAATACTGTCGTAGATAAAGGAGAGACTCCCAAGGTCTTGGCCGGTGCTGGCCTTCAAATACAAGTGAGTACGGGGTCACGAGAGGCCCCTCCACCACCAACTCTGGGGCTAATGTCGGGAAATACATATAGATCCATAACTGTGGAAAACAGTGCAGAATGTAAATGCAAAGTGCTGAGGGCAAAATACAGAGTGTAAAGTGCGCCGTGTGTGCAATATACAAGTAATGAGGGGCAGAAGTGTGAATCAAGAGGGCAGAAAGTACCTCCCAAGCTCTCCAATAGCCGCCAAGTAAGTCCCCCCGTCCACGGGAGGTTGCACTCATGTAGCAGTAAAGAGTAGCCAAGCCGGCGCCACCCCAATCATACCGTCTGACCTGTGATAGGTCCACCAAAGCACTCAACAGATATAGCCCAATAGTGTTTCCCCTATCGGCAAACAAAGTAGTCCCGAAGAGGAACATCAGAAAACCACGGGCATACTGTGCTGCCTCCTCAGGAGTCCCGAGCTCCATCTCCACCCTCCGAAAATAGGAAGAGAACCAGGTGTATCGGACTCTGCCCGAAGATCTATCAACAGGCGGGTGAGCCCCCAGTAGATATATCCAAGCGGCCTCCCACTGGCCCATGTCCTCGTCGTAAGGGATGGGCCAACCTCCCACGTCAAGGCCTGTCAACACGGAAAAGTCAAGCAGGGTCATAGTCAAGTCCCCCGTGGCAGAAAAATGGAAAGAGTTGGTGGTGTCCCACCATCTCTCCACCAAGGCGGCCATCAACGTCCTCCTGGCAGGACAACGAGATAGCCCAGTGCAGAAGGGCCCGAACCCCGCCAAGTCAACTAAATCTTGGACAGCCTCCGGGAGCTCGGCATACCAATCTCTCACCACGATAGAGCCATATCCCCGTAAAGTGCGAGAAGTCACCTGCATTCAGAATGAATACATGTTTCAACATAAAATGAATAAGCTGCGAGCAAATAGAATGAATAGGCTGCGTGCAAAGTAAAGTGAGTGAGCCGCGTGTTCACAATCAGTGTGTTGTGTATGTTCACCTTCAATTCGAACTGTGTCTTCAGAAGATCAGTGTTTGGGCTGCGTGTTCAACCCTCAATCAGTGTGTGCTGCGTGTTCACCTTCAATTCGGACTGTGTGTTCAGAAAATCAGTGTTTGGGCTGGGTGTTCAACTCTCAATCAGTGTGTGCTGCGTGTTCACCTTCAATTGACGTGTGTTGAAAATCGTGTTTGACTGCGTGTTCAACTCTCAATCAGTGTGTGCTGCGTGTTCACCTTCAATTCGAACTGTGTGTTCAGAAAATCAGTGTTTGGGCTGCGTGTTCAACTCTCAATCAGTGTGTGCTGCATGTTCACCTTCAATTCGAACTGTATGTTCAGAAGATCAGTGTTTGGGCTGCGTGTTCAACCCTCAATCAGTGTGGGCTGCGTGTTCACCTTCAATTCAAACTGTGTGTTCAGAAAATCAATGTTTGGACTGCGTGTTCAACCCTCAATAGTGTGTGCTGCGTGTTCACCTTCAATTCGGACTGTGTGTTCAGAAAATCAGTGCTTGGGCCGTGTGTTCAATTCTCAACCAGTGTGTGCCGTGTGTTCACAATCAATTTATGGGCTGAGTGTTCAGAAATTCAAATGATTGAACCGTGTGTTCAGAATGCGAACAGAATGCATGAAAAATTCATAAAATGCTGCAGAAAAGGTAAAAACAAAGTAAATACCTCTCGTGCCTCATGGGAGAGGTGATACTCTGGCTCCCGCAGAAGGAGATCCCCGGGTGCTCGCTCGTCGAAATCGGTGAAATGATAGAAAATAGCCCGCGGAAGAATATGTGCCGGTGGGTCGTACCTCTCAGGTATGAAGGGTCGAACCCTCGGAGGCAGAGCCATGATATCGGGATCACCTCCGGCTTCCGGAGGACCTCCACCGTGGGGGAAATGACCAGCCATTTCAGAAAATCTGCAAAAGGGGCAAAAAAATGAGCCAAAATTGAAAAAAGTCAACAAAAGTCAACTCTCGGGAAATGAAAAAGTCAACAAAAGTCAACTCCCGAGAAAATCTTCCAAATATTGAGACAAACTCACCTCAAGTGGCGAAAATGAGAAAAGAAGCCCCGAAATCAAAATTTAATCAGTTCAAAGTGCTTAAAACTAAAGATTTCGCGAAAACAACTTGCGTGGGACGTTGGAAAACGCGTATAGAGCACAGATCTGAGAGAGAAAATGGTTTGGGAAGCTAGAAGAGATGATTTCGGAGATACACTTGTGAGCACAAAGTGTTTGGATGAGTGGATTTAAAGAAAAAGAGTGAAAGTACCAAAATGCCCACGGATTTGGCAAAGTGACCGGCCGGCCCCATTTTCTGGCAGGCCGGCCCTTTCCTTTTCAAAAAGTGGCCGGTGGCCTCCCTCTCCCAATAAAGATGGCTGGTGGTGTTCCCCACATGCCCCCCAAGGTCCCTGCAAATTTTGGGGAGGATTGGAGTCCCCGGGACCTGAAAAAGTACAAGAGAAGTGCACTTTCTGTCGCGAAATCGCTCCGCCGGAACCTCAGCTTCAACTTCTGATGCGTGTCTCATCATTACTCATCAAAAGTGAGATATATCCTTTTGAACATGTTGTAGCCTCTCCGGGAGGTGAACCGGAGGCTGCAATCGAGTTGCCCTCGCCGAAACGCGCATTTCCTTGCTCGTTGTTCTGTGACAAACATACATCCTGGTTTACACTCGTTCTGCATTATCATGCACATAACTTGCATTCTCATGTACATACTTGCATTGTTATGCACGTCTCTTTGATATCACCAAGCCTCCGTGCTTAAACTTGAGTTGTCACACGCGTTTCTTCCCGCATTGCGATGCACTTTTCCATCGACATCGCGATTGTCTGCATTCGATATCACATTGAACATATGTTGTTAGATATGTTGTGCTTGTTGAGTTTCTTTCTTTTGCAGGCACGATATTGTATGTACGGCTCATTTGAAGCTGGTGCGACCAGCATTTAATCGCAGGTATCGTATCTTCTCCGTGTGGGACGCGACGAGAATTGAATAATTCTCTACATTCCTAACTGCATGAAATGTAGTTGTTGCTTTGCATTCTTGCTTAAAACTGTTGCATCTATTTGAGAATACTTGCTTCATTACAGCTTGCTGTATTTGCATGATCATCAAGTCACATCTGACCTTGTGCATATCGTTTTGCATTTTGCCCCCTGCCTGCGGGCACACTTGCGGGCGCATCTCTATTTATCTCACCTGTTTGTCTAAGTCTTCGACATTGTCAAAAATGGGACGTCTCTGGGCTTTGACATTCACTCCCGTCACTTATGACTTTCGAGTTCTGTCAAAAAGGGGCAACTGTAGACACCCCATTTTTTACCGACCTTAAGACTCAGACGTCACTGATTGAGCGCTTGGTGATGTTGCATATCGTGCTCATTCAGAGGTTTCAGAGTCTCGGCTGCGAGCCTTGCCTCCGAACTTCCGGACTCTTTTATGTTTTGCCTCGGTTTGCGAACCAGGCTCGGTTTTCCCTATTTTTTCTTCCAAAAGGGAGGGAGAGGTCTCGTAGATCATCTCTCAGTGGCCGTAGGCTACGTTTCGTGGTCGTAGGCCATTTTGCCTGTTTGGAGTCCGGTTTTCGATTTTTCGGAGCTGTTGGCTGTGTGCCTCGGTTCAGGACCGCTTAACCACCTCCATTTGCTCTGGTTTTTGGCATGCATCTTATTTTCTCCCTTTTGAGGGACACTGTGGTCCGAGAGACCAACTTCGTGGTCGAACACCACTTCTGGTGCCTAACAATCAGTTTTCGGGGCCCCAGGCTGCGCGTTTTGGCCCCCGAACCTTCATTTTGCATCGGTTTGGGTTCATTTTTGGCAGGGACCTCTGTTTCATTGTTATAAAGGTCGTAGAAGGGTGGGAGGCCAGTAATTGTTCTGACAACCAGTTTTATTCCTCCGTCGCCCTCCGTCGCCCGTTTTTCTCACTTGAAAACCAATGTTGACCACCCTAAGGCCACTTTTTCTAGCCCTAAATCACATATTTGTGTTGTACACACCTGGGAGGCCACCAATATCACATGGCCAGCCAGTAATTGTGTGTGACCCTTTTGAACCCCTCCTAAAAGTGGCCTTTTCTCTCTCTTGGTTCACTTTCTCCAGTTTTTGACAACATGGTTGTGTTGTGCACACATGGGAGGCCACCAATCTGGGGTGGCCGGCCACTAATCTGGGGTGGCTGGCCACTAATACTGCTTGAACCTTTTGACCCTTGGCCAGCCGGCCATGAGGAGGGTCGGCCGGCCACCTGCAACCTGGATACCAGGCCGGCCTGCATCCTCTCTGTTGGTACATTACAAATCTGCATTTTGTTTCCCCCCAGATTATATATCCGGGGGACTGCCTTTTTGGGGGGAAATTTGAATTCATTTCCCCCCCTTTTCTCCCCCCTCTTTTGCCTATATAACTAGAGCTCCAGCTGCATTTGAAAGGGTTAGAAACTTTGGTCTTGAGCTCCTATATTGCTTCTCTCTCTCTCTCTACACTTCAACTATCAAAACCCTAAGTTTCCTACACCATTTCTACACTACCTCATAGCACAAAGCCTCCATACTCCATTCCAACAACTTGGAGCTGTTTTTCGGAGCTTAGGAGCATCCAAACTTGGTCCAAAGGCTGTCAAGGAATTGGTCTACAAGGGTAAGCACATTTCTCCTCTTTTTTGGCCTTATTTTGCTCAATATATTAGCTTCTCTTGCTTGCATTTTTGGGCTCCGACCCTAACTGAAAATAGCATTATTTTGAGGCCTTTTTCATGTTTGTTTAAGGGTCCTTCCCTGTTTAAGGTCCCTAGCCACCACTTGCCTCTTTAGCTCTCTTGTATGCCTCTTTCTTGCATAGTATTTTAGGCCTATGTATAAACTGTTTTGAGCTTTGTCATAAACTGAAAAGTAGCTTATTTTGAGCCCTTATTCAACATTTTTGAAGGGCTCATCACTGTTTGAGGCCTCCATCTGTCACTTGCCTTTATATCCCTCTTTTGACCTTATTTTTGCATGATTTGTTAGCCCCTTGTGCTTGTATTTTTGGGCTTTGGTCCAAACTGTAAATAGCCCTATTTTGATCCCTTCTTCATGTTTTATCAAGGGTCTTTTGTTTTTGGAGGCTTCCTTCTTGCTCTTTGTGTTTAAACCTCCTTTTTGGCCTTATCTTGCATAGTATATTGGGCTTGCTTGTGCACTGTTTTGGGTTTGGTTATCAACTGTAAAATGCCATTTTTTGGGCCCCTCTTCAACATTTATGAAGGGCCCTCCTCTGTTTGAGGCCATAAACCATCACTTGCTTCTTTGTCCCCCTTTTGGCCTATTTTTTTGCATGATAGTTTATCCATACTTGTGTTTGTTTTTGTGGCTTTTTTTAAACTGTAAAGTGCTTCATTTTGAGCCTCTCTTCAACTTTTTTTAAGGGCTCTTTGCCATTCATGGCCATCAGCTGCCACTTGCTTCTTTATCTCTCTTTCGGGGCCATTTTTGTATGTTGGTTTAGCCCTATTTGTGTTCACTATTTAGGCTTGCTTAAAACTGTAAATATGCTTTTTTTGGGACTGTCTTGATTCTTTCTTCACACTTCATGTTCAAATAATGCATGCATTGCATAGCCATAGGTCATTCCATGTACCTAATTTCATGTTTCGAGATTCATTTCATGCATCGGGTTCCATTTTGCCATGTTTCGGGGCTGTTTTGCATCACTTTTTGCTACTGAAATTTGCATGCTAGTATGCCATATCCCATGCCTTGTCATGTCTTGTTAGAATGGCATTCCGTGCCTTAGGTTCGGTCCTCAGTTTGCGTGCACGCGTGCACGCATCTCGAGTGTCTCATTTTCATCTAATGGCCTCTTATGTGAGTGTGGCTGAGGTCCACTTGTGTTAGTGTAAGTCCATATTGCATTGTGTATGCCATTTCATTCCATAGCGTTGTGTATGCTAGGTTGTATGTTAGCGCATTGTGTATGCCATGTTACCTCGTACATCGTGTATGCTATTTCATAGCATGTTGCATGTTAGGATGTATCTTAGTTGCATTTCATGCGTGTCATGCATATTGCATTGTGTTCGGGATAGGGGTTAGCCCGAGCACGGGAAACGAGGTACGTTTCGTACTCTGAGTGATGGAACGTGTCTCAATTCCCCAGTCACCGATACTCCGGATTATCCATGATGGAGTTAGGTCTTGTTGTGTTTTCCTGTGCATTCATTTCATATTGAGTTGTGCGATTCGACTCCTCGGCCATCATGCATCGAGATGCGTGATTGGTGGCACGAGGATCGAGGCATGCATACATTTGTGAAAATACATTGCCATGTCCCTTTCCTACTCTCTGTTACAGCAAATCAAGAATCAGTAGCCTTCCGGGGCTTAGCGTGCTTTCCAAAAAATTATTGCCAAACAGAGGCTAATTGGGGCATCACAGTGGATTTTCGCGCAAAGGCAACCCGGATATGCATCATTCATCATCTAAAGAAGAGTCAAGGCAATCCCTGGCTTGCATGCTAGTTTATTGTTTTCTTAGTTAATTTGGTAATTAATTAGGATTTTTTGTACATATTTGGACTGTATTATTTATTTGGACTGTACTATTCGGGACTATATATTATTTTTTCGAACCCTCTGCGCGAGGGCAATGTTGTAATAAGTGTGCGTGTGTGTGATGTATGTCTTCCAACCCCACGTCTTTCTTCCCTTTTGTTTACCTGCTTATGATGGTTAGATTAGGGCATGTTTCAATTAGCATACAGTATGATAGCATGTTGCATTCATTCATCTGTTTTGCATGCACCGGGCTCGGCGCATCATACTAACTGCATTTGTATTTCAATTCCAAATTGAATACTTGATAGCTGTTGCATCTCATATGCCATGTTTAGAATAGCCGAGCCTGCTATAGTTGCATTTTTGCATGTATTGCATTAGGCATTTCTGTATAGTTAGGATCATGCATGATTTCTAATCGGTTTCTGTTTTGGCTTGGAGTACTCGGTGAGTTTTTATGCTTTAACATCCTTGCATGCGTGTGAGTGACTGCCATGAATAGCATGCTTACCATGAGGCTAATTGCTTATGTGATATAACTGCCTGAATGCCTGTGGGTGAAGGTTGGGTTATTTGAATTGGAACAGTTCATCAAATGTATGTTTTAAGCCCACTAGATAGTTGCAAAATCATGTTTTCTAAGCCCACCTGAGGGTGGCAAAATCTGCATTTTAAGCCTACCTACGGGTAGCACCATCAAACCATTTTTTCAAACAAACAAACATGAAATGTTTTGTTCCAATTCAGGCGACTCGGTCTATACTTGTATGCTGTGTGCATCACTTAGTAAATCTAGGCTAATAACCGGAATAAGAACGCACAATGTTTTCAAAATTAGATATCATGGTTAGTAGAGGCCGATTTTTGACCGGGTGAGCAGGGGTGCTCACGAAGTGACCTTTCCCAATCGTACCCAAGTTCCCGAGCCGAGGCAACTTTGGTGATGACGGACACGTGGCCTTAGGCAACGAGTCAGGGTTTCCTAAATTTCCCAAAAATAAAATATTTAGGTGGCGACTCTGTGTCTGGCAAAGCAGTCCATGTTTGGCACTTCTTTTCTAAAAATCTGTTTTCTCAAAACAATTTGCCAGATTTGGACTCTTTGGTTCAAGATTAAGAACCGTGACAACAATCGAGTCCGAGCTGTAGCGGGGTCCCTCGCGGACCTGTCTACACCTGGCAACCCTTTGCATATTCTATGCAATCTTTAAGGATAATTGGCCAATAGTAGGAATGCCTTCGAAGCAACCATCTCATCTTTACACCAGGCTGATGAGCACCACAGATGCCTTCATGAACCTCAGCCATCGCTGTTAATGCTTCTTTTGGGCCTAAACATTCCAGCAATAAACCATCTCCCCCTTTTTTATAGAGAGCATTACCATATATCATGTATTGCATAGACTGCAATTTAACTTTCCTGCTGGCCTTCGAAGATGGACCAGCCAAGTACTGCATTATTGGATGCCTCCAATCTTGTTCTTGTAAGTCATTATGAATGACTTCCAAGACCACATTCCTTTTATTCAAATGTTGTATTAATCTTTGATATGTTGTTTGGCTTATGTCCCTTTGGGTATTATCTCTTCTCTTGAAGTTTGAAGCTTTCTGAGCTACATCATTAGCTCTATTGTTCAAGAATTTTGGAACATGAGTTACATTTGCTATTTGAAACTGAGAAAGCAGATGTAATGCAAAAACATAGTATGGCAAAATACTTATGCTTTGACACTTGAAAATCCCTTTCACTTGGTTAACCACCAATTGAGAGTCTCCAAATATGTCAACTGCGTGTACTTGTAATCCAATAAGAATTTCCAGTCCCACTATTAAGGCTTCATATTCAACCTGGTTATTGGAACAGGTGGCTTCATCCACTCTGAAACCATGTGTGGTTTCTACCCCTTATGGAGACTTAATCACAACACCAATTCCAATTAAGCCATTGGCCTTCGACCCATCGAACCACATCTGCCATGGCTCAACACTGGCCATACCAAGTTTCATTATCTCTTGGCTCTCTGTTTGAGATGGATGGTCTGCCAGAAAATTGGCTAAAACTTGTCCTTTTACTGCCCTTTGAGGGACATATTCTAAATGAAATTCTGATAAGGCTAGTATCCACTTGCCAATTCTTCCCCTCAACATAGGTCTAGATAACATGTACTTAACCAAATCTGTGGTTGCAATTACCAAGACAGTTATAGGTAAAAGATAATATCTTAATTTCATTGCAGCAAAATACAAAGCAAGACATAGCTTTTCAACAGCTGAATATTTACATTCACAAGAATTTAAAAACCTACTAAGGTAATAAACAGCCTGCTCCTTGCCTTCCTCATTGTCTTGGGTCAAGAAAACTCCCAATGAATCTTCTGCTGCAGCTATGTACAACTTCAAGGGTTTATTCTCTTTTGGTGGCATCAGCACTGGAGGGTTGGCCAAGTAGGCTTTGATACCTTCAAAAGCAATTTGATGCTCTGCTGTCCACACAAATTCTTCTTCATCTTTCAGCCTTAACAAGGAAGAAAATACTTTAGTTTTCCCTGCAGTGTTAGAAATAAACCTTTGAAGAAAGTTAATCTGTCCAAGGAACCTTTGTAATTCTTTCTCACTTGATGGAGGCTTGGCTTCAATGATGGCTTTGCCTTTATTTTGATCAATCTGTATTCCTTTCTTGTGCACTACATAACCCAAGAAGTTTCCAGATGATACACCAAAAGCACACTTAAGAGGATTGAGTTTCAACTTGAACTTCCTCATTCTTTCAAAAGCTGCTTCTAAATGAAACAAATGCTCCTCCATGGACTGGGATTTCACTACAATGTCATCAACATAACACTCTAGATACCCTCCAATGAGGTCATGAAAGATAGTGTTCATAGCCCTCTGATATGTAGCTCTAGCATTCTTCAGACCAAATGGCATTTTAACCCATTCGAAGGTGCCAATATTCCCAGGACATCTGAATGCTGTCTTGTGGATGTCCTCCTCTGAAATGCAGATTTAGTTATAACCAGAGTGTCCATCCATCATTGATAAAACTTGATGCCCTGCTGAACTGTCTACCAATAGATCCACTATAGGCATAGGGTACTCATATTTTAGAGTTGCTAGATTCAAGTTTCTGAAATCAATGCATACCCTTATTTTACCATTTTTCTTAACTACATGCACAATATTAGATAGCCATTCAACATACCTGGCTGTCCTAATGAAGCCTTCCTTGAGTAGTCTAAGAATTTCTTCCTTAACTTTTTGAATTACTTCTGGACTCATTCTTCTTGGTTTTTGCTTGTAAGGCTTGAAGTTAGGCTTCATAGGGAGCCTATGTTCCACTAATGACCTATCCAATCTTGGTAGTTCATTATAAGACCATGCGAAGCAATCTTTGTATTTCTTTAGAACAACCAACAACTGGTCTCTGTCCAGAACATTCAAACAAGCACTTATATAGGTGGGCTATTGTATAAAACCTTTCCCTAAATTCACTTCTTCTAAGGGGTCTTGTGTCTGAAAACTTATTGAAGCTTCTTCTTTGGTTTCTTTTACCTTCGAAGCAACCTTATTGCTTTGTTATGCTCTTAGGTTCTTTAATTCAACATCTCAGCCCTCTTCCTCATAGACAAAATCTGTCCATAAGGCATCCTCTTCCTGTATCTCCTGGACTTTTGTTTCAATGTCCAATACACAGTATTTACCAAGGGTCAAAATTCTGACCCGTTGCTGCTCCTGTTCACAACCAATTATCATAGCTTCTCTCTCTTGCTCCTGTACTTTCTGGACTATTGATTTTACATCCAATGTTGAGAATTTAATTAGAGCCAAAGACTTGGCTTCTTGTTCTTCATCTCTTTGCCTACAACCAGGCATCATTGTCATCCTTAATGACAATCTCTTCATCAGCACTTTCTTGGACTAAGTGCTCCAGGTGTGTCACTTCCTCATCAGCCGTCACTTCGGCTGAGCCATCAGCTTTCCTCAGTATACTGAGTGGTGTCACTCCCTCAATATACAACTTGGCTTCTACAAAGTCCGCACAGGCTATGAAAGGTTGAGGATCTGCATCAATTTCCTCTGTCTCTCCATTCCCCAAAGCCATCATGATTTTCTGATGCAAAGAGGAAGGCACACATTTGTTACTGTGGATCCAGACTCCCCCAAGTAAAGCATTGTATTTAGCATTACTGTCGATTACAAAGAATGCTGTCATGCAATCCCTGGTTCCCATACTCAAGTTAATGGGTAAAATCCCCTGAGCCATCTGTTTGTCTCCAGCAAAGCCAGCGATGGTTGTGCTGGTTGGGATCAACTTGGGATTCTTTTTCCCTAGTTTCTTCAAAGAAGATTTCGGTAGTAAGTTCACTGCTGTCCCATTGTCTATCAGGACTCGGTTCAGTTGTATCCCATCGAAGAAAGCCTAGATGTACAAAGGCTTGACATGTTGTGTCATAGAATTCAAGGGATACTCAAAAGGATACAAGAGGTTAATGCTCACCTCTTCTTCACTCTCATATTCAGTTTCCATTGGGGTAGCCATTCCAGGATCATCTTGTACCATACTTACTTGTGAGTCTTCACTAGAGACAAGAATAGGATCCATGTCTTGGTCATCTTGGTCCTCATCTCCAGCCTGGAACTCATGAGGCAGTATGTGTACCATATTGACTGATACTGGAGGAAATGAGCCAAATTGGATGGCTGGCTGTACCTTCTTCCCCCCTTGGCCACCTTGTTTAATGACTTCAACAGTATCCTCCATGCTGCACTCTGGCACTTCGTTGCTAACTAATCCCTTCAAAGGATCTTTCTCAACTGGCCCTTCAACCAAAAATGTTTGCTCAGCCATGAAGGCTTCGAACATTTCTTCCTCTGCCATTTCCTTCTTTTGGCTTATGCCAATCTCTTCTTCTGTCTCACTATCACTCTCCATCAGAGCTTTCTCCAATCCTGCTAAGCTAGACTTCTCTCTAGCTTTTAGTTTAGAATGAACCTTGGCCAACTGTTCTCTACTGCAAACCACTTTGCTTTGTAAAGTCGGCTTTGGAGTATGGTCTGACTTTGGAGTCTTTTTTCCTTCTGTCTGGACCAATGAAGAGCTCTCTCCATTTTCTTTCATATCGTTCTGGTACTGAATGTACCTACACTGAATCTTTCTCCTTTGTGATCTCGAAATGACTAGGACCATATCTGGTTCCTTTGTGTTTGGGTGTTTAAGCAATACCCAATTGTTCAGAGCCACCAAAGGAGGCTTGACCATCCTGCCTTGGATTCCAACATCTCTCCGGACAGGCACTTTCTTAGGTTTGTTTTGCATTACAAACCAGTTTGGAACTTCAGGTACCCACGAACTTACTAACTCAGATGTTGAACCGCTTTTTTCTACCTTCGAAGCCATCTTCGAAGCTGGCTGTGAAGGTAAGTGCTTGGCTCTGACCTCCTGTTTCGAGCCTGATTCAGGCCTTCGATTAAGGTGGCCACTTTCTGTTCTGCGTGAGGTTGGTCTAGGGGGCCAATCTCTGGCTTTGGTCCCATAACCTGAACTCCTCTCCAATCTTCTTTTAGAATGACTGCTCTCCATTCTGTAGTAGTTAGGTGGCCTAGACTCATACAAGGGCCTCTTGCCTTTAGTATGCATTCATCCCTTCGCAGCTCAACCACTAATGGCACGCCTATCACTAGCCGGATACGGCCTTTTGTTGTAAGCATTGGTTGATTTAGGACGTCTTTGTACATCCCTGTTATATTGCTTCCCATCGATTGGAAGCCCTTTCAACCATTTATAACTCAGTCTGCACCTAGGACACATCCTCTGCATTACAGCTGCTTCCAAGGAATCATCATCCAGTGCTTCTTCATCAGAGTGTTCCCTCTGGTGTGAGAAACCTTGTCCAATAGCTGGTGGGTTTCTAGTGTCCTTCTTGGTAGTTGTCTGGTTGGCAATATGCATCTGCACATTGACCTCTTCCAACTCCTGCAGAGATAGATTCTGGAAGTTTGGTACAACCACATTAGCTGTGCTTTCTCCAACTTCTGGAAATGGATTACTGTCAATCCCCATGGCCTTTTCTATTTTGGCTGGGAATTTCAAACTTCCTTTCTGAATTTGCTCTTGGATCCTGTCTCGAAAAACAATGCAGTTTTTAGTCGAGTGAGACCAAGAGTTATGCCATTTACAATATACTTTTCCCTTAAGTTCATTTGGAGATGGCAGTTTTACTCCTTTAGGTAACTTAAGAAAGTTGGCCACAAGCAAATGATCAAAAATGTCATCTGCTTTTGTTAAATCGAAAGAGTACTTTCTGTGAAAGTCTTTCTTTTTAAACTGCTGGTCAATTGTTGTATCTTTATGAATTAATACTTCACAGATTACAGGTTCTTTGCCCACAATCTCCCCACAATCTCTGCTGCATCGATCTCATAATTTGGATCTCTATAATATGTCTTGTACGAGGCATTATTTCGATCTTGTTCCTCCTCTAGTAATGCTTCATATCGAGACACCTTATAAATTAGTTCGATCAAATCTCTGAATTCAGTTGAGTCAAACTTTTTTCGAAGCCTGAACTCTAAACCGTTTTGAGCCAATCTTATGAATTCTGACTCTGGCAGGATGACTCTACATTTATTTCGAGCCTTTTTAAATCTAGCAATAAACTGAGTAGCCTTTTCTTCAGGCCTTTGACTCAATTTAGCCAAGTCTGCCATAGATACCTCTGGTTCCGATTGGAAGAATTGGGCATGAAATGCCTCTTCCATTTGTTGCCAATTTTGAATGGAGCCAGGTGTAAGGTTGATGTACCATACAAATGCTCCCCCAGTTAGAGAATTTGGAAATAATCTTAGTTTCATATAGTCATGATTAGTAAATTCACCACATTGAGCAGCAAACCTAGCAATATGCTCTATTGTTGATTAATTTCCAGTCCCATAAAAAAGGATAAAATCTGGTATCTTGAACCCCCTTGGGTATTCATGTACCCTATCTACCCACTCTAGATATGGTTTTCTATATACAGGAGTCTGGACCCCCCGAGCCATCGGTCCACACATCTCCCTAACAATATCGGTAATTTGGTCCCTAAGGACCATATTTTGTGTCTGCTGAACCACTACTGGAGAGACAAACACAGGATTTGGTGGACAAACTTGTGCTTGCGGTCCTCTTGGTCCATAAGGTGGTACATTTGGGACTGGTTGCCCCTATGGTGTAGGTTGCTGTTGGGGGTGTGGGTAACCCCTTTGAGCTTGTCTTGCTAAAGAACCTGCGAAATGTGCAGGACCAGGCGTTGTATCCCTTCCATTTGCAGGCCAACCTTCCAACCCCCCGGGTATAAATTCGAATAAGGGATTATTATACCCCCTAGTGCCAGGTATGACTTCGAACATGGGATTTGTAACCATTCTTATGCCAGTTTCTTGTACTTGACCAGATCCACCAACTTGTGTGGTTTCATTGTTGAGTACTGAGGCATTTTGGCCTGCTATAGGCCTCAAAATGGGTTCATACCAAGACTGAGATGATGGTCTTTCATAGTTCTGGTTACTAGTTTGACCATTAGAATGTCCATTAACTTGCATAGGTTGTTTGTCTCTAGCCAATATTTGCTGAGGGACATTTAAAACTTCCTCTGTGTGTCTTGTGTTTGTTGGTTGGTGATTATTCATTCGATCCAAAAAGGATGTTGCCCACCTTTCCATTGTGTTCATTAATTGTTGTCCCATAGCATCTACTAGGCCATCCCATGGATTGGTTGGCTGAGTAGATGGAACAGTGGATGGTCCAATTCCTTGGTTTCGTCCAATATTATGAACATATGGTTCTTGTCCCGAAATACTGGTATGTTCGACCATAGGTTCTGACAATATGGGAGTTTTCACAGGATGTGTTACCACATTATCCTCTGTATTAGGTATTTCTACCTCTCCTTCTACGCCTTCTTCTAAGCGTTCATTTTCTCCTTGTCGTCTTCATCTAGCCATTTTAACAGGTCCCACCGGGTGTGCCAAAAATATATGTTGGCTTTTTGGCTTTCAAAAGGTATTTTTGTAAATGCGAGCGTGCCAGCAAGGATCAATTAGTCCTTACAGAGATTATAATTGCCAACCAATTATCAGACAATTGTGTTTTAGTTCTTTCAGCCTCAATGAAGAGGACTTTTACTGGTGGCTTGACTTAGGAGAAATTAAGCAAAATAACAGTGAAATGACGAACAACTGAAGTATTTCATTAAAATGAAAACTTATAATGATCCAAACTCAGCCTCGTAGAGGTTTACAGTGACGATTTACTTGAAACTACTCCTATGAACGAAGTACAGTGCATGAATTTAAAGTGTAGGAATGTAAAGAACAGGTATTTAAAGTGCAGGAAATGTAAAGACTGAAAATGTAAAAACTGGAAAGGAAAATATGAAGTAAATGACTAGTTTGTTGGATCTGAGTCTGGGGGCTTTTTCTGGGGGCTTCCCTGCTATTTATACTTGTCAAGGATGACCTTCGAACTGCATTTCAAACCGTCGAACTGCTCCTCCATGATCGCTGACCATGTTGCCTTATAAGTAGTTCCACTACACCATCATTTGCAGTTAGGCTTCCCTCCTATATTTGAATTTGAATGTGAGTAACTGTTAGAGCCACGTCACCTTGCATCTCTTTACTAATCCAATGCTACTCAGATCACGTGAGAACCGATATTAACTACCACGTGTACGATCAAGATCAAAGACTTGACTAGTCTTCCTATATTACCCTTACTCTGCCACGTGTCGAATTGTGATTGACTTTTACAAAATATGTAGCTAACAGAATGATATTTATTAAGGACCCTAAAAAATGAAGAATATGTATCTTTCAAATTTTCTCAAATTCTGAACGTGAGAGATTTATCACTTAAGATAATATTTGAACCAATCATAACATCATTCCTAATCCACTAGTCACTATTCACCATTTTCACAAACTCTGTAATGACCCCGAAATGTACGTCATAATTATCAGTGATTAATCATGCATTAATATGAATTAATTGGGAATTATCTGTTGTAATTGGAAACATATCTGCTGGAATTACGACTTCGGGACTGAAATCGATGACCGTAATGGATTCAGAAAATGAAATTGAACACGCCTATGTGATACTGGGAATTTTTAGAGCTATTTGGAACAATAAATTGAGGACTGAATTTCGTCTGATTCGTAAAACCTTATTTGGCTTAAGTTTTTGGCACAATTGTTTATCTTTGATTACATGGCTTAAGATAAGTATTGTTGACCCATTTTGACTAAAGAATAAAGGAAGAAAATATCTAAGGGAGAGAGAGAAGAGAGAATACGTGAGAAAGAGAGAGAGCAAAGGGGAGAAACAAGGGAAAGAAGAGAAAGAAAGGGGATTCAAGTAAATTGTCTTCAAATTAAGAACTCAAGGTAAGAAATTCTCTCTAATTTCATGAAATAGATTGTTGATCCTTGGCATCTAGCATGTTGATCTCAAGATTATGGCATGAATCATGTTTATTGGGCATATTTGAGAAAGAACCTCCATGGATGTTATGAAATGAAGCTTAAATGTGTAGATTCATGGTTTTTCATCTTAATTCATGGGTTTGATTTTGCTAATGATCCATATGGGTTTTGAATTGAAGTTTTGATGTTGATTTAAGATGAGTTTCAAGTATTTTGGGTTATGAAATTCATGTAATGGAAAGTGATTTGTAAAGAGGAAAATGGAAGCTTGGAGAAGAACCAGAATTTCGGATTTCGCAAGGTCTTTCGGCGGAGGATTCCCGCCGGCGTGAAAATCGACCTCTCGGCCAGCTTTTGGGATCTTGTCTTTGTCGCTCGGCGGACAAGTGGGCGCTCGAGCGGAGGACCTTTTTCAGGAAAGTTTGGGAAGTTGTTTTACATGATCTTCACATGTTATTTGCATCATTTGGCATCTCATGAACATGAAATTACATAAGAGAAGAATAGAATGTCATGAATTCCATGATTGAATGATATGTGTATTGAAGGAAATGTGTTATACTGTTGTTAATTGCAGGTCAAGAGGTGAAGACCGTACAATCGGTTCTAGAAAACCACTGTAAGTAACATTTCTGTAAAGTTATGTTCTTATAAAGTATGTTTTAAATGTGATACGTTAAGTTATGTTTTCAAAATGTGAATTTGAATCTGTGAACGAATGTCCTATTTGCGAATCTAGTATGGCATCCATAGGAAGTCCCAAGTCATGGGGGACGGCACGATAGTGCGGGTCCATGACCAGTTTACGAGATCTCGCTAACCACTTCATTGTGGCAGTATGTGTTTAATCGGTATCCGGAACTGATTACTCTAGTCGGGAAATGTTCAGTATATGTTATGTTCTATGGAGTATGCCATTGCGTATGTTCTGTTATGCAATGATTATGTTTATGATGATTTGTTTACGGATATATGATATGTGGAATTCGTTCACTACCCCTTTACGTTAATGTTACTTGCTGGGCTTTAGCTCACCCCCGTATTTATGTATTTATAGGTGAGCAGTCGGGGAGTCAAGCCTAGGCGGAGTCTTGCACCGAGCCGCCGTTTTGAAAGCCTACCCGAGTATGGTGCCCCCGAGCCAAGGCTAGGCCTGGAAGGCCGTATCAGTTTTGTTTCAGTTGTGTTTGGTGGCATGTGCCTATGTAATTTGTATATGAATTGTTGATACATGTTATGTAAAGATAGTGGGTAAATTAACATTTTGGCATGTAAATATTTGTTCATATATATGTACAGCTCTTTGGACTATTGTAATTTCTGTTTTCGCTTCCGCGAGCCCCGATTAATTATGTTTTGTACAGTAAGGCCTGTGGTAATCTAGGATTACTGGCCGGTTACGATGCTAAACTTTTAGGGGCGGGTTTGGGTCGTGACAAACTCCATCGAGTGTTTGCAATATCTATGAATGTGTCTCATTCGGAATTGGGATAGCAGTCATTATTGTGCAGTTAAATGGATTTATTTTATGATTTGAACTGTTCACATTTTAGAATAGAAAAATGAAAAATCCCCCTAAAAAAACTCCCCCTAATCCCCCTAATTTTTATTTTTGGCAACTGTTTTTTTTTTCTTTTCTGTTTTTTTTTTTTTTTTACTTGAAATGGAAATTGTGGGGATTCGGGGGATGAATCACGGCTGTTTAGAATATATTGAGTAGAATATGCTTTTAAAAAAATCAAATTAATTGGATATCGTTAACCCTCTCATCCACTCATTCATATTAATACTTTAATACTTTATTTTTGTAGATATAAATATGAGTGAATAAAAGAGTTAACGATTAACGATTAACGATATCTGATTAATTTGATTTTTTACAAATATGTTTTACTCAATATATTATGAATAGTTTGAATTATCAAAATAAATCCCTCAATGAGTTTATTTGAATGCACAGCATTGGTTTGTGCCCCAATACAACAACCACTCCAAATCTGTCTCATGAACCCCTCCCAAGTTTTACACTTGTGTTTTTTCTTACAACACTGCTGCATACCCCCAGTGGGGGTCGCACCTCTAGTGAGGTGTCGCGTCCCCACTGGCTGAAACCCAAAAAAAAAAAAAAAAAAAAAAACAGTTTTTTTTTGTCCAATTATGGAGTGCCACCTCACTGGGGGTCGACCCCTAATGGGTGTATGAGGCATTTTTCTTTTTCTTATTATTTTGTTTGGACGAACAATAAATAAATAAATATTTATTTTATATATTTTACATTTAAAGAGATAATTTAAATATTATAAAAAATATATATAAAGAATAATTTTAATTTCTTAAATCTCATCAATTTTAGTAAGAAAGAAAATAAGAATTTTAAATGATTTATCTTTGACGCAATTTCTATTACTTTTTTGACAATTTCTCACTTTTTTAATCATTCAAACAAAAAATTAAGAGATATGCTATCTTTATCTTTTTACTTTTCACATCAAACCCTTCCTACATATATAGGCTAGCACTATAATTTATCCCAAAAGTTTCAGAACTGACAAAGAAAACAAGTAATAAACTATAAAGAGCTCGTCTCGTTCGAGAATAAATTATTTTAGTTATTTTTTTAATTTTTATAAAAGATATATAAAAAATAAAAATAAAAAATAAAATTTTAACTTTTTTTTATAATTTATTAATTTTTTGATTTTTTTAATAATTTTTTTAATTTTTAGACTAAAAAAAGAGTTGAAATTTGCAACACCAGGTTAAAAAAAAAAAAAAAAACTTGAAATTTGCATGATTTCAAACTGATGGAAGGAGAAAAAAAAGGTGATGATTCAAATAAAATACAAGCCCACACTGATTATGACAGGCCTTTTTCTTAAAGTTTCTTTCTTTTTAATTTTTTACAGTTAAATTCTTACAAATGCTGATCCTTCTTATCTCTTCATCATAATCCTGACATCTCTACTCAAAGTTTTGTTGTTTTCTATCCAATCCCCACCAAATTTGGCACATAAAAGATAGTTTCCTCCTTTCTCTTCTACAACTTTCCATTTTTTCATTTTACTCTCTTTCTCGCTCTCTCTACAAGTTGATGCATGCTTTTAGGTGTCAGATTATTAATGGGGCAGGGGGGAACTTCTTGCAACTAGTTGCTCGTTCACTATGATCCCACACCTCCTCCCCCATTGCCTTGCCTAATGATAATATTTCAGGATAACCCCATCAACATCATCCTCCCAATTTTTTTGACTTGCCCTTTTTAACCTTTTCCCTAACATTTTTTTTTTTTTTTTAATTAGATTCCAAGGAAAGAAAGAAACACAAGGTTGTGTTTGTTTGGGATAAAATCATAGGGTTGGATTACATGTTATGACTGATTTTGAATTTCTCATTTAAATATAAAATTAGATTTTTGATTTGACAGTTTTTCAAATTGTGTATTCTTCATATGTGACAATATTGAATCTCATAAAAGTTGATATATAAAATGAAGAATTAGATACGTCCAAATTTACGTTAAATGATCAAAATATCATCAGCTTATGATCATTACATATATATGGGCTTGGCTTTGCGGCAATCATGATCGGTAACATAGAGATTAATTTTTTTTTATTATTTGATTTCACTATTTGGTATGTTTTATTGTAAAGATTACATACAATAAAAATTATTATCATTCATTACCAATTGCTTACTCTAACAAAATAAACATGGCCAAAGAACGATAAATGAATATATTAAAGTATTGAGAGATGCTATATATCACTGATTTTTTTGTCACAATTATGTATTATGATAACTATTAACGAATTAATGAAAGTAAATGTATCTTATCGTAAACATACCAATGATATAAAATGGTAAAAAAATATAATGTATATAGCATTTCTTTAAAGTATTTAGTACACGGCCGTACTTATCTTTGTTCATATCATATTTAAATTTTATTTAAAATCTTCAAAATTTCTTGCAACTCTTTTAAGAGATTTTTTTTTTTTAATATTTTTTTATTTTTAACTTCAACTTAAGCTACTTTATGGGGGATATGTCAACTTCGAAAATCACTTTCCAAATTTATATTAAAATTTAAACTTAAATTTTAGTTTGACTATTAGAATAAACTATATGAGATGAAGTTTTTACTTAAATTTTTACAAGTAAAAGTAAGGGTAGGATACACACAAGGGCAAAATGGGATTAAAATTTATTTATTTGTTAAAAATCTAGTCACATTTAATATACAAAAATATTAAAAACACTTGATTTTCTACCGCTTGCTTATAATGAAAGTGAAGTAGGCAATGGAATATGATAGGTTCCACTCCCATTATGAATAGACAATAAAAACTGTAACAAAATATTCATTAATACATATTCCAACTATGAACATATTCAGAATGTTAGTTGACAAGTGCATTGAATCACCAAAATCTGAATATAATTTGGTTAGTGAATAATGTATGTGAGTATTGATTTTTTATCTTACAATCAAATTAATTTTTTTTATTGAGGTCTAAGAAATTTAATCATACAACACACGAAAGAATAGAAGAGTCCAATATCTGCATACAAAAAGACAACAAACACTACAGTGACTCGTTCATTCGAGGCACTCTAACATTCAAGTTAGTCAATTTATCTCTCAAAAATAACAAAAATTCACAAGTAAAAGCATACCTTAGATTCACGGAATGCCTTACTTTTATAATCAGCAGTGCCTTCGTCCTTTAGAAATATCAGTCCATATGACTCTATCATTTACAAGAATAACATCTATCATAACTCACATCATTTAGATTAAGATACACTTCCATAACAATCTCATCTCTATCAAAAAATATAATTTGATATCATTTAGAACTCTTACCCTCTATCCGACCATATATCGATATCTCAGCCAATCCATGTGACACCTGACTAACAACATCGACCACATGAACAACCCTAAAAATATGTTCTCACAATGTCTACCCTAATATAGTGTTAATATCTTCCCTACAAATGCTCTTATTTAACCCAAATCTGTCTAGTAATTAAGATTTTTTTTTTATTGCTTTTGGGGTACCCACAATTTGTTCATGTTAAGGTTAGTGTTGTATTATTCAGCTCGTTTGGTTTTTGATTTTTAGAAAATTTTACTTTTTTATTTTTCATCTTTTAATGTTTTCAATAAAAAATTTTAATATTTTAAGTAATTTTTTAAAAAAATTTTAGGCACACCTAAATACATTTTTTATATTTTTGTGTATTCATTAATTTTTTTAAATATTTTTTCACAAATATTTTATTATTTAAATACATCTAAGTAAGATGCATCTAAAAATGTAAAAAAATAAATGCTTAAAATTTTAAAAATATTCACTAAAAATAAAAAAACACGAAAAGCAAAAAACTCAATTTTTAAAAAACTGAAACCAAACACACTGATTGATTTTGTTTATGGTTTATTTGGTTCTTATAATTTGAAAAAAATTATATTAGGGATTCTAAATAATCTACTAAATTTTCTACCAAACCTGTCACATAAGTGTGGGATCGAGACACATGTGGGTTTGTGTAGGTTCACACCCATATGAAAAATTTGATAGAAAATTTAATAAATTATTTAGGGTATATAGTATTTTTTATTTGGAAATTCACTGGCTCCATTAATTTCTTTTTTTTTTTCAAGTTATGAAAATAATATAAGAGATTAGTATTTGAAAAATGGTTGAGAGTACTAAAAATAGTATTCTAATAGCATCACTAATAATGTGACAATGGCCGGGCCACTGATTATGCCTTGTTTTTTTTTTTTTTTGAAAAATAATTGAGAACTCTCTAATGGAAGTGGACTCCATTCTGATATGATGTTTTGATATTGGTTTTATTTTGGGTTAATTACACTAATAGTCCCTATAGTTTGGGACTTGTGTCACTTTGGTCCCTGATTTTTCAATTGTGACACATTTGACCCTGAATTTTGAATTTTGTTCTAAATAAGAACAATTGAAAATATCATTAGATTTTTCAAGGATAAAATCATCAATTTGATAAAATATAAACTAATTTGATAACAATAAATGTCAAAAAAATATTTTTAATTTTTTTAAAATTATTTTTATCCACCAATGATAAAATTATGTAAAATTAATAAAAATTACATGATTAATTTTTTTAAATTAATTTTACATGATCATCATCCAAATACATAATAAAAATTAATTTGGTAAAAAAAATGAATAAATGTCTAAAAGATTTATCAATTTTATATAATTTTATTTTTAGTAGGTAGAAATAATTTTTTAAATTCAAAAATATTTGTTTGACATTTATTTTTGTCAAATTAGTTTATATTTTATCAAATTGATAATTTTACCTTTGAAAAATCTAATTATATATTCAATTGTTCTTATTTAGAATAAGATTCAAAATTCAGGATCAAATGTGTCACAATTGAAAAGTTAGAGACCAAAGTGACACAAGCCTTAAACTATAAAAACTATTTGTGTAATTTATCCTTTTATTTTTTTTATTCTCTCCCACATTATTAGAGCTCCAAAATTAAAGAGATGTAATTTACCCTTTTTTTTTCTTTTTTTTTTTTTTTACATTCTTAATTCATTAGTACTATTAGTGAGTTTTTTTTAATGGTACGAATCATTGTTGTTAATACTTGGAGATAGGGCTGCAAATGAACTGAGTTGTTCGTGAACAGGCTCGGCTCGTTTAGTAAACGAGCTGAGCTCGAGCTCGAGCTCGACTATTGGGCTCGTTTCGTTAACGAGCCGAGCTCGAACTCGCATGTGTTCGGCTCGGTAGGCTCGGCTCGTTTATCTTTAATTAAATTATATAATAAATATATTATTTATATATTAAATAATATATAAATAATATTTTTTATTTAAATATTTATATTTAAATAATATAAATAATATTAAAAAAATTTATCAAACCGAGCCGAGTCGAGCTCGAGTTCGATAAAAATGAACGAGCCGAGCCGAGCTCGAGCTCGATAACTTAACGAGCCGAGCTCGAACCCAACAAAGCTTGACTCGGGTCGACTCAATTCGGCTCGGTTCGACTTGGCTCAGCTCAACTCGTTTGCAGCCCTACTTGGAGAGGATACTAATAATTCAAGTTATTCTCTTTTTGGGTTTTTTTAGGTTGGAAAATCCACGGATTATCCATGGGTAAGATAGTTGGAAAGGAAAGTTGATTTATGAGTGGTTGGTTAAACTGTCAAAATCTTGATGATATGGGAGTAGTAGGAGTAGTTTTCGGGTTTGTAGAGTTTTACTGAGGAGTAGTACTTGTACTACTGGGGTCGCTCTCAGAGGTTAAAACTATTTAGGAAGGAATCTGAGAGTTGGGTTTTCACAATCAACCACAGCAACCCCACACATGGACCATTTGCTAGTCTTGTTGTTTTCTTTTGTTGTTGTTGGCTGATAAATCATTGTGCATTTTCTGATGGGTGTTTGTTTACTCAGAAAAAAAGGGGACTTTCGTTATTCACTCAAATAGTAAGTACCAATTCACTTCTGTATTTCTTTTCTCTCTCGGTAAAAAAAAAAAGTAATAATAAAAAAATGAAATGGGTTTTTTCTTTTGGTGTTCAGTCACAAATTACAAGTGTTTAAACTCGTTTCTCTGGAAAATTTTCACAGTACTGAATTAACTACATTGCAATCTCATGTAATTGAGGTATAAAATTCTAGTTTTTTAACTTCATGCTGAGGAGTCAGTGTGTGGAATGGATTGTAGTGGAATATATTTTTTCTTGTGTGGGCCTTTTCTGTAAAAACTGTTGCAATCAGTAAGGACTTTTGGTTATTGGGTATTTGTTTGAATCGGAAATGGCAATTTGTGAATGGTTTTTTGGCTTTTCTTTTTTTTAAAAGAAAAAGAAAAAAATCATTTCAGACTTCTGGGTCTTTCTTCTTTGTTTGGCTCTTTCTTATCCCACAGTCCAAAGCCCTAATTACCATCGAATTGAATTCACCGTCTCCATTAATTTCATTTTTTTTTTTTTTGGGTCTTGTTTCACACTGCCATTTATTGCTTCTTTTGATTTTATGGTTTTCAGATATTTCTCATGGTGTCTAACTGAACCTGTTTGCTTGACTTCATCAATAGGTAAGCATTTTGCAAGTGTCCAATACTTGAATTGTGAAGCAAATAAGCATCTTCATTTCCTCAGATTTTTCATGATATTTATTGGTTCTAGTTTCTGGTGCAGCTCACTTGGCTATTTTTAGGGTTTGTTTCTTTCCTTCCTTCTCACTCTCTTTGGTCTGACATATCTTATTCACACAATTCCAGTCTACCAATTTGCTGGTTGTCAGTGAACCCCCCCTTATTGGAAATAATGCAGATCCAGTTTTCAAGAGCCATTCTGGAGAATTCCTTGGTTGTGGAGATGGGTATTTTAGCTTAGATTTTGACTTTGGAGTGTTTGCTAGATTCCTTTTCTTCTTCATCTTCTTCTTCTTGCTGTGGGTGAAACACTTGATAGGGGAATCAAACAAGGCTAGATGAAAGCTGATGAAACTGGGGATAGCTCTGCTTGGAGTAGAGAGCAGGACAAGGCATTTGAGAATGCCCTAGCAACTTATCCTGAGGATTCTGCAGATTGGTGGGAGAAGATTGCAGCAGATGTTCCAGGGAAATCCTTAGAAGAGATTAAATATCATTATGAGCTGTTAGTTGATGACATTAATAACATTGAGTCTGGCTGCGTGCCTCTACCTTGCTATAATTCCTCTTCAGACGGTTCTACGAGCCACGCAGGTGATGAAGGAACTGGTAAAAAGGGTGGCCATTTTGGGAATTTTAATGGCGATTCTAATCATGGAGGTAAGGCTTCAAGATCAGATCAGGAGCGCCGCAAGGGAATTGCTTGGACAGAGGAGGAGCACAGGTGAGCCTATAGTTGCGGTTTACGATTCATATAATTCATCTACAAAGAAGTTTAAAACATCATACCTCTGATTACTACTTCTTTACTTAGTGATTAGTGAGTTCTTTTTCTTCAACTTAGGAATGATATAACATGCTTTTGAGTATAGTTAAAATTCCTCTCTGGATTAATGTCATAAAAATGGTTTAGAATCATGATTTCATTAGTCGGTTTGTACATGTGTGCCTCTGTATGCGAGTTCTTTAACTTCAAAATAATTCAACATGCTTACGAGTTCGGTTTTATATTATTGTCAGGATTCTTGTAATCTCAACTGTATTAGTATCATAACTTAACATGTGTACACGCGCATGTAATAATTTCTTTGTTGATTTGTGCTTCTTTATTTGGATTAAAATTCAAACCTTGCATCCATAGCATCTCTTTCCAAATTGTTGCTGCTATAACATTTCTATCAAATCATTTGTATTCTTTGACTGACTAGTAGGTAATCGGTCTTCAACCCTAGAGATTACAATATAATCTGAATTTATTTGAATTAGGTCAAATAATGTTGATAAGATATACATTATTATACGAGAAACCTTTCATCCGGCCTAGATTCTTGTTCATCATGCATTGTTGGGCCACACTTGTGTCTAAAAGGGAAGATTTTATCCATTATGTGTTTAAAGTTCTTACTTAGTCCATGTCAGCCTGTACTTGTTTCTTAAGTAATTTCTAGAGAGGATTGATTCATAGTTTCCAATGCCTGTACTGGCACGAGTTTGAGTTAAGGCATTTTCTATTTTTCCACTACAACCACCACTTTCCATCCACTGCAATCCACCACCTCAACCCCCTACTGCCCAATCCACCAAAACCCATCACCATTGCAGAAACTTTTGGTTAGAGCATCATGAAGCTTCTTGAATTTTGCCACAAGAGCTTCCCTCCCCTGGCTGGAGCCTCAAATTTTTGAGACCTGGAATGTAGTGTAGATTGACAGAGAAAAACCTGCAGCATTTATACCAAACAAAAAACAAAAGAACAAAAAAATGAAAAAAAGAAGATAGGGCAAGGGGGAGAGAGAAATAGATGTTCAATAGAGTAGTGTATGTCCTTGATCCGACTGCCATTTCACTTGTAGAATAGATCTCCTAACTGATGCTTGTTAAGGATGTAACTAATCTTTGGGCCATCCATATGAGCTCCTTGCTCCTCCCTTGCACATTAATGATTTCCCTAGTTAAAGAAAATCCAGACCTCACTCCCTATTACGTTTATACCTATATTTCCAATTAGTGCGTTAAGGATGGGAAAATGTGCAAGTAATTATCCTCTAAGAAACAATTCACCATGTTGTATGTTCTACCTGATACTTTGGTTCTTTATGTAGGCAATTATGGGGAAAAAATAATGAATGAGAGGTAGAGAAGTTTTTAAGAACAGGAAAGGACCATAAATGATTGTTGATCATCCTCACAATTGATCTCACAGATGCAAAGAGGCTTTCAGCATAAATGATAAAAGTGGACAATGAGTTAAAATGAGCAAGAAGAGGTAGTGGCAGATAAGTAATTTCACTAACTAGTTGATTGTTGATTTAGTCCTTTCATGACAATTAGGGGCATTTTGGTCAAAACAAAAAATATTTACATGATGTCAGCAAAATTCGTTACATCCCTTAGCAAGGGGGGATCTGTTACATAGTTGGAAAAGTACAGGAGGTTGGTGTAATGTAATTTCAGACACCGCGGGTGTATTGTCTGTATTTTCAATAAATCTTAGGAGAGGTTAGTATAATGGGATTTTTATTGATAAATCTCATTTAGAAGTGTTCTAATCCAAGAAATCCATAAAGGAATTTTTTTAACTCACTTAGTCCCATGTGTCTATACTTTTATTCCATAAAGTCTTTTTCTTGATTTACACTATTTTCTTAGACTCTTATGCCCTTATATTTAATATTGATATTTAATGTTGGGGGAGGAGAGAGAAGGAAAAGGATCAAGGCATAGGAAATTTCATCATTGATGTTATTATTTTATATTATTATATAATGTGAATATATTTTTAATTGACAACAAATTAAAAATAATGCGAACATTCTTTCTCATCTGATGTGAATATATTTTTAATTGACAACACATTAAAAATAATGTGAGCATTCTCTCTCATCTAATGTGAACATTCACAATACCTTTTCGAAAAATTCTCTCTCATCTAATGTAGTGATGTGAACGTTCACAACATGTGAACCTTCACAACATGTGAACCTTCTTATTTTTAATTGACAACACATTCTTATTCACAATATGTAGTGATGTGAACGTTTACAACATGTGAACATTCTTTCTCATCTAACGTAGTGATGTGAATGTTCACATTCATATGTTTTAGTATGAATATTCATATCATGTAATTGGCAATACAATGACAAAAATTCATTTCAAATTAATGTGAATATAATGATGTGAATATTTATTTCAATTACATGATGTGAATATAATTAACAACACAATGACAAAAATTCATTTTAAATTAATATGAATATAATGACAACATCTCAATGTATGAGAACTACCAAAATATAATGACAATTAACATTAAATATCAACATTAATAGGGGCATGAGAGATTAAGGGTGTTTTGGTCTTCTTACCTTAAATAGGATCTAATGGAATAGTCAAAAAGAATATGATTTAGATGGAATAAAACTCTTAGAAAGAGGATTTATTAAAAAAAGCTCCCTAATATAATTTACCCAATATTAATCATCAATGATCTCAAATCTATTTCTAATAAAAGTTTCAAAGTTTCACTTACGATTATATAGTTAAATCTAAAACCCTTGTTTAAAAAAATTATTTTCCATTTGACTATCTGATTTTCTTTTCACTTACGATTATATAGTTAACTCTAAAAAATCTCATCTCCCATTAAGCAATCTGATTTTCTTTTCTAGCCATAGAAAAGTTTTGAAGGCTTGGTACAGCGGGTTTTTATCTCCCATTAAGCAATCTGATCCCATTTCTAGCTTATAGAAACTAGAAAGGGTGTTGTTGATGCAAAGGTTCGCAGCTCCCATTAAGCAATCTGATCTTCTTTTCTAGCTATAGAAAGGGTTTTAAGGATTGATACGGCAAGTTTTTATCTCCCATTAAGCAATCTGACCTCTCTCTCTCTCTCTCTCTCTCCCTGCAAAATTTTGAATGTCTTAGATAAAACCGAATGGCCTATAACTATGTGGTGGTTGACTGGTGGGTAGGTGGTGGAGGTCTTGGTTATTTCCAGTTGTGATTTTTAATTGTTGTTCGGGAGTTAAGAGATGGATCGATGTGAGTGGTCTAGTGGTGTGGCAAAGGTTGGCTCTGACAGTGGTCATTTGTGATGGTGCAATGATGGTGTGGTGGTCGTTCTGATGCTTGGCAATCTTGGGGAGAGATAAAGAAAGAGAGCAGCTTGTGACTTATAACCGTGAAAATTATCCACAGGTGAGATTGTATTTTAATATATTTTGTTAATGGCATTCAACAAAACTAGAATCTCAGTTAAGAAGGTACTTTGTTGATTTTCTCATATCAACGACATTAAATGAAAATACGACATACCTTATGGATGTCCTTGTATTTACAAATATTTAATGTTTTAAATATTTTCTTTTCTCCATTTTTTCTGGAAAAAAGTATACTACATCATCACCTGTCAATAAGTACCCGATACATTTAGTGGTTGTAGAATAATGATTTAAGTGTTGAGATGTATTTTGAGTTTTATTTTTAGTTTTGAAAAAAATTGTTTGATTATGAGTTTTGAAAAGAGTTTTGAGTTGTATTTTAAGTTTTGAGTTTTGAGTTGTATTTTGAAAATTTTTAGATTTGTTTTTTTTAAATATTTAAAAATGTTTAGAAATTTTTTTATTTTTTATTATTTTATTTTTTAAATATTTTTTTTAAAAAAAAATTATCCTTTTTTTTTTAATATTTATTCTTTTTTAAGATTTAAAATTTTTTTGGATCGCCCATCTATATCTAAATCATAACAAGTTATTTGGCCAATACTTAAAAAAATAATAAAATATTTTTTTGAAAAAATAAAAAAAAATAAAAATATTTTTCTTCAAAAATAAAAATAAACAAAATGTGTTTTGAAAAAAAATAAAAAATAATTTTAAAGAATAAAATAAATAAAATAAAAAATTGAAAAAATTTGATTATGAGTTTTGAATTAAATTTTGAGTTATATATTTGATAATATGTTTTAAAAATAGTTTTTGAATTGAGTTTTGAATTGTGTGTTTAATTATGAATTTTGAAAAAATAAATTAAAATTTTTTTTTTAAAAATTAAAATCACAATTTCAAAAGTGAACCAAACACGACCCTTGATTTTCCCCGGCAGCATCACTTCCTTCACACTACATGTGGGACTAAAGAATCTCAATGGCTTTTTTATTCAAATTATCTAAATGCAATGATTGTACCTAGATGTAGATTGCTAGGTATGGTAGCAAATTGATGATGAAATTAAATTAGAATGAATTAAAATATTATTTTTTAACCAAACCAAATATATATGAACCAGACCAAATATATATGAACCAGCACAAAAAACAATAGGATAAAATGGGAAGAAAAAAATGAGAGCCATCTACTGTAGCAATACCTAACTGCCTCTTATTTGTAATAGTAAGATATAAGGAAGTACCACTTATGTCACAAGCTTCTTCAACATCACGCCCCTTCCAGAGCTCTTTGCTTTTGAGCTCTTATATTCCACTTCCTCTCTCTCCTGCTAGATCATAGTAGTTTATGCATGGGTTGGTTTGGTTTGGTTCGGGTTGGCACTAAATTTGGAACCAATCCAATCATGATTGGTTTCAAGTTTTGGACCCAGGACCAAATCAATCATGCACTAGAACCAACTCAGCCCAATCCAACCCAATGTAGCTCGGGTTGATTTGGGTTGGAACCAAGCTTTTACCATATTGAAAATAAGTGAATCAACCAATACTGAATAATTAAATTAAACAAGTCTTTAACATTTAAATATAACACAACTAAAGAACAAAATATTGTTTAATACATGCCAACAATTGTGAATAGTATAGTGAAGGCCAACTCAAACTTAAACACAACCAATACCAATTAAATCCAATAACATTTCTTTTATGTGAAAAATTATTAGGTGCAATCAAATCCATCCTAATAGACTAATTAGGTGAAGACATGCCAATTTAAATAGAATTTTACATTATATATATGTGTTTGGTTCTTAGGTTGGCTTGCCTAAACCGAACCAACCCAATCGTATTGGTTTGATGATTTGAAGACCCAGAACCAAACCAATATACTCAAAAACCAAACCAACCCAATCCAAAGAGGTTGGGTTTGGTTGGTTATGTTCTTCAGTTTATTGGGTATTTTGTGCACCCTAGATTCAACTTTTTACTCACCAGTTGTCCTCTGGATGTGTTTGCCACTCTTTGGGGAACCTAAGCCCATCAGGTGTGAGTCTCTGACATTTTGGTTTGATCTTTCTGTCTTATCCCAGCCTTTTTCCTTGCCTCTCTTTGTTGTGTTTCATGTGACATGTCTAAGTTGTTAATAATGGGATCATACTCCAAACTTAGTTAAAATCCAAATCTGTGGGAAAGCACATGTCTGGAAGTTGACATTCTCCCTACGGATTTATTTATTTATTTCCTCTATCTTAATCATCTCCTACGATTGAGACATCATTCTCCAACTGTTAGATCACTACTAATCTCAAAAGCTTAAGCTGTTCAGAAATGGACCCAACAATGTATATCAACCTATTTAACATCCTCCCTCACGTGCAACCCCATCTTGTGCATGGAGATGCAAACGCCCATATATATAGAGAAGAACAAATGCAAACGAAAGAAGAAAGAAAGCAGACGGGGACCAAATGCAAGCAAAGAGACTTGAACTCAAGACCTCTCCCAACTTGATCTCTAATCACTAATCCCAAAAGCCTAAGTTGTTGGGAGATGGGCCTAACTATTTATGTCAAGCTGTCCAACACAAACAACATCTCAATTTTGGTCTTTGGTATCTTTGAACTTGCTGGTTGATATATTTTTTCCTCTTAGTTAATAATGCTAATTTTGGGCCATGGAACAAAATCAATTCAAAATTCTCCTGCTAATATGAGGTGTCTAAGTTTCTTTATCTGTTCATAGGATTAAATGAACTGGATCTAATCCATTGCTCAACCATGTCATGTTCAACAATTTTCAGCTTGAGTATATGAGCTCAAGATAAGCTTGGTGCCTGTTTGACCCCTTGCACTAAGTTGAAATCCTGATCTCAATTAGATTTTTAAGGCCCAAAAATCAAGAGGAAAACTCTAGATCTTGGAGCTTATCTTGACTTTGAAAATTAAGAAATCCGAGGGGGGATGATAAAATATTCTTAGATGACAATGACGTAGATGAACCATGAAGGAAAACAAAATAAGAATAGGCAAATAAACAGGCTTGAGGTAAATGAGTGAAATAAAAAATTTAAAGCATATTTGATGGCCAACATGTTCTATGCCTTTCAAATCCATCAAAGAAACCACTGCCCATGTTTTTTGCAATGTTGGTTGAAAGTAGAAAATGAGATGACTTGAAATTTTATCTCTTGGTCTTGCGAAAATGAGAGAAGATTTTTATGCTGGACAACATAAAATGAGAGAAGATTTTTATGCTGGACAACATAATCTAAGTTTAAAACAGGCAATTTATGATTTTCTTTAATTCTCACTTTTCATGGGTGATCACTTGGGCATTGTTGTGTTTGGACCATATAGACTAGTTATGAAACGGTGGCAATTTGTGTATCAAAGTAACTAGAAATAACCAATGGGAAATAATAAGAAGCACACACTATAGACACAGACAATTTACGTGGTTTGGATTACTTCCTACGTCCATGGACAAGACAACAAGAATACTTCACTATGGAAGAAAAATGTTTAGAAGTGGACTCAATTTGTTTCTTACATCCTCAAACTCAGTACATTTAGAAATATACCCAAGCCCTTGTATACCCAACTCTCTATATAAGAAATTCACTCTATATTTCTCTATGTACTTACTCTCTCTACTTGCGCCATCAACGGAAAACATTTTCTATGATCAACAAAACTCTATTTGAATAGAAAATGCTTTCCACTTTTAAATGGCAGAAAATATTTTTCCTTTTAAATGGCTGAATATCCCAAGTCCAAAGATTTGTGGTGGGCTTACCTTTTTAGGTTGGCTTTGTAGCTTCACCTGCATAGCCCCCATTTGTTCACAAAATGTGACCCACAAAGTCAGCAAATATCCACCTTAGCGAACATTCGAGTTGATCCTCTAAAATTGAAATTCTTATCACCATCTTCACACCACTTCCAATTAGGTACCGCTAATTCCAAATTCCAATCAAGTCCATGCAATACGATACTTGAACTTGACTGCTAAAATGGCTTTCGCCATCATGTCAGCTAGATTGCCTGCTGTGTGAATTTTCTGCACAATAATTGCACTTTCACCAACAATATCTCAAAAAAAATGCACTCTAACATCAATGTCTTTGGTTCTTTCATGGCAAATATGATTTTTAGCCGGATGTATAGCACTCTGGCTGTCACAATACACAGTAGTAGACTTCTGTTGCAATCCCAAATCCCCAACCAGAACTCTCTTAACCACAGCACTTCCCTCACAGCTTCTGTAGCCGCGATATACTCTGCTTCAGTTGTAAACAGGGCAACTGTAGACTGCAAGGTTGCCTTCCAACTAATGTCACCATGCCTGATTTTCTGGCCTCTATTTAAAATTGGAATTAAATGGTTTGTATATATTTGACGATATAATATTCATTTATTTATTGTGTGGGTCTTGTTTAGAAGCAAAGTTGCAGATGTTACATTTGAAATTAATTAAAGACCTCTTAAATAAGGGAACGGATCTTATATTTTGATGAGCTATGGTGTAATGCTTATTCATGTTTATTACTCTGAAGAACACGAATGGACGTTTGAGGATATCATCTACTTCGATATTTTCCTTTTGTATTGCATATTTAAGTGCTAACTTTACCTAAATTCTTACAAAGCAGTATTTTTTAATTTAAATTCAACTTGTTGATTACCTTTTTCTTCTTTTTCTGTCTTTTTGCAAAAACAGATTATTTCTTATTGGTTTGGATAAATATGGGAAAGGTGATTGGCGAAGTATCTCCCGAAATTATGTGGTGACAAGAACGCCTACACAAGTGGCAAGCCATGCACAGAAGTACTTCATTCGTTTGAACTCTATGAACAAAGACCGGAGGCGATCAAGCATTCATGACATCACAAGCGTCAATAATGGAGATGTTTCAGTGCCCCAAGGACCCATTACTGGTCAAACAAATTGTTCTGCCACAGGGACATCTGGCAAATCAAACAAACCACCTTCGCAAACCCCAGCTGCACCCTCAGGAGTTGGCGTGTATGGAGCACCAACTATAGGGCAACCAATAGGACCCCTCGTTTCAGCGGTTGGCACGCCAGTGAATCTTCCTCCGGGACACATGGCATATGGTGTCAGAGCTCCGGTTCCGGGACAGGTGGTTCCTGGCGCCCCAATGAACATGGGTCCCATGACGTATCCGATGCCACACACATCTGCTCATAGGTAATTTGCTTTTCTACTAGCAAAATGTACAAAGGGACAGAGAGGAGTGTAAAGCTCAAGCTCAGTTGGTGTTATTGGGTTCTTCTGCACTTGAGCTGGAATAATATTTGCTTATTTGCAGACATAAAATTGTCTAATGAGTTGTCATTTTTCATTTCCATTTCTCTCGATCGGTGGTCACATTTGAATAAGTCTCTGTGTAGCTGCTGTGGATAATGTGGCAGCATTTAGGGGTAAACAACTAGCATTATAGTTTTATATTAATTAGTTCAATTAGACATTTTCATTGCAATCACTAGACAAAGTAGAGGTGCTCTCGTTGCTAAAGCGAAGCAGCAGTAGTTCTTTTATGGCCAAAATTGTAAAGGACTGTTGATCTTCTCTAGTTTTTATTTTATCGTTATGTTATTTTTGTTTTAAAATATGAGCACGAACAAGGTTCCGTATGAATTTGTTTTGATAATGTTTGGAGGAGGTAGTGTTTGTGATTTTTGGGTGCTGGTGGGTTTTTAAGCAGATGTCTTAAAACATTTTAATGGTATTAGAATTGGGTTTGGACTGTCTCTAGTTGGGTATTTCAACTGGATGGTCTAGGCCGGTCCATTTTGAGTCTATCTCAATGATCCAAACGTTCAATGTGTAGGCTTGTTGAGTACTTAACCTCGGTAAAAGTTGTGTTGATCGGATATTGATAGCTATTAGGACTCGTTGAGTATTTCATTATTGCAAAAAATTACGTTGATTGGATATCAATAGCTACTTGATCAGATCATATTTGTGTTAATAATTTATTTTTAAAATTATACTTACTGTTGAAACAAATTTGATATGATCAAGTGGCTATCAATATCCAATCAACGTGATTTTTTGCAGGAATAAAGGACTCTAATGGTTCAAATCATCGTTGCGAGCTCTGTGATGGGTCTACGGACGCCTAACAACACACTCCAATCTGATTTTGAACTAGAGAGAGGCTGCCGAAGAATTTATATGTATTGAATTTGATGGATAACCTTGTCTTGAGATGACTGATTATTATTCCGTCGACTCAAAAGAAAGTTGCTGCAAATATGTATGTTTCTCGTCTTACATATTACAGAACCAACAACTTCTTGTGTCGCCTCTTTTCTTATAATTGATAGGTTGTGTTGGGCTCTCTCTTTTTCTTTTTCTTTTTGTATATTATATTTTTTAAAATTCAATTTTGGGCAATTCTATTTCGAAAATGGAACATACTCTGTAATTTGAATTATTCAGCCAATCAAATTCATTTTAAATTCTTTAAGGGAGTAGCTTCCCTCCAGTCTGAAGAACTAGAGGGTGCTGTTGGGCCTGTGGGAGTCCACACGGGTCCCGTTTTAATAATTCGAATCATTCAATGTGTAGAACTCGTCGAATATTATATGCCTGTAAAAAATCACGTTGATCGGAGATCGATAGCTATTTTATTATATTAGTTTTCTGTCAACCGTTAATTTATTCATCGTCTATTTTTTTTTTATACAAAACTGATTTGAGCACATAACTATTGATATCCAATCAACGTGATTTTTTACAGGCATATAATACTTGACGAGTTCTACATATTGAACGGTTCAGATTATCGAAACGAGACCCAGGATGGGTCCA
Organism: Camellia lanceoleosa; assembly: GCA_025200525.1. Lineage (NCBI taxonomy): Eukaryota > Viridiplantae > Streptophyta > Magnoliopsida > Ericales > Theaceae > Camellia > Camellia lanceoleosa. The sequence continues at coordinate 3,280,791 of CM045769.1, forward strand.
TACGGGCCAACAGCACCTTCCAGTCCGATCTAGGACTGGAGGGAAGCTACTCCCATTCTGTAACTTGTATATTTGAGTAGTTTAAGGTTGTTGGACCTGAAATTGCATGCACAAGGGAAAACTCTCTTTCTAAACCCTCCATTCCCGGCCTCATTGCTGGCCGGCCACCGCCAAATGACTTGGCTCTTTTCCACGTGCGTGCATTCTCTTTTCTTTTTAAATAAACTTGAATCCCCATACGTCTCCCACCCTCTCCTCACCAGATAGTTTTTGCTGCTTTGATCTTGGGTTGGGCGTTCCAAGGGTGGTTTCAAAGCTATCATATTCGACGGCGTTGGCATTCAATGGGTGTTTGATTGCAGGCATTTTTCGGGGTTGCCACTTTTGACGGTGTGGGTGCTTGTTTATGGGCATTTTTTGGCGGGTTAAATCCGAGTGGTTCATGGGGAGGGGTTGGAGTTGCTTCAGCGCAGCAAAGTTGGGTGCTCGGAGTTGGGTGAGTCGGTTATGGTGTTCAATTGGTGGAGGAGGGTTTGTGTGCTCGTGGTATTAGAAGAGGTGTTCGATATAGTGAGTGCTCGCGGTGACCTTTGCAGTGGCGGTTTGGTGTGACGACGGCGATGTAGAAGTGGAGTGCGGGATTGGGAGGCGCATGCGAAGGTTTCACAGTTTGGTGCAAGGCTTGTAAGGAAGGAGTAGTTTTGGTGCATGCAATGGAAGTGGTTCGACAATGGATGGTGGCTGGGCGTGATAATTTCCAGCAAGCAATGGAAGTGGTTCGACAATGAATGGTCGTCGGGCATGATAATATGCATGAGAGGCATATCATTGTTTTGAGAAGTGTGTTTGGCGAACTGGGTTTGGAGTGGGAGACTATTTTGGTGTCAGCAATGCTAGGTATCATGAAAAATCTTTCATGAAAATAATCATGAAAGTTTTGTGACTTTTGGATTACACTTAGAATAAAGCACTACACACTAATCAAGGTAATCCAAGGATCATAAATTTTTCATGATCATTTTCATGAAATTTTTTTCATGATCCCTAACTTTTTCCTTTTGGTGTAGGTGTCAGAACTTTTTTGAGGATTCAAGCCTTTTAATGTTGTCTAATTTAGATTTACTTAGTTATTGTTTTTACTTTATTTGTAATTTTATTCTTTAAAATTTTAAAAAATTGTGAGGTGGAGTGATTGGTTGTGTAAATGTGAGTACAGTAATAAGAGAATTTGCATTCTCTAAATCTCTCTATATGCATTTCATTTTTTTTGCACTTTTAATTTTATATTTTTAATAAAAATTTTATTTTACGCATAAAAATAAATAAAGAAAATGTTGGACCTGATGAGAAGAAGTCCACCGACAAAAAGAAAATCAAAGACACATAATACAAATTGCTCTTCAATCTCTACTAATTAAGAACAATAGAGGCTCTTTAAGAGAGCTGGTTATCGAAGCCTAAAACAAGACACTAAAAAACTTTCTGTAATTTAATTAGAGAAACTTATTGATAAGTTTCATATATAAAATTTAAAATTTATCTTATTTCAAAACAAAACACTTGTATCAATTAGTCCTATATATTTCTAATTGTTATCAAAAAAATCTTTTTTTTTTTAAAAAAATAATAATAATTTAAAGACGACATTGTATCCCACTACTGTCGGACTATCGTCAGACGGTCATCAGAGACTCGTTAGAATGTTCAACATCATCGAGAAGTTGCTGGAATATCACAAGAAATTTGTCAGAATATTGCCGGAATATTTTGAATGCCGCTGGAAGTCGTCAGGATGTCTAGAATATTCACTGGACGTCAAAAATATCGCCGGAGACTCACCGGAATGTCTAGAATGTTGTCCAAAAAAAGAAGAAGAATAATAAAATGAGAAATTGAAGTGAAAAAATATAGCAAAGTGTGCTAAATATTGATAAACTGAAAGAAGAAGAAAAACCTAAGAACAACAAACAACAATAATAAAAAAGAACATATATAGTTTTCAACTTTTGTAGAGTTTAAACAAATAATTTTCAATATTGATCAAACTGAAAAAGTAAACTTGTGTAGGGAGGTTCGAGGTTAGGAAGATGATTAGAGAGACAAAACTATGTTAATGGTCCAAGAATGATGGAATGACTGGAGAATGAGCAGTAACCATTGTTTGGGAGTTTGGAGAGTGAATGGCTGGGTGAGGGTGAAGCAAGTAGCTCAAGAAGAAGATAATGGCAATGCACAAATGGATAGCATCTCCCCCAAATTCCCAAAATTCCTCTCTTGAACCTTGAGAAGTTGGGTCATATTTATAGGCTTTTCCTTGGTACCAAGAGGACACCAAGTGGCCAAATAGAGAAAAGACATGTGTCCCTAAGGATCACATGGAATATTTTACCTTGAGCCACCAGGCTGAAGGTGCCACATGTCCTTTTGCATATACTGTGTACTATCTGTTTGGCACAGATACCTCAGTAAGTGCACTTGCGACGAGAGTGTTTGGCGATGCAACTACCTTTTGAGCCTCAGCAAATGCACTTGCGGCGATCATGTTTGCCTCTGCACTTGCCTTCTCAGCTTAAACCTTAACAAGTTCACTTGCAACGGTAAACCTTGTTGCTACCCTTGAATTCTCAGTTCGAACCTCAACAAGTGCACTTGAAACGGTAAAACTTACTGCTGCACTTGCCTTCTCAATTCTATTTAGCCAGTACATGCATTCTCAGAACTTCATAGCCTGCTATCATCCATGTTTTCACGTTCACCTCAGTGAAGCCTTTACCCTTAACCACCTAACTACAAACTCCCCAGCTTCCCAGGGCAAAGGCCACAGCCAAACCTGTTATTAGCTATGTTGCGCCTTAGTACCAAACCCAAGGGAGCTTCTTTGGTCCTGCCTGTGCAACCAAGGCAAGTCCATGACCTGGGTAAATGGAAAGTGAGTCCCTTACACTTGGGCTACCCTGCTCCTATCTTCGCGGGGTTACCGCGGTATACTGGTATCTCTGGGCTTGCTATCAGCTCCAAGTTAATAAACTTTGGGGCCTGCTATCAACCCTAGGCTAGTAATGCCTTGGAGGCTTGTATCAGCGCCAAGCATTAGTCTGTATTTGCAGAAGGAAACTTCTCCCAAAGGCTGCTATCACCTTGGCAAGACGTTCCTTCCGCACGTTAGTTGTGGCGGCTGTAGTTCCAGAGGTAGTCATTTCCCGCGGCAAGTTCAAATGGCAGAACCGACAATATTAGAGATAGTGGCGCCGACAAAACACCTGCACAACTAGGGCACTGCAAGTACTGCCTCTGCAAGTTAGTTGCTTCGGTTTTCTCCTTCCCTCAGCAACTCCAGGTGGCTGTGGTACCAACAATACTTGGAATGGCGACGGTACCAACAATACTTGGAATGGTGGTGTTGAGACAAAGTGCCTCCACAACTTGGTCGTCGCAAGTGTCGCCTCTGCAACTTAGTTGCTTCAGTTTTCTCTTTCTCTCAACAACTTTAGATAGCGGTAAAACCGACAATATTAGAGATGGCGACGTTGAGGCAAAGTGCCTCAGTAACTTGACCGCTGCAAGTGTTGCTTCTGCAACTTTACTTAGGCATTTTCCTTCGTAAAGTCTATTTGGACCATTGGCAGGTCGGACCTGCTTTGGCCTACTGTTGGCCCACTTCCCTTAGGCTTTAGTCCATGCTCCTTCAGTCATTACTAGTCACCTTAAAGGGATAACCTCAGCACTTAGGCCCATACCTAATTTGGAGTTTAATTTTTGACCCTCTATATTTTCCCCCTGCGCGCGTGGGGGATATGTCCCTTTGTTTCCCACACGCGCATGATGCCAACAAGTAACCCTGGGGTTGTGTCAGTTGGGTCAGAAGTTACGTCAGCTCCGTAGGGTCATATGACTTTGAAAAGATGTGTTTGACTGATGGGTCATAATGGTCCTAGGGAAGCGTGTTGGCACATTTTACTGATTTCTTTATAAATAGTGTCCTTTGGGTCTACTGGTCCCACACTTTCGCCACAGTCCACCTTCTTGTCTCCTTGTCTTATTCTTTCTCTAGCCCTTACTTTCCAAAGTCTTATTCTCTTTCTTTATTCTTCTTCATGGCCACCACCAGGTTCTTACCCAATAAGGTTATCCCACCCAATGCTGAGTGAAGAAGGGCCCCATACTTTGGGGGGCTTGCCGACCCGTTCTGGAAGGCAGTTGACTTCTTTGTTCCTGATGTCCCTTCGCTGGTAGAGCCTCTGCTCACTTTTGGTGGAGCCTCTTTGGATAAAGCTGATATGGTGAACCCAGTCTTGGTATTGCCGTTTCATGTTGAGCACGATGATTTTCCCCATTCATATATCTATTACCGCACTCATTCAGGCCCTTTAGCAGACTAGTCCATTTGGGTTGATGATGTTATTGCGAACGACGACTTCGAACAGCGTTTGAGGGCTATTTGTCTTTTCAATACCATTTTGATTTTGAGGCAATTGTCCCTGCGCAAGGTACAGACCAATACTGATGTGATCGTTTCCCATTGAAGCCACGACACTCACACATTTGTTCTTGCTTGGGGGGAGATAACCCTAACTCTTAAAGATATTGCTGTTCTTTTATGCCTGAGTGCCTGTGGGGACTACCCTTTTGATCCTACATCCCTGACTGTTGCAGAACAGACTGCCGTTACTGCTCTCCAAGGTGTCTTTCGAGAGGCACGAAAGTATGGCTCTTGGTACGATCTTAGGACTGGGGAATTACTCCAAGAGAGGCTAAAGAGAGGCTAAAGAGAGACAAGACCACCTAGTGCATGTCCTTGAAACATGCTCATGGTAGGATTGGGGAGTATGTCCTTGAAACATTTTTTCAAGGACATGCAACCAGTTGTAGGCGATATTATAGAGGATAGCCACAATTCCATAGTTGGTCCCTGTTACCGTGACAACTTGTACCTAGTTGCATTTGTTAGTTATTTTATCTCTTTTTTTGTTCTTCCCAGCAACCCTGCCTAGAGCATTAATTCCATGGTGTTCCCTCTTGCCGTCAAACTCTGCAGCGGCAATCAGATCCTTCTGGCTCCCCTCTTCTTGAGGAATTTATACTTCCATCTCAACCTCATTCACTCGGACATGGAGAGGTCCATGGGCCATTATGATGTATGGAGCTTTATACATACTCAATTCCTGACCGCCTTCTTTTACGAGCAATTCCTTGCTATAGGCCCTACCCCTAAAGAGTATGAGCCATTCTTCACCGACGAAGTCCTTGATGTAGAGGGTCGTCCTGTCCTAGATGCAGAGGGATGACCCGTTATAAGACAAGTACGCCATTCCCTCCATCGCATCTCCAGATGGTCTGGTGTTGGTACTAATAAGCCTTTCGTGGATTCATTAATTGCATGGAGGACTATGTGTTCCGCCCCTTCACCTAACTTTTCCCAGGCATCTCTGTTGTTCCTTTTTATTTCTCAGAGGCTTGTCACATCGACTTCTCTCTTGACAGTGTCCATGCTAATTCTTTTCTTGTGGTTGCCATGATACGCCCTGGATTCTTACTGGTATGAAATGAAGAGGGCATGTCTAACGTTGTCTATCGGCTGAACAGGGTCCTTAGGCAATTCGGTATGGACCAAAGTATCCTACATGCTCCTTCGCTCCAAATAGATTTCCATCAGAACTTCTAATGGTTCGCTCACGATTACACCACCTTACTTGTGTAGGGTTTAGGCCTCATAGAGTTGCCTTCACTTGGAAGAGAAGGTGTCTTCACCCCCAGTAATAGGCTATTTTGGCACCACAACCTCAACTCTTTTTTCAACTTTTGCAACAGTGATCCAGTTGTCCCTGTAGTGGAACCCATTTCGCAACCTGACTTATCTCTTCGTCTCCCCTCTAGTCGCGGGAAACAGACAAGTCTATTTTGCCATTTCAAACTTTTGTCTTTGTCTGCAGTAAAGGAGCCTCATCCATCTGGGGCAATGTCCATCCAACCTCTACAAGTCGCTCTCCCACCTATCAATACAACAGTGTGTATGACCCATTCCTAACTAAAAACAGTCTAGGAGGCAATGGCATCAGTTGCTGAGGCTCATGCCTCGTCAAGTAGGAAGAGACTCCGGAAGGTATCCACACTTAAAACATATTTTGCATTCTTTTGTACTTCCCTAGTCCTTTTATCTTTACTCTAATAGTCACATGATCTTTTTCCTTTTCAGGGCCTATTGGTCTTAAGATGTGGCGTTGCTTTGGCCATACCACTTTCGGGCCCTGGAGGTACTTCGAATGTCATTGGACTTTTCTTGGATTCAAACGATGATAACGACCTTCTCATCGCTTCAAGAGTCATTAGACTTAGAACTCGCAGAATGATACTCCCGGACATTGAAGAAAAACCAAGTGTTGAAGTCGAACCAGTTGCTGGAGTTGAGCCAGTTGTTGAGGCTACAGATATGGAAAAAGGTCATGATACCCCCTTACTAAAAGTGGACGAGTTCCCCCTACTATGAAAGTTACAGAGAGTGGTACAATTGTTGAGGGCATTGAGACTCCAAACCCTGTTAATCTCATTCACTCCGACCATTCCTTCGTTGGTGGGGAAGATTTTGTTCTTGAAACCCTGAGAGAAAAGCGTGGAGCAAGGGAACCACTTGAAGTTGTATTATCCCCAATGGAAGTTGGATCTGGGGGCTTTTCTTAATCCACTGAGCCTCCACTAGTTCAAAAAACCACACTTTCCAATGTCTAAGTTGCTGAGAGGGGTGCAAATGTAGCGGCTGTTTATGCTGTGGGGCCCCCAAATTTGGCCCAACTTGCAAAGGTAACTATCAACTTGGCCATTCATGGTGCTACTATTGTTGCTGGTATTTCTGACCCAGTTGCCTTAGCAACTTCTGAACAGCTTGTTGATGTATCCCACTCATTTTCCTGAGTTGCTAACTAATCTTGGGAGATCACGAGACTTTTATATAGGGATGGACACCACCGCTGTGCTAGATCTGAATGTTGAGGATGACCACATGGACAATTTCTTTTCAGAGTGACACGACAGTGTAGGCAGTTTTGGCCTATCCCGCGAGATTAGTTCACCCGATCATCTCTCAACATCTACCCATTCCAACACCACTAGGCAATCATCTTCAGGGGAGGTTCGTTGCCCTCAGATTTTTGGTCGCTCTACAAGTCTCCCTCTTGGAGTTCAAGCTAGCAGTGGTGTGAGAGAATCCTCACAGCCTTCAAGGAGAGTTTATTTTCTAAGCTATTGGGTTTCCTCCGAAGCTGCTCCCATCATTGTTCGCATCCAGGCGTTGCACCTTAGCACCTTTACTACTTTTAATGTTCTAAGCTTGATGGTGCAGACAGCACTGTTGAAGTCCTTTGCTAATTTCATACGCGAACTCGCCACGAAGAAGATTCTAACAACTCCCAGCAAGTTTGTAGAAAGTGCTGAGGCAAATTTGAGTGGTTTTGAGAGGAATGGTTTGGACTTATCATAGATGAGGGCTAGGCTCCAAGCAGTCGATGGCTTTCTCGAGTACGCAGATAATGTGGCCATGATCGCCTCCTTGGAAGAGACTATCAAAGAATGTGAGGGTGCTTTAGAGCAGCACCGACAAAACCTGACTCGGTTCAAAAAGAAGGACTCTAAGCTTGTTACTCAGTTGCCTCTTGATGTGACTTTGATGGACTCCCTAATGAAGGGTTTGATTTGATGTATTGTGACTTTGTTATGGTTTTTTTTTTTTTTTTGGGGGGTACTCTTGCTATCTTTTTCTTTCTTCTTTTTTTCTTTGAGCATTGTAATCATGCTTTGGGAAACTTTGATTTTTTTATGAGAAGCAAAGATATTGAGTAGTTGAATTTCACTTCATTGCCTTCTTTTTATTGTCTTTACATAACTTCTCAAGACAACTAGTACTTTTGCTATGAATAGGATTTCTCTATGACTTAGTGTTTACAAGAGTAACAAGTTTACTAAGTGTTTGACACTTTCTTTACACTTTACTTTGGAAATATTAACCAAAGAAACTTACAACTCTTTGCTGAACAAAGGAAGTTAAGGAAAATACTCCTTTACATACTTAGTGTTGATAAGACCAGTTCTAAACCCGTTATCTACTCTCGTCAACTTGTAATACCCACTGTTGCTTGTCTTAGCAACTTTGTAGGGGCCTTTCCATCTTGGCGAGAACTTGGGAATTGGTTGCCCCTGCATGATTGCGTCTACCATCTTCCATATCAAGCCCCCTTCATTGAACTCCTTATGTTGAACAGACTGATTGTAGGCGCGGGCTATGGACTGATGATACTTTTCCATTGCCCGCGAGGCTCGATCTCTTCTTTCTTAGGCTGCCTCTATGTCGTTCTTTTTGCTATCTGGAACTAAGTGTGCTGACATAGCCATTCTTGCTGAGGGTACTGCCAACTCAACTTGTGACACAGCTTCGGATCCATATACTAGGGAAAATGGGGTTGCCTGAGTCGGCTTCCTCCTTGACGTTCTGTACGCCCAGAGTGCTATGGGGAGTTGTTCAGACCATGTGCCCCCTACTTCATCCATCATTTTACTCAGTATTTGAATGAGGGTTTTGTTGGTTGCCTCATCTTGTCCGCTCCTTTGAGGATAGTATGGAGTAGACTTGTGATGTTTGATCTAGTATGTGTCCAGCAATCTACCCATATGGCGGTTTATGAAAGCAGTCCCATTATCAGACAACATCACTTTAGGTATGCCAAACCTACAGATGATGTTTTCCTTGATGAAGTTGGCCACTCTTGCCCCGTCTGCTTTTCTCATCGGTATAGCCTCCACCCACTTGGTGCTAACTTCGATCGCTGCAAGTATCCATCTGTGGCCTTTGGATTGTTGTGTTATAGGACCTACTAGGTTGAATGCCCAAGTATGAAGTAGGTAAGGAGTCTTAATGTTGTGCAGTTCAACCGCCGGTGCATGTATCAAGTTCCCAAACTTCTGATAGGACTGGCATCCTCTTACAAAGTTTTTAGTATCTTCTTCCATTATTGGCCTGTAGTAGTCAAGGTGGATAAGGTGTCTATATAGTCGTTACTCTCCTTGATGTTCTACCTTGTGGGCTTCTCTCAGTACTTTGTTTACTTCATCTTTGGATAAACACGCCAAAAGTACCCCTTCAAAGCTTCTTCGGTACAACTTGCCTTGGTCAAGGAAGAAGCGGAGGGCCCGCCTCTTAACTCTGATTGCATCAGTTTCGTTCTCAAGTAGTGTGCCATTTCCAAGGTAGTCGATATATGGTTGTCTCCATTCTTCACTACTTAAGAAATGAGCTTCCTCTTCTTTAGGATGGGATTGACATTTTGCACATTACCTCTGCAACTCAGTACTTTCCTTTTCTATCTCTGGCCAATAATACCCTTGCCTTTACATCCGTCGGTATAGACTGATATCTCCATCTCCACAAGACTTAGCGTGGATCTGCTTAAGTCTGTACGTTGCTTCTTGTCTGTCGATGCACCTTGCTAACAGGTTATTGGGACCACAAAAATACAATTCTTGTCTCTCAGGAGTAGGAATGATGCAAGTTTTACTGGTTTGATTGTTCCTTGGCCTGTTTTCAGTTGTTGGATTATATCTGATCTCCATTCCTCAGCATCTTGCTCTGTATGTTCTTCGGCTAACACTATTGGTGTTGTTCTTTTCTCGATGACGATGGCTATACTATCATCTGGTATGTCCACCTTTGCCCCTAGTATAGCCAGGGCATCGGGAAAACGGTTATGTGTGCGAGGGGTGTGTTGGATTTGAACACCATCAAACTGAGTGAGCAACTTTTGAACTATGGTGCGGTATGGGGCCAAAAGAGGTTCCTTCAAGGCGAAATCACCCAAGGTTTGCTTGACAACTAACTTGGAGTCACCCCAAATTTTCAACTTGCGGGGGCCTTTCTTTTGGGCAGCAATCAAACCCAGTAGTAGCACCTCATATTCAGCATCGTTGTTTGAACATTCAAAGTCAAGCTTATATGATAAGTGGAACTTTTCTCCTTCTTGGCTTGTTAATGTTATACCAGCTCCGCCTTTTCCAGTCCCAGAGGCTTCATCAAATTTTAAATCCCAATAAGTCTCAACAGCAACTACTGAGACATGGAACTTACCAAGTAGAGGTACCTCTGCAGGTTCATGTTCACCAGATGGGAATTGTGCTAGTAGGTCTATAAGTGCTTGGCTTTTAATAGCCTTGGGTGTAATGCAAGTGATGTCATATTCGGCTAGAGCCAAAAGCCATCTTGCCATTTTTCCAGTTAGAGCAGGCTTGCTTAATAAGTAGCGGACTAGATCACTCCTAGTCACAAACTAAATCGGGTGTGCCAAAAAATAATGGCGCAACTTCTGTGTAGAGATAGAGGTAAGGTATAATACGGTAAGGTACAGTAGCAGAGGCTTTTTAGGTTGTGGGGCAATCATTGTAAGTGGCGAGGTAAGTGCTTTCTTCACCATATCAAATGTCTGTTGATGTTCTTGTAGCCACTTAAACTTGTGATTCCCCTTCAGTAGTGTCCCAAAGGAAAAGGTTATCTCAGTAAGGGCTAGAATGAACCTCCTAAGGTATGACACTTTACCTAGGAATTTCTTCAAGGCTTTTTGAGAGTGCGGCAGTGGCATCTCCATGATGGACTTGATCTTATCCCCGTCTACTTCAATACCACGTTGGTGTACTAAGAAACCAAGGAACTTTCATGCGGTAACTCTAAAGGCACACTTGAGAGGATTCATTTTTAAGCATAATTTTTTACAACGCTAAAAAACTTTTTCCAAGTCACAGAGGTGTCGGTTTACCTCGGTAGACTTTACTACCAAATCATCCACATACACTTATACTTCATGATGTAACATATCATGGAATACTGCAGTCATAGCCCGTTGATAGGTTGCCCCTACGTTTTTTAAACCAAAAGGCATCACGGTATAGAAAAAATTTCCCAATGACGTTATGAAAGCTATCTTTTCTGCATCTTCTGGTGCCATTTTTATTTGGTTATAACCACTGAAACTGTCCATGAAGGAGAACATCTGATGGCCTGCGGTAGAATCGACAAATGTGTCGACATGGGGTAATGGAAATTCATCTTTCAAGGAGGCCTTGTTCAGGTTGCAAAAGTCTACGCAGACTCTGATCTGGCCATTCTTCTTCTTTACAGGAACAACGTTTGCTAGCCAAGTTGGGTATTGTATAGGCTCAATGAATTTGGCCCTCTGCGACTTTTCTACTTCTTCCTGCCTCAAGATTGGGGTGATACTTTCAAGCATGCTGCTTTATTGGCTTAGAGTTAGGAAAAGTATCAAGGTGATGAGTAACAAGAGATGGATCAAGGCCAAGCATCTCGTCATATGTCCAAGCGAAGACGTCACTATACCGCTTTAGTAGCATTAAGAATTCTGTCTTAGCTACTAGAGCCATTGTACCTCTGATAAACACAGGTTTGTTCTGGCCTGGCAAGTCCTTAAGGTTTACCTCAGCAAGTACTTCCTGCTGCGATTTGGGCCTGTCTTGTATGCATTTAGGAGCGGGTTTAAGAGTCTCCACCAACCCTTCTTAGGACTCGTCACCCTCACACTTGTTGGTCTCAGGGCCATCCTTCCAGGGTATGAAGTCTGGCCCCCAAGATCGTCATAGGTAGTAAACTGTCTTGCCACTCTCGCGCACCTTAACAATCTTTGGTGAGGGACTGGTGGACTTGCTGCTTCTCTTTTGCCCACTGCTTTATGGAGTAGCCTCTACATCTCGAATATCTTCCCACTTTGGCAACTTTACCCCTGTAACCTTGCCAGTCCTTGGAGTTTCATTCGTGAACAGTTCAGTAAAGAAAACTACATCAGAATAGTGTGCTTCCTTTACTACAAATGGCTTTTTGAACACATTTATGGTCACTGTTTGCTTCCCTAATTTTGCCTTCACACGTTGGTAATAACTTTATAGAATAGCCCCATATTGGTGCATCCAAGCTCTACCAAGTATCATGTAGTAATTTGTGTCTGCTTCAATCACATGAAACTTAGTTGCGGAATGGATCTCCCAACTGCTAAGTCCACTACAACATGGCCTTAGTATCCTTTTTCTCACTACCAAAGCCTGTCACAGTAATGGTTTGGCGGACCATCCTGGATTCTGGGATACCAACTCTTGCAAAGGTGTCAGTAATGATGATGTTTATGGATGACCCGCTATCTAGGAAAGCACGCTTGAACTCCACATCATTGATGTAAGATATGACAAAAAGAGGACGGTTGTGGAGAAATGGGTATGCTCTGTCTGCCTCTGAAAAAGTAATGGCCCCATAGTCCTCCTGGATACGCCGAGACACATTTTCCTTAGCCTCAACAGTATGATGCTCTTCAGAAATGTTGATGAGGGCCTTTCTTGTTTCCAACTTGGTGGCTTGGCTCAGCCCCAACTGGTCAAAGAAAGTGCGAAACTTAATAGAGTTTTGTAAGGCCTGAGCATGAGTATCCTCTATGAGTTTTGCCTCCGCAAGTACTGTTTCAAGGAGCTGGCCGTGGCGATTTCTTCTAACTTATCATAGTAGGATGCCATGTGCACTTGATCGCGCACAGGCAAGATATCCAATCATATGTACATTCTTCCTTTTTTCTTTGTGGTTAGGATAAGAGTCCTTCCTTACATCACGATTACCAGCATCTTTGAATTTCAGCTCATTCGCAACAATTTTCTTCTTAAAGATACTTTTCAAAGTCCAATGGTCTCTAGTAAGGTGTCTAGTGGCTCTGTGATAGACACAATAATCTGGGCTTTCTTTGTCCTTCTTGGTTAGAGGAAACATCAATCAGAGGTAAAGTAAGTTCACTGTCAGTTACCCATTCTTTAACCAAGGCTTTAACGTTCTCAAGGCTGCAAGGATATGGGTTTCTATCCTTATAACTCTTCCTCTTTCGGGAGGACGACGCCTCTCCTTACGAGCGGCTCTACTATTGCGAAAGTAGCGATGATTGTTGCGAGATCAATGTAAGGATCGGTGGTACTGAGGTTCCTAACCGCCTTAATTAAGGCTGAAAAAGTAAGCAGATTATGGTCATCAAGAAGATTTTGTAGTCTCGTATGGCACCCTCTACATATATGTTGACTAAGTGAGCTTCATCCACTAGTTCATGACAATCAATAGCCTTATCCTAGAACCGCTTGACATAGTCTAGTATATCTTCACCTTCTCTTTGGACATCTCGTCCAAGTGTAAAGGTTGTAACTTTCTCTTGGACTTGAAAGAATTTTGTATGAAACTTGTTTACCATCTCCTCCCAACTCTTGATTGAGTTAGGGGCTAAGTTCACATACCAGCTGTTGTAACACGTCCGCGGGGGACCTCGCGCTACAGTTCGGACTCCCTTTGTGTCACGGTTCTTAATCTTGAACCAAAGAGTCCAAATCCAGCAAATCGTTTTGAAGAAAAACAGATTTTAAAAAGTAGTGCCAAACATGGACTGCTTTGCCAGATTACAGAGTCGCCACCTAAATATTTTTTAATGGGGGAATTTAGGAAACCCTGACTCGGTGCCGAAGGCCACATGTCCGTCATCACCAAAGTGGTCTTGGCTCGGGAGCTTGGGTACGATCGGGGAAGGTCAGCTATGAGCACCCCCTTTCGCCCGGTCCGAAGACCGGCCTCTACTAACCGTGATATCTGATTTTGAAAACATTACATGCTCTTATTCCAATTATTAGCCTAGAATTACTACGTTATGCGCGCAGCAAACAAGTATAGACTAGATTGCCTAATTTGGAAATAAACATTGCATATCCGTTCGTTTTGAAAACAGTTTGAAATTGCTACTCGCAAGTAGGCTAAAACACGGATTTCAACGAGTTTTTCCAACTCAAGCAATCCAACCTCCACCCACAGGCATTCAAACAGTTTATCTCATATAAGCATTTAGCCGCATGGAAAGCATACTGTCATGTTAACATTTACACGCATGCGATATGCTAAAGCATAAATACTTACATCGTACTCCGTGCCAAAACAATAAACTAGTTAGCAAACATGCATGTCCTAGTTCATGTTAGAGTGCCTAATGCATCGCATACGACATGTAATTAGGATAGGCTCGGCTAACCCTAAAAATGGCATGTGAAATGCACTTTATTTGATGCACGTATTCAAGTTAGAATTGAAAATACAATGCGGTTTGTATGATGTACCGAGCCCGGTGCATGTAAACAAATGCATGGGTGCACGCATGCATAGCATAAGGTATGCTAAAATAAACGTGCCCTAATCTACCATTGTAAGCAGGTAAATAAAAGGGAGAAAAGACGTGGGGTTGGAAGACACACACCCACTCACCCACACTTGTTACAATTGCGCCCTCGCTCGGAGGGACCGAAAGAATATACAAATTAATTAACTTCGCAAGCTAATTAAATATTACAAATTCACTAAATTAATTAACAAATCAACTAGGTTAATTAAAACAGTAAATGCCTCGGGAAGAGGGCCAGATGCATCGCGTGCGGACTTCGCTTTCGAATCGCCTTTGCCATGCTCAGATTGCCTCTGTTTTCCCCTGCTATCCTCCTCTGAAGACTGCCAAAGTCTCAGGAATACTTCCTTGGGCACTGGAGATCATCACCGGCTGCACAGAACTTCCACCGGCTGCCATATATGGTCATCGGCACTGAATTGATCCATCAGCTGCCAATTGACTGCCGGTCGGCACTAAACACTGCCGGCCAGCACAAAATGCCTGCAGAACCTGCAACTCACAGCAGCAGAGGACACAACTTGCATGGCAATGTAATTCAAAGCATGTAAGCACCAAACACACTTCTTATCATGTTTTTGACTCAAAGGAAGATGTGCCTCGGTTCTCGGACCACCAATCACGCATTTCGATGCATGATGGCCCAAAGAACCAAGAGTGCAATTTTGATTTCAAATGCATGTAATGCAAACAAACAAACAAGGGTGCCAAACCTCTATCACACTCACTTCAAGAGGCTTAGCATGCATGTCAATGCAATGAAGCCCTAAGCATGTTACCTAGGCATGCAACATGGCAATACAATGCAAGGATGCTAGCATGAAAACACACATACAAAACAAGCATGCAAACTAGTCAATGGGGTGGACTTAAACATGGATTAGGCAGCTCCAAATAGGCCTAAAACCAATGGCCAAGATGCTAAGTCATGAGGGCCAAACACACATGCACACATGCACAAGTTAAGGCACCAACACTTAAGCATAACAAACAACCCTTAAGCACACTTAAAGGGGTACAACAATGGACTACTAGCATGCATATAAAGCTCTGAAAATCATGCTAAACATGGTGCCAAACCAAGCAACAAAGTACACAAAGCATGCACACATAGGTCCAACATTCAAAGTAAGTCAATGGGGCATTGAACTATACTTACACAAAACAAATATGGCATGCATTAAACAACTAAAAATAGGTTTTTAGCATGTTAAGACAAAGCCAAATGGCTACTTAGATGGCATCTAAGAGGCTTGAAATCAAAGGCATGCATTAAGGCCAAAACATGGAGCATGCAACACATGTTTTCAAAGCATTAAAGAGGCAACTAAGGTAAGCATACAAGCACACCAAAGGGTCTGAAATGACATGCTAAATGGTTCCAAACCATCAAAAATAAAGCAAGCAAGGCATGCTACACACTCATGCTCTTAAGGCCAACAAGCCAAATACAAAGGAGCTATGTAATGCAAGCCATGGCCGACTAAAACAAGCATGGACAGACCTCATACATGGCAAAATAAGCATACAAGCTTCATGAATCTAAGCCTAAAACATGCTAGAAATAAAGGCATACAACCTAGGCATGTTAAGGGACCAACAAGGTATTACAAAACAACAATGCAAAGCATGCAAGGAGTGTTAAAACCAACACTTAGCAATGTCGTATTAGGGCATAATAAACATGAAATGCAGCCAAGACATGCTCAACAAACAATCAAACACTATGCTCCCTCAAGAAGCCAAATCTTGCCCTTTTCAAGGACATCAAGGAGAGGGGGTGGCCCTCTCCTTCTTGAGACTCTAAGGCATCATCTCCACCACTGAAATCCCTCAAGATTTCAGTAGTGAAGAGGCCCAAGCACCAAAGTCTCGGATCTCAACAAAATAGCACAAAAATGAGGCCTTTCAAGGCCTAAGGGTGGTCAAACCTACCCAAACCACCAAGCACTCTTAATAAACAATAAAGAGGCTTAAAAAAAGAACTTTTATGTGTTATAGACTAAGCACAAAAACTGTTTTAAACTAGGCAAAAATGGAGTGCAAAAATGGGGTAAATAAAGTAAGTTTCTCACCCTTGTTGACCCTCTTCACAAATGTTGAAGTTGTTGGTTCCTTGAGCTCCAAACCAGTCAAAAACTTCAAGAACAAGCCCTTAGCACCTCAGTCCCAAGAGGAAGGTGAAACACTAGGTGTTGGTGAGCAATAGTAAGTCACAAACACCTAGTGTACAAAACAAGAGAGAAAGAGAGAGATAGGATAGATACACAAAACCTAACCTAAAACTAGAGCTTCTCCCTCTCCTAAAATGTCTAACTCTCCAATCTTCTCCCCTCTTGAGCCAAGAGAAGAAGGGTTCTCTTATATGCAACAAAGCTTACAAGCTAAGCCAAAACAAAGGCTCATCCCTCCAAACACGTGTATGGAGGGGAAACAAGTGCAAGAAAGCTATCTGAAAATATCTCCAAAAACAGCTGTAAAGTGATCGGCAGGGCAAAATGGTAATTTTGCCAAAAAGAGTGCCGACTGGCACAAAATAGTGCCGACCGGCACAATATAGTGCCGATGGCAACACCAACCAGCCGGTGGCCTCTAGCCACTGCCGGTGGTGTGTGGGGATGCCTCACAAAGCATCCCCTGCCCCTCCAAGGCAAAGTACAAGTGTTTGGGGCAAAACCAGACACAAAACGGTCAAGTTCGGAGGTCTTGAGGCAAGGCGCGTAGCCGAGAACTCCGGGAACTCCAAACAAACACAAACATGGATAATCACCGAGTGTTCAAGCGGTGACGTCCAAGTCTTGAGGACGGTCAAAAATGGGGTGTCTACAGCTGTAAGCCTTTTCAGTAAGTGATTTGGAGAACTCCCGAAGGCGCAGAAAGTGGTCACCACCATGGACACCAAGAGTTTTAATGAACCTCACCACATGTTCTGGGCACTACCTTGCTTCCCATCAAACTTAACAAACTTGGGTACCGTATACCCAGTTGGGTATGGCATGGCCAATATCTCCTAAGAGTATGGAGGCTTTACATTCGGGTCGAAGAAAGATAGCAGTTGCTTCTTGCTACGCTCTTGCTTGAGCATAGCTTGTATATCTGCTAGAGTAACAAAGTGAGTGGGCTAGAATGAACTAGTCTGCTCCTGGGTAGCTGAACCAGCAGCCGTACCATTCGTCTAAGGTACCTCCAGAGGCACCTGGATCGAAGCCTGATTCTCAGGGAACGGGTTAGGTACGAGGTTTGGGGTTGTTACAAGCAGAGGTGCTTGTGCTGGAGCTGGTCTGGACGCCATGGCCATAATAGCCTCAATGAGAGTTTGCAAAACTGTCAGGATCTCTTTCTGCGTATCCTGAAGTGACTGGACTACCTCAACTACAACACTGTGGTCAAGGTCCTCAGCATGTGCTACTATGCCATTGGAAGAGCCATGCTGCCGTAGGGGTTGCTAAACTTCATCCACTATCATTTTTTCCAATGAAGTGTGTAAGCCACTGCAGGTATAAACCATTAACAAAGTAGCCTCCCCAGCGGAGTCACCAAAAATGTATGGAGGTTCAAGGTTAGGAAGATAATTAAAAAGGCAAAACTATGTTAATGGTCCAAGAATAGTGGAATGACTGGAGAATGAGCAGCAACAACTGTCTGGGAGTTTGGAGAATGAGTGCCTAAGTGAGGGTGAAGCAAGTAGCTCAAGAAGAAGACAATGAGAGTGCACAAATGGATAGCATCTCCCCAAAATTCCTCTCTTGGACCTTGAGAAGTTAGGTCCTATTTATAGGATTTTCCTTGGTACTAAGAGGACACCAAGTGGCCAAATAGAGAGAAGACATTTGTCCCTAAGGATCACATAGAATATTCTGCCTTGAGCCACCAGGCTGAAGATGCCATGTGTCCCTCTACACGTATTGCGTACTATCTATTTGGCACAAATGCCTCAGTAGGTGCACTTGCGATAGGAGTGTTTGGCACTACAACTACCTTTTAAGCCTCAGCAAGTGCACTTACGGCGGTAGTGTTTGCTGCTGCACTTGCCTTCTCAGCTTGAACCTCAACAAGTGCACTTGCAACGGTAAACCTTGCTACTGCACTTGTCTTCTCAGTTCGAACCTTAACAAATGCACTTGCAACGGTAAACCTTGCTGCTATACTTGCCTTCTCAGTTTTATTTAGCCAATACATGCATTCTCAAGACTTCATAGTCCGCTATCAGCCATGTTTTCATGTTCACCTCAGTGAAGCCTCCACCCTTAGTCACCTAACCACAAACTCTCCAGCTTCCCAAGGCGAAGGCCATAGCCAAGCATGCTATCAGTTATATTGTGTCTTAGTACGAAACCCAAGGGGGCTTCTTTGGTCCTGCTTGTGCAACCAAGGCAAGTCCATGACCTGGGTAAATAGAAAGGGAGTCCTTTGTGCTCGAGCTGCCCTGCTCCCATCTCCGCGGGGTTACTACGGTATACTGGTATCTCTGGGCCTTCTATCAGGTCCAAGTTAATGAACTTTGGGGCCTGCTATCAGCGCCAAGCATTAGCCTCTACTTGCAGAGGGGAAACTTCTCCCAAAGGCTGCTATCACCTTGGTAGGACGTTCCCTCCGCACGTTAGTTGCGGTGACTGTAGTTGTGGAGGTAGTCATTTCCCGCGGCAAGTTCAAATGGTAGAACTGACAATATTAAAGATTGCGACGCCGACAAAATGCCTCCTTAACCTGGGCATTACAAGTACTACCTCCGCAACTTAGTTGCTTCAGTTTTCTCCTTCTCTCAACAACTCCAGGTAGCTGTGGTACCGACAATACTTGGAATAGTGGGGGTACCGACAATACTTGGATTGGCAGTGCTAAGACAAAGTGCCTCCGAAACTTGGCCGTTGCAAGTGTCGCATTTACAACTTAGTTGCTTCGGCTTTCTCTTTTCCTCAGCAACTTCATATGGTGGCAGAATCGACAATATTAGAGATGGTGGCGCTAAGGCAAAGTGCCTCAATAACTTGACTGTTGCAAGTGTTGCCTCTGCAACTTCACTTAGGCATTTTCCTTCGTAGAGTTTGTTCGGACCCGTGGTGGGTAAGACTTGCTTCGGCCTACTGTTGGCCCACTTCCCTTAGGCTTTAGCCCATGCTCCTTTAGTCATTCCTGGTCACCTTAAGACCTCAGCACTTAGATCCATACTTAATTTAGAGTTTAATTTTTGTCCCTCTACAGCTTTGCAACTATAAAATGTTACAGTTTTAAAGTATAATTCTATTAAGTATTTATTCTTATTAATCAAACTGAAAAACATGTTATGAAACTGTAAAATTTTACAATTCTAAAGAAAGTTATGACATTGTAAAATCTTACAATTCTAAAGAATAATTCATTTCAACACCAAAAAAAATTGAAACTGTAAAATTTTACAGTTTTCACCTTTTGTGATTAAAACTCGAAAACAACTGGTGCAGAATTTAAAAATTTTCTCCATTATAATAGGAAAATAGAAGTGTGTAGTACAGAAAAAGTATTAAAACTGAGAGATCAAAAGAAAGAGATAGACATAGAGAGATGCTTGTACTCTGACAACTATTTTGGTTTAGATCTAATCGGATCTAATATAGATCTACTCAAATCTGATTAGATCTTTAGATCTGAGTAGATTTATTCATCTTCTTCGTCGAAAATTCATCTATTTCGCTGTCGGTGAGCACGAAGCAAAGAGTTGGTGCTCGGTGGTTGCCTATGAACCCTAATCAATGGTAGACACTAGTTGCCAGTGACTGTAGATTAGAAAGAGAAAGAAAAAAAGGGAGGCGTGGTGGTGATCGTCGTCGTTGTCGCCGATATTAAAGAAAGAGATATAAAGAGAAGAAGCAACATATAAAGAAAGAGAATAAGATAAATAAGTATAGGATTTTTGAATCTATCTAAAAGATTTTGAAATTAAATACTTCAAAAAAAGACTTGTGGGTAATGTGCCCTTTAATTTATGGAAGAGGTCTAATTAGGTGATGTAGATTACTTTGGGTCCATTTTTAATAGGGAGATTTGGTTAAACTCCTTTCATATAAAATTTTAATGCATTAGAGATAAATATAAAAAAAAAATTCATTAAAAAGTTCAACACATACCACTGTTATTAAAATATTAAATTTTAAAACAATATAACTTTTGATTTAGATGTCGATTTTTAATAAAATAAGTATTTTTAGAACCTTCATCTATCAAATAAGATCTATATTAACTATGAAATTCTTTAAAAAAAATAAAATTTATTATCATCGAAATTGATGTAACTAAAAACATGTTATTCTGGTTCACAGTAACATGTTACTCTAAGAATATTGTTCAAAAATGATACTTTATTTTGTTCTTACTCAATTATGCGCCTTCTTCTTAGGAGATTTATAAAACAAAATAAACTAGACTGTCATTTTCACCAAACAAGGGTCCAATATAATAATTTTAGTTAAATTTCCCTTTTTTAAAATAATATAAACTATTTATATTGTAATTCAGTGAATAATTCATACAAAAAAATACTTTGAGCCTATTTTAATAATTTGAACTATTTATATTTTGATTTCTCATCTAAGTTTTAAAAAAAATTATATTTAAATGAATAAAAGAAAAGATAATGTGACTTCTTACATCTTGTTTTGATAGAATAAATAAGAGAAAATAAAAGAAAATGTTGTATTTCATTTTACCAAAACAACATTTCATATTAATAAGTTATGTTTTTTTTCATATAAAGGTAATTTTAATATTTTAAAAAACTTTTATTGAACACAATTTCATTCTCACCATTTTTAGTGATAACAAAATACAAGTTTGGTAAGAATTTTTTTCCCACCCCCCTCTCATCATTTCTCACGTAATTAACCCTCCAAACAAATAAAAAAAATGTCATATTCTCACTATTTCTTTTATTTTCTCACCCAACACTACCATTCAAACGGAGTGTTAGGGTTTATTACTGGAGGCTTTTCCCAAAATAAGCCTTTTTTGCATTGTATTTCCCAAACTAGGCCAACTTCTGACGGAATTCCAAAACTAAGTTAAAGTGTCATTTTGATTCGCGCTTTTACTGTTAGGAGAGCAAAATTAGATGAACAGCAAAATCGCTATTATTAAGAACTCGCTCTTACAAATAGCGCTTATAGGCTTAATTTTTTTCCAGAAGAAAACGCTGTTAATAACAGCGCTTTTAACACAAAAAATTTTCCCAGGAAAACGCTATTACTAATAGTGCTTTTAACACAAAAATTTTTTGGAAGAAAATGCTAATTCTAATAGCGCTTTTAACAGATAATTTTTTGGAAGAAAACGCTATTTCTAATAGCGTTTTTAATAGAAATTTTTTTGGAAATAAACGCTATTTACAATATAAAACAAAAGAAAAAAACATAAATGGGCCACATGTTTACACTCTATAAAATTGAAATTGGCTTTACTAAAGCCATTGTCATATTAAAATACATTTTTTTTTTCTTTTGTTTTTGTTTTGATTTAGAATGTGTAATTCATAAATTTTACATAATATGAAAAAAACCTCTTTTCATATATTAATTTTACATACTATTTTTCATATATATAATTTTAAAATCATATTCATTTAGATATTATTAAGCCAATCATGTTCATTTATTTGGCTTTACTAAAGCCGTTATCATGTTAAATTTTTTATTTTTTATTTTGTCTTTGTTTTGATTTAGAAAATGTAATTCAATTTTTTTTTTTCGTCTTTACTGAAGTTGTTTTCATGTAAATTTTTTTTTGTTTATTGTTTTGTGTTTGTTTTGGGTTAAAAGGTGATAATGTAATTAATAATTTTTTTTTGGCTTTACTAAAATTGTTTTCATGTAATTTTTTTTTTCTTTTGTCTTTGTTTTGGGTTAGAAGGTGTTATTTAGAAAATTATTTTGGCTTTCCGAAAGCCGTTTTCATTTAAACATACATATATATTTATTCTTTTGTCTTTGTTTTGGGTTAGAAGGTTTTATTTAGAAAATTATTTTGGCTTTACGAAAGCCGTTTTCATTTAAACATACATATATATTTATTCTTTTGTCTTAGTTTTGGGTTAGAAGGTTTTATTTAGAAAATTATTTTGGCTTTACGAAAGCCGTTTTCATTTAAACATACATATATATTTATTCTTTTGTCTTAGTTTTGGGTTAGAAGGTGAGAATGTAATTCAGAAAACCAGTTTAGTAAAAACATTTTGTACCCGTTTTCATTTAGAAATTTTTTTTTTTGTTTCGTCTTTGTTATGGGTTAGAATGTGATATGCATGCTCTACAGTCCGAAGCACACCCACACAATGTGCAGCTTGACGAGCAACGACGAAGGGTGAGACGCGAAGACCACCGCGGAGTAGGCCAAGAAGACGAAGGCCACAGCGAGAGCTCCTAAAATAAATTTTGTCAACATTTTTGTAATAATACTTAATACATAATATTGCCGAAGTCAGTACTTTACTAAATACTCATATAGGCATGAAAACAACATAACTGAAGTTGCAAATGTAATAGTTTTCAGTTACATAGGTAGTACAGACATAATTCTCCCAGAAAAATATATTCTGGACACCATGAACTGAACACACATTACATACATCCTGGACACCCTGAACTGAACACACAATATATAAACATAACAGTTACACAGTCAAACACTTGATTCATGACCTAATATTGCATATTAATAGCCGTAACATTTGACAGACACAATACAAAAACATAGACTTAAGCATAAACATAACATAACACCTAATTCGCGCTTAAATCGGCAGGTGGCTCAGAGTCTGAACAATCCGAAAGCTCAGTGTCAGAGACAAGTTCAGGATCCTCCATGATACCCTTGATAGCCTGTAACAACCCTCGCACCGCTTTGATCATACTCATATGCATTATGTATGATTTTGCTTTGTTAAGCTTGCATTTGAATCTTGACTTACTTTGCATTCTTGACTTGTCTTGCGTAAGTGATACTTGAGTATTATGTTCCTTTGGTGGGTGTGTGTGTGTTTTGCCGAGGTTACCTTGAGCCTAGTTCACCTTTGAATCCTCGTACTTAGAACCACTCTAGAACAGCTTGTCTGACCTTCATCTTCACCTCAGCGTGTTAGCCGAGATGCTACTGCTTAGCCGAGATGTTATACACTTAGTGACTTTTGTCCCTGGGAAGGTATGACCTAGACCGAGGTGTGGCACATCCCTGGCCGAGGTGTGGCACAGCTTAGTCAAGTGTTGTCCTCCCTAGCCGATGTCTTTGTCACCCTATTGCCGAAGTTTGTCTTTAGCCGATGTTATCACTTGCCGAAGTCTTGTTGTTAACCGATGTCATTACTCGCCGGAGTCCCTTATCGCCTAGCTTGTTGAACACGCTTTGTCATAGTCTTGTCTTTTCAATCAGTCACCTTTTTGAGTTGAACCAACCAACCGTTGCCACGTGTCCGAGCTGAGTGATAAATCAGCCGGCAGAGAGAGAGAAACCCATCATTTGTTACATTCTTGTTTTGGAGTAGAGAGAGAAGCTCTAGGAAGGAGTCTTAGAGTGAGAAAGTAGATAGCAAGCTTGATTCTTGGAGTTCAACCGTTAGATTTGTGTTTTGAGGTTAGAATCTTGGTCTACTCTTGTTGTTCTTATTGTTCATCTAGTTGCATTGCATGATTGAATATGTTTTGAATGCCATACATTAATTTAAAGATTGGTTTTAGAAAGAGAAAGTTGGTGTTCATAAGTTTTGAAGAAAAAGCCTTGTTTAATCCGAAAGTTTGCAGCAAGTTACATGCTTTTGTGTTTGTTTTGTAAGATCTTCTAGTATGGGCACCTGTGTTCATGATTTGAACTCATAGCATGAAAACTCCGATTTTGATACACGCAAGTTATGATTTTGGCATTCATCTCCTTCATGATCTTCATGTTCATGTTCTTCATGTTCTTGAGCGAGGAAAACCCATTTTTCCCGACCTCATTTCTTTGAAATCCCTCGGGACCACACCTCGGCGAGGAGGTGTGGGACCTCGCCAAGACAGTTGGTGCCCAGCATATTTCCCCGAGGTGGGAGACAGTGCTTGTCTTGATTTGACCCAGTTCTTGGAGAATGCCGAGATCATTTGCATTCATATAAAGTTTGTTTGAGAGTACATTCAACATATTCTTGCCATGTGTTTGTAGGACTTGGACTTGCCTTGACCCCGACGTTTGAAGGAATATGTGAGTGGTATTTTAATAAAGATATGTTATAAAGCTTTGATAAAACCTTGTCTTGCCTTGTTTGGAACTTATTTACAAGCATGAATGATTATTCCTATTTGCAATAAGTATTATATCTTGTTTGATGACATTCTCGGGAAGTCCGTACGTGCCAGGGGACTTTAAGCATTTGTGGCACTAGTCCGTACGTGCTAGGGGACTATAAGCATTTGTAGCACAAAGTTTGGAAGTCCGTACGTGCTAGGGGACTATAAGCATTTGTAGCACAAGTCCTTAGTGTCCGGGGACTATAATGCAACGACACCCTTGTTTAGAGATCTCTCTTGTCTTGTCTTGCCTTGCCACTGACGGTTTTACTGCGTGGGCTTGTTTGTCCGAGATGTCATCTCTTGTATTATATGGATGTTAGTAAGCATCCCTTGAAGCTTGAAGAATTTGATAGAAGAACCTGATTTATACTATGTATTGTTTTGATAAAAGATCTCGGATGTCATTCATGTAAACCCTTTATTATTTGTACCATTCACTGAGTATCCAAGCTCACCCTCTTTATATATATGTAGGTGATGAGCAGGGCGGCGGAGACGCCTAGACTTGTTTGCCGATGTGTTTGCCGACGTGTTTTGTATTCATGTTTTGCAACATCTTGAAGATCATACTTCTTAGCTAGTTCATTGTATTTTGTATTTGATGGCCGAGAAGCCTTTTGGTCAAGATGTAATTTTTGTACTCGATTTGTTGCATTGAAACTATTTTAAGATGAATGCCATTTCATTTGAATTAAGCACTGCTCTTATGGACTGCTTGTAATCTAAATTATTGCTTCCGCATTTGTAAGCCCCATGTATTTACTCTGATTTGTGTGTGAATTCTTGTAAGAGGCCTTTGGTAACCTCGGGTTACTGGCCATCTCGGCGCCGACCTTCTAGGGGCGGGTTGGGGTCGTGACATAGCCGCAACATCTGGTTCTGTTTTGTTCTTCTGGGCATCCTTCTTAACTATGAGTAGCTGCATATCGCGGGCCAACCTACGACCCATTTGAGAAATCTCACGTTGTAGTCTTTGACATAGTCGATCAACATTTTCAGGATTTTCCTTTTGGATCTCAACAGAATGTGCTTTTGGCACCTTCAGTCGTCTTTCCCGACATAATCTTTCATTTTGCACTCGCTCTATAAATAGTACGGGCCACTTCAGAAGTCTAGCATTTGCATAACCATATCCTGTTTGATTCTCTGATGGATCCTCCACCAAACCACATGGATCTCGATAGTACTTGGGCATGACAAAATGTCGCTTCCCAAACCTATCATGATAAGCACAAGAGGCATCTAACAAAGGAAATGGTGTTTCATCTTCAGCATCGCCACTTCCCTCCTCGTCGTGAACTTTCACCCCTTTGCAAGTTCCTACCACCTCTGCGATTCCCACTCCCTCCCATGAACCATGTAGCCATGCTAATTTTTTAAAGCAAATAAATGATAATTTCATAGGGCGAAATGAGTTGTAAGGTTGTGTCTTCCTCGTTTATATAGTTGGTTATGAACGACTTTAAAAAGATGCCTCTGCATGACAATCCCACATATATGAACAAGGTATGAGTTGTCAATAGATTGAAAAAACAGAGAAAAGCAAATACTGTGGTCGAAGTCACGTGACTTGACAATCCATCTGTTTATACGGACAAAATAAATGCATGCTGACTTTATGAATTGAGAATCCCACATATATCAACACGAGATGAGTTGTCACTGTAATAAAAAAGTCGAGCAAAAAATTTAGAAAACCAAAGCATGTGCACCAAGTCACATGACTTGACAATCCATCTGCATATAAGGACAAAATAAAGGTATGCTGACTGTAAGGTAAATCAGTGAATTCACTGTTGCCATGTGACTTTCTGAGTTGAGAATCCCACATATATCAATAACAGATGAGTTGTCACTACAATAAAAAATACGAGCAAAAAATTGAGAAAACCAAAGCCTCTACACCAAGTCACATGACTTGACAATCCATCTTAATATACAGACAAAATAAAACAATGCTGACTGTAAGGTAAATCAGTGAATTCACCGTTGCCATGTGACTTTCTGCGTTGAGAATCCCACATATATCAATAACAGATGAGTTGTCACTACAATAAAAAATACAAGCAAAAAATTGAGAAAACCAAAGCCTCTACACCAAGTCACATGGCTTGATAATCCATCTGCATATACAGACAAAATAAAACAATGCTGACTGTAAGGTAAATCAGTGAATTCACTGTTGCCATGTGACTTTCTAAATTGAGAATCCCAAATATATCAATAACAGATGAGTTGTCACTACAATAAAAAATACGAGCAAAAAATTGAGAAAACCAAAGCCTCTGCACCAAGTCACATGGCTTGACAATCCATCTGCATATACAGACAAAATAAAACAATGCTGACTGTAAGGTAAATCAGTTAATTTACTGTTGCCATGTGACTTTCTGAGTTGAGAATCCCACATCTATCAATAACAGATGAGTTGTCACTACAATAAAAAATACGAGCAAAAAATTGAGAAAACCAAAGCATGTGCACCAAGTCACATGACTTGACAATCCATCTGCATATAAGGAAAAAATAAAGGTATGCTGCCAGTAAGGTAAATCAGTGAATTCACTGTTGCCATGTGACTTTCTGAGTTGGGAATCCCACCTATGTCAATAAGAGATAAGTTGTCACTGTAATAAAAAAATCGAGCAACAAATCGAGAAAACCAAAGCCTGTGCACCAGGTCACATGAATTCACAATCCATCTGCATATACTGACAAATCACTCCACGATTTGACTACTCAATGTGTGAAAAAATGAAGCTTATGTAGCCAATGTTGTGTTTCACTTAGCTACGCAATGTTACGACCTACTATTTGTATTTCATTGAAAAGTATGACTATTTGAATTGTTGTTATCATTTGGGAAGCTATTCACCGACCTACCTGTTATGTTTTATGTACTATTGAAGCCGGTAGTTCGTTTCACCAAGTTTACTTTTCTGTCAACCCTTCATTCATTACCAGAGTCATCATTTTTACTGAACTTTCAAGAATTGGAAGGTGACTCTTTCTTCTTCCCCGATGGAGATTGAAATTCGTTGTAAATTCATCCCTATTTCAGCAGCCCCAGTTAAGGGAACCTTTTCTCCGAGTTGCCTGATCTATTTTATGTGTTTTAAGTATTCACATAATTGAACATACATTAATCCATTCATTAATCCAGAACATTCATTAACTAATTGCAATTCAATAAAGAAAGTCATGAACTCATAAATGTGTAGTTATAAATGTAGTTATTTCATAAACTTCAGGTTCATAAAAGAAATACTTGAAATACATCCGTACGTTAGACCAACAACAACATTGTCTTACACTCCAGTAACGAACATATGAAAGATAACGGTGTTTGATTTCTTATTCCTCATCTGACATGTAGTAGTCAGAGAGATATTTTTCATTGTTGAAGACATTATTTCGCTCAACCATTGTCAAATCTCTATTGCTTGCTTCTGCCATTTCAGTGGCTAGCTGAAGCATGAAATGTCGACATCTCCGCATCAACATTTTGTTGTTCTCCTTCTTAATTCTGCTAACTGCTTTTTCATAGTCACTCACATTTCGTCTAGGCATGGTCAATGAACGACGATGAGGTACCGGTGCCCCAAGGTTACGTAGATCATTATACAATCCTTCTTGCTCCGTTACCCTGAACGCCCATTCTGCTCGGATACCAGTATAATAATTCTTCGGACTCGAGTACTTTTCGCTCTTGTAGTCATACGTAAATGGAGGTAGCAGCCACACTTTCGGATTTCTTTGCCGGCGTGAACTTCCTGCACCTCTTGAAGACATTGTTAATAACACAAAAATAATAATAATAATAGTAATTGTATATATATTACTTTTGTTATGACTTCAACAAACATCATACTGGGGTATTTATAGACATCATAGTGGTGGTAGGGCAGTATGGAATAAGTGATACACGTGATATTATTTGATGTTATTCATTTCATGTAATTTTGATTACCCGTGACTTTGTGTACCTGTGATATAGTCACGGACGTGGTTGTCAGATAAAATCATAATTGCAGGCCACAGAATCACAATGCAATCCCTTCATATTCGAGCAGTGCATTGTCAAATAAAACAAAATGCATTGTCAAATAAATTATCATTGTTTTTCTCACCAACATAATAAAATGGTCACTTGCTACGTAAACACGATTGGAACTTTGGTGCCTATATTTTTTCTGATTTTCAGTTAATGAAC
This sequence comes from Camellia lanceoleosa, assembly GCA_025200525.1. Lineage (NCBI taxonomy): Eukaryota > Viridiplantae > Streptophyta > Magnoliopsida > Ericales > Theaceae > Camellia > Camellia lanceoleosa. Next base: position 3,309,515 of record CM045769.1, read on the forward strand.
TTCACAGTCATCCGATTTTCATTGTCATTACACAACCGTCCATCATGTTTTTTTACCAACATAATAGCATTTTCTGCTTTTTTTCACAGTCGTAATAATGTGACTAAGATGAATTCTGAAATGTAAGGAAAAAACAAAGCATGTAAGTTGCAATGCAGAAGTCACATGCATCACGTAATGTGAGGGAAAAAGTCACAACGTATACAAGCATGGCAAAGTCAGAAAGTCACATGCATCACTGCATAAAGTGACATGCATCATTGCATCAATGCACAAAGTCACTGCTTCTGCGGCACAATAGCCAATGCTACAGGCCTTTGATTCATTCATGACTTGACAAAAGTGGAGTCCTGACAGCCGAATGCACTGGATAAGGTCAATGGCATGCATGTGATCGAACAGGAAATGCTCATAAATTGGTTCAGGCTGTGTTCAGTTATATTTGTCAATTGTTCACAAATTTTATTAATTAATTAATTTATTAAAACAATCGTTAAAATATTTTTCATGACATATACGATGGTTAACAAATTTAAAAAAACAACCGTTCATGTATTTATTAATTTGTTGAAATATTGTTTCACAATTTTTTTACTTTTTGTTTTCAAATAACAATAAATTATGCAATTCATAAAAGTCGAAGTGACAACTCCTATCAAGTTGATGCATAGTTGTTCAGGTCATCAAAGTTGACGTGACAACTCTAATGCATAGTTGTCATAGTTGTTTACAATAATTGCATGCATACATACAGCTGCCATGTGTATATATGGTATAAATATCGTAGCATACCACAACAAAAGTTTTACAACTATTTCTAGCGATATCATCATGACATATACGGTGGTTGATCTATATTCAGCAATGGGTCGCTATTGGGTTGCAGATGGAGATGAATTTCAATACCCATTAAATCCAAATTTGCGTTACTCACGTGCCACCGTCAATACCATGAGAGCCGAGTGGAATTTCGCAAAAACTTCGAGCAAACGTTCTCGTTGAGCTATGCGTGAAGTTAATCTTAAATTTCCTCGCGGTTAGCCATGCGTATGCCAACTAACACTCCACAGTTGTTGCAAAGGGCATTGCATCGTATCATGACGAGGTTAATCGCATGACCCAACGCGTTTGCAAAGGTCGGACTAATGAAGACCGCAAATGGCGTGCGAAGATGGGTTAATGGATGATGCACACCAGTACTACGCCTGGAGCATGGATGTTATGTATGAATCTGATATTGAGATGTCAGATGATGATGATAATGAATGAAATTGTTTGGATGAACGCCCAGGGCATTTCTGTAATGCATGCAATTTGTAATGCTTATCCATGACTTATCAATGAAGCGAGATATTTCAATTATTTTTAGCCTTGAACAAACATATTTTTTATAGCTTCTTTACACGTTTTGTTCAAACCAAACGCGTTTGTAATTTATGTTTTCCTAAAAATAAACATAAATGGTTGTATCAAATTTATTTAAACTTCAATTTTATAAATGGTTGTCTCAATTTGTAAATTTGAGGAAAAATCGTAAATTACTATAAATAAAAGACAGACTACGGATAATGAGAGAGGGGTAGAGATGTGAAAGAGATTTGTGTGATTCACCAATATAAGTAAGAATAAAAAATTGTGAAATTATAATTGCGAATAAATAAGTATGACACTTACATCAGCTGTAAAAGTTTGACACATACAAAAAAAAAATAGAAAAAAAAAACCTATATAGTCCATATCGCAACCGCTAATGCCCTAACCTGCCCCCAGTCCCACAACCCCGACCGTGGATCTCCCTCCTCGGTCTCCTACAGTAGACTCTGAATATCTGCACTCCTCGCATGCGGCCCTCCACCGCTGTGGAGCTGTGAGTGTGACCCTCTTCTGATCTCGATGCCTGATCACTTGTGCTGCAGATTAGAATCTTATCGCTGTGAGTGAAACTCCCACTCCTCATCTGGTGCAACAAGATCACGATCTGCAATTGGACCCGACCTCTGCCTTCGCACCCGACCTCGGCCGCGACGTCCCCCACGACCATAACCTCGGCCTCTTACTCGCGCTCTGGGGGGGGCTCAATATGGGCCTCATCATCAATGTGGGAGATGTCAGTGAGAACTGCATCATGTGTACTCCTAGGCGCGGTCGAAGTAGTCCCCAGAAAAGTAGGTGGTAACTGGGTGGGTGGGGTAACAACATCATCAATGAACCGGGGAGCGGTCGAAGTACTCCCCAGGAAAGCAAGCTGTAACTGGGTGGGTGGGGTAACAACATCATGCATGAAGCGGGGCGGTGACCAATCAGGGTCAGGGTCAGCATGCTAGGTAAGATGTACGTGTGGGGAATATAGAGAAATGTATGGGGTATCATGCGGTGGGGTGACTGAAGTCGAAGGACTGTGTTGTGGCGCTGAAGTGGAGGCAATCGACGCGTGAATCGATGTGTCTAGGCAATTTCTTGACCTTTGGATACACCGTAGTCCCCAAAATACAGACGATCTACCTGATGGGCATCTTTGGATCCTCGCATAATAACTCTCTGATCTCTACAAGGGCCTGCAGACCAAGCTGTCCATCACGTCTGAAAATGGCGTCCTCAGCCAAGTGATATGACCTCCCAGCTCGAACCACCTGAACAAAAAATCAGATATATTAGGCTATAGTTGACTGAAAATAATCAATTATGATATTAACAATTATTTGACACATAGTACGATACTCACCAATGCCTCGAGAGAAGGCCCAACTCCCTGATATCCGGCCTCGGACAGGTGGCTCGGATTACCGACAAGTAGGTGTGTATGTCGCCGATACCACAACATGTAAGAGTCGGGAGAGGAGAGGACCCCATCGCTCCAGTCAGCCTGTACAATAGGCTGTACTGGCCGATGACGTCAATGTCTCTCAACAGTGGCAAATACATCAGCTTGAGCAGATTCTGTGACTTATCAGGGAGAAGTACCCCCCCCAATAAGCCACAGAATATATGCTCGCGTATGCTGCTGTACTAACTCATCTGGAGCATGATCTGGAAGATCGCCCTGAAAATGCTCGGACAACCACCTCACCCTCACTCTACCTGCCTGTAAGTCTGCAGGTGTAGGTGCTACTCCCAATAGCGCAGCACAGAGAGCTATCCACTGCTCCGTCGTCAATGATGGGTCAAGTCCAGTAACTGCTCGCTCATCAATCCGTAGACCGTATAGGACAGATACGTCCTGCAATGTGACGGTGGCCTCACCGATCGGGAAATGAAATGTATGAGTCTCTATGCGCCATCTCTCGACGAGAGCAGTAATGAGTGGGTGGTCTAGTCTGATATGGCCTATACGATATACACCATAGAATCCCACGTGTAGTAGACACTACAAGACTCTATGGTCCAATGGACGATCCCACAGGCCGGAATCTCCCTGCTGACATGCCACCACGGTGCGTGCCTGGTCCTGCATAACAGAATGAGTAGTTGAAATTATAACATTATCAATGAAATCAAAAACAAAATGTAGTGTATTTTCATTGTAAGCGTAAAGTCAAACAAACGTTATTGCATACCGGGTCCTCCCATCTACTGTCAGCCCGATGTGGAAGACTCAAAAAGGGGACCTCATCAGGTAGATGTGCCATGAAGCCTGTACAGTTGAAAAACAAATACATTTTGAAAAAGCAGATTGGAGCATGTAATTTAACTATATCAATTAAGCTCAAATTATTATGTACATGACGACTTGGAAAACAAATGTGGTCGATAATTTTAAAAGTATAAATTTGTGTGCCATTAACATGGAAGCAATTCACTAAAATCTGAATTTTGCATATTATGTGCCATTAAATATGATAAGCAATTCAACATAACCTATCGTTATCTATGCTTCGGAGTAATATACAAATCTTTTACAAAATCATTTTACGATCTCCGTTACATAAGCTTAATAATGACCAATAACATGTGGATAGTTTTTGCATGTCAATATTTACAAAAAAAATGGAATGATAATTTTTTTTCAAAACTTCATTGTTGATTTTGGCATATTTGACATAACCTCATTACTGATTTTGACATATTTGACAAAACTTCGTTACATTTATGGCATATTCGACAAAACTTCATTATTGATTTTGTAATTTTTGTTTTGCAATAAAGTATAAAATTTGTAAATTACGTACATGTAATTCATAAATTGTAAATGTACAAAATGCTTGCATCAGTCGAAATATTAAAATCTTAAAATGATAGAAGAACTATGTGATTTTAAATAAAATTCTGTAATAAACATTTTCAATGAAGTAGAGAATAAAAACTATAGGGCTATGTGGTATAGTTAAATGTTTTTGCATTGTCATTTAGTTTAATTTATTTGTTTACTATGTTAGTTGTAAATTTTGTCAAGGAAATCAAACAATTACAATATATAAAGAATTAAACAATAGAAATGATCTATTACAAATAAAAAATGTTCTATTAAATGTACGACCCCGTTTACAAATAATGAATTACAAAAGAAAAGAAAATGATCTATTACAAATAAAGAATTACAAAAAGATCTATTACAATATGTAAGTATTACATAGTCTTCATCGACCAAGTCGCATGGGACATGTTACTTTGTCATGACTTTGTCTGCTGGCACTCACTGCAACGAGCGGTCAAACGCCTATCTGATATGTACATCTCATTTGGAATACGAGACATAGATGTACGACCCCGTTTCACTTGTCGCAGACGTAGTACATTAGGCATTAAAGTCCACTGCGGATCAGCCCAATAATCTTGATGCGGTATTGGATTGAATTTAGTTTCCCAAACCCTCATGTATACATGAAGCCTATATACTAAATCAACGTACTCGAATGGATTGTCACCGCATTCAGACATTACAGCGAGCATATGAGAACATGGATAGTGTCGTATCTCATATTTCCCACAACTGCACATGGGTTGATTCATCTGCACAATTTGTGTATTGCGACCTCGTCCATGGCGAAAAGATGTTTGCACCTCAAACACGCGGCGTGGCCTATAAAAAAATTGTAATACAAACTAATGAAGTTCATGTTTTTAGGTGTAGTTAAATTGACAACATAATAACAATAATTTCATTTATATTACAAACTAACCTGTCATATGATATCAACTTGAAAGTATTTGCCCTTGCGATGCCATCCGCAATAGTTTTTTGCATCTCTCTAGGGTATTGGAACTCATTTTGTACATCTAGTTCAGCTTGGGCTCCCATCTCGTCAAAATATTTTACAAGCCGCCGAAATGTAAATTCAACCATAGCTGAGATAGGTAAGTTCCTTGCACCTTTCAAGACACTATTGAAGCACTCTGCATCATTGCTAGTCAATACCCCCCACCGATGTCCACCGTCATACGAAAGGGCCCACTCCTCAGGATTCATCTTGTAAACCCAAGTGATGGCTTCTTGGTCAATAGCCTGTATTTGTTGTAAATAACCATTACACTTTATTTCAAAAAGACCATGTCTCCTACTAAGAGATGCACGCAACCACCATCTACAGTCATGCTTGCAAGCACACACCCAAACGTCTCGCTTGAAGGTTACGACTTTATACTCTCGATTATTTGTTGCATGGTACAATTTCACAGCATGTACGAGTTGCTTCTTATCAACGAAAACCATCCCTTTGTCCAACTCTGGATTTTCAAAGATTCAGATTCACGAGAACGACATCGCGGTTAGTAATGTCAAAATCACCACCCATGTGAATGTTTTCATACAAAGGAATTTCAGGTCTAGGTGGAATGGGGGCATTCTGAATATCAACGGGAGCGTCGACATCATCTTCTTCTTCATCATCATCATCATCATCTGATCCGCCCAATAAATTTTCTTCATCACACATTTCATTCTCATCATTGTCTAGGGGGGACATCAGATCAGAACCGTACATTGCAATTAACTGCTTAAAATATATTACCAAAGAACTTCAACTGGAGTCGTATGATGGCTATAGGTGGGCACATCTTGGGTGTTATTGTGAAATTCAGTCTCGTATCCACCACGTGAACTTGATTCTCCACCATGGCCATGAAATGTCTGTTGTGTAGCCAGCTACATAACATTCATTTGATTCATACATAGGAGACTGAAATGTTGTCGTGTCAATCCCATGTGTCAGCAATGTAGTGAACGGATGCGAATCCATCTGTGTTATATTCGGAAGATTCTGTACAACCTCTTTCTGAATGTACACTTCCAAACAATTTGGTGGTTCGAAATTTCCACCGATACTTAAAACGGTGTTCAACGCCTCATCGTCATTTATCAGTAATATTTTGTATTTGCTGGTTGCTTGCCACTGGCGATAAGGATATCTATATTTGAAGATCAATCGGACTGTTTCCCCGTAACTTGCGACCTTGGACATAAACATCTCTTCCAAATTGCCATGTGTGGTGCCAAGTTGCACCCTATATATCCCTTTCGGCTCAGCATCATATGACATACCTTCATCGGGATCCCGAATTATGTTTCCCCCCCAGTAAAAGATAATTGGAACAGTTGCCATATACTTGCTTCAATGAAACAATAAATATTAAAATATCAACAATATACATATATCGAATTCTACTTGTAAAATAGACATTACAAAAAACATTAAAATTTACAAAAGTCACAAATAAAAGTAACCCTCTAATTTTTTGTCAATTTATATTTTCCAGGGTTGAAGGAATTGTAGAGGTGAAACATTAATTCAATTTGTATTTTGTCAACTATATATTTGTGTCTCAACTTGTTCAACCTGGTGATGTAATTGTTCAGATTTATGAAAAATATAAGTTAATTTGATTTGCTCAAACATGTGTCATTACCGACCTTAATGACAAAGTTATTTCCTATGTGAACTAGTAACCCTCGTCCATTTTGTAGAGGTCATACAGGCTTTCTTATAAAATTAAAACAAAAAGCTCATTTTGGATCGTTCTGAAAAGTAAGAAAAAAATTTAATTTATTTACTCCTTTTGTTTCTTACACATACAAAAACAAAAAAATAATTACAGACATAATTTATAATGGCCAAAAATTAGAGATAATTAAATTGAAGTTGGTGGTTAAATGTATGGACTACATTTTTGATAGTTATCCATGTGAATCTATCGGGCCATCCGTACCAATTATTTGGTATTACAAAACACAGGCTTACACATCAAAGTGCCAATTTTTTTTTTTCCCTTCGTACGTACGAAATTGCGATGGACTATTAATTAAAATAATTTAAGACTCTTTTCATGCATATATTGTAACTAGTCTAATAATGACTTCTAATTATACAAATATAAATAAAAATTATTAAAACATAATATTTACATTTTCCTTTTCAATGGTAGTGGACAATCACAAAGTGGAAAAGGCGATAAGTCAGTTCGTTCAATACCCATTTCAAAAACTTTTTCAAATTTTGTTCAGTTTTCTGAGGAAATTTTAATTTGTACTACAATGCTATTATATGTATTACAAATTCAGCTCATTAAATTTTTTAATCATATTTTGGGTGCCTGACCCCAAATATAGTAAAATAAACCAAACGAAATTAAACCAAAATTTTTTTATTTAAATCAAATAGAGTCAAATTTAAATATTTTGAGAAACCAATAAAAATATTTCTTTTGAATAAAATAGAGTCAAAATTAAATATTTTGAGAAACCAATAAAAATATTTCTTTTGAATAAAATAGAGTCAAAATTAAATATTTCAGAGAACATGATCTTTTACTTGAGAGAACATGATCTTTTCATGGAGAGAAAATTAAATATTTTTTTAATCAAATACATTCAAAATTAAATATTTTTTTGTTTAATAATTATATTTTGTAGAAATTAGACATTAACAATTTCTGAACCATAATTTGATTCAAAAAATATAGACATTTTCATTTACAAGCATAATTTCAAAATTCCAATTTCTGATTTCAAATATCAAAATATAGACATTTCATAATTCGAATTCAACAATTCTCAATTACATGAATTTCGTAATATGACATTAACAATTACGAATTATATGAATTTCAATTTTTTCTAATTTTATTCTTAATTAAACAAGATTACTTTTAAAACCTTAATTTGAAACCTTAATTTCCTTTTCATTCCTCTTAACAAGCAAAAAAAAAAAAAAAAACTCACAAGCATCATTTCAAAATTCCATTTTCTGATTTCAAATTTCAAAATATAGACATTTCATAATTTCAAATCAACAATTCTCAATTACATGAATTTCATAATATAACATTAACAATTATCAATTATATGAATTTCGGATTTTTTAATCTCAATTCTTAATTAAAAAAAATTACTTTTAAAACCCTAATTTCAAACCCTAATTTCCTTTTAATTCCTCTTAACAAGCAAAAAAAAAAACTCACAAGCATAATTTCAAAATTCCATTTTCTGATTTCAAATTTCAAAATATAGACATTTCATAATTTGAATTCAACAATTCTCAATTACATGAATTTCATAATATGACATTAACAATTATCAATTATATGAATTTCGGATTTTTTAATCACAATTCTTAATTAAAAAAATTACTTTTAAAACTCTAATTTCAAACCGTAATTTCCTTTTAATTCCTCTTAACAAGCAAAAAAAAAAAATAATTTCCAATTCAACAAATGTACGTTGATTTATTCAATATTCAAAATATAGACATTTTGATTCACAAGCATAATTTCAAAATTCCAATTTCTTATTTCAAATTTCAAAATATAAACATTTCGTAATTTCAATTCTCAATTCTCAATTCTAAATTCTCAATTATATGAATTTCATAATATGACATTATATGAATTACGAATTTCATCATTCCAAATTTCAATTCTCAATTCTCAATTCTCATATTTATGATTTATTTAAAAAATTAAAAAAATTAAAAAAATTCCAAACCTGATTTATGATTCAAAAGCATAAACATTCAAAAGCATTAAAACCGTTAATAACGTGAACCCTAAAAAGTCATCCTAATTCGAACAATCCTAATAATGTGAACAATCTGATATCGAACCCTAATTTCATAACCACAACCACACTGATAAAGCATAAACAATCATAACCATATTCAATTCACAAGCAACATCCAAAAATTCAAAAGCAAAAAAAATTCCACAAATTCAAAAGCATTCGCATTTTTGATTTACAAACCCTGATTTCTGATTTCAAAAAATTCCAAACCCTAATTTCATAACCACAATTACAAACCCTAATTACAAACCCTAAATTCCAAACCCTAACACATTTAATAATTCACATGTAAAACCCTAAATACTAAATACATAAAAACACAAAAATTAGGGTTAATGTCACATTTTCACAAACACAAAAACTAAATACATAAAATTAGGGTTGATGTCATACCACGGAGAGAGAGAGAGCACAGACAGAGAGTGAAACAGAGACCGAGAGCAGAGAGCAGAGACCGAGCTGAGCTGAGAGCGAGATCGAGTGAGTCTGAGATGGAGGAGAGTGAGAGATGGAGAGTGAGTGATGGAGAGGCTGAGAGATGGAGAGTGAGCTGAGAGCGAGAGCCGAAAAACCTAAGTCTGAAAAACGTATGCAAATGAAGGGGGGGCTTCGTATATAAGGCCTGTTAAAAACGCTGATTGAAAAAGCGTTTTCATTTAAGTGAACTCGCTATTAGAATTAGCGTTTTCTTCCAACAAATTTTTGTGTTAAAAGAGCTATTAGTAATAGCGTTTTCCTGGAAAAAAATTTTGTGTTAAAAGCACTGTTCTTAACGGCGTTTTCTTCTGGAAAAAAATTAAGCCTATAAACGCTATTTGTAAGAGCGAGTTCTTAATCAAAATCGCTATTTGTAATAGCGATTTTACTGTTCATCTAATTTTGCTCTCCTAACAGTGAAAGTGCGAATCAAAATAGCGCTTTAACTTAATTTTGAAATTCCGTCCGAAGTTGAACTAGTTTGAGAAATATAATACAAAAAATGCTTATTTTGGAAAAAACCTCTTATTACTGAGAGGGAGAGAGAGAGAGAGAGAGAGCGCGCGCTATTTCCAAACAAGAAAAGAGGAAGAGGGTGTTCAAGTTGAAGTTGATCAACTATCAAAATTCACTACTGCACACATTATTATTACCTTCCTTTTTCAGAAATTCAACTATCAAAATTCGCCACTGCACACATTATTATTACCTTTCTTTTTCAGAAATCCATATGACATATACATGTCTGCAACTGCAACAACAACAATCTACTCCTCCTTTCCTCACCTGCTCACAACCACCACCACCGCACTCTATTTCACAAACTCACATTCACATTCCACATCAAAATCAAACACATTCCCTCCTCAAGTTTCATCCACCAAGATCAATACCACCTGTGCTGTGCCTCCCATTCCCAAATTCCCCCACCCACCTTGGACCGTCTCCGAGATAGCAGAGGCCATCAATGGCACTATCCTAAAATGGGGTCCTCCTGGATCCATCTCTACTGACACCCGTACTCTCCAACCCGGCCAATGGTTCTTCGCCATTACAGGTCTAAACTTCGACGCCCATCATTTTATTACCCCTAATTTGTACTCTCTTGGCTGTGTTGGTGTAATCGCTAACCGGGTTTCCCATAATTGGGACAAGGGTTTTGTTCAGATTGAAAGTAGCAGTAATAATAATACCCTAATTTCGTTGAACAAGATGGCTATTTACGCTAGGAATAGGTTTCATGGTCCCCTGATAGGGTTAACTGGCAGTGTAGGTAAGACCACTACAAGAACTATGATAGCTTTGGCTCTTGAAGGCCTGGGTTCTGTTCACCAGAGTCCTGGGAATTGGAACAATCGAATTGGGGTTTCTTTATCTTTGATTGGGATTCCTAGGAATGTGGACTTCGCGGTTTTGGAGCTTGGGATGAGTGGGAAAGGAGAGATTTTGGAGCTCGCCAGGATGTGTAGGCCGTCGATAAGAGTGATTTTGAATGTGGGTGCTTCTCATTTGGGGAATTTTGGGAGTTTAGAAGAGGTTTCGGTGGCGAAAGGGGAGATTCTAAGAGAAGCTAAGCCAGGGGATGTGTGTGTTCTTTTTGCGGATGATCCTCTTGTTATGAGCCTTCCCGTCCCAATTGGAGTTAAGAGAGTGAGTCTATTATTGTTAGTTCTATTATTTATTTATTTTTGAATTTTAGCTACATCATGTATAAATTGTCATTCTTTCAACCTGAGGATCTAATTATGGATTGTAGCCATATGAGAGGACGTCTTTCCAGTTTCACTTTCACCTGTTCAATTTCAGAAAAGGGTTTTTAACACCTTAGTGTATTATACTCTTGGGCAGTTGGCATGATAGATAGTGTGTATGCATATGCATACATTTTTATACCTTTATTTATTTATCTATAAGCAAAATGGGTTCTCATTGGTACAGTTGATGGAATTTTGCTTCAGGACCAACTCACTTTCCTTCCAATTTTGGAATTTTCCAGTGTTTTTGTCACGCTCCAAGCTCCGTGACAACGCCACACACTCATACAGGTGAGCGTGTAAGGCTAAGAATCTAATCACATAACCCACAATGTACAATACTCAAATTAAATCCTTAATTGTCATAATGCCAAAATCCATAAAAATAAATAGTTCTTATATGAAAATGTCCACCAAGTCCACTAATTTAATCCACTAACAAAACAATAATCCAAGTACTCAAATCATGGTCCTACTCTCAGCACTCCCACATGTAAAAAAAAATCCCGCGTAGCTTTACTCTTCAGAATCTGAAAAAAAAAAATAAGGGTAAGCTAGATAACCTAGTAAATAACCAACCATCACTGCTAGCTGTATCAAGTATACAAAAATAAATAAATAAATCGATAACCAATAAATATAATTTTTTCTACAGTTCAATAAATGAACAATTATTTTGTAAGATTGTTTTGTAGCTAAAAATAAACAGTGTAGCAATACATTTTAATTGAAAAGACAATAAGGTAATTCGATGAAATTTCGTTGTTCAAAATTGATGGTTCGATATTCAAATGGTTCAATGATGCAATTCACAAAACCCAAGTCTTGGTGACTACGGTCACTTAGCCCGTGACAAAGCCCAGAACCACACATAGGCCGGTGGTAAAGCCCCAAAAGAAACTAGTTTCTGTGCCAATAAATAACCCCTATTGGCTAGGGTTCAAATCATAGTCAGACTAGAGTGATGTTCAAAATTCAAACAATACACAACTTTTAAATAAAACATTCGATATTTTTAGAATAAACATTTAGTACAATTTTCATAATAGTTCCACAAAATATTCAAATAATTTTCATAATAATTTTTGATGCTGTTTTATACTTGACCCATATTTTATTTTAAGAGAACATGAAGGATATAAATAAATATTTATGATTTTAAACGATTCGATAGGAATAAAAATGAACCAACAGTGATAGAGGGTTACTTACCTCAAAAGCTTAGAAATAATATTCCAACACCAACTCCAAACACCCAACTCCACCACTTCAATCACACAAATCTAATAAATAAAACCTCAAATAAATTAATATTTTTTACATGTTACATACACCCACAAAAGCCCCACTATATTAGATTAATGTATTGCTTTAATATCCAAGAAATCAACCATTCAACCCAACTTTAAAGCCAAACACACCCTTACCCATGATACAAAACTCTATTGTTTCTATTACCCACCCAAAGCAAAGTTACACTTACACATTGCACCAAATTCTCAAAACCTAAGTAGGCACCTATAGATCTTCCAAATCCCCTTAATGCATTGATTGTTAAATTCCTCAACATAAACTTAATAATTAACAGTAAAGACAGATTTTACCTTAACCAATGGGTGTTCCAAAATCACCAGTGTGCTGCCTCCAATCCCTATTGTAGCGTCCCTTGAACCTCTTTTCTCTTTTTCTTTTCTTTTTTCTTTTACCTTCTCAAACCCTAGCCGCCTATGGAGCGATTCACAGCCTCTATTTTGTTTGTTTTTCCAAGACTTATAGGTGGGCTTATTAACCTAATTTTTCAAAGTTACAAAATTACCCATCTAAGTAATAGGAAATATAATGCCATCTCATAACTAATTCTTTGATATTAATAAATGACCCATATAAATTAATTTAATTACTAATCTATCCAATAAAATAATCCTACACACAACTTGGGTTTTACATTCTTCCCCTCTTAAAAGAAATTTCGTCCTCGAAATTTGACATACCTGTAGTCTCAAAAAGTTGTGGATACTTTTGTCTCATTTCATCCTCAAGTTCCCAAGTAGCTTCTCTCTCCGAGTGATTGCTCCATTGAACCTTAACGCAGTGGATGACTCAAGGCCTCAAAACCTGTTCCTTCTTATCAACAATTCTTACAGGGTGTTCTTCATAGGTCAAATCCTCCTTAATTTAGCGATTGCATAATCAATCACATGATTGGGATTCGGTATATACTTCCTCAACATCGAAACATGGAAGACATTATGAACTCCAACTAGTGAAGGTGGTAGGGCAAGTCTGTAAGCTACCTCTCCAATTCGATCTAAAATCTCAAATGGTCCAATAAATCTAGGACTCAATTTACCACGAACACCAAACCTCATTACTCTTTTCATAGGAGACACCTTAAGGAACATATGGTCTCCAACCCCAAACACCAAATCGCATCTCCTATTATCTGCACAACTTTTCTGTCTACTCTGTGCAGTGCGAAGTCGCTCTCTAATAAGATTGATCTTGTCCACTGTTTGTTGCACAATCTCATGCCCTAAGAACTTCCTTTCACCCACATCATCCCAACAAATAGGTGATCTACACTTCCGTCCATATAAAGCCTCATATGGCGCCATTTGAATGCTCGCATGAAAACTATTATTATAAGAGAATTCCACTAAGGCCAAATGCTCATCCCAAGAACCTCTAAGATCAATAATACAGGCCCTCAACATGTCTTCAAGAGTCTGAATAGTTCTCTTTGACTGTCCATCAGTTTGAGGATGAAAGGTCGTGCTAAAATTCAAACTAGTATCCAAAGCTGTATGCAAACTCCTCCAAAACATAAATACAAATCTACTATCTTTATCAGACACTATGGTCACCGGAATACCATGCAACTTCACAATCTCCTTGATATACAATTTTGCAAACCTCTCTAAGGAGAACCCTACCATAAAAGCTAGAAAATGAGCGGATTTGGTCAATCGATCAACAATAACCCAAATAGCATTGTTACCACCTTGGGTCCTAGGCAACCTTGTCACAAAATCCATGGTAATATGTTCCAACTTCCACTCGGGAATAGGAAGAGGTTTTAACTTACCTGCAGGTCTCTGATGTTCAACTTTCACTTGTTGACATACCAAACATTGAGCAACATACTGAGCAATTTCCCTCTTTATATTATTCCACCAAAAGTTCCTCTTCAAGTCTTTATACATTTTAGTGCTCCCTGGATGTACAGTATATCCTGAACTGTGAGCTTCTCTCAGGATTTCCCTCTTGAGCTCTAAATCATTAGGCACACACAACCTCTCTCCAAATCTCAAGGTTCCATCTTTGTGCATACAAAATTCCATCTGTAGCCTTATTTCCATTTCAGCCTTAAGTTTTTGCAACTGAGGATCTTTTCCCTGAGCATCTTTAATTCTATCAATCAATGTGGGTTGAACTCTAAGGTTTGCCAACTGCACTCCATGGTCATGCCATCTAATCTCGATATTCAACCTTCGCAAGTCCTCCAAGATATTCTTTTGGTCAGTGTTCAAGATAGCCAAATTACTCAGGGTCTTTCTACTCAAGGCATCAGCCACTGTATTAGCTTTTCCTGGATGATAATTGATAGTCAAATCATAGTTCTTTAATAGCTCCAACCATCGCCTTTGCCTCATATTCAATTCTTTTTGAGTGAAAATATACTTCAGACTTTTATGATCAGTGAATATCTCACATTTCACCCCATACAGTTAGTGCCTCTAGATTTTCAATGCAAACACCACTGTAGCCAACTCCAAATCATGCGTAGGATAATCTGCTCATATGGCTTCAACTGCCTAGACGCATATGTCACTACCTTATCGTTCTGCATCAGGACACAACCCAAGCCCATCTTCGATGCATCACTATAGATGGTAAAACCTTTATCTCCGGACGGAACTATAAGTACTGGAGCACACACTAATCGACTCTTTAGATCCTAGAAACTCTTCTCACAATCATCAGACCATTCAAATTTAACCCCTTTTTGTGTTAAACAAGTCAAAGGCATAGAAATTCGGAAAAATCTCTTAATAAACCTTCTATAATATCCTGTTAAACCCAAGAAACTACGAATTTCAGTGACACTAGTAGGCCTATTCCACTCTACCACCACCTCACTTTCTTGTGGTCAATAGACACCCCGTCTTCAAATATCACATGACTCAAAAATGATACACTCTCCAGCCAAAATTCACACTTCTTTAATTTAGCAAATAATTTCTTCTTCCTTAATAACTGCAACACTATTCTCAGATGTTCTTCGTGTTGCTCTTTACACTTTGAGTACACAAGAATGTCATCAATAAAAACTACCACAAACTGATCTAAGAAGGGTTTAAATACTTTGTTCATTAAATCCATAAAAGCTGCAGGCGTATTGGTCAACCCAAACGACATCACTAAAAATTCATAGTGCCCATACCTAGTTCGGAAGGCTGTCTTAGGTATATCTTCCGCTTTAACCTTCAATTGATGATATCTAGAATGAAGGTCAATCTTATAAAAGACTTGTGCTCCTTGCAATTGATCAAATAGGTCATCTATCCTAGGCAAAGGATATTTATTTCGATTTGTCACCTTGTTCAACTCTCGATAATCAATGCAAAGGCGAAAACTACCATCATTCTTTTTCACAAATAAAACAGGCGCACCTCAAGGAGAAACACTAGGCCGAATAAAGCTCTTATCTAGTAACTCTTGTAATTGTTCATTCAACCCTTTCAACTCTTCTGGGGCCATCCGATACGGAGCCTTGGAGATAAGACCCGTGCCGTGTATCAATTCAATGGCAAACTCAATCTCTCTATCTAGTGGCAACCCCGGTAACTCTTCAGGAAAAACATCGGGAAATTCCTTCACAACTAGAATATTCTCTAACTTCAATTCAGTCTCACGAGTATCTCTCACAGAAGCTAAATAGCTCTCGCAACCATTCCTTAACAACCATCTAGCTTGCAAAGCTGAGATTACCAGAAGAGGAGTGTTAACTCCACAAAATTCTGGTTGATTAGGAATCTGAAATACTACCCTTTTGCCTCGACAATCAACAGAAGCATAATTGGTTGCCAACCAATCCATTCCAAGAATTATGTCAAAGTCCCACATATCTAAAACAGTCAAGTCTACAAGCAATCTCCTGCCATCTATACTAACCACACGAGATTTTCCAATGTCTCCTCATGTTCCATTGCAACCTATATGCATCAATAATAAAACCTCATCTTATTCTATTCTCAAGTCCCTATAACACGTAAATAAAATTAACATTTTACCGAATTATAAGCGTTCCCAATCCTACATCTACCCAATCTCACCACAATTCTATACCAACTTTTAAAATTACAACCTCGCTCTGATACCATAAAATTGTGACGCCCCAAGCTCCGTGACAATGCCACACACTCATACAGGTGAGCGTGCAAGGCTAAGAATCTAATCACATAACCCACAATGTACAATACTCAAATTAAATCCTTAATTGTCATAATGCCAAAATTCATAAAAATAAATAGTTCTTATATGAAAATGTCCACCAAGTCCACTAATTTAATCCACTAACAAAATAATAATCTAAGTACTTAAATCATGGTCCTACTCTTAGCACTCCCACATGTAAAAAAAAATCCCGCGTAGCTCTACTCTTCAGAATCTGAAAAAAAAAAATAAGGATAAGCTAGATAGCCTAGTAAATAACCAACCATCACTGTTAGCTGTATCAAGTATACAAAAATAAATAAATTAATCGATAACCAATGAATATAATTTTTTCTACAGTTCAATAAATGAACAATTATTTTGTAAGATAGTTTCGTAGCTAAAAATAAACAGTGTAGCAATACATTTTAATTGAAAAGACAATGAGGTAATTCGATGAAATTTCGTTGTTCAAAATTGATGGTTCGATATTCAAATGGTTCAATGATGCAATTCACAAAACCCAAGTCTTAGTAACTACGGTCACTTAGCCCGTGACAAGACCCAGAACCACACATAGGCCGGTGGTAAAGCCCCAAAAGAAACTAGTTTCTGTGCCAATAAATAACCCCTATTGGCTAGGGTCCAAATCATAGTCAGACTAGAATGATGTTCAAAATTCAAACAATACACAACTTTTAAATAAAACATTCGATATTTTCAGAATAAACATTTAGTACAATTTTCATAATAGTTCCACAAAATATTCAAATAATTTTCATAATAATTTTCGATACTGTTTTATACTTGACCCATATTTTATTTTAAGAGAACATGAAGGATATAAATAAATATTTATGATTTTAAACGATTCGATAGGAATAAAAATGAACCAACAGTGATAGAGGGTTACTTACCTCAAAAGCTTAGAAATAATATTCCAACACCAACTCCAAACACCCAACTCCACCACTTCAATCACACAAACCTAATAAATAAAACCTCAAATAAATTAATATTTTTTACATGTTACATACACTCACAAAAGCCCCACTATATTAGATTAATGTATTGCTTTAATATCCAAGAGATCAACCATTCAACCCAACTTTAAAGCCAAATATACCCTTACCCATGATACAAAACTCCATTGTTTCTATTACCCACCCAAAGCAAAGTTACACTTACACATTGCACCCAATTCTCAAAACCTAAGTAGGCACCTATAGATCTTCCAAATCCCCTTAATGCATTGATTGTTAAATTCCTCAACATAAACTTAATAATTAACAGTAAAGATAGATTTTACCTTAACCAATGGGTGTCCCAAAATCACCAGTGTGCTGCCTCCAATTCCTATTGTAGCCTCCCTTGAACCTCTTTTCTCTTTTTCTTTTACCTTCTCAAACCCTAGCTGCCTATGGAGCAATTCACAGCCTCTATTTTGTTTGTTTTTCCAAGACTTATAGGTGGGCTTATTAACCTAATTTTTCAAAGTTACAAAATTACCCATCTAAATAATAGGAAATATAATGCCATCTCATAACTAATTCTTTGATATTAATAAATGACCCATATAAATTAATTTAATTACTAATCTATCCAATAAAATAATCCTACACACAACTTAGGTTTTACAGTTTTATCCCAGTTATTTACTTTTCAGTAATTTTGATTCATGATGTAACTAGATCATAACATTTTGTCAAATAGCAGGCAGAATCCACCAGATGGCACGTGAACCTGTATAGTTTGATGTCTTTGTAACAGTACCTGTATAGATGTTGACATGCCGGACACTGATGGTCACCTGGGTTCTGTGTATAGTTTGATGTCTTTGTAACAGTTATAGATGTTGACATGCTGGACACTGATGGTCACCTGGGTTCTGGCATGTTATTATGCCTTTTGCGTTTTCTGTTGTTAGCTACATTATCCATTCATTTGGTGGAGGAAACGAGTGGTTATATTTCTTGATATTGGATTACTTTGAATTATGTGGAAGTTATCTCCAACTCCAAAATATTCTTCTTTCTTTCTAAATAAAAGATGGTATTCTTGTGAAACTTCATGTTAAAGGATGGTATTCTTCTCTTTTACCAAAGCCCAAACTGTTCACTAGATAATGAAAATTTCCCCTGGCTTTAGGTGCTCTTTGGTCAGAGAATGGATTGCGATGTTCGGTTGCTTTTGGCAGAAAGTACTGATGGAGGTCTTGGAGTTCGAGTTGTTTTAGAGAGAAATAAAGAGATGTAAGTTTTGACAAACAAAAACATTACTTGAATTTGTTGGACTATTAAACTTAAAAACATATAGGAAATTTACTAATATCTTCTCTTCTTTTGATATTCTGTGAGAAATGGCACATTATTTTCCTGTGTCTTTTCTTGATTAGGCTGTCTATGTCCATATAATTAAGTAATGTGTGCACTTGTTTTTGTTTTTTAATATTTATTATATTATTTTTTATGGTAATTCTCACTTAAGACTTTAGGAGCTATGCGGGTTGATAATGAGGTTATGAGTTGTGGTTCAAATGAGGATAACAAACTCTAACACAAATTTTCAATGAAACAATCCAGAATTAAGTGGTAAGCACCTTAAGTCTATCTTTTATGGTTCAAGAATTACATATCAGTTCATTTGATACTGTGAATAATATAAAATTATAGTTTCTTCTTATCAACAAAATTTTGAATTATAATTTCCTCATATGGACCCCTGCTCTTTTCTCTGCTGGTCATGGCTTGCCCTTAGTTGCACAAAGTGGGAGCAAGAGCGGGGACAAGTGTCTAAAGTTGGGAGCGTTAATGTGTTTTATATATAAATATATTAAGAAATAATTTTGTTGTCTAGTTGTAATATACGTATTAAATGTCTACATTACATTACCACTTAAACTATTAAACATAAGCATGGTAAATTCTCATTACAAAAGGAACAATTCATCACCAATAAATATAATCCTCAAAAAAAATCTGTGATAAATAATTACAAAACTAATTGAAACATCTATAAAAAATATCTCCATCCTTCAATTCCTAAGAGAATAGCCAAAATCTAAGATATATGTTCTTTACAAATTTTATTTTGCCTTGATAGTTGTCCTTTTCTTTCTTTGGGGTGCATATGTTAAGTGGTCCATACCAGTTAAAACCATGATTCTATCTCAACAAGAACGAGATTCTAACAAGATTTTTACACTTAATCGTGAAATTTACATTATAGTGTGGAAACATCATCCTTAGTAGGAGATTCCTGCAACTAAGTGCTTGCCTGTGCTCAATTCCATTTTGGAACCTTCTGAATTTTTTATTTTTTTTTGGGTGCAACTTCTGTGTATTTCCTTCTCTCCTTTTATTTTTATTTATTTATTTATTCCAATTGATGTTGCCCTTCAAACTTCAGTTATCTTTTTTTTTCAGTTTTCATTGAGCTTGGAAATTTCCATTGTATTTGTGAAACTTCATATTATTTTATAGCATCTTATGTTTCGATGTATTGACAGTTTTCCTCAGTGTTTATATTAGTTTTTTTAAATTTTCTTTTAAGAAATGTTCAAATTATTCTAAACATTCTCTCTCTCTCTCTCTCTCTCTCTCTCTCTCTCAATTGCATCTTGGGGGGCACATAGTGTTGAATTTGTGATCTCCAGTCCTGGTCTGCATTTGGCTATGAATGCATGTGCAGCAGCAGCTGTTGCAACTATGTTGGGAGTTTCTCTTTCTGAAGTCGGGAAATGCTTGTCAAGATTTATTCCTTTTCACATGAGATCAGAGCTTGAAGTTGCTAGAAGTGGTATCAAAGTAATTAACGACACTTACAATGCCAATCCCGTTAGCACCAAAGCTGCTATAGACACGCTGAAAGGCATGAGTTGCAAAGGTAAAAGAGTTGCCATACTTGGAGACATGCTAGAACTTGGTCCAACAGAAATAAAGTTTCATGAGATGATGTTAAGGCATTGCTGTGATGCTGGTTTTGATCTTGTTGCCCTTGTTGGAGAGAGGTTTCTGACAGCAGCTGAGAATTTGGATTTAGTCAAAGAGAGATATATCTTACATGCTGATGATGCAGAAAGCCTTGTGCTTGAAATAGTTAAAAGGTTGAACAATAATGACATTGTTTTGGTGAAGGGCAGTCGGGCAATGCAAATGGAGAAAATTGTTGATGCAATTAAGGACTTGGGTATTTGAATTTCGTATTTCTAAATTTTTGGAGACAAGTTCTATTCAAGTAACCTCTCTCTCTCTCTCTCTCTCACTCATCTGGTATTGGTTTCATTAATACTGAAGGTGCTTGCATACTTGAATTTACTGATATATTCAGTCACCACTGTGGTAGAAGCTACTGCTGGGATTTATGCATCTAATATCAACTTGGGTATGATGATAGTGAGGCGTAACATAGATTATGAGAAAGGGTGAGGAAGTGAAGACAAATTTATATGGTGTTTTCTGCTTGCTAGTACATCAGGAAGCAGAGTTAGACATTTTGGGACCCTGAACTGCTTTAGAAGAAAGAGGATGAAGCAACTCATAGATGATCATCAATTATTTGAGCTTTGTTTCTATATTTGGATGCATTTAAATGAAAGTCAATAAAATGTTTATGTAAGCCAACTTTGAAATATGAAGAGGGAAACTAATTCAGAATTTTCTTATTTTTCCTCATTAGAAATCTATATGTATATATATATTTAAAAGATGTTTGTCCAAAACTTCATCCTACAAATTTATGGAAATATTCATTTTCAAGAAAACACCTTGGTAACCATTAACTGTCTGGCATTATGCTGGTCCTTCTCCTTCGTATCATACTGTAGTGCTCTCCTTAAAATGGTCAAACTATTAGAATTGGAAAACCAACATTAGTAATCCAGGACTTAAAATGTTAAGTCCTTTTATAAAAACAATTATCAAAAAAAAGAAAGAGAAAATTCACTAAAAATTAAAAAATAAAAATAAAAATGAAGAAGAAGAAAAGGCCGGCTGCCTTTTAAGCTGGCACCAAACACCATACTAAAAAATAGAAAAGAATTGCAAGCAATGCAGACACGACTTGGCCCTCTGTCATGGGTTGCCTTGCAAGGCTAACTTTGTGACGTTTCGCTTGCGGTGGTGTGGCCATTTGAGTGCTCAAGAGTAGCCGTTGGAAGTGCCCCAACGTGGCCTAACATTGGCCCCAAGCAGCCCAAGGCATGTAGGCCACCAATAGCCAGCAAACGACAAGGCTGCAGCCCATGCTAATAGCCAACCAGCGCTGCCAGAAGCAGCAAAATATAGCAGCAGCAGCCAGCAATGGCAGCCAACAGTGCAGAATTTTGGCACGTTGTTTCGGCATTCAAACGCAGGAGTTTCGGGCTGAAATTTTTACTGGAAAGAGGTCTTGGGGGAAGTGTTTTCCCGACCAAGTTTCGTGATTTTTCTCAACTTGTGGAATTTATGAAAAATCATTATGACTCCTTGGACATATTGATGTTTCCTCCTGCCAGAGGGCAAATTGCTTAACAAGCATATATAAGGGGGTAAGGTGTGCTACCTACCTACCTCCCCGCCCAAACTGAGCTTCAAGTGAGCAACCTTGGGGCAACTCAAGGGCGGACTTTAGGCATCCAGAGGGGTGTCTAGAGTCTCCACGTGGGTTTGGAAGTCCCGTGGACGGTGCAATAATATAGGCACTGCACGTACCTCCCCAAGGGAGAGGTTTACTACGTTGTTTCCATTATGCCACGCAATATGGCTATCGAGGCACCACTAAAGGCCTCATATGCCGACTCAAATGCTGGGTTTGGGTTCAACCTTGCACGAGGGGATCTCGTGGCTTAAGCTAAGCAGTTGGAAGGCAATACCGCATATGTGTGCTATTGAATGAAGGCATCAAGCTATGTATTGACCAAGTCTATTGAGGGACTACATTATGCTACAAGCAAGCTACGGATTGAGATGTTGCCTTACTCATGCTACACGTTGGTGCAACACTAAGGTGCGCAATGGCCTTAGGCGGAATCTAACACACGTGTTGGCACGAGGACTACACCGTGGGCAAGAGATTGACCCTCAGTGTCTTGTGGGCTTCGCATGACCAAGTGGCCATCCAATATGCATCTATTGAGGCATGTTTGACCCTACGACACTTTGAGATGCTATTAAAGACCCAACATGCAACGTTGGCTTGTCGGCTAAGTTGAGGGCCTTCGCTAACACATTTTTGTGTGGCTAGGCACTTTGGTGACATAAACCTAAGTTGGGCGAGCACCTTGCTAAAGGTAAGCTTGGCGCTATGAAGCGACTTATGCCGTGCTTGGTGCACTTGAGGCGTTAGGCTTACTTGTGGCATCCGGATGAAGACGGAGCTTCCTTGTGAAGTTGTTTTGCTTGACAAAGCATTGGGCTCTAATGTTCAAACGGGTGAGACCATCAACACTCGATTTGTCAATGAACTATGGCGGGCTTAAACTTGGTGGAGTTTGAGCGCCACACGGGTGAAAAATTGATCTGCTACGCCTTTAAAGGAGTCGGCCCGTGACAGCCTCCAAACAAAGCAAACAATTACTAGTTATATAAGAAATTCTATGTCTACTCTATGTAAACAAATAATTTTATCAATTTGAAGTAAGCAAACAACCAGAGCATAATGGAATATCTTATTTAAACATTGAATATATGTGTCATTACTTAAACGAATCAAGTAGAGGTATTACTGATGCAATGGTCTGAATGATGGTACGTAGAAGGAGCACAACAGCTGCGATAGTTGAAACAGTTGCCCATGGACTGTTGAAGTAATCATGCCTTAATTTTGCCATCATCACATTCCAAACTTTGTTACAATGTTGGTTGACCTTGTTGCAGACTCCTTCATAGAAGAAACTTGATGACGTGACAACTCCTTCACCAAAGTTGTTGATGATACGAGCCACCCCTCATGATAATTCCTTTCAGTCGAAGTAAGTTCACATCTTTTTCTGTGTTGATAAGTTGATCCATGAAGATTGTATAGTCAGTGAAATATTTGGGGTTGACATGTGAATAATGTTGCTCAAAGGCAATGAGATTTCTCAAGAAGGTCTCTGTTGAATCATCAAATTTAAAAGAAGGGATTTCCATTAGACCCTTATTGAACTTTATATCGAATAAGCTAACACTATTGGACATGCTATCTGAGTCTAATGACTCAACACCTGCACAAACATTTCCAACCGTCTTGAACCTAACACCGGCCTCTTGCGACTCTGTCGCACTATGCATTTGGTCCCAGACCTCACTAACATATATGGTGTTTCCTGCTAACCTTGTTTTCTCAGATGGAGATCGACAAATGATGTGCACTTAGTGAAGTAAGTGCTTGATTTCATGAGACTCGTTTGCAAATGAAAATGCAGAAACTGGACATAGCTTTGGGAACATACTTGAGAGAGTCAGCACTAACCTGTTCATGAAAGGTTCTTTGTGCATTGGATCCTTAGTCGTGTTGTATAATTCAGTCACAATAAAGTAAGGAAGTTGGTTTTCAAGTAACATGAGGTTGCGACAGATCTGAACTCTCACCCAATCTACGCTGAAGATAGGATCATCTTCATCGTCCGGCCCTAATTCTGAAGTTTTTCTGACAAATTCAACAATTAAACAACCGTCAAGTAGCATCAGCTCCAGAAATTCATCTGTCTCAACATTTACGTGGCCTGCATGGCGTTTGCGAGCTGTGTGTTCCAATTTCTCTGAGGATAATATGTAAGTCTCAACACTTTTTTCCTCCTTTCGTTCAAGAAATGATTGCAGATACCGGAGCTTATGTTCTTCCATTGCACATAAGCTAGGGTTTCTGTAATGGTAAGGGCCTATAGAAACTATCATTGGTGTGTAGGCATTAGAGTTTGATCTATGCAGCCCATCATGCACTTTGAAAATACATGGTTCTGGAGTTGGTGGTGGCAAGTGATGAAGCTTTTCATTAATATCTTGTGCTAGTTTATGAGGAGCTTCGCTTGTTGCAGTGAGAACTAGATTATTTGTTTCTCCAATATTGATCTGATGCTCTATATCTTCATCTTATTTGGCATTTGTTGGCATTGCGAGATGCGTGAACATACTCTTTTGAGGGAGAGGAAGAATAAAACACTTGACGGAGGGCTTTAGTGACAGAGAAAGAAAGTTCGGTAAAAGTTTTGTAAGAGTTTAGGGAAGGAACACTTGTAACAGGAACTTTACTATTGTCGTCTAAATACTCTAGTTCATATAGATTGTTGATCAACTGAGTTCAACTGATAGGCTCAAGCCTCACCCTCTTTTTTCTGTTTTTGTTTTTGTTTTTGTTTTTGTTTTGTATGTGAATGTGAATTATCTGAATCTAGTTCTGAATACTGGACTGATCTTTCTAGAAAAGGTCTCTTGGCATTTCACTCTTTGTTGTGGGGGGTTGTCACGGATTGGCCAGCCATACGGATAGGGAAATCTAAGGAGCTTTTTGTTTGATCACAATTAGAAAATAATGAAGATGTGTTGTAAATAACACCTTCTATTATATGCATTAATACAAAATGTCAGCTTACATGTGCCCACTATTTTGGCTGGTTTAATGGCTATTCCATTTCTTGGAAAATAAACATCAGAAGACAACAAATAGTTGTCAGTACACTTTTGTTAATTTGTGGTGGTTTTTTTATGAAGAAAAGTGAACAAAATAGTTTTTTTTTTTGTAATTTTTTACAAATCCTTTCATTTTTATTTCTCCCCACAAATTCATTTACAAAACTAATATCCAAACACTGTATTACAGAATTCAGTTATATTGGGCAAATTTGGATACTTGTTACGACTTACATGCTATAACTGAGGTGTCATAATATATCTATCAATTTGATTAAAAGGAATATATTAGCTAGCTTCTCTGTCTAGTTTGATTTTATCAATACCTTAGACAAAACCTAATTCAGATGTATTTGCCTATTTGAGAAATGGGTGAATTTTCCTTCTGACCTCGAAAAATAGTAATCTGAGACGTAATTGACCGATTTCTGTCCAAAATTCTAATGCCCACATTATTGATTGGACCAAATTCACACGAGTGAGAAAATTTAGGTACCATTGGTGTAATTTTTCCTTCTCCATTTGGTACTTTTGATTCCATTTCCATATGAAAGTTCCAAATTTAGAGTGCCAAAAATCAAGCCTAATATGGTTGATCAACCAACTGAATGCCCAGATGATGAAAAACAGTTTGTTTTGCACCCTTGAGTGAAAAACAAATTGCTGATCCTTAAAACACTCCATAAAATGGTCGACGCTTTGTTTATTACAAATT
This sequence comes from Camellia lanceoleosa, assembly GCA_025200525.1. Classification (NCBI taxonomy): domain Eukaryota; kingdom Viridiplantae; phylum Streptophyta; class Magnoliopsida; order Ericales; family Theaceae; genus Camellia; species Camellia lanceoleosa. The sequence goes on from CM045769.1 coordinate 3,335,474, forward strand.
TATGGTTCTCCCAAATGATTGAATGAAGAAGCAGCTCAGTGGTTTGGCATGCCACTTTCCAGGAAAACAGGCTATAGCTGCCCAGGTTTCATTCATTACATATTATGGAGATAATTCTATATCATAGCAAACTATCAGTGAATCATAATGATACCCATAATTTCAATAACGTCAATGATATGATTTATCAACGCATTGTTTTGCTTTGAAACAAAGTAACAAAATTTGTACAGAATAGTTGACTACAGAAGTTGTATGTTATTGAGCTTGAGAGATTGTTTGCTGAAGATATTTCAAAGTTTTTCGATAATTCAAGAATCCCATAAACCAGAAATCAAAATTGTCCACGGTTACTATTTCTATGTACTTCCGTGATGGTCTCTTCACATTTTGGCTTTCGTTGGCTCTCAATATCTTTTCTAGTGGGATCAATACCTGCATAGAGTAGACATTGTTAGATATTAATATTACCAACTTTGAGATGTCAGTAACAACATGGAGATGTAAATATGGATGTGTGTCGACTCACCTTGTAACGAATTCTAATAAACTCGCCGGTTGGAGAAGACAGTTTGATGGATCTCTCGCTGCAGAAGGCAACCTTGTCAGATGAGATGAAGAGGAGGCCTGCTATTGGGCCAGCTGTTGTTGATAAATAACATTGGGAAGCCTTTAGCAGCTTCTCTCCATCTCTAACACTAAAGTTGTTCTTGAAAATCTTCTTTACGCCGCCTACTCGAATAATTTTAGCCCCCAGGCTCAGTTTCCCCTTCACAGTTTCAGAGATGTTGGGCCCCAAACTCACTGCAATTTTCACAAAATCAAATATGACTTGCATTCGCATAGAGGTGTATCATGATCAACCTATTTTGGTTGAAACAAACACAGGCTCGGGAAAAAAGAAATTGAGATGTTGCTAGTAAATGCTAAATACTTTTTTTGTTTTGTTTTTTGGGTAACAAGGATATCGGTAGCTTTGGCTGAACACTTTTCTAGTAAAGATGTACTCCTTTATTCTTGAATTTAGTTATTCTTAGACTCAATTGAAGCAAGAAACCAGTTTTTACCATGTTCTCGGATGCCATTTGCAAGAGTGTTTGCTTTTCCTCCAAGTTTGTTCATCCGATCTACCTTATCTGCACATTGATCACAATCAATTGTTAAACGCTGCGTTGATTTAAAAAATTTGAAAGTAGTAATACTATCAAGTAACAATGGCTATTTATTTGCAAGGGAAATGAGACTTACTTTGTTTTAATTTCAGAGATCCAATCGAAGAGGAGGATATTTGGTATTGGCTAGCACTAGCACTATTAGGGTCCTGTAAAATTCTTTTTGATGTCCTCTCATCCAGATATGCCAGAGGTGAGCTGACCAGAGTTCCAAAAACATGTGCCAGCTGCCGTGTCTTCATATTTGATGAATTGCTATTGCTCCAATGTGATTCTGTTTTCAATTCCTTGCTTTTCCTGTATGCAGAAAGCAACTTGCTCGGAATGTTGTGTGATTGTCAGATGCCAAGGCTGAGGAGATGCTTAGTATGATGGTTCAAACCGTGGATCAGCGAATGTATTTATAGGAGGAGAAAGTTAACTTTTAGTGGAATGAGTCATGTGTGCCTCATCCACATGAATAAAAGCAGCACACAAAAAGGCATTCTATAAAGAAAAGATTGTGGTTGGGGAGGTGATGATGTGTCTGGCTTCTTTTGAAAAGAGATTTGCAGAAAGATCCAAGTCTTCTTTTGTGAAGATTCCACAAAATGATCAAGTCATTTAAAGAACATAATTAAATAGTGAACAAAATTAGAAGTAATGGAAGCATTTACCAAAGACATTTTATTAGAGGCTAAGCATTAGATAATTTTTTTCAAAATTGAAGAGATTGTGATAAATTTGTCTCTTAAAATTCTAGTTTTCAATTAAAACTTACAAATTGATCATTCAATCTTTTTTCATTTCTAAAGTAACTTTTAAACTTCATTTTTGGTTTCATGGAAAGAATTGGGAAATCATACACTTTGTCCAATTGGTGACTGAAAGTAAAATAATAGAATTAGTAGGGTCGGCAGCATTTCAACCATTCAATCTTACAAATTAAGCAGCACACATTGGCTGCTTATAATTAGGTATTGCTGACTGTGTGGGAGGCTAAGAATTAAGTTTTCTGAGCTGGCGTTTTAGCTTTGTGATGCCATTCCCCTCTCTTAGTTTGGGAGGAAAAGAAGCTGGTCACAATGTCAGAATCTGATAGGACCATATCACCCAAATGCATTTTTATTATCTTTATCCTCAGCCTGAGGTGTATTTGTAGATTAAAAGAAAGATGCTTCAATGCATTTCAATGGTCCAGCTCAACATGTTTCCATGTCCAAATCTAAAGCCGGCCTTACGTGCTGCTACGCCTTCATAAGATTGATATATATATACTATATATAAATGCTTAATTTTATTGTTGGTGGGAAAGAGAATCTTACACATCGATGCCCCATCAGCACAATTTTCCCACATGTTCAACAACTTTTCAGCTCTTGAATTTTGAAGGTTAATGACTGTTGCTGTTTTGGTAAAATGAACAGTAAAAATACAGTTTTAGGTGAAGATAGCTAGAAATATGGTCAAATATTAAATGCTATGGGTATATATTGAGTATGCATAATTTTATCAAACCTGTTGTTGGGTATAAGAATAAAAAGTGTTCCAAGTTCATGGTTAAAGATTTTAGATAAGTTTTGTAAGAATTGGGTTTTACTCCAGAATTATCCACATTCAAATATCTGTCAAAAATTAGGGTGAGTAGTGTTTGGACATGTTTGGCAGAAAACTTGTGAAGACTAAGGTTTTGCTGATCAGTTGAGTGCACTCCAAAAATTAAGTATATAGGAAGGACTCAATGGAAGGATTCTATCAGCCATGGCAAACAACCTTGTCACTACTCTTTGAAAGTGCCAATCAAAATTATTCTTGAGAAGAAGATCAATGAATAATAGGAGCTAGAGAAGATGAGAGAGCGCTGATGGGCAGAAAATGACAGAGAGTTAGTTTGCTTGAAGTTTCATTCTACACCATACATTTCATTTTCCGACCATTTTTCAAGCTAACTTTTCTGGTTCCGTAACTGTTCCCTTTACATAAAGATTATAGTAATTATATTAGACAAAAGAAATATAAGGTGTCAATCCAACACAACCAAAAAAAAAAAATTTTGATTAAGAAAGGCTTTGAATCTGTTCTCTCTCTCTCTCTTTCTTAGAGGTTAGTAATCTTACTTTCTAAGGTAAACTATTTAAAATAAAGTAGTAACTGGTGAATCATAGATTCATAGCCATCTATTTCATACTGATTGCCTTGCCATGTTTAACTGCATGAAAAGAATGGATATGCTACCAAATTATGAGGAGCATTAGACATTGGTCAATGGTGATTGTGTTGTAATGTGTCCCACATTGCCTGGACTTGCCCCCATCTATACTAGTTATAAAGCTCCAGTTTCTCTCTCCTTAATACCTAGGTTTTAAGGAAAAGTGTGGGCTGGGTTTTTCAATTTGGTATCAGAACTTGGTTAGGCCTGTGACTGGTGTACCGTTTATCCGGCTAGTGTATGTTGTGGTTTTATTTAAATGAATCCTCTTTTCCGAATCTAATTAAACCCCCACGAAAAAAATCTAACACTCTAATTTTCATGATTTTTTTATGATCCTATCTTGATTACACCCAATTCCCTGCTTGACAAAAGAGCCATTTGTATACAATAATCACATTGTAGCGGGTATAGTTAGCAGTAAAACTGCGATTCATTCTATTAACCCCCTTAATAGTTAAGGGGTCTTTCAATTTAATTCATATTCCAATCAAAAACTTTATTTCTTAAAAGGATTTAATCCTTTACCTCTCAATGACAGATTCAAGGAAAAATATGCATTCTCGTGATTTGTATTCAAAGACCAATTAGAAATTGAAAAATTGGATTATGAAATTGCGAAACATAATTTTTGAATTGGATTAATACTTCCAATTGAATAAGTATGGATAAAGGATGTGTTGGAATATGTCCCACATCGCCTGGAGTTGCCCCATGTATACTAGTTATAAGATTTCAGTTTCCCTCTTCTTAATACTTGAGTTTTAAGGAGAAATGTGAGCTGAGCTTTTCAATTGATTGGTGAGCAACATTTTATTTCCTTTTCCGATCTTGGGAAGCAAAATTGCAGGTGTAAAACCCAAGTTGTGTGTAGGATTATTTTGTTGGATAGATTAGTAATTAAATTAATTTATATGGGTCATTTATTAATATCAAAGAATTAGTTATGAGATGGCATTATATTTCCTATTACTTAGATGGGTAATTTTGTAACTTTGAGAAATTAGGTTAATAAGCCCACCTATTGTGGCTTTAAGTCTTGGAAAACAAACAAAACAGAGGCTGTGAATTGCTCCATAGGCGGCTAGGGTTTGAGAAGGTAAAAGAAAAAGAGAAGAGAGGTTCAAGTGAGGCTACAATAGGGATTGAAGGCAGCACGTTGGTGATTTTGGGACACTCATTGGTTAAGGTAAAATCTGCCTTTACTGTTAATTATTAAGTTTATGTTGAGGAATTTAACAATCAATGCATTAAAGGGATTTGGAAGATCTATAGGTGCCTACTTAGGTTTTGAGAATTGGGTGCAATGTGTAAGTGTAACTTTGGGTGGGTAATAGAAACAATGGAATTTTGTATCATGGATCAGGGTGTGTTTTGACTTTTGGGTTTTGTATATTAGGTAAGGTGTGTTTGGCTATTGAACTGGGTGGATTGATTTGGTGTCTCTTGGATTTTAAGCGCATATATATATATAATGGGTTCTTGTTGATGTGTGAAAGACATCAAAATATTAATTTATTTGAGGTTCTATTTATTAAGTTTATGTGATTGAAGTGGTGGAGTTGGGTGTTTGGAGTTGGTGATTGGAGTGTTATTTCTAAGCGTTTGAGGTAAGTAACCCTCTATCACTGTTGGTTTATTCCTATCGAATCATTTAAAATAATAAATATATATTTATAGCCTTCGTGTTCTCTTAAAATAAAACATGGGTCAAGTATAAAACAACATCGAATATTATTATGAAAGTTATTTGAATATTTTGTAAAACTATTAAAAAATTGTACCAAATGTTTATTCCGAAAATATCGAATATTTTATTTGAAAGTTGTGTATTGTTTGAATTTTGAACATCACTCTAGTCTGACTATGATTTGGACCCTAGCCAATGGAGGTTATTTATTGGCACAGAAACTAGTTTCTTTTGGGGCTTTACCACCGGCCTATGTGTGGTTCTGGGCCTTGTCACGGGCTAAGTGACCATAGTCATTAAGACTCGGGTTTTGTGAATTGAATCATTGAACTATCTGAATATCGAATCATCGATTTGAACAACGAATTACTTTGAATTATCACATTGGCTTTTTATTTAAAATGTATTGTACATTGTTTATTGTTAGCTTTGAAACCATCTTACAAATAATTGTTCATTTATTTAACTGTAGAAAAATTATATTTATTAGTTATCGATTTCTTTATTTATTTTTGTATACTTGATCCAGCTAGCAGTGATGGTTGGTTATTTACTGGGCTTTCTAGCTTACCCTTATTTTTTTTTCAGATTCTGAAGAGTAGAGCTGCGTGGGATTTTTACATGTGAAAGTGCTGAGAGTAGGACTGTGATTTAAGTACTTAGATTATTGTTTTGTTAGTGGATTAAATTAGTGGACTTGGTGGACTTTTTCATATAAGAACTATTTATTTTTATGGATTTTGGCATTATGACAATTAAGGATTTAATTTGAGTATTTTACATTGTGGGTTATGTGATTGGGTTTTTAGCCTTGTATGCTCACTTATATGAGTGTGCGGCGTTGTCACGGAACTTGGGGCGTGACAGCAGGAAACTAGGCATTTTTTTCCATATGCAAATGATTCTAGGTTGTAGAAAATCACCATCAAGTCATGATGATATATAGCAAACAATATTGACAACCCATTTAATGAGAAAATTGTTTTCCATTGAAGTAAAAGCCTAACAAATTTTTTTACAATATTTATACAACTTTTTTCTCCTAATTTGTTACAATATTTAAATTGTTCTTCTGATCAATTTGTAATTATTGAGCTTGAGAGAGTGCTTGTTGAAGATATTTGAAAGTTCCACAATAATTCAGGAATCCCATGAACCAAAAATCAAAATTGTCCACGGTAACTATTTCTATGTACTTCCGTGATGGTCTCTTTGTGTTTTGGCTTTCATTGGCTCTTTTTATCTTTATTAGTGGGATCGAGACCTGCATGTAATACACATTACTTAGCTATTATATATTTATTTAAGATGTTAGCAAGAATGGATATGAATTCAGACATGGACAAAAATATATTTATTGACTCACTTTGTAATGGATTCAACTGCCTGCCCCTTCGGAGAAGACAATTTGATGGATCTCTCACTGCAGAAGGCAACCTTGTCGGTGGAGATGAAGAGGAAGCCTGCTATTGGACCAGCTGTTGTTGATAAATAGCATTGGGAAGCCTTTGACAACTTCTCTCCTTCTCTGATGCTGAAATTGTGCTTGAAAATCTTCTCCACACCGCCTACTCTAATAATTTTAGCCCCCAAGCTCAGTTTCCCCTTCACAGTTTCAGATATCTTGGGTCCCAAACTCACTGCAATTTTCAAAAAATAATATAAGACACTGATAGAGACATATCATGATCATCAATTTTGTTTCAATGTTGAGAAGGCAGAGGAAATGCAAGCAAAATTCTGGATTTTCAACAAAAACTAAACAAATTCTGAATATTTCTTTGATTTCAAAACTTCTCAGTTTGTTTTTCTGCCTCCTTTTTGGCAGCAAAACAAATTGAGCTGTTAATATGATATGGATGCCAATAAACACTAAATAATTTTCTAGAAAAATAAACAACTATGTTCTTGAATTTAGTTTATTCTCAGACTCAATTGAAGGAAGGAAACAGTTAGTTACCGTGCTCTCGTATGCCATTTGCAAGGTTGTCTGCTTTTCCTCCAAGTTTGTTCATCCTATCTACTTTATCTGCGCATTAGTTACAAATCAATTGTTAAACAACGTCTCTTCTCAATTTAATAATTCAAAACTAGCAAGTAAAAAAAAAAATTTATCTCTTTATTGGTGATGAGAGTAATGGACAGACTTACACTGCTTTAATTTTAGAGGCCCATTTGAAGGAGGAGGAATATGGTATTGGCCGCTAGCAGGATCTAGAAAAAGTCTGTTTGGATATGCCACTGATGATGAGCTGACTGGAATTCCACTAACATGTGCCAGAATCTGCTTCATATTCGGCAAAAATTGTTCCGATTTGATTATGTTACCTATTCCTTGGTTTCGCTGTCTTTCCCAGAATGTTATCTGATTTCCCAGAATGTTCGTTGAGAGATGCTTAGTTTGTGATGGTTGTAACCATGGATTCAGCAAATGTACTTATAGGGGGTAGAAAGGTAAGTAAGTTGGTGGATCTTGAATTTTTTAGTTGGATGAGTCATGTATGCCTCATCCACATGAATAAAAAACACAAGTGCTCTATAGACATTCTTTAAAGAAGATTGATGTTGGACAGGTGATGATGTGTATGGTTTCTTCTAGAAGGAGATTTTGCTGCAGAAAGGACCAAGTTTTATTTAATGAAGATTTCACAAAAATGATCATCAAATTATTCAAAGAAAATAATTAAATAGTAGATTGACAATATTATAATTAAGTAATATTAGCATGACCAAAGACATTTTATTAGAGGCTAAACATTAAATTATTTTATTTTATTTTATTCAAAATTTAAGAGAAAAGTGATAAATAAATTTGTTGCTTAAAACTCTAGTTGGTTTTTACAATTAAATCGGTTCAGCGGTTTCCAAGAAATTCCATTAAAACTTCCAAAGCTAGCATGCAATATTTTTTCATTTGTAAAGTAACTTTTAAAATTTTATTTTTTATATTTAATTGAAAAAATCTCTTTCAGCTTTTGTTTTCAAGAGTTGGGAGGGAAATCAAACTCTTTGTGCAATTGGTGGATGAAAGTAAAATTACAGGATTACTTGGGTCTGCATTTCAATCCTACAAAGCAATGACACATTGGCTGCTTAGACTGTGTGTGAGCATGTGAATTAATCTTTTTGAGCTGGCATTTTAGGTTTCTGACACCATTTCTCTCTCTTAGTAACAGAACAAACCAACAAACCAAAGACTAAAAGGCATTGTTCACACACACACACACACCCCGAACTTGTGAAGTAAACCAAACCAGCATTATGAAGGATACCATACAAATTATGCAGTGATATCATCTTGATGATTATTAGTGGACAATGCGTCTGTCATGTATGAGAGATTGGGTCAACATACCAAAATTGAGATCATTAGTTTTCAGCAGTTGTCTCTATTTAGAAATGTATTTTTTTTGAGAATTTAAATACCCAATTAATCTTAGGAAAGGGACTTGGATATGCTGCAAAATACAGCTAGTTTACTAACAACACTATAGAAAGTCTTTGGTTAAACCGTTCAATTAGACCTCCCTTATTCGTATAGGCTTAATAATTGGTGCCTTGATCTATTCACCATGATGGCTAAAACCAAATTAGAATTCCAAAGCATTATTCATCGTTCTAAATAATAATTAAAAATATATATATTGATACTTCAGCTTGACTGAAACTACAGAATCAAATTATCATTACATTTCCGTTGTGAGGGAAAACAAAGTTAGTTGAAATGGACTCAGTACTCTTGAAATCAATTAACCCTGTGTTTGGTTGGGAGATTTGAGGAGGAATTTGAAAGGAAAAATGAAAGAAATAGGTGAAATGTGAATAAAATATACTTATATTTCACCTAGTTTCACACACCTTTTCCCTTTTCCTTTTCAAATTTCTCCGCAAATCTCTCAACCAAACACAGCATAAGTGTTACTTAATTAGTGAGGAAAAGTGACTACTCCAAAAGTCACAAACTGATAGGATCAAACCACCCAAATGCTTTATCTCTGGACTACAATCCTCATTTTCTATATCTCTTTTTTATCTTATCCTGAGGTGGAAAGTATTGGATAGTAGGGCAGGGCAGGGCAGACTAAAGAAAAATGATTCAACTCTTTTCAATGGTCCATCTCAACATGTTTGCTTGTACAAATCTAAATCCGGCCTTACATGCTACTACTTTCTGATAAGATATATATATATATAAAAATAATGTTATTGTTAGTCGGAAAGAGAATCAACGCATCATAGCCCCATCAGCACAATTTTTTTCACATGTTGAACCACTTTTCAACTCTTGAAGTTTCGAGGTTAGTAAGCATTGTTGGTTTTGTTTGAAATTTGTGTCCTTAAAATCAATCAATCTTAATATAAGTAATAAAATTGGATAGATAATGAGAGATTAAAGAAATCTTAAAATCAGTCAATCTTTGGCTTCTTCACTCAATCCCATTTGTCTTTGTTTAATAAAATCACATCAGAAGGTTGTAGGGTACTTTTATCTCTTCTTTAGTGGTTCTTCATATTTAGTATTACAATTCAAAAGCTCTTTCCCTTGGTTCTAATCAACAATAAAAAATAAGAACTCGTCTTGAATCTTGAAGGAGTGCATTCTTGTCCAAGAACCTGACTCAAACTAGATTATTTATAACATGAAAGTGTAATACAGCCAAAGGTCAAAGCAAATGAAGCCTTTTGATTTGGCTGACAATCACAAGTATAACACTTGTAGTCATGTTTGTTTGGTTGGACGGACTGAATTAGATGAGATTAGCATTCCTAGGACTGTTAGTCTTAGACTATGTTTAGATCATAGATTTGGATAGGGATTTGGAAAGGGAAAGTTATCAATCCCTTTGGATTGTGTATCCTATCCTATGTCCGGATGCACTATTAAACTGGACTATAATTTTCTTAGCCCAACATTGGATTATGCATTTTGCTGGATTATTAGTCTGATCCCAAGGCTATGTCTGCCCAAACAAGCATGAATAGAAGAATGATGGCAAGAACTGGAAAAGTTCTGTGACCAAATGGGCAGGCAATGGAAAACCTTGTTATTACTCTTTGAAAGTACAATCAGAATTGCTGTGAGAGGAAGATCAGTGAAAAATACAAGAGAAGCTGAAAAATGAGGGGCAGAAATTGAAAGAGAGTGTTAAATATCAATTTTAGTGATATTAATCTTGGAATTGAGGAGTGATTTGTAGATGGAAAATATCACATTTCCCTTCCTTTGTATTTTTTCCCTCCTCAAATTCTTCCTTAATCCAAGACCCAACACACAGCCTAAGAAAATTCTTGCTTCTGTAAACCAGTAGCCAAAATTATTTGCAGTAACTAAATCTCACAGCACAAAACCACTAACCCTTTGTTGATTATGAATTTTGTACTTCTCTCAAATTATTGTTTTCGGCAATTTACTGGTTTCTTTTTTCCACCTGTCATTCTTTACATATAATGCTAGGATGTGGCAAACAGAATCAATGACGCATTAACTGATGAGAAATTGCTTTCCATTGAAGCAAAAGCCTAAGTAAAAATTTGTTAGAATGTGATTATACAACTTTCTTCTCCTAATTCATATTCACATCTAACGAATACATCTGTTCAATCACTTCTGATCAAGTTTTAAGTATTGAGCTGAGACTGCGAGAGTGCCTTGAAGATATTTGCAGGTTCTGCGATAATTCAGCAATCCCATGAACCATAAATCAAAATTGTCCACAGTAGCTATTTCTATGTACTCCCGCGATGGTCTCTTCGTGTTTTGGCTTTCATTGGCTCTCTTTATCTTTACTAGTAGGATCACGACCTGCATGTGATTCATATTACTTAGCTATTATTTAAGATTTTAACAAGAATGAATATGAATTCAGATATGGATATTAACTTACTTTGTCATGGATTCGAACTGGCTGCCCATTCGGAGATGACAATTTGATTGCTCTCTCACTGCAGAAGGCAACCTTGTCGGTTGAGATAAAGAGGAGGCCTGCTATAGGACCGGCTGTTGTTGACAAATAGCATTGGGAAGCCTTGAGCAACTTCTCTCCTTCTCTAATGTTAAAATTCTGCTTGAAGATCTTCTCCATCCCCTCAACTTGAAGAATTTTCATGGTCAATCGCAACTTCCCTTTCACTGTTTCCTAGATGTTGGGCCCTAATCTCATTGAAATTTTGTAAAAGAAAAAAAAAGTTAAAACATGATACAAGGCCAAAGTTTACTATGTTGTTTAAAGTAGAAGATGTGTATTTGGAATTTTTCAGTTTTGGCTGTGACAATGGAGGAAACAAAATCAAAATTCAAATGTTGGATACAAGTGTTAGTTTGATACGTGTTCTTAAAACTTTGATTAATTAGTCTCACACTCAATTGAATTGAGAAATAGTTACCGTGATCTTGAATGCCATTTGCAAGATTGTCACACTCCAAATCCAGGCATTGTTAGAATGTGTCCCACATCGGTTGGAGTTGCCCCATATGTGCTAGTTATAAGGCTCTAGTTTTCCTCTCTTTAATGCCTGAGTTTTAAAGAGAAGTGTGGGTTGGGCTTTTCAACTTGGTATCAGAGTTTGGTTGGGTCTGTGACTGGTGGGCTATTTGTCCAACTAGTGTGTGTTGTGGTCTAGGAGGGTGTGTTGGAATGTGTCCCACATCGCTTGGAGTTGCCTCATATGTGCTAGTTATAAGGCTCTAGTTTCCTTCTCCTTAATACATGGGTTTTAAGGAGAAGTGTGAGATGGGCTTTTCAACTGGCATAACCCGCTGTGGCCCACAGGGACTTAGCCCAAGGCACACGTAAGTCTAAACACGAACCCAAAATCACAAAGAATAAATGTAAATAAATAAATCAAAACCCAAACACGAACCTAAAATCACAAAGAATAAATGTAAATAAATAAATCAAAACCCAAACACGAACCCAAAATCACAAAGAATAAATGTAAATAAATAAATCAAAATCCAATCCAGTGACATGTCACAAGTATAAATGGTAAAACCAGCGATAACCAACTTTCAAAAATATATACTAAATGGAATACAAATCGCCCATAAAATAAAATAATTCTAAATAAAACCCAACCACAATGTATGCACAAAACCGACATAACAAGCTAAAACAAAATAATGAATGTCCTAGAGATCAATACAATTGAGTCCCCGCCTAGAGGTCCATGCAATTGAGTCCCCGCTACGCCACGAGTCCACTCTAAGTCCTTCTATCACTTGAAAATGATAAACAACTAAGTCAGCTGATGGCTCAATGAGTAGATGTATAGAGTTTTGAAAAACAGGGTGTAATTCCAAAATAAGATATATATCACAGAAATTATATTGGCATACAGTTTTGATAAAGACAATCTGTTTCAAAAAGAAAGTTCCACAGTTTAACAGTTAAATTACTTATGTCTCTCAAGAACATAACATATGACATTCTCCACTTAAAACAGATTACAACATGATCATTAATAATTTTCTGGGTATTAAGAATAACAAGTAACACGCCACACAGTTCTCAAGGCAATAAGCCTGTTGGATCCAATATCGAACCAAGAGTCATCCTAGGGGTGACAATCCGGGCCTTTTCTCTAAGATGATCCGATTGAAGGTCACCTAGCCTAGCCCAGCCCAGGTCTTTTCCTTTTTTTCAGTGAGCACTAGAGTCATCACAACCCAATCCAAATATGTTCCCTAGTGGCCAAAGTCACCACACACAGTGGAATAATTTCCCTAGACTTTTATATACAGATGGTTCCAATGATTTGTACAATTCAGTTTCATAAAACATGGTAGTTCACCATATAAACATGAGAATATAACAAGTAGTTTACAATATGCCAAGTTTATACATGTTTCAGAAATAATTTAATTCTATTGATACTATAATAATTTATCAAAATAGTTTAATCCTGAAACAACAATTTAATTTTCCAACGGTTCATGATAGGGGAACATTTATAAAAATGTGTAGCATGCAACTACTCACCTGAAAACGAAATAATATAATCGTCGAATAGAGTATGAAAGTCCAACTAGTGCCCTGAACCAAGTATGAAAACTACATGTCACTACTAATTCAAAAATACTAAAAAAAATAATAAACTAAGTACCCCACACTAAAGCGCACTAACATAGCTCAACCCTACTCACCGTTACTTTTAAACAATACCTAAGTTCATCTTCTTTAAGGTCTAAAATTACTCAAGGCATGGGTTCAGATCGAAACTTAATTAAAAGTAACTTTAAGATAAAACAAAGTTTTAAACAAATTTTCTCAATCTATTCGCTAACTTTAAAAATTAAAAATCCACTCCATGCTATTAGAAAAATTCCAAAACCCTCCAGATATTAACTAATATATCTTAAGTTTCAAACCCTGAAGGGACTAAATGTGAAATGGGTCAAGTCCAAGCCTTCGGCCGGCCCAATCTGACAAAGCCCAAACCCAAGTGGGTCAGATGAGTATATGGACAGATCAGTTAAGCCCAACTTCATGATCAACAGCCCGCCCAAGTCCTCCAGCACTTGGGCCCAACTCATGTGAAAGGCCAACCGGTAGTAGTCTTTGATGCAGGCCGAGTCATGACGAGACTAATGGGCGAACAGATAATGACCCAGCCCATCTCCGTAAATGAGCCTGGAAAAGGCCGAGCCGAGGCACACCATTACCGAACTAAAGAACATAAGTACCGAGCTGGAGAAATCTCACAAGGAAACGTGGGATCTGTGAGTGCAAGCATGTGCAGGTTGCCACCTCAGCTAGTCCCCCACACCTAAAATCGCGGAAGTTGTTGAGCCAAAGGAATGTGGTTTGTTATCAACATGCTTACAATGAAAATATACAATCAATGGCAACTATCAAGTGGTCCCCCACCTGGAGCAATGCTGAAAGGACATCTGGCAGCATCTATACTCCATGAACTCACCTTGAGAAGCAAGTAAGGAACACTATATATATAACATGAACTTCACATTGAAGGTAACTGAACTATTCCGAGCAAAACTACATCTACATACGAATTCAACCCTCTATACACTACTTCTCCGATCACTGATTCCCACACCTGAGGGGTTATCCGGCCAACCCCGGCCGGGCAGCTCTAACGGTGCTTCTTGTGGCAGGAGTCCTGGTCCCTAGATAGTCCAACTGAGAGCGGAGCTCCGATCCACTTTTATCTAGTGCAGAATCTGGTACGCACAATTGGTGCGGTGAACGTGGATCATTTTTATCTCTAAGCTCTGCATTCAGTTCCGGCAATGGGGATTGAGGACATTCCGCCTTCATCACATACTCCGTAGACGGAAAAGACGAAGGACAAAGGTTTGGCACTCCCGACAGTTCTGGAGGAGCAAACTGGAAACAATAATCGAACCCCCGAATATGTCGAGCATCGATTGCCCTTCGTCGGAGGTTCTTCTCATCATTTCCTTCTGGAAAAGGATTATAGAGATCGAATTATAGATTCCATGGGAATGGAGATACAGGAATTGAAAGCTCAACTTAAGAAGGTGTTGGGTGATCCGACGGAAAAGAGGACGAAAGCAGAGCCCTCTCGTTTGCAACGAAGGAGCTCATCTAAAGAATTACCAGTGAAGAAATTCCCTAGGAATGACTCCGGGCAACGAAGCCAACCAATCCCAACACAGAGCGAAGTGGCGAGTAGCCACACCCGTGGGTCACGCCGGAGGAGGGCCAAGAGGCAGAAGACGGGTAGTCAACAAACTGAATACCCTCCTCAGGACTTTCGCACTTGGCTGATCGGTAATAGGCAGAACGAGCAACATCGAGATCATCTAGACCGTACTGTTCACCAGAGAGAACATCGAGCGTTGGACAGACTCGTCTCTACGCCATTCTCTCCGGAGATTGAGACCATGAGACCTCCAAAGAAGTTCACTCCACCAAAGTTTACTTCCTACGATGGGAAATCGGACCCTTTAACGCATATCAGTCATTTCAGACAGATGATGTCCCTCTGGAGCCAAGATGAGGCACTGATGTGCAAAGTCTTCCCATCAAGCTTGGGAAAAACCGGACTCCGACGGTTCGATCGACTCCCCACTGGATCAATTCATGGCTGGAAGCAGCTCTCCGAAGAGTTCCTGGCCAGGTTCGTCTCCAATACTAAGATCCCGAAGGAGCCGGATACACTGTTTGGCCTCAGGAAGGAGCAAGAGGAAACGCTGCGCAGTTATGCTAGGAGATACTGGGAAGAGTATAACGATCTGGAAGAAAATGTGTGCAGCGAGCAAATGGCCGTCATGTCCTTCAAGCATGGTCTGCGCCCGGAAAGTAAGTTAAGACAATCACTTACCAAGCGCCCGGCCACAGCTTTGAAAGACTTACGCGCCAGGATTGAGCAGTATGCTCGTCTCGAGGACGATCAGATCCCAATTGAGGTAGTATCAGCAGAACAAGCAGCCCGGTAGAAAAAGAAAACGGATCAAGAAGAACACCGAGGGATTGTAGTGAATGAGGTGGATAAGTCCAAATCCCATGAAGCCGTTGTGACCGTGTTCAAGGAGCCAATCTATCGAATCTTGGAGAAGATCAAGAGAGAACCCTTCTTTGTTTGGCCGCCGAAAATGTTGGGAGATCCAGCTCGGTGCAATCAGAAGCTCAGGTGCACCTACCACCAAGACAGGGGACATATGACTCAGAACTGCAAGGCACTGAAGCAACACTTGGAGGACCTGGTGGCAGTTGGGCACCTAAGGGAATACATTGATCAGGGTAAGGAGGTGGCTGAGCTGGGGAACCCACTTCCAGAAGCAAACATTGAGCATCCGCCCCAGTTGATAATAAATGTGATCCATGGGATAGCGGCTCAGGAATCTGAGGAGGCACTGAAAGAAGAGATCGCTAAGGCTGCCCAAATTCAGCGAATTATGTCAGTGGAGCCGGCATCGAAAAAGGTACGTACCGTACCAAAATTCCCCATGTGCACTGTTTCATTTACTAGCAAAGATTTAGAAGGCATACAACACCCACATACTGATGCATTGATCATAACTGTTGGGATTTGGAAACAATTTGATGTGAAACGAGTCCTAGTAGATCAGGGCAGTGCAGTAGACATACTGTATTATGATTTGTTCAGAAAGCTCGGCCTCTCCGAGCAGCATCTCAACCCAGCGGCAGCCCCGTTGGTCGGTTTCAATTCACAGTCAGAATGGCTGCTTGGCCGAATAGTATTGTCGGTCGTAGCGGGGACAAAAACCCTCTAGATAGAGTTCTTAGTTATTAATACACCATCCCCTTATAACGCCATACTTGGCCGCCCGTGGATTCATCGAATGGAAGCAGTCCCTTCAACTTATCACCAGCTCATCCGTTTCCCAACGGAACACAGAGTAGAGCAGATTTCGGGAGACCAAGTTGCATCCAAACATTGCTTCATGGCAGCTTTAAAGGCAAAGCAACTCTGCAACCGGGTACAGACAGTAGAAGTGGCTGGACAGCCAGTCTTGGAAGACGTGGGAGGAACTCCAGAGAAAAAGATGGTGGAGGATTTGGAAAAAGTCTTGATAAAAGAAGACGACTCGAAAAAGTACTTCCTTATCGGTACCTCGCTAGGCGCTGATGAGAAACTTCAGCTGCTGGAACTGCTAAGGGAAAATATGGAGGTATTCCCATGGTCAGCATATGATACTCCAGGGTTGGAACTAGAATTTGCTTGCCACAAGCTCAACATCAATCCTTCAGCTCGGCCTATCGTACAAAAAAGTCGGAGATCCTCAGTTGAGCACACCGAAGCGGTGATTGCCGAAGTCAAAAAACTCCTGGCCTCGGGAGCAATCAGGGAAGTACAGTACCCGCAATGGCTGTCCAACACAGTTGTAGTCAAGAAAAAGAACGGAAAATAGAGAGTTTGTGTCGATTTCACTTGCTTGAACAAAGCCTGCTCTAAAGATAGTTTTCCACTGCCTCGCATTGATCAACTAGTAGACTTAACAGCAAGGCATGAGCACATGAGTTTTCTGGACGCCTATAGCAGTTATCATCAAATACCATTGTTCGGTCCGGATCAAGAAAAGACAGCATTCATCACTCTGAGAGGGACTTACTGCTATAGAATAATGCCGTTCAGCCTCAAGAACGCTGGAGCGACCTACCAGCGAATGATCACTCGGATGTTCAAAGACCAACTGGGGAAAACCATGGAAGCCTATATAGACGATATGGTAGTAAAAAGCAAGTTCGCTACAAACCACCTCACAGACTTGAGAGAAGTTTTTAGCATCCTGAAAAATTACCAGCTTCGCCTCAATGCCTCGAAATGTGCCTTCGGGGTAGGAACAGGGAAATTCTTGGGATACATGGTCACTCATAGAGGAATTGAAGCGAATCCGGATCAGATCAGGGCAATACAGGACCTTAAAGTGCCAACAAAGTCTAAGGAACTGCAGAAGCTCGCCGAAATGGCAGCCACACTGAATCGGTTTATTAGCAAATCCTCAGATCGGATGAAGCCCTTCTTCCATCTCTTGAGGAAAAAGGCAGCGTTTGAATGGAATAGCGAATGTATCAAAGCACTGCAGAATCTCAAAAGATACCTCAGTACACCCCCTCTATTATCCACTCTAGAACCAGGAGAGGAGCTGTATCTCTATCTAGCAGTCTTAGATCATGCCGTGAGCGCAGTATTAATTCGAGAAGTTGATAAGGAGCAGAGACCAGTATATTACATTAGCAAGACTTTACTAGATGCTGAGACACGGTATCTACCACTAGAAAAGTTAGCTTATGCGCTGCTTATCGCATCAAGAAAGTTCCAACATTATTTCCAGGGGCATACCATTAATGTCCTCACCGAATTTCCCCTCAGATCTGTATTTAGCCGAGCCGATTTCTCCGGCCGAACAGCAAAATGGGCAGTAGAGCTTGGTGAGTTTGACATTCGGTATCAACCCAGGACGGCAATCAAGGCCCAGGTCTTGGCAGATTTTGTCGCAGAATTCACTCCTACCCAGAGTACCGAACCGGGGAATCTAAGTTCGGCACAGGTGCCATGCGCCACCGAACAAGGAAAACCCAGCGCTTCAGAAGCATGGAAACTCTTTATTGGAAACATCTGGCAACTCTACGTCGATGGTTCGTTCAAAAACCGAGGATCAGGGCAGGAGTAGTTCTTATTTCTCCAGAAGGATTTATCTGGGAACAGGCTCTCAGGCTAGGCTGGAAAGCTTCAAACAACGAGGCCGAGTACGAAGCGTTATTAGCCGGCTTGCGGAGCGCCGAACACTTCAGTGCAAAACAACTTCTTGTTTTCAGCGACTCACAACTAGTGGTAAACCAGCTTTCCGGGGTCTATGAAACTCAAGATGAAAGAATGGCTATGTACGCAGCCAAGGCCAGAGACCTACTCAGAAAATTTCAATCCATACGAGTGGAACGAATCAGTCGGGACAAAAATAGCCACGCAGATGCTCTGGCATGCCTAGGCTCATCAGTGGACACAAAGGATGCCAGAAGAATTTGGGTTGAGTTCATACCAGAACCAAGTATTGCATCTCCGGTCCTCTACAACAACTTAGAGCCGAGCTGGATGGATCCAATATTGGTCTTTTTGAAATCTGGTAAACTCCCCGAAGACAGAAAGGAAGCCAACAAGATCAGGCATAAGTCAGCTCGATTCTGGATCTCACCGTCTGGGAAGCTGTACAGACATTCCTACCTTGGCCTCTACCTCCTATGTGTGCATCCAAATCTCGTCGATAATGTTCTCTACGAAATTCACGATGGGATTTGTGGATGCCACGTTGGCGGAAGGTCACTGGCGCACCGAGCCCTAACTCACGGGTATTGGTGGCCATGAATGCAGCAAGATGCACAGCAGTATGTACAAAGGTGCAACAAATGTCAGAGGTTCGCTCCACTCATTCATCAGCCAGCCAAAACTCTCACTCCACTCACCAGCCCATGGCCCTTTGCACAATGGGGCCTAGATATTGTTGGACCACTGGCGCGAGGTATTGGGAACAGACGATTCTTCATTGCTGCAACTGACTATTTCACCAAATGGGTTGAAGTTGAGGCACTGGCAAGCATCAAGGAGGCAGACACGAAGCGGTTTGTTTTGAGAAATATGGTAGTGCATTTCGGCATTCCGCGGATACTGATTGCGGACAACGGAACACAGTTCGATGGAAAGATCTTCAGAAAATTTTGTGCTGATCTCAGAATTGAGTATAGGAACTCTACTCCAGGGTACCTACAGAGCAATGGACAGGTAGAAGCATCGAACAAAACCATCATCAACGGAGTCAAAAAGTGGCTTGAACATGCCAAAGGCAAATGGGTTGAAGAGTTACCTCACGTATTATGGGCCTACCGAACAACAGCACGACGCCCCATAGGAGAAACACCGTACTCTCTAACCTATGGAATGGAGGCCATCATCCCACTTGAAGTAGGTCTCCCAACCCTTCGGTCTGAATTATTTGAAAGCTCCAGTAATGAGGAAGCCATCGCGCAAGCATTGGATATGGCAGAGGGCCGAAGAGAGGCAGCGCTGATCAAACTCGAAGCATATCAGCAGCAGCTCATCAGAAGTTTCAACCAAAAAGTTTCCCAAGGCAATTTATACCAGGAGAATTGGTTTTAAGGAAAGTCATGGACCATAAACAGGTGCCTGGTGAGGGCAAACTTGGGCTGAACTAGGAGGGTCCCTACAAAATCACAGCCACAGCTGGAAATGGAGCTTACTACTTAGAGGATCTGAGTGGCAAAGCAATACCTCAGCCCTGGAACGTAGCAAACCTCAAGAAATACTACCAATAGAGTCATTCCCCAGCCTCTTTATCAGGATGTAAAGGCACTTATTTGTTGACCAATACAAATGTTTTCCCACTCTTCTCAGATTTATCTAATTCTTGTAATTAGTTTTGATGTTTACCAAACGGAATTAGCTTTGGTGCTTACCAAACGGAATTAGCTTTGGTTCTTACCAAACGGAATTAGTTTTGGTTCTTACCAAACGGAATTAGCTTTGGTGCTTACCAAACGGAATTAGCTTTGGTTCTTACCAAACGGAATTAGCTTTGTTTCTTACCAAACGGAATTAGCTTTGATGTTTATCAAACGGAATTAACTTTGGTTTTAACCCAAATGGCCCAGTTTCAGAATGACTGAACGAAATTTAAATTTGGTTAGCACTCAAACATGCTAAGTGGTATAGCTTGGTGGAAAATGTTTGGCAACTGAATTGGAACATAGCCAAGTGGAATTGCTTGGTGGAAACCGCACTAATGTATCTTAAGAAACAACTCTATTTAGCTAAGTGGCATTGCTTGGTGGAAACTACATTGACATATCCTAAGCACACATTTGTGCACCTACAGAACTTCTTAAGTATCAATGCAACAACACTTCAGTATTGATTCAAACAAGCAGAATTGGAACAAACTCAACTGAGCTACGTCAAGAGCAAACTTCTAGCATCAGCCTTACTCAACTCCAACTGGGGGCAAACAATTGTTTTTTAAAAAAACTACCTGGACCTGAGTAAGACATCTCTCTTTGCATTTCTCTCGTTCAAACACACTTGTACTATCAAAGTTAAAACAGACTCAAGCAGTTCTATACAAGGGACAACTCTTTAGTATCGATCTTACTTAGCTCCAGGTAGGGGCAAACAACTGTTTTCTTTCGAGACCAACCTGGACCTAAGTAAGACCCACTTATGAACTCGAAGCACAGCCATACCACATATCCGTTAGCCACGCCGATCACTAGTTCGGACCTGGGGTCCCAACAGTGCTCAGCCGGGGGCAAATAAGTGCAATACCACACAGAGCATCAGTTCGGCCCCGAGGTCCCAACAGCGCCTGTCCGGGGGCAAGCAGTACAGAATCAGATAGAGCATCCATTAAAAAGCAATATGGAACCAGACCGAGCATCTATTCGGCCCCGAGGTCCCAACAATGCTCGGCCGGGGGCAAACAGTATAGGAAATGTTCAAACATAGAAGCTAAACAACATCA
Source organism: Camellia lanceoleosa (assembly GCA_025200525.1). Taxonomy (NCBI): domain Eukaryota; kingdom Viridiplantae; phylum Streptophyta; class Magnoliopsida; order Ericales; family Theaceae; genus Camellia; species Camellia lanceoleosa. The sequence continues at coordinate 3,356,503 of CM045769.1, forward strand.
AATTGCAAGTTCAAAGAGAAAACTATATCATCCAGCAAAAGGCACAGAAGGCCTCACAACCAGCAGCAAAAAAAAAAAAAGGAAGAGAAAAAAGAAAAGGAACACATTGTCTTCACCAGAACAGAAAAGCAAAAAGTTCAAATCATTTCAACATCAACTTCCATCGACAGTGGGCAATTCAGGAGCAACATCAGCAATTTTGTCAAGGCCATCTGCGGGAGGAACAGTAGAGGAAGCTCCAACTTCTTGAGAAGTAGGAGCCACCTTAACCACATCTCCCGTGGCTTCAGTCTCTAGGGTTTCAACCCCTTCAACGTCCACCGTTTCAGTGGCAACGTTCATGCTCTGGTTCTTGCTTACAGAATCATCTTCTGGGGAAACATTGTCTGGTAGAACAGCAGGGGTAGGAGTAGTCTTCAAACCTGAGGATTTCGAAGAAACAGGGACATCATGATACAGAGAAGAGCCTTTAGGAACCATCGCAGTGGCTAAGGCACTCGTCCAACCCTTCACAAAGAGCTTGTCTCGCAGCACTAGAACCTCCTTCTTGTATGCCGCCCCAACTTCATCCCAGCCTTGTTACCAGTGCTTGGCCTCCAGCGCAGTACGCTCGGCAGCCATCACAGCAATAACGGCCTCCAGTTCGGCCACCTTCCCCTCAAGTTGAGCTTGGGTCTTAATAGCAGCCTCATTCGATTGTTCAGCGGAAGCAACAATCTTGTTCAAACGGAAGGCTTCCCTCTCAGCGGTTCGGTGTCCTTCTTTCTTCGACTCCAAGTTTACTGTCAGTCTCTCTACGTTCATTGCAGCCTCCAGCACGGCCCTTTCCAGCTCTTCAGCACGGGTAATGGACAGGTGCATTCTCTGGATACACTGCAAAGGACGACAAGGAACTTAGAGAAGAGGAAGACAGCAATGCAACAGTGAAGTTAAGTAAAGCGAAGAAAAAACTCACAGCAGTTAGCATTTGAAGGGTCCCCTTCAAGATAGGAATGTCACAAGGCCCATTATGGCCAGCCATATCAACCGGCATCAACAAAAACTTGGTCAAACTAAAGGCAAAATCCTGTGAAGCGACAACTGAATCAGAGGTAGAAATGGGCCTGTCCTCATATGATATTGGCGGCTCCCATCTCTCAAAAGTATCATCCTCAATAGGATCTTGAGAAGCTTCCCCCACCACTGCTTTGCCAGTTTCCCTTCTCCTCTTTTTTGCTCGTCAATGACCGGTGAGGGCTCGGCCAGATTCTGAGGGTCCCAGAAGCTTCAACCTCCATCTTCACCTCCATGAGGCTCTTTGCCTCGGTCTTCTCCAGAAGGGCTTGCAAAGCGCTAGAGGCTTCGAAGGCCTCGGCCTCCAAATCCACCAACACCCTTCTCTTTGCCATAGACCCGCTCCCTGCGAAATTGGGGGCAGGGGAGGGCGCTCTCTCAGGAAGTGCATCTTGACTACTGCGACGTCTCGGGACCAGCGGGGTGAGAGACGTGTCAGTCTCGGTATCAGAGTCCAGAAGGGCAGCAGCGAGTCTTGCCTTCTTCGGAATAACAGAACGGTAACTTGACTGGTAGTCCAACAACTCAGGTGCAGATCTTTTCTTATATCTCAAGGCAGCCTTGATGGCTTCAGCATTCTCCCGATTCGGCCTTCGCTGGAAACGGGAAGGTTCTACAAAAAAAAGCAACCCATCAGAGCAATATTCAAAATAAAGTAAGAAACACCAAAGGCATTAAAAGGAGAGGCCCGGACCTGGGTAGCCGTCTTTCTGTGGCATCCGTTCAGACTGAAACTCGGTTCCGGCGGGAAACTCCCAATTTCCACCAACTTGCAGGAAATCGTCATTGTGTTTATCCGAATCAGGTAATCCAGTAACTAAGTGACAATCAGCGGAGCGAACATGCAGATAGTATGTACTATGGTCTTTGTTAAGAGAAAGGGTGTAACATCCCAAAATATCCCATATGTCAAGGTTCAGGCCTAGTCGTCTATTGAGGGCAGATACACCGCAAACAACACGGAAAAGATTCACAGACACCTGCATTGGGGTTAACTGGACTTGATGCAGAAAACGGCGCACTAACGGGTCGAGAGGAAACCGAACCCCTCCCTCGACAATCGCAGCGATGGGAAAGGCAACAGTGTTCCTCGTACCCATACGTTTGGCGTCTACCTTCACCAGTGAAAGGGTAACGTCATGAGGAATATTGTAATCTAGACGGAACATGGCCATGGCCTCTGGGGTATCAACCAAGGAACGGAACTTCCCCATTTGACTAAACTAGCGAGACAGAAGTGGGATTCAAATAACAGGATATGAGACACAGATAGCAAGTCCACCAGACCAGATGATTAAAACAGAAAGGGGAAAGAGAAGAAGAGTCATAATAGGACTTACAGAGATCACAGCGGCGATGGTAAAGCAGGATCAGCGGCGAAGAAGCCCAAGCGGAGCACCAGCGAGATCGGTCCAGAGGAATGGGAAGAGGCTCTCTCTCTCTCTTTCTTTTTCTTTGGAACTCACTAGAGGAATGAGGAAATTAAATCGAGGGATTTGAATTGATAGCCTGAGCATTTATTACACCAGTCGGTGTGCAGGCATACAAATCATGACCTTCGGTATGGAGTCGACGCATTATCTCTGCACGCTTATCGCACGTCGCCACGTGTCACATGAAAGGACGCATGCAGGAATCATGTGTCAGGATTGAACCGTCACCAAGGCCGAACTGGGAAGGAGCCAAAACGACGCGACGCTTGGAAGGCAGAACAATAGCTCCCCCCAAAGGGAACCTTAGCGCGAGCTATGGGGCAAATGAAATGGCTAAATGTGAAATGGGTCAGGTCCAAGCCTTGGGCCAGTCCAATCTGACAAAGCCCAAACCCAAGTGGGTCAGATGAGTATATGGACAGATCAGTTAAGCCCAACTTCATGATCAACCGCCTAAGTCTTCCAAAGACTTAGGCCCAACTCAGAAGGAAAGGCCACCAAATTGTAGGCCGGTCTGGCCGAGGCAAGGAAATTTGGACCGAACAGATAATGACCCAGCCCATCTCCGTAAATGAGCCTGGAAAAGGCCGAGCCGAGGCACACCATTACCGAACTGAAGAACATAAGTACCGAGCTGGAGAAATCTCGCAAGGAAACGTGGGATCTGTGAGTGCAAGCATGTGCATGTTGCCACCTCAGCTGGTCCCCCACACCTAAAATCATGGAAGTTGTTGAGCCAAAGGAATGTGGTTTGTTATCAGCATGCTTACAATGAGAATATACAATCAATGACAACTATCAAGTGGTCTCCCACCTGGAGCAATGCTGAAAGGACATCTGGCAGCATCTATACTCCATGAACTCACCTTGAGAAGCAAGTAAGGAACACTATATATATAACATGAACTTCACATTGAAGGTAACTAAATTATTCCGAGCAAAACTACATCTACATACAAATTCAACCCTCTATACACTACTTCTCCGATCACTGATTCCCACACCGGAGGGGTTATCCGGCTAACCCCGGCCGGGCAGCTCTAACGGTGCTTCTTGTGGCAGGAGTCCTGGTCCCTGGATAGTCCAACTAAGAGCGGAGCCCCGATCCACTTTCATCTAGTGCGGAATCCGGTACGCACAAACCCAATTGGTTTTACTTGATTTGCTTATCAAAATATTTATTTACAATTAAATATATCCAAACATGTCACTTTCTGCAGCACTTTAAAGAAATTAATGGTTCTCTTAGTATACCAGAGCAATCAACGCAAGGCCAAAAATATAAGAAACTAGACTCGTAACTGGTTCTAATGACGCTGATTTAATAATTTTTGGATTTATACCCAAAGGGAACGACACTTCCGAAGTTACTATTTTATACTAGTTTCATGGATAGATTTGAACGCATCAGTTTGTATGGATTTTGACTCCCAAAAATTATAAAATAATTCTGGCACGAAATTCAATATTTAATTAAGCTACTGTAAAAATTTCAATTCAAAATTTATCTGTTTGATATGTTTTCTTGATTTTTAAAATTTGTATTTTTGTGCAGAATTTTTTTAGACTAAGAATTGCACCCATTATTTATCATCACCAACCACTGACTTGGCACCCAAACAACACACCCGTTTCTCCTATTCCTTCCCAACAACAAGCAGATTACACACGTGAACCATCACAATATAAAAATATAATAAAATAGGATAATACCTTAGAGTTGTTGACCCACCAATGTTGCTAAAAGTTTCTCTCCAATCTCTCTTTTCTCCCTCTCTCTCTCCCTCTTTCTTCGTCATGGCTGCGGCTATTTTGTGGTGAACAAATAAGAGAGATTAAGGTTTTATTATTATTATTATTATTATTATTATTATTATTATTATTATTATTATTTATCTTTAATATTGTGTGTTTAAAATTAATTAAAATACCCTCTAAAAATATTTAATTTATACTTTAGAATTCACCAATATTTGAGATTATAAAATTATTATTATTTAATTATTTATTTTATTTTCATATCCGGATTCTCACAAAAATGGTTTGCTTTTTCTCCGAACTTGTTCATCTTATCAATCACTGTACCTACTTATCTGCATGCATACAAATCAATTATCAAAAACTTGTCTTAATTTCAATCATAGAAAACTAGCAAGTGATATAGACCTCCATTCCAGAGAGGAATGGAGAGAGAGACTTACTCTTTTTGAATTTGAAAGATCCATTTGGAGGGGGATTATGGTATTGGTTATCAGGATTGCATAGAAGTCTTTTTGGTGACTGCTGAACTAAATAATTTACCGAGCTCACTGGAATTCCAATAACATGTTCCATTAGCAGGTTCTTCGTATAAACTTGATGATGAATCACTATAATTTTGTTGGCTTTTTTGGCTTTCAAATGTTACTTTTGTAATTATGAGCGTGCCAGCAAGGATCAATCAGTCCTTACAGAAAATTAATTGCCAACCAATTATCAGACGATTGTGTTTTAGTTCTTTCAGCCTCATTAAGAGGGCTTTTATTGGTGACTTGATTTAGGAGAATTAAGCAAATAACAATTAAATGAAAAACAATTGAAGCATTTCATTAAAATGAAAAACTTACAATGATCCAAATTCAGCCTTATAGAGGTTTACAGCAACAATCTACTTGAAACTACTCCTATGAACGAAGTGCAGTGTAGGAATTTTAAAGTACAAAAATGTAAAGAACAGGAAATGTAAAACTAGAAAGGAAATAAAGTAGAATAAGACTGGTTTTTTAGATCTGAGTCTGGGGCTTTTTTCTAGGGCCTTTTCTGCTATTTATACTTCTCAAGGATGACCATCGAACTGCTCCTCCATGATCGCTGACCATGTTGCCTTATAATTAGCTCCACTATGCTATCACTTGCAGTTAGGCTTCCCTCCTAATTTTGAATTTGAATGTGAGTAACCGTTGAAGCCACATCACTTTGCATCTCTTTGCTGATCCAATGCTACTCAGATCTCGTAATAACCAATACTAACTGCCACGTGTACGATCATGATCGAAGACTTGAATAGTCTTCCTGTATTACCCTTATTCTGCCATGCGTCGAATTGTAATTGGCTTATACAAAATATATAGCCAACATTACCTCCCGCACTAATATACCCAATACTTGGTGATATTAGTGGATCAAGGTCTTTTATCCACGTCTTAGAACGTGCATGGGCTTTGCATTCTTCCAGAAATGCAACTGTCATTCATCATTTGCATTAAACTCTCTTTCAATCTTTTGAACACCCCCACTACCTTAGTATTCGAACAGACTGATATGTTTTTATGGCCAAATCAATTTTCTCCTCTATTGATCGAGCACACGAAGAGTCATCTGATGATGTTGTTCCTCCTCGAAAGAACCTTCATGCCTTAATTAGCCACCTTTATCCACCTTTCTATATTCAAGTCATGAAAGCCTTTGCAAATTATCAACCCTTGGACTATGAACATATTGCCCTTAATCCTTTGATTCAAAAAGTTACAAATATGGACATGGGAAGTTCTTCTTCTGATTCACCCTTGGACCGAACAAACTACCCTCAATCCTTTGATTCAGAAAGTTGCAAATATGGACATGGGAAGTTCTTCTCCACAACCCTCTGCATGGGATAAGGCTGTGGCTTCTTCTTTCTCTGGGGCTTCTGACTGGGCAAGCTGGTCAGAACCTGAGGCCTGTGATTTAAGGGAGTGAATTAACCATCACTTTGTCGAGTTCACTGACCCTTTAGAGTTTCCTTCCTATGTGCGAAACTCGGTGGTTTATCCTTACGTGCCCATCAACCGCCGACGCAGTTTAGAGGACAATCTACTTGTAGCATGGTACACATCCTCCATGCCTACAAAGATAGTGCACGCTACCCGACGCCCAGAAGAGGCACAACGGTACAACCCATCATTCTTAGCCCAAAAGGCGAAGCTTTACTCTTCTGACTGGCTCAATTATATTAATGCCCTTGTTCCCTCTACCCTTGCTCCTTCTCCCGAAATGGAAGCTTCCATACTTCCTCCTCCAGAGAGACTGAGGCTTGCCCTCTCTGCGGATAAGGTCTTTCCTCCTTACAAGCCTCCACCTTCCTCTACTCCAGCTGAGCGGAAGCAAGCCCAGCTTCTGCTTGCGGCCTTCTCTCACTTGCCTTTCAACGTTCTTGAGGATGATGTTCCTCTCAAGAACCTTCGATAGGCTTGTGATATTCTGACTCAGGGTCACGTCCTCAACCCCCTCGCCCAAGCAGAGCTTCACATGTTTTTGGACCAACTCTCATTGCTTCTTCACTAGCATCGGACTTCTGTGGCCACCACTCAATCTTTGGACCAACTCTCGTCCCTTCGAGTTCATGCCCAGTACGAAGTAGAGAACCTCATTGAAGAATTCGATAACTTCAAGAATAAAGACTCTGCGTACTGGGATGACTTGGATACGGACGAGTTGGAACAAAGGTTGAGAGAAACAGCGTTCGAAATAAAGGCTGAAAAGCTCTTTTATGAAGTGAGAGCACATCAATTTCAGCAGCCAATCCTAGAAGAAATAGAGGATAGAATAAAGAAAAAACAGAAATTCATTGATCATAGTTGGACCAAATTTCATGATCTTGTTATTTATTCTATTCCTTACTTTTATAAACTTAAATTTGTACCCAAAGAGGGCCATTCGATGTAATTGCTTTTGCTTTAATACAACTAAGAATTTTCTCTTTGTTTCGATTGTTTGATCTTGTCCCCGTTTGTCTTTAAAAGCAAATTTAGGACTTCGAGCTGAACAATCTTATCCTTCGAATATGGACTCAATTGTTTTAGATGAAACACTAAAAAAATCAACATGAACTTTTCCAATTTATGGAATAAAGTTGACAGTTTTTGCTAATTTTCATTTAGAATCAGTGCTTCGAATTTAACAATCTTGCTCCTTAAAGCTTGTTTTAATCATAACCAAAATATGGTCATGGTTAGTACAATCAATCAGTTTTAAATTGACCATTTTTGCTTCGAACAACAGTCCACACTTTTAAAAATATGGAAACTCCTTTTGAGGGCTGCATTGTTTTAGTCCGAAAATACAATCTTTTCTGTATATATAAACCAACTATTGGTTTTGATGTTTCGAACACCAATTCCAATCCTTAAGGGGTATCAAGTTTTGCTTCGAAGGATATTACTCTCATTAAGAAACCTAAAACAGGCCTTTAATCACTTCGAAGTAAACAAATACTTGTGAATTCATACATCCTTAGGTATGGAATGTGCTTCGAAGCCAGCTTCTCAGTTTCGAAGCCATTGTTATTTGACTTTTGGCGCCAAAATCTGGTTTCAAAGGCAAATATTTTATTTCGAAGCTAGCATCAACATCTGGGATGTGTTTTTCCCTCCAAAAGCATCAATATTGAAGGAAACTCTTCGTATCTGTATTTTTAGTACTTTACAAATTACACAATATATTTTCCAGATACAACGGTTTTTAAAACCCTTTTATTTCGTGTTCTGAAATCACTCGTTTCTCTATTGCACAAACCCTTTATCTCTACCGACCTTCCACTTCTCTATACTCCATTTTCCAACTTCGTCCTCTGAGAAAGCTTTCTATCAATGTTTTCTTCTTCATTGAAAGTACTAGTCGTAGAGCATGCAAGCTCGTTTGTAACCCTGAAAAGGATCATTGAGGCAGAATGTGAAAAGTACAAGGTCGGTGAGAAAAGCGCCATTGATGGATGCATTTTCATCCCTCGACGTCATGAGCAACAGGACTATGTGTTTGGGCCCATCTTCAAGGAGATTCTTACTGAGCTTCCAACATTATATCCATGTCTAGAAGACCATTGTCTCATTTACGAAGGTGGTCTTGACTGGGGAACCTGGAGGATGAACCGCCCCCACCGATGCTAGCCCACGGTGAGACCGAAGTGGCAAGAATGGTATGATTGGGTTGTCCTTGATAGAACTTTGGACCTTCAAGAGCTCTACCTTCTCGATGCCCTCAAACTATCCTGGTTTACTATCTTAGAGGACCCTTTCTTAATACTTGCTGCCCTTTGCTTCTGGAATTCTGCCTTTAATTTCTTCCAATTCAGATGTGGGATGATAGCCCCTACTGTTCTTGATATTTGCCATCTATTAGGATTGTCCCTCATTGGTACCCCCATTGGACCAGATTATCCTGACCTACCAATCTTCTTTTCCCTCCCCTCCCTTAACTCATCCTACAGTGACTTTGTCAAGGCTGAGAATAGAAGGGAGGTCCTTGTAACTGATAGGAAATTCTTTTCTTTCATACTATATTGGCTTTGCAAATTCCTTTTCTGCACTTCTTCTCAAAGAATCATACCTAAATTTGCCCCTCTTGCCAAAGCCCTTGTCTTACAGAAAAAGGTAGCCTTAGCTCCATACGTTCTAGGTCATGTATATAGAGCTTGTTCTCTTTTTTGTGAGAAACTCTTGGATGCCAATCAAGGGGGTCTATTTTTGATACTTCGGCTTTAGCTATTTGCTTATTTTGCTGAGCTACAATCTAAGTGCCTTAAATTTTTTGAGCCAAACCCTCCTACTCATGGCATGAGGCTAGCCAATGCTTCACTTTATCCTTCTACCTTTGCTTTTTACTTTTCTTTCTTCCACCAACTTCCAGCTTCTCTTCCTTCTTACAGCTTTCGTCTTTTCGAACCCATTACTATTGGCCCATCTTGGTTGAAGAATTTTCTAAGTGATAGGTTCTGTGCTTCACCTCTTCACAAGGATATATGGGCTTCTATTCTGATCCCCAGAGAGTTATTCATTGGGACTATGAATCCCAGAGCCTACAAATGCATTGCTGAGCCCTATTGTTCTGCTCAATTTGCTAAACAATTTGGCTTCTCACAAGGAGTTTCAATACCTCTCTGCAGTAACACCAATCTAAGTCTTACCAGCAGGGATTTAAAGGTTCGAAGGTCCAGACTAGAAGAGGCAACTTCTAAGTTTATACAGGACTTGATCGATTTTGAATATATTCCTTTCATTCCTCAAGGTAACCTATTGAAGAGGTACTAAAACTGGTAAGTGACCAATATGGAAGTATACTTGACCATTGCTCCTCAAGACTTATTAATGGTGCTGGATATGCCCCAAGCCAAGCCCAAAGGAGCTGGAGTTGTCACTTCTTCCACTGCTCTTACCACTTCAGTTCCTGTGTTTGCCACCACACAATCTACTGCTGCTGCCTCCACTCCTCCTAGAGTTACTCGGGCTGCCTCGAAGAAAGGTATATACCCTTGTTTCTTCTCCTTTTGCCTTTTTTGTAATGCTTCTTAGCCTTATCTTTAGTTCTTCTTTTGTGAAGGTGGTGCGGGTGCTTCACAGGGAGACTCTCCTCAGAAGACCCAAGCTTTAAATCTTCTCAGGAGCAAACAGCAAAAGAAGAAAAGGAAACTTTTGCTTGATCCTGAAAAGGAAGCACCTAAAGTTCAGGCAGCAGAAGAAGAAGAAGCAGAGCAAGAGCAAGAGACACCCTTAGAAAGAAGAAAGAGAGTGACTGTCTCTTCTTCTGATTCGGTTCAAGATTCCACTAATGAGACAACTGCTAGAGTAGTAGAAGTGAAACTCACTTTTGAGGAATCTGAATCCCAAATTGAAGAGAGAGAAATTGAGAAGGAGCAGGCAATACCAATACAGAGAAAAAAGAGAAAGAAGATGACTATCTCCCCTTCCAATTTGGTCGAAGACCCTATTCGTGAGGCAACTGCCAAGGCAGTAGAGCAGGAACATTCTAAGGCCATAATTGTTTTTCAGAGAGTAGAAAAAAGGCGGCAGTAACAACTATTCAGAGATGAAGCTTTTGCTGCTGCTGCAATCCAAAGAGAAACTGCAAGGAGGCAGCATATTGCTGAGCACTATTCCCTTCGTAGCTCTCCCATTGTTGCTACCACTTCTGAAACAAGTAACTTCTTTCATGTCTCTATTCTTTTTCCTTGTCAATTTCTTGGTATTGAGACTTGACATTACTTTGTACTTCTTCTTTTGCAGCAACAACTACTGAGCCTATTCCTCCAATAAGGACTCCCTCAGTTTCAGTTGAATGGAACAAACTCAAGATATGAAGACTATTCAAATAATTCTGCCACTTCCAAGCCCTATATTTTCTATACCCTTCCTAAAGCCAAGTATTCCTGCTCTTTTTCCTTCTGGCTTAACCCCATATCTCCTTTATTTGTCTTTTGATTTTTCTCAATTTAGTTTTCTTTCGAGCCTTACTTTTCCTTCCCCTCCTAAGAAAACTTCAGCTACTACTTCCTCTTTGATGGTAGCTGATTCTTCTATAGAGGGTACTAGTAGCTCTCCAACTCATGGTTTATCACCTCTAGCTAGTTCTAGCCCCTCTTCCCTCGATCTATTGGTGGCTAGAACCATAGAAACTGCTGAAGATGCTCCACCCATTTCTCCTATCCCGATGTAATCCTTTGTGCCTTCCACCAAAGCTCTTTCTACACCCTTCATGTCCATGGATGAGGTAGGCATCTTCGAAGCGAGACTAGCTAGTCTCTTCAACATACCTTCCACCTCACCAATGGCTAATGATGAGACTGAGACATTAGTTCTGGCTGATTCCTTGCTAGAAATTTTTTAGAGCTCTTCCACTAGTAGTAACACTTCTTCGCCTCTGATAGACTTGGATAACTGCCTGGAGCTATTGACATCCTTTTCGAGGATCCCTTTTGAGGCTGTGCAGAGGCCTATAATAAGAAATGGCTTCCTTCAGTGTTGCAAAATCGTTGAGCAATCCGGCATGAATGTCTCAGGTCATTTATCTCAGGCAGCAGCCACTATTGACTTTTATATCAACATTTGTCATGTTGCCAAGGCTGCAGAGGAGAAATTGGTTAGAGACTAGAGCTTTGTTTCCACAGTACATACTGAAGTATCAGAGCTAAAGGAACAACATTCCTCTGTCTCCCACTTTCGAACTTAACTACTGGAGAAGAAAGCTCAACTTGAAGAGGAGCTATCCGTAGTTAACCAGGCCTTAATCCGAACTGACACCAAGTTGCAGATTACCAATCAAGGACTGGCCAACCGAAAGTAGGAAATGGCCACGGCCATCCAGTTGTTCTCATCATTTAAGAATAAAACATCTATTGTAAAAAAACAACTGAGACATTGTAATGACTTTTGGGCCAATTTATGGCGGAATGTATTCAACTCTTTATGAAAAGTAAATTCTTATTTATCATTTGAATATTCTCATGTTCTTTTACTCAACATTTATTCTATTCCTTGTGTTTCCCATATAGTTGGAAAATAAGGCTTCAAATATCTGCCATTAATCTTTTTGGAATGTACATATCCATTCAAATTTCTCAAATGGTATGCTCCAAAAGGCATGACTCTATGAACTTGATATGGTCCTTCTTAGTTAGGTGACCATTTTCAAAACTTATGGCTTTTAATCCCTATTGGGAGTATTGTCTTCCATACCAAATCACCTTCATCAAAGCCAATGTGCTTGACTTTTTTATTATAGTTTTTGGCTGCTTTCTTCTTTTGGAAAAGAATGCTATTTAATGCCAGAATTTTAGCTTCATCTATGCTTTCTAACTCCAAGCACATACTCTGATGGTATTGCTCAAGATTTAACTGGCCTTGGCATCTTACCCTCAAGGACTTAACATTAATTTTCACAGGTAACACTGCATCATGCCCATATACTAAGGCATAAGGAGTGACTCATATGCTTGACCTTGGGGAAGTTCTATAAGCCCACAATACATCCAGCAATAAGTTATGCCAATCCCTAGGATTGTCTTCCACAACTTTTTGTATTCCTTTTTTCAAGGACTTATTGGATGATTCAGCTTGACCATTGGCTTGTGCATAATAGGGGGTGGAATTAACAAGGCTAATTCCAAACTCTACCACAAAAGACTTTACCATTTTCCCATCAAATACAGTCTCATTATCAACAGTTATAGTCTGCGGGATACCAAATCTATGGATTAAATCCTTAATGAATCCAATGACCTCAGTTTGGTCTACAGTTTTGTATGGCTTAGCTTCGACCCACTTAGTGAAGTAATCAGTGGCCACTAAAATGAAACAATGATGCTTCGAAGAGGGTGGATGTATTTTTCCCATCATATCCATGGCCCATCCTCTAAATGGCCGAGGCTTCACTACTGCATGCAGGTTAGTTATGGGCACATACCTTATTGTGCCATGCTTTTGACATACCTAGCAACCTCTTGCATATTCTATGCAGTTTTTAAGGATAGTTGGCCAATAGTAGGAATGCTTTCGAAGCAACCATCTCATCTTCACACTAGGCCGATGAACACCACAGATGCCTTCATGAACCTCAGCCATAGCTATCAATACTTCTTTTAGGCCAAAACATTCCAGCAATAAACCATCTCCCCCTCTTTTGTAGAGAGCATTACCATACATCATGTATTGCATAAATTGTAATTTAATTTTTCTGCTGGCCTTTGAAGATGGGCTAGCCAGATACTGCATTATTGGATGCCTCCAATCTTGTTCTTGTAAGTCATTATGATTGACTTCTAGGACCACATTCCTTTTATTTAAGGGTGGTATTAATTTCTGATATGTTGTTTGCCTTATGTCCCTTTGAGCATTATCCCTTCTCTTGAAATTCGAAACTTTCTGAGCCACATCATTAGCTCTATTATTCAAGAATCTTGGGACATGAGTTACATTTGCTATTTGAAATTGAGAAAACAGATGTAATGCAACAACATAGTATGGCAACATGCTTATACTTTGACATTTGAAAATCCCTTTCACTTGGTTAACCACCAATTGAGAATCTTCAAATATGTCAACTGCATGAACTTGTAATCCAATAAGAATTTCCAATCTCATTATTAAGGCTTCATATTCAGCTTGATTATTGGAGCAAGTAATTTCATCCACTCTGAAACCATGCGTGGTTTCTATTCCTTATGGTGACTTAATTACCACACCAATTCCAATTAGTCCATTGGCTTTTGATCCATCGAACCACATTTGCCATGGTTCAACACTAGCCATACCAAGTTCCATTATCTCTTGACTTTCTGTTTGAAATGGATGGTCTGCCAAAAAAATAGCTAAAACTTGTCCTTTTACTGCCTTTTGGGGAACATATTCTAAATGAAATTCTGATAAGACTAGCATGCATTTGCCAATTCTTCTCCTCAACATAGGTCTAGATAACATATACTTAACCAAAGATAATCTTGACTACTGGTTACAGGATTCGTCAATTATCATGACCAGCAATTTTCTTAGGTTTTGTTTGGATTTTGGATTTGAGAAGGAATTTGCGCCCCGGGGGGGTGTGGGGGTGGGAATTTAAGAGAATGTGATCAAAATTAAAAAAAAATTCCATTTTTGTTTTCATTCACATTATTCTACTAAAATTGACGGAAACTCTCTTTCAATTTCTGTCCCTCTTCACTCATCTTCTCTCCTATTATTCACTGATCTTCCTCTCAGAGCAATTCTGATTGATAATTTCAAAGAGTTTGTGAGAAGTTTTGCCTTTTCCAGTCCATTTGGTTACAAAAACTTTCCAGTTCTTTCCAACAGAACATTGCTAATAGAATCCTTCTAAGTATCAACCTTGTTCTTGCTTAATATTTGAAGTGCACTCAACTCGACAAAATCTTAATATTGATAAAGTGTTGCTATAATTTTTACATTGAACTATATTGTCCAAGATACACAACACTATAAGGTGTCATCTAAATCCTTAAACCTTAAATGTGGTTCTTCTCTTTTAACATATTACATGTTTTGCTAGCTATCTTCACCTATTACAATTACCAAGACAGTTGTAGGCAAAAGATAGTATCTTAATTTCATTGCAGCAAAATACAATGCAAGGCACAGTTTTTCAACAGCTGAGTATTTACATTCACAAGAATTTAGAAACCTACTAAGGTAATAAACAACTTGCTTCTTGCCTTCTTCATTGTCTTGGGCTAAGAAAGATCCCAATGAATCTTCTGTTGCAGCTATGTACAACTTCAAGGGCTTATCACCCTTGGGTGGCATCAGCACTGGAGGGTTGGCCAAGTAGGCTTTGATTCCTTCGAAAGCAACTTGATGCTCTGCTGTCCACACACAAATTTCCCTTCATCTTTTAGCCTTAACAAGGAAGAAAATACTTTAGTTTTCCCTGCAGTATTAGAAATGAATCTTCGAAGAAAATTAACCCGTCCAAGGAACTTTTGTAATTCTTTCTTACTTAATGGAGGTCTGGCTTTAATGATGGCTTTGGCTTTATTCTAGTCAATCTGTATTCCTTTCTTGTGTACTACATAACCCAAGAAGTTTCTAGATGATACGCCAAAAGCACACTTAAGAGGATTGAGTTTCAACTTGAACTTTCTCATTCTTTCAAAAACTGCTTTTAAGTGAAACAAATGCTCCTCCATGGATTGGGATTTCACTACAATGTCATCAATATAACACTCTAAATACCCTCCAATGAGGTCATGAAAGATAATGTTCATAGCCCTCTGATATGTAGCCTCGGCATTCTTCAGGCCAAATGGCATTTTAACCCATTCGAAGGTGCCAATATTCCCAGAACATCTAAATGTTGTCTTGTGAACATCCTCCTCTGCAATGCAGATTTGGTTATAACCAGAGTGCCCATCCATCATTGATAAAATTTGATGCCCTGCTGAACTGTCTACCAACAAATCTACTATAGGCATAAGATACTCATCTTTTGGAGTTGCTAGATTTAAGTTTCTGAAATCAATGCATACCCTCATTTTACCATTATTCTTAACTACAGATACAATATTGGATAGCCATTCAACATACCTAGCTGTCCTAATAAAACCTACATTGAGTAGTCTAAGAATTTCCTTTTTAACTTTCTGAATCACTTCTGGACTCATTCTTCTTGGTTTTTGCTTGTATGGCTTGAAATTAGGCCTCATAGGGAGCCTATGTTCTACTAATGATCTATCCAATCCTGGTAGTTCATTATAAGACCATGCAAAACAATCTTTATATTTCTTCAGAACAACCAACAACTGGTTCCTGTCAAGGACATTCAACCAAGCACTTATATAGATGGGCTATTGTATAAAACCTTTCCCTAAATTTACTTCTTCTAAGGGGTCTTGTATCTGAGAACTTACTGAAGCTCTTTCTTTGATTCCTTCTGCCTTCGAAGCAATCTCCTTGCTTTGTTCTGCTCCCAGGTTCTTTGATTCAACATCTTTACCCTCCTCCTCCTCATAGACAAAGTCTGTCCATAAGGCTTCTTCTTCCTGTATCTCTTGGACTTTTGTTTCAATATCCAATGCACAGTATTTATCAAGGGCCAAAACTCTGGCCTGTTGCTGCTCCTGCTTGCAGCCAATTATCATGGCTTATTTCTCTTGCTCTTGCACTTTCTGGACTATTGATTTTACATCCAATATTGAGAACTTAATTAGAGCCAAAGACTTGGCTTCTTGGGCTTCATTTCTTTGCCTACAGCCAAGCATCATTGTCATCCTTAACGACAACCTCTTCATCAGCACTCTCCTGGACTAAGTGCTTCAGGTGTGTCACTTCCTCATCAGCCGTCACTTCGGTTGAGCCATCAGGTTTTGTCAGTGTACTGAGTGGTGTCACTCCCTCAATATACAATTTGGCCTCTGCGAAGTTTGCATAGGCTATGAAGGGTTGAGGATCTGCATCAATTTCCTCTGTCTCTCCATTGCCCAAGGCCGTCATTATTTTTTGATGCAAAGAGGAAGGCACACACTTGTTAGTGTGAATCCAATCTCTACCAAGTAAAGCATTGTACTTAACATTGCTGTCGATAACGAAGAATGCCGTCATGTAGTCCCTAGTTCCCACACTCAGGTTGATGGGCAGAATTCCCTGAGCCATCTGTTTGTCTCCAGCGAAGCCAGCAATGGTTGTGCTGGTTGCGATTAACCTGGGGTTCCTTTTTCCTAGTTTCTTCAAGGAAGATTTCGGTAGTAAGTTCACTACTGCCCCATTATACACCAAGACTTGGTTCAATTGTATCCTATCGAAAAAGACCTTAATATACAAAGGCTTGACATGCTGTGTCATAGAGTTCGAGGGATACTCAAAAGGATATGAGAGGTTAATACTCACCTCTTTTTCACTCTCGTATTCAGTTTCCATTAGGGTAGCCATTCCAGATTCATCTTGCACCATACTCACTTGTGAGTCTTCACTAGAGACTGGAATTGGGTCAATTTCTTGACCCTCTTGGTTCTCATCTCCAGCTTGGAATTCATGCGGTAATATGTATACCATATTCACTGATATTGGAGGAAACAAACCAAATTGGATGGTTGGCCATACCTGTTTCTCCTCTTGGCCACCTTGTTCAGTTACTTCAGAAGCATCTTCCATGCTGCATTCTGGTACTTCATTACTAACAAACTTCTTCGAATGGTCTTTTTTTGACTGGCTTTTCAACCAAAAACGTCTGTTCAGCCATGAAGGCTTCGAACATTTCTTCCTCAACCATTTCTTTCTTTTGGCCTAGGCTAACTTCTTCTTCTGTCTCGCTATCACTCTTCATCAAAGCCTTCTCCAATCCTGCTAGACTGGACTTCTCTTTGGCTTTTAGTTCAGAGTGAACTTTGGCCAATTGTTCTCTGCTACAACCCATTTTGTCTTGTAGAATTGGTTTTGGAGTATGGTCTGACTTTAGATTCTTCTTTTCTTCTGTCTGGACCAATGAAGAGCTTTCTCCACTTTTTTTCAGGTCTTTCTGGTACTGAGTGTACCTACGCTGAATCTTCCTCATTTGTGATCAAGAAATTACGGGGACCATATCTGGTTCCTTTGTTTTTGAGTGTTTAAGCAATACCCAATTATTTGGAGCCACCAAAGGAGGTTTGACCATCCTACCTTGGTTTCCAACAACATCTCTTTGGGTAAACACTTCCCTAGGTTTGTTCTGCATCACAAACCAATCTGGAACTCCAGGTACCCACGAACTTACTGACTCAGCTGTTGAACTATTTCTTTCCTCCTTCGAAGCCATCTTCAAAGCTAACTGTGAAAGCCACTGCTTGGCCCTGACTTCATGTTTTGGGCCTAACTCAGGCCTTTGATGAAGGTAGCCACTTTCTGTCCTGTGTGAGGCTAGTCTAGGGGGCCAATCTCTAGCTTTGATCCTATAAACTGAACCCTTCTCCAGTCTCCTTTTAAGATGACTGCTCTCCATTCTGTAATAATTAGGTGGCTTGGACTTATATAAAGGCCTCTTGCCTTTAGAATGCATTCTATTGGCTGTTGGCTCAACCATTAATGGCTGCTGCCTAACACTAGTTGGGTACGGCCTTTTGTTATAAGCATTGGTTGGTTTAGGATGCCTCTGCACATCCTTGTAATATTGTTTCCCATCAATTGGAAGCCCTTTCAACCACTTGTAGCTCAGTCTGCACCTGGGACACATCCTTTGCATTACAACTGCCTCTAAAGAATCATCATCCAATGCTTCTTCATCATAGTCTTCCTTCTGGTGTGAGAAACCTTGTCCAATAGCTGGTAGATTTCCAGTGTCTCTCTTGATAGTTGTTTGGTTGGCAACATGCATCTGCACATTGACTTCTTTCAATTCTTTCAAGGACAAGTTCTAGAAGTCTGGCATAATGACATTGGCTGCCACCTCTTCAATTTTTGGAAATGGATTACTGTCGATCCCCACGGCTTTATCTGCTTTAACTGGGAATTTTAAACTTCCTTTCCGAATTTGTTCTTGGATTCTGTCTCGAAAAACAATACAGTTTTTAGTCGAGTGAGACTAAGAATTATGCCATTTACAATATACTTTTTCTTTAAGTTCATCTGAAGATGAAATTTTGACTCCTTTTGGTAACTTAAGGAAGTTGGCCGCAAGCAAATGATCAAAAATGTCAACTGCTTTTGTTAAATCGAAAGAGTATTTCCTATGAAGATCTTTCTTTTTAAATTGCTGGTCAATTGTTGTGTCCTTATGAATTAATGCCTTACAGATCACAGGTTCTTTCCCCACAATCTCTGCTGTATCAATCTCATAATTAGGATCTCTATAATATGTCTTGTATGATGCATTATTTCGATATTGTTCCTCCTCTAGTAATGCTTCATACCTAGACACCTTATAAGTTAGTTCCACCAAGTCTCTGAACTCAGTTGAGTCAAACTTCTTTCAAAGCCTAAACTCTAAGCCATTTTGAGCCAATCTCACGAATTCTGGCTCTGGTAAGATGACCCTGCATTTGTTTCGTGCTCTTTTAAATCTGGCAATAAACTGAGTAGCCTTCTCATCAGGCCTTCGACTCAATCTTGTAAAGTCTGCTATGGAAACCTCTAGCTCCAATTGGAAGAATTGGGCATGAAATGTCTCTTCCATTTGTTGCCAAGTTTGGATAGAGCTAGGTGTAAGGTTAATATACCATACAAATGCTCCCCCAGTTAGAGAATTTGGGAATAATCTTAACTTCATATAGTCATTATTAGTAAATTCACTGCATTGAGCAGCAAACCTAGCAATATGCTCCACTGTTGACTGGTTTACATTCCCATAAAAAAGGGCAAAATCTGGTATCCTGAAACCTCTGGGGTATTTATGTACCCTATCTACCCATTCTGGGTACGGTTTCCTGTACACAGGAGTCTGGACCCCCCGAGCCATCGGTCCACACATCTCTCTAACAATATCAGTAATTTGGTCCCTAGGGACCATATTTTGTGCCTGCTGAACCACTACTGGAGGGACAAACACAGGGTTTGGTGGACAACCTTGTACCTGGGGTCCTCTTGGTCCATAAAGTGGTATATTTGGGACTGGTTGTCCCTGTGGTGCCGGTTGCTGTTGGGGGTGTGGGTAACCTCTTTGAGCCTGTCCTACGAAAGGACCTGCGAAAGGTGCTGGAACTGGTGTTGTGTCTCTTTCATTTATAGGAAAACCTTCTAACCCTCCTGAGTATAAATTCGAACAAGGGATTAGTGAACCCCCTCGTGCCAGGTATGGCTTCAAACATGGGATTTGGGACCATTCTTATGCCATTTTCTTGTACTGGGCTAGATCCGCCAACTTGCATGGCTTCACTTTTAAGTACTGATGCATTTTGACCTGCCATAGGCCTCGAAATAGGTTCATACCAAGACTGAGGTGATGGTCTTTCATAGTTTTGATTGCTAGTTTGACTATTAGAATGTCCATTAATTTGCATAGGCTGTTTATCTCTAGCCAATCTTTGCTGAGGGACATTTGGAATATCTTTCGTGTGTCTTGTGTTTGTTGGTTGATGGATATTCATTCGATCCAAAAAGAATGTTGCCCACATTTCCATCGTATTCATTAACTGTTGTCCCATGGCATCTACTAGGCCACCCCATGGATTCATTGGCTGAGTAGATGGAACAGTGGATGGTTCAATTCCTTGGCCTCATCCAATATTCTGAACATGTGGTACTTGTTCCGAAGTGCTGGTCTGTTCGACCATAGGTTTTGATAAAATAAGTGTCTCCACAGGATGTGTTATTACATTATTCTCTAGATTAGGTATTTCTACCTCTCCTTCCACGCCTTCTTCCAAGCGTTCATTTTCTCCTTGTCTCCTACGTCTAGCCATTTCAATTAGTCCCACTGGGCGTGCCAAAAATATATGTTGGCATTTTTGGCTTTCGAATGTTACTTTTGTAATTATGAGCGTGCCAGCAAGGATCAATCAGTCCTTACAGAAAATTAATTGCTAACCAATTATCAGATGATTGTGTTTTAATTCTTTCAGCCTCAATGAAGAGGACTTTTATTGGTGGCTTGATTTAAGAGAATTAAGCAAATAACAATTAAATGAAGAACAATTGAAGCATTTCATTAAAATGAAAAACTTACAATGATCCAAACTCAGCCTCGTAGAGGTTTACAACAACAATCTACTTGAAACTACTCCTATGAATGAAGTGTAATGCAAGAATTTTAAAGTATAGAAATGTAAAGAACAGGAAATGTAAAACTGAAAAAGAAATAAAGTAGAATAAGACTGGTTTTTTGGATCTGAGTCTGGGGATTTTTTCTGGGGCCTTCTCTGCTATTTATACTTCTCAAGGATGACCATCGAACTGCATTTTCAACCGTCGAACTGCTCCTCCATGATCGCTGACCATGTTGCCTTATAATTAGCTCCACTATGCCATCACTTGCAGTTAAGCTTCCCTCCTAACTTTGAATTTGAATGTGAGTAACCGTTGAAGCCACATCACTTTGCATCTCTTTGCTGATCCAATGCTACTTAGATCTCGTAATAACCAATACTAACTGTCACGTGTACGATCATGATCGAAGACTTGAATAGTCTTCCTGTATTACCCTTATTCTGCTACGCGTCGAATTATAATTGGCTTATACAAAATATGTAGCCAACAAATTTAAAGCTGTCTGTTTCTCCCTTGGATTTGCTGTCTGCAGTAAGCACTGAGTCTAGATTGTTCTCTTCCACTGTCAGAGGTCATGCACTGTCACGCTCTAAGCTCTGTGACAACGCTGCACACTCATTTAAGTGAGCATGCAAGGCTAAGAGTCCAACACATAACCAACAATGTAAAATACTCCAATTAAATCCTTAATTATCATAATGCTAAAATCCATAAAAATTGATTATTCTTATCATAGGAAATTATCCACCAAGTCCACTAATAAAATCCATTAACAAAACAATAATCCAAGTACTTAAATCATAGTCCTACTCTTGGCACTCCCACATGTAAAAATCCCGTGCAGCTCTACTCTTCAGAATCTGAAAAAAAAAATAAGGGTAAGTTAGATAGCCCAATAAATAACCAACCATCACTGCTAGCTGGATCAAGTATACAAAAAAGATAAAAATAAATCGACAACCAATAAATATAATTTTTTCTACAGTTCAATAAATGAACAATTATTTGTAAGATGGTTTCATAGCTAAAAATAAATAATGTACAATATATTTTAAATGAAAAGCCAACAAGATAATTTAAAGTAATTCGTTGTTAAAATCGATGGTTCGATATTCAGATAGTTCAATGATTTGATTCACAAAACCCAAGTCTTAATGACTACGGTCACTTTGCCCGTGACAAGCCCCAGAACCACACATAGGCCAGTGGTAAAGCACCAAAAGAAACTAGTTTCTGTGCCAATAAATAACTCTCATTGCCTAGGGTTAGGGGTGTGCATAATACCGCCGAAACCGCACCAAGCCGCACCGCCAAGGCAAATTCGTTATTATTTGCTAATCGAACTGCCGGTTTTTGGTAAGAAAAATGGCAAATTCTAGTAACACTTTTATCAATCTGCCGGTTTCTATTTTTCTTCCAAACCGCACCGACCCGCACCGCTATTAAATCATGTTTTATAAGATTCTAAAAATTCTTTTTTTACTTAGTTTGCTTGTTGTTCTATACCTTAGAATATAGTATTACATTACTGCTTGAGGGGAATTCAAGATGTCAGTAATCGAAAATAAAGTTGGATTCCAATTCACTTTTCAATCTTTTTTTTTTTCTGGCCATGTTACAAACTTGCATCACCTCACTTTTCAATCTAAATACTTTTCAACAGTAAACATTTTCAATATATTGTAAATCCTGAATGATATTAATTTTATGTATTGTATTTGATCATTGTAGCTTCCACAGATGCTTGTAATGAACTGATGGCATAGTCGTTGATATTATCATGTTGTTGTTACACTTGCTGCATCAGAAGAAAGCTTCGCAAGATGCTTAACATCACGGTATCTCTCATCTTTTTTTTACTCCTTGATTTGAGTTTTGTAATTTGAATTATATTTTTTATAAACCGCCAATCCGTCCGAACCGCCAAGGCAAATCCGCCATTATTTGCCAACCGAACCGCCGGTTTTTGATAAGGAAAATGACAAATTCTAGTGACACTTTTATCAATCCGCCACCCGCCATACGGTTTCTATTTTTCTCTCAAACCGCACCGACCCGCACCGCGCACACCCCTAGCTAGGGTCCAAATCATAGTCAGAATAGAGTGATGTTCAAAATTCAAACAATACAAAAATTTTAAATAAAACATTCGATATTTTCAGAATAAACGTTTAGTACAATTTTCAGAATAGTTTCACCAAATATTCAAATAATTTTCATAATAATATTCGATGTTATTTTATACTTGACTCATATTTTATTTTAAGAGAACATGAAGGCTATAAATATATATTTATGATTTTAAATGATTCGATAGGAATAAAAATGAACCAACAGTGATAGAGGGTTACTTACCTCAAACAGCTAAAATAATATTCCAACACCAATTCCAAACACTCAGCTCTACCACTTTAATCACACAAACCTAATAATTAGAACATCAAATAAATTAATATTTTTGTGTCTTTCACACATCCACAAAATCCACTATATGTATGAAAATCTCAAGAAATACCAAATCATTTCTCCAAATTAATAGCCAAACACACCTTATCTAAAATACCCAACTCTATTGTCAAAACTACACCCACACAAGCACTTTTATCATCAACCTACACAAAGCACTATACATGTTGAACCTTACATCCATTATGTGTCCCCACAGGATTTCTTTTCCATCCCTTTTCTCTGCCTATTGATCTATTGCATATAATAAACAATAGTGTAAAAGAAAAGTACCTTAATCAATGAGCATCAAGAATGCTCCCCTCAATTTCCCACCGCCACTTCCAGTCAATCCTCTGCGCAATTGATAACAAAATAATATAAAACCCTTTTCCCTTCTTTCCTTTTTTTTTTTTTTTTAAAGGGTTGAAAACCTAATTCTTAAGATTACTAAATTACCCATACAATTTGTTTTAATTATTAATCTATCCAAAATAATTCTATAAATAACTTGGGTTTTACATGCACGCAGCCAAGGAGATGCGTAGAATGATGGGTGAAACCATGTATTTTGCAATATTTTTATACATAGAAAAGTTAGTTGGTGGATCTTTAACTTTTAGTTGCATGAGTCACCTATGCCTCATCAACATGAATAAAGGCACATATATGAACTCTAAAAGGAACTTTTTAAAAACAGATTGTTGGATTGAAATATTTAGTGGTTTTAATCTGGAATTGAGAAATACACCCTTTTGCAATTACTTTTAATTAATGGGGGTAAATTAAATAATCCAATTAGTTGGGTCAAACATTTGATTCATTTAATGATTTTTGAAAAATTTAGAAATTTTCTAGATATTGATTTGTGATTATGTATCAATTTTAACGAGTAAATAGCAATCCCAATCAAACAATCAAAGACAAATCAACACAACGATTTAACGTGGAAAAATCACGATTGGAACACCTATGTGCCTCTTCCAGCCCCATCTTCACCTCGAAATTGTCTTGCCCAACGTTGAATCCACAACGCCAAATGTCGAATCACGACGATGAGCCACTCCAGAATCCACCAAAGCTTCAGGCCCGAATTCCACGGAATCCACCGAAAAACAACACTCTCTTTGTAAAACCCAAGTTGTGTGTAGGATTATTTTATTGGCTAGATTAGTAATTAAATTAATTTATATGGGTCATTTATTAATATCAAAGAATTAGTTATGAGATGGCATTATATTTCCTAGTACTTAGATGGGTAATTTTGTTACTTTGAGAAATTAGGTTAATAAGCCCACCTGTTGTGGCTTTTAGTCTTGGAAAACAAACAAAACAAAGGCTGAGAATTGCTCCAT
The DNA here is from genome assembly GCA_025200525.1 of Camellia lanceoleosa. Taxonomy (NCBI): domain Eukaryota; kingdom Viridiplantae; phylum Streptophyta; class Magnoliopsida; order Ericales; family Theaceae; genus Camellia; species Camellia lanceoleosa. The sequence goes on from CM045769.1 coordinate 3,380,698, forward strand.
AGCCGGCTAGGGTTTGAGAAGGAAAAAGAAAAAGAAAAGAAAAAGAGAAAAGAGGTTCAAGGGAGGCTGTAATAGGGATTGGAGGCAGCACGTTGGTGATTTTAGGACACCCATTGGTTAAGATAAAATCTGTCTTCACTATTAATTATTAAGTTTATGTTGAGGAATTTAACAATCAATGCATTAAGGGGATTTGGAAGATCTATAGGTGCCTACTTAGGTTTTGAGAATTGGGTGCAATGTGTAAGTGTAACTTTGGGTGGGTAATAGAAACAATGGAGTTTTGTATCATGGGTTAGGGTGTGTTTGGCTATAAAGTTGGGTTGAATGGTTTAATCACTTGGATATCAACGCAATACATTAATCTAATATGGTGGGGCTTTTATGGGTGTATGTAACACGTAAAAATATTAATTTATTTGAGGTTTTGTTTATTAGGTTTGTGTAATTGAAGTGGTGGAGCTGGGTGTTTGGAGTTGGTGTTGGAATATTATTTCTAAGCATTTGGAGTAAGTAACCCTCTATCACTGTTGGTTCATTTTTTATTCCTATCGAATCGTTTAAAATCATAAATATTTATTTATAGCCTTCATGTTCTCTTAAAATAAAATATGGATCAAGTATAAAACAACATCGAATATTATTATGAAAATTATTTGAATATTTGGTGAAACTATTCTGAAAATTGTACTAAACGTTTATTCTGAAAATATCGAATGTTTTATTTAAAAGTTGTGTATTGTTTGAATTTTGAACATTACTCTAGTTTGACTATGATTTGGACCCCAGCCAAAAGGGGTTATTTATTGGCACAGAAACTAGTTTCTTTTGGGGCTTTACCACCGGCCTATGTGTGGTTCTGGGTCTTGTCACGGGCTAAGTGACCGTAGTCACCAAGACTTGGGTTTTGTGAATCGTATAATTGAACCATTGAATATCAAACCATCGATTTGAACTACAAAACTACTTAGAATTACCTCATTGTCTTTTCAATTAAATTGTATTGCTACATTGGTTACTTTCAGCTATGAAACTATCTTACGAAATAATTGTTTATTTATTGAATTGTAGCAAAAATTATATTTATTGGTTATCGACTATTTATTTTTTTTGTATACTTGATCCAGCTAGTAGTGATGGTTGGTTATTTACTGGGTTGTCTAGCTTACCCTTATTTTATTTTTTTCAGATACTGAAGAGTAGAGCTGCGTGGGGTTTTTACTTGTAGGAGTGCCGAGAGTAGGTCTATGATTTAAGTACTTGGATTATTTTTTTTATATTGTTAGTGGACTTGGTGGATAATTTCATACGATAAGAATTATCTATTTTTATGGATTTGAGCATTATGATATTTAAGGATTTAATTTGAGTATTTTACATTGTTGATTACGTATTGAACTCTTAGCCTTGCATGCTCACTTAAATGAGTGTGCGGCGTTGTCACGGAGCTTGGGGCGTGATAATTTTGTGGTATCAGAGCCAGGTTATAATTTTAAAGGCTGGTATAGAATAGTAGTGAGATTGGGTAGATTTAGGATTGGGAACGCTTATAATTTAGTATAATGTTAATTTTAATTACATGTTATAGGGACTTGAGAATAAAATAAGATGAGGTTTTATTATTGATTCATATAGGTTGCAATGGAACATGAGGAGACATTGGCAAATCTCGTGTGATTAGTATAGATAGCAGGAGATTGCTTGTAGACTTGACTGTTTTAGATATGCGGGACTTTGACATAATTCTTGGTATGGATTGGTTGGCAACCAATTATGCTTCTGTTGATTGCCGAGGCAAAAGGGTAGTATTTCAGATTCCTGATCAACCAGAATTTTGTTTTGTGGGTAGTGGAGTTAACACTCCTCCTTTGGTAATCTCAGCTTTGCAAGCTAGATGATTGTTAAGGAATGGTTGCAAGGTTATTTAGCTTCTGTGAGAGATATTCGAGAGACTGAATTGAAGTTAGAGGATATTCTAGTTGTAGAGGAATTTCCCGATGTTTTTCCTGAAAACTTACCGGGGTTGCCACCAGATAGAGAGATTGAGTTTGCCATCTAATTGATACCCGGCACGGGTCCTATCTCCAAGGCTCCGTATCGGATGGCCCTAGCAGAGTTGAAAGAGTTGAAGAAACAATCACAAGAGTTACTAGATAAGGGCTTTATTAGGCCTAGTGTTTCTCCTTGGGGTGCGCCCGTTTTATTTGTGAAAAAGAAGGATGATAGTTTTCGCCTTTGCATTGATTATCGAGAGTTAAACAATGTGACAATTCGAAATAAATATCCTTTGCCTAGGATAAATGACCTATTTGATCAATTGCAAGGAGCACAAGTCTTTTCTAAGATTGAACTTCGTTCTGGATATCATCAATTGAAGGTTAAGGTGGAAGATATACCTAGGACAGCCTTTCGAACTAGGTATGGGCATTATGAATTTTTAGTGATGCCATTTGGGTTGACCAATGTGCCTACAGCTTTTATGGATTTAATGAACAGAGTATTTAAACCCTTCTTAGATCAATTTGTGGTAGTTTTTATTGATGACATTCTTGTGTACTCGAAGAGTAAAGAGCAGCACGAAGAACATCTAAGAATAGTGTTGCAGATATTAAGGAAGAAGAAATTATTTGCTAAATTAAAGAAGTATGAATTTTGGTTGGAGAGTGTATCATTTTTGGGTCATGTGATGTCTAGAGATGGGGTGTCTGTTGACCCCAAGAAAGTGAAGGCGGTGGTAGAGTGGAATAGGCCTATTAGTGTCACTGAAATTCGTAGCTTCTTGGGCTTAACAGGTTATTATAGAAGGTTTGTTAAGGGATTTTCCCGAATTTCTATGCCTTTGACTCGTTTAACACAAAAAGAGGGTTAAATTTGAATGGTCTAATGATTGTGAGAAGAATTTCCAGGATCTAAAGAGTCGATTGGTGTCTGCTCCAATACTTATAGTTTTGTCCGGAGATAAAGGTTTTACCATCTATAGTGATGCATCGAAGATGGGTTTGGGTTGTGTCCTGATACAAAATAATAAGGTAGTGGCATATGCGTCTAGGCAATTGAAGCCATAGAAGCAGAATTATCCTACGCATGATTTGGAGTTGGCTGCAGTGGTGTTTGCATTGAAAATCTGGAGGCACTACCTATATGGGTAAAATATGAGATATTCACTGATCATAAAAGTCTGAAGTATATTTTCACTCAAAAAGAATTGAATATGAGGCAAAGGCGATGGTTGGAGCTATTAAAGGATTATGATTTGACTATCAATTATCATCCAGGAAAAGCCAATGCAGTGGCTAATGCCTTGAGTAGAAAGACCCTGAGTAATTTGGCTACCTTGATCACTTACCAAAAGAATATCTTAGAGGACTTGCAAAGGTTGAATATTGAGATTAGATGGCACAACCATGGAGTGCAGTTGGCAAACCTTAGGGTTCAATCCACATTGATTGATAGAATTAAAGATGCTCAAGGAAGAGATCCTCAGTTGTAAAAACTGAAGGCTGAAATGGAAATAGGGCTACAGATGGAATTTTGTATGCATAAAGATAAAACCTTGAGATTTGGAGAGAGGTTGTATATGCCTAATGATTTAGAGCTCAAGAGAGAAATCCTGAGAGAAGCTCACAGTTCAGGGAATACTGTACATCTAGGGAGCACTAAAATGTATAAAGACTTGACGAGGAACTTTTGGTGGAATAATATGAACAGGGAAATTGCTCAGTATGTTGCTCAATGTTTGGTATGTCAACAGGTGAAAGTTGAACATCAGAGACCTGCAGGTAAGTTACAACCTCTTCCTATTCCCGAGTGGAAGTGGGAACGTATTACCATGGATTTTGTGACACGGTTGCCTAGGACCTAATGTGGTAATGATGCTATTTGGGTTATTGTTGATCGATTGACCAAATCCGCTCACTTTCTAGCTTTTAAGGTAGGGTTCTCCTTAGAGAGGTTTGCAAAATTGTATATCAAGGAGATTGTGAAGTTGTATGGTATTCCGATGACCATAGTGTCTGATAGAGATAACAGATTTGTATCTATGTTTTGGAGGAGTTTGCATATAGCTTTGGGTACTAGTTTGAATTTTAGCACGGCTTTTCATCCTCAAAATAATGGACAGTCAGAGAGAACTATTCGGACTCTTGAAGACATGTTGAGGGCCTGTATTATTGATCTTGGAGGTTCTTGGGATGAGCATTTGGCCTTGGTGGAATTCTCTTATAATAATAATTATCATGCGAGCATTCAGATGGCACCATATGAGGCTTTATATGGACGAAAGCGTAGATCACCTATTTGTTGGGATGATGCGGGCGAAAGAAAGTTGTTAGGGCCTGAGATTGTGTAACAAACAGTGGACAAGATTAATCTTATTAGAGAGCGACTTCGCACTACACAGAGTAGACAGAAAAGTTATGCAGATAACAGGAGACGCGATTTGGTGTTTGGGGTTGGAGACCATGTGTTTCTTAAGGTGTCTCCTATGAAAAGAGTAATGAGGTTTGGTGTTCGTGGTAAATTGAGTCCTAGATTTGTTGGACCATTTGAGGTTTTAGATCGAATTGAAGAGGTAGCTTACAGACTTGCCCTACCACCTTCACTAGTTGGAGTTCATAATGTCTTCCATGTTTCGATGTTGAGGAAATATATACCAAATCCCAATCATGTGATTGATCATGCACCGTTGCAGTTTAAGGAGGATTTGACCTATGAGGAACACCCTGTAAGAATTGTTGATAAGAAGGAGCAGGTTTTAAGGCGTCGAGTCATCCATTACGTAAAGGTTTAATGGAGCAATCACTTAGAGAGAGAAGCTACTTGGGAACTTGAGGATGAAATGAGACAAAAGTATCCACAACTTTTTGAGACTACAGGTATGTCAAATTTCGAGGACGAAATTTATTTTAAGAGGGGAAGAATGTAAAACCCAAGTTGTGTGTAGGATTATTTTATTGGATAGATTAGTAATTAAATTAATTTATATGGGTCATTTATTAATATCAAAGAATTAGTTATGAGATGGCATTATATTTCCTATTACTTAGATGGGTAGTTTTGTAACTTTGAGAAATTAGGTTAATAAGCCCATTTGTTGTGGCTTTTAGTCTTGGAAAACAAACAAGACAAAGGTTGAGAATTGCTCCATAGCCGGCTAGGGTTTGAGAAGGTAAAAGAAAAAGAAAAGAAAAAGAGAAAAGAGGTTCAAGGGAGGCTATAATAGGGATTGGAGGCAGCACGTTGGTGATTTTGGGACACCCATTAGTTAAGGTAAAATCTGTCTTCACTGTTAATTATTAAGTTTATGTTGAGGAATTTAACAATCAATGCATTAAGGGGATTTGGAAGATCTATAGGTGCCTACTTAGGTTTTGAGAATTGGGTGCAATGTGTAAGTGTAACTTTGGGTGGGTAATAGAAACAATGAAGTTTTGTATCATGGGTTAGGGTGTGTTTGGCTATAAAGTTGGGTTGAATGGTTTAATCACTTGGATATTAAAGCAATATATTAATCTAATATGTTGGGGTTTTTATGGGTGTATGTAACACGTAAAAATATTAATTTATTTGAGGTTTTGTTTATTAGGTTTGTGTGATTGAAGTGGTGAAGCTGGGTGTTTGGAGTTGGTGTTGGAATATTATTTCTAAGCGTTTGAAGTAACCCTCTATCACTGTTGGTTCATTTTTTATTCCTATCGAATCGTTTAAAATCATAAATATTTATTTATAGCCTTCATGTTCTCTTAAAATAAAATATGGATCAAGTATAAAACAATATCGAATATTATTATGAAAATTATTTGAATATTTGGTGAAACTATTCTGAAAATTGTACTAAACGTTTATTCTGAAAATATCGAATGTTTTATTTAAAAGTTGTGTATTGTTTGAATTTTGAACATTACTCTAGTTTGACTATGATTTGGACCCTAGCCAAAAGGGGTTATTTATTGGCACAGAAACTAGTTTCTTTTGGGGCTTTACCACCGGCCTATGTGTGGTTCTGGGTCTTGTTACGGGCTAAGTGACCATAGTCACCAAGACTTGGGTTTTGTGAATCGTATAATTGAACCATTGAATATCAAACCATCGATTTGAACTACAAAACTACTTAGAATTACCTCATTGTCTTTTCAATTAAATTGTATTGCTACATTGGTTACTTTCAGCTACGAAACTATCTTACGAAATAATTATTTATTTATTGAATTGTAGCAAAAATTATATTTATTGGTTATCGACTATTTATTTTTTTTGTATACTTGATCCAGCTAGTAGTGATGGTTGGTTATTTACTGGGCTGTCTAGCTTACCCTTATTTTATTTTTTTCAGATACTGAAGAGTAGAGCTGCACGGGGTTTTTACTTGTGGGAGTGCCGAGAGTAGGACTATGATTTAAGTACTTGGATTATTTTTTTTATTTTGTTAGTGGACTTGGTGGATAATTTCATATGATAAGAATTAGCTATTTTTGTGGATTTGAGCATTATGATATTTAAGGATTTAATTTGAGTATTTTACATTGTTGATTATGCGTTGAACTCTGAGCCTTGCATGCTCACTTAAATAAGTGTGCGGCGTCGTCACGGAGCTTGGGACGTGACACTCTTTTGGTATTGAACGAAACAATCCTTTAATATATGCTTTTCAAACCAGATTTCAACTCAAACAAGTATCAAAGAAACTAGCAAAGAAGCTCCAGATATAAATCCTAATATCCAAGAAGAAGATTTGAAAGCCGTAACCCTAAAATCTGATAGAACCACATATTTATAGAAAACTGATTCGCAATCTCCACTCGAGCGCAAAAATGGCCGCTCGAGTGGACTGATGCTCAAGCGCAAGAAAGGCCGCTAGAGCGGAAAAATATAACTCCCAGTACTTTTGCAGGTGAGTGAAACTTCTGAAAAGTCGCAATCTCCGCTCAAGCGCAGGAATGGCTGCTCGAGCGAACAAACAATTCGATCCCCGACATGGTCAGCGAAGTGACAAACATGAAAGAATTATCTTCTAAAACTTCTCTGTAAGGCACAATTCGAGTTGGATTCGCATCTAAAAACTCATAGTCTCACTAAAATAAAAGACGAATAAAATTACAACTGAAAGGAATTTTGTTAAGCGGGATTGCCAAGAATAAAAACCTAACAATTTTATTAAGCAACACAAGGGAAAATAGTACTTTGCTTGTGCTGACTGTGTAGGTGACTATGTGTGGGGAGTGATGTGATCTGGCATTTTAGCTTTTTGACACCATGCCACCTCCTCTTTTAATGCTTATAACAAAGAAAGGGAAACAGACAGCCCATGTATCTCAGTCTCGCAACAAATGTATTAAAAGAAAGAAAGAAAGAGAAATTATATGGTGATCTCATGATGACTAATGAATAAATAATGTCATCTGATAGAAAGCCATGTCATCACTTCAAAAAATGACTACGTCGCTTGACAATGATTTTTTTTTTTTTTTGAAAATTTAGTTATTATTTTTACTTTTTGGGGTTTGGGAAATTGAAACTGAAATCGTAAGTTTTTAGGAATTGACTGGATTTAGGAATGTGGGAGCATTTTAATAATTAACATTGAATTAGAATAGTGTGAATTTAAACTCCTTAACTGACCATGTAGTAATGGCATTTTGGTGATAGTTTCAAGTCTTAAATCATGGAAAGGACTGAGAGAACTAAGACTTCTAGAAAAATGGAAGTCAAGTGTTAAAAAATGAAGAGGATAAGAGAACCTTCTCACAAAGAGACAACATGATTGTCCCAAGTACTCAGAATGCTCTTTTTTTTTCCTTCTAGATTGAGATCATTAATATGAACATTCTTTTTTATTAATTTTGAGGTTGAGGTGTAAGAGAGAAAACTGTAGGTCAAAGATGATTAAATTACCCTTTTTTGACATGTTTATGCGAAGGCCAAGTGACTGAATCTAAAGCCGGCCTTGCATGCTGCTGCATACAAACGTGTTGATGTATGATAAGATTATGCAATTCCATTCTCAATTTTATTGCAAGTGGGAAAGAGATTCTCCACATCATTGCCCCATCAGCACAACATAAGTTTCCTCATGTTATAGTTGAACTACTACTGTTCAACTCTTAAATTTTAGCCCAATTAAGTCGAACCAATTAACATTTTGAAAAAATAAAAGGTAAGAGAAGAAGAAGAGAACAAGGCATTAGCCTATGTAAAAAATATTTAATCTGTCAAATGCTATATTTGATGTATAGATACTGGAGGGGTATATATATCTGTTATCAACAGTAGTAGCATGCAAGGCTGAACTTTTTTTTTGTTGCTCAGGAGATCAAGGCACTGTGTGTGTGTGAGCAATGCCTTCTAGCCTTTGCTTTGCTCTATTACTAAGAGAGAGGAATGGCATCATAAAGCTAAATACCAGCTCAAAAGCTTAATTCACAATGCTTACACACAGTCAGCAAGACCTAAGCAGCCAATGTGTCATTGCTTTGTAGGATTGAATGATTAAAATGCTGACCCAACTAATTCCATTATTTTACTTTCATTCACCAATTGCACAAAGAGTTTGATTTCCCAAACTCTTTCCATGAAAAAAAAAGTTGAAATAAATTTAAAAACAAAAAAGTTTAAAAGCTACTTTAGAAATGAAAACAATATTGAATGCTCACTTTGGGTAGTTTTAATGGAATTTCTGAGAAACCATCGAACCGACGTATCTGTACAAACCAACTCAAATTTTAAATGTTTTTAATACTTCTAATACAGTGATTTCATTATTTATGTTCTCTAAATATCTTGATCATTTTTCTGTTTATATCAAAAAAATAAAAAATAACCAACTCATGTGGATGAGGCAAAGATGACTAAGACTTGGACCTTCCGCATATCTCTTTTCTAAAAGAAACCAGACACATCATTACCTTCTTAATACCAATTTTTCTTTATAGAATGCCTTCAACTAAGATTTGTGTGCTTTTTTATTCATGTGGATGAGGCAGAGATGACTCATCATGCAACTAAAATTTAAGATCCACCAACTTACTTGCCTTTTCTACGCCTATATATATGCATTTGCTGAATCCATTGCTAGAACCATCACACTAAGCATATCTTCAGCCAATACATCTGACAATCACAGAACATTCCTCGCCAAAACCAAGGAATACAAAACAGAACCAAATTGGAGCAATTCGTCAAATATGGAGCAGATTCTGGCACATGTTATTGGAATTCCAGTAAGCTCATCATCAATGGCATATCCAAACAAACTTTTACAGGAACCTGCTAGCCAATACCATATTCTCTATTCTTCAAATGGACCTCTAAAATTAAAACATAGTAAGTATATTTCATCCTTTTTTCTTTTTCTTTTTTTTTCTTTTTTTTGTACCTTATTAGTTTTAAGTGATTAAAATTGAGACACTATTTAGCAATTGATTTGTGACTAATGTGCAGATAAAGAAGATAGGGTGAATAAACTTGGAGGAAAAGCAGACAACCTTGCAAATGGCATACGTGAGCTTGGTAACTAACTGTTTCCTTGCTTCAAACGAGTCTGAGAATAACTCAATTCAAGAATATGAATATTCTTTTGTAGAAAATTATTTACTGTTTATTGATATGTACCATATTAAAATCTATATTTTTTTTTTGCTGCCAAAAAGATGGCAGAAAAATCAACTCGAAAGTTTTGAAATAAATATATATAGTAACATCGAAATAAAATTGCTTTCTTTTCCATAGCCAACATAATATGCTTTTATGTGAATGTGAGTCTTATTGCATTTTGTGAAAATTTCAGTGAGATTGGGGCCCAAGATCTCCAAAATTGTGAAGGGGAAACTAAGCTTGGGGGCTAAAATTATTCGAGTAGGTGGTTTGGAGAAGATTTTCAAGCACAATTTCAGTGTTACAGAAGGAGAGAAGCTGCTAAAGGCTTCCCAATGCTATTTGTCAACAACAGCTGGTCCAATAGCAGGCCTCCTCTTCATCTCCACCGACAAGGTTGCCTTCTGCAGTGATAAATCCATCAAATTGTCTTCTCAAACTGGTGATTTTGTAAGAATTCGTTACAAGGTTTTGATCCCGGTAGAAAAGATATTGAGAGCCGGTGAAAGCCAAAATGTGAAGAGACCATCACAGAAGTACATCGAAATAGTTACTGTGGATAATTTTGATTTTTGGTTTATGGGATTCCTGAATTATGAAAAAACTTTGAAATATCTTGAGCAGGCAATCTCCCAAGCTTGGTGACACACAACTTGGCTTATAAGTGATCCAAACAGAGATTTTTTTTTTGTCTTGCTCTATTATATCTAGATGTGTTTATATTAAGGGAACAAAACTATACTGTATTTTGTAGTCACTGTTATGTATAATTAAAATTTAGTAGTTTTCTTTGATCATACTTTGACCACTGCGATGTGGCACTAGTAGGACTTATGGACTAGGATTGCTCACAGAAGCCTGACCAACCTAGGCCTCCATGTTGATCCGGTCTAATTTTTGCTCCCAGACTTGTAATACTTTACTCCGACATATGAACAACAGATTGATCATCTTGAACCAACTTAGTGTGCTCTCTTGCTCGTAGTCAGGTTTGTTCGAGTCTTCGGAATATCAAAATATTTTGATGCCCGTGAGACTCAACCAAGCATAAGAAATTGAAACTCAACTTTGAAATGAAATATTAAAAAAAAAACACAAATGATGCACTGCAGACAATTTTGACTGATGATTTATGGGATTTGCAAGTCATCAACAAAAAAAATTCCTTAACTCATCAGCAAGGAATTCTATGGAGGTCACAGAGTTACAAACTCAACCAAACATCAAAACTGAATTACCAGCTCTTAACCCACAACTCTTCTTCTTTGTCATTCTCAAAAATCATTCTAACATTATTCAGCTGTGTTTACAGAATATTGATATGTATCTATAGAGTTTTAACAGATTAAATATGTTTTTCTACTTGGGCTAAAGCCATGTCTTCTTTTTCTTGTCTGACTATCTGTCTTTTTAAATTTTTTATTTTATTTTAAATTTCTATGCTAATTGGTGCAATCTAACTGGGCTAAAGTTCAAGAGTTGAACACTAGTAGTTCAATGTGGAAAATTATTTTGTGCTGATGGGGCAATGATGTGGCAATTCTCTTGCCCACTGACAATAAAATTGAGTATGGAATTGAATAATCTTATTATACATCTACACGTACCTAGTAGCATACAAGCCCGACTTTAGATTCACTGGATCAAAAAAGAGTACTTTAATGCTGTGTTTGGTTGAGGAATTTGAGGAGGGATTTGGAAAGGGAAATGAAAAAGGTAGGTGAAATGTGAATAAAACATGCCTAAATTTTACCTAGTTTCACACACCTTTTCCCTTTCCCTTTCCAAATCCCTCCCCAAATCCCCCAACCAAACACAGCATAAGCATTTTTAATCCCCAACAGGTCTGGTAGGTAATATTATGCACACTCAATATGTTATATGTTCCCATGGTATTTTACATAGTACATATTTTTCTAGCTATCTTCAGCTAAAAACTGTTTTCTGTTCATTTCACTTATCTGTTATGTTAATTGGATCAAGGGAACTGGGAAACAAGTTTCAAATCAAATCAACAACACTCATTAGCCTTCAAAATTCAAGAGCTGGAACGGGTATTGAACATGTGAGAAAATTGTGCTGATGGGGCTATGATGTGTAGATTCTCTTTCCCACCACCAATAAAATCAAGCATGAATATATATATATATATGCATGTGTGTGTGTTATCAGGACGTAGTAGCGTGCAAGGCCGGCTTGGAGAAGTGTTGAAGCATTTTTCTTTAATCTGCACTGCACTGGCCTACAAATACAATCCTTTCACTTACACCTCAGGCTCAGGAAAAGATGAAAAGCATTTGGGTGATTCTGACTTTGTGACCAGCCTCTTTTCCTTCCAAATTAAGTAACACTGGATCTGTTATGTACAGCTGCAGCAGAGCTGGTGTTCTTGTTCTTCTGTTTACCTATTTTTGCTAGGAAAACAAAGAAAAACAGAGTTGCTGGAAGACAGTAAGGAACAGAGAAATCAAAAATTGGTTTGCTTCGAGGGAAACCCAATCCTCCAATATCACACGAGTGGAATAAAATTCTGGTGGTTCATTTCAAACTGTGATCAGTACAATAAATAGGAATAAAGTGAACCACTCTGCTAAAGTTTAGCAGCCAATATCACACTAAAATAGGAACAAACCCACTATCTCACTAAACTAGGAACAACCCAACAAAATAGGAACAACCTAACACAAATCTGATAAACATGAATATGAAATTTAGATTCTCCTAATGTCAAGTAAAGACTTATTCAACTGATTTATTGCAACTAAAGTCCTGCTCCAATGGAAACATAACAGGATCGATGTCAACAGTACTGGAATTGTACCCAACTTGAATTCTGTGGTTTCAATTTCAATTTCAAGTATCAATTATTATTATTATTATTATTATTATTATTATTATTATTATTTTATAGAATGATGAATTTGATGAATAGATTCTTGCAGGACAGTGGTGTGGATTGCACCCATCATGGCCAATAAGATCAAGGCACTCATTTAAAAATTAAAAAAATAAAATAAAATTTCAGTTAATTTTTTTGTTGGGCCAATAGATAATATCAGATCAGTAAAATACATGGTCATCATTCCCATCTAAGTTGACAGAATGTAAGAGCTACACCCTTACATGGAGTGTTATTTTTAAGATAAAAATATCTTATACATCTTCAAATTTACAAATATTCCACTCTCCTTCCCCTCTTTACAATTTTCCCCAGTACTCCCCTACCACCACCCCCACCCCTTCCCTTCCCACTACTATTTCCGTTGTCCACCCCAACAATACAATACCATGGGAAATGGATGCACATATTTGGTGTTGTCATAGTTGCATTGGCTTAATATATCTTAACATTTATATTTATTTCCAATGCAGTGATAAAACGTGAGATAATGAATAAATGTGGTCATCACCTTATTCCCTAACATCCTCAACAATTGGATGTTAGTTTGTTTTGGTAAAAATATTATCTTGTGTTTAGTTAAAACCTTGGTAAAAATATTATCTTGTATTTAGTTAAAACCTTGAAACTAAATTGACGATGGTGTTGGCAGGTGATAGTTGTGGTGGTGATACTGGTAAAACTTTAAATTTGAAAAACAATTTCCCACCTTCCAAAATTAGAAAACATCTTCCTAACAAATTGAACAAAATATATATATATATATTGATTTTGATTTTCTATTATACCAAATGCCAAAAAATGTGACAACCATTTTTCAAAATATATTTTTTTGCCCAAACAAAACAGAGCAATTAGATCAGTATTGCTACGAGTCCAAAACCATTGTTTCGAACAACAACTGCATGTTTTAATCAGACAGATCCAGCAGCATAACCAGGATCACAAAATAGCTCAATCTTTGGGAAATTATTTGGGAGTTCCTTTATGGTCTAAACAAATGCTCAAGTAAACAAGATTTTCAATAATTATATATTTATTGATAAAATGAACAAAAAACTATCTGGTTGAAAAGCATATATGCTTTCTATGACTGGGACGATATTAACAAATGGTTCAATCACTTAACCAACCACAGGCATCATCTTTTTTATTGACCAGGGTGAACAAAACTTCGAAAATACGCCATTTCATCTCGACAGCCACGAATAACAGAGTTTTGAAGTAAAAAGTTCATTAAGAAAACAAAACAATTCAGACAAACAAATCACAAAGGAGACGTTATAAACATTTGATATCACTCCACACATTGAGTACCGAGGATATCAAAATTTTGCCATTGTCTTCTCCCCCTAATTAACTGAGAAACCATGCACAGTCATTCCTCCGTCAACGGAAATAATCTGCCCGGTGATGTAAGATGAAGCAGGCATACAAAGAAATGCCACCAAGGATGATACTTCCTTGGGCTCTCCAGGGCGTCTTAGAGGAGTTTGAGATATTATTTTATCCAGGAACTCTTTGTTTTCCAGCAACTGCAAAGGAATAGAAATTTCAGAATCAGGAGAAGTGTTTTGTCATACGAATAAAGGAACACTTTTGGGTATAATTTAACCAACACAATTGCTTTCAGCCAAGTCACCTAAGTTCAGAAGTAGCCTATGATCAGTGGTGCAAAAGATAAGAAAAAAAGTAGGTACAAAATCGGTAACTATTAGCTCCTTTCCCTTTCTCTACAAATCCCTACATTAGAGATTCAACATGTGGATTTAAAGAGAACAATTTCTCCATTTTTCCTTTTTTACTCCATTTCTCTTCTATCAAGCTATCCAAACAGGTCATTTGAGAGTAGGGAGTTCTTTTTCTTTTCTTCTTTCCAAATCACCCCCAATCCAAATGGGATGTTAGAGATTGATGCAAGAGATATTCTTTGTAAACATAGTAGAAATAACATTTGGAAAATGTTAAAAATATATTAAATCTTCACAAATAAAGAATTCAGACCATAGAAATAATTAACTACCATCCCAGGAGAAGATTAGGTTTGCTTAGAGTCATCATCATTATTATAATGCTTCAAGTAACCATAACCTTAGGTTTTGTACAAATTGCAATTACGTCAATGTTTGGCATATTTGAACTAAGGAAATAAATTCAACATGTGAAAAATTGTGATGCACTGATGGGGCAATGATGTCAAGATTCTCTTTCCCAACTGACTATAAAATTGAGCATGGAATTGGATAATCATCAACATGTACCTACGAACGTAGTAGCATACAAGTCTGGCTTTAGATTCAGTCGCTGATTCACTTGGTCATGTATAAATCATTGCAAAATACACAGTTTCACCCATCATTCTACACGTAACCTTTGGCTGCATACACCTGACAGTGGAAGAGAACAATCCAAGGAAGAAATAGACAGCTTTAAATTCAAGTGATTCATCAAGCTTGTATATATGAAGAAGCTCCTAATGGAGCATGTTATTGGAATTTCAGTGAGCTCTGTAAATTTTCAGTTCAGAAGCCCCCAAAAAGCCTTTTATGCAATCCCGATAGCCAATACCATATTCCCCCTCCTCCAAATGGATCTCTCAAATTCAAAAAGAGTAAGTCTCTCGCCATTTCTCTCAGGATTAGAGGTCTATGTTACTTGCTACTTTTAGATGATTGAAATTAAGAGCAGTCTTTGATAATTTATTTTTATGGATGTGGATAAAGTAGGTACAGTGATGGATAAGATGAACAAGCTTGGAGAAAAAGCAGACCATCTTGTCAATGCATTCAAGATCACGGTGACTACTTCTCAATTCAATTGAGTCTGATAATAATAAATTAATCAAGTCTAAAAACGTCTAAAAATTGGACTTCTATCTTGATTTAATTTGTTTTTTTTACAAAATTGCAGTGAGATTAGAGTCCAATATCTCGGAAACAGTGAAGGGGAAGTTGAGATTGGGCGTGAAAATTCTTAAAGTTGGGGGGATGGAGAGGATCTTCAAGCAGAATTTTAACATTACAGAAGGAGAAAAGTTGCGAAAGGCTTGCCAATGCTATTTGTCAACAACATTGGGTCCTATGCAGGCCTCCTTTTTATCTCAACCTACAAAGTTGCCTTTTGCAGTGAGAGATCCATCAAATTGTCTTCACCGAATGGGCAGGCAATTAGAATCCATTACAAAGTGAGTCAATATAAATCAATGTCTGAATTCATATCCATTCTTGCTAACATATTAAACAAATATATGAGCTAACTAATGTGTATTACATGCAGGTCTTGATCCCACTTGTAAATATGAAGGGAGCCAATGAAAGCCGAAACACAAAGAGATCATCACGTGAAGTACATAGAAATAAATACAATGGACAATTTTGATTCTTGGTTCATGGGATTCATGAATTATCACGGAACTTTCAAATGTCTTCAACGGGCACTCTCTCAGGCTCAATACAATACTTACAAATTGATCAGAAGTGACTAAACAGACCAACCCGCTGGCTTCGTTAGATGTGTATGCATTATGATACCAAAGCTGTATAATAACAATTTTGTACAAATTTGTAACTTAAGGCTTTTGCTTCAATGGAAAACAATTTCTCAGTAAATGGGTCGTTGACGCTGTTCGATATATATCATTTTATGACTTGATGGTAATTTGCCTAGTTTCCTGCAAATTTGCTTCCCAAGATTGGGCAACGAAACCAGTACATTGCATGGTGCAATTTAAAATTTGAGAGAACACAAAATGCATAATAATCAACAACGGGCCAATTGTCTTCCTCTCCAAGCAATTCTGATTCACATGTACTTTTTGGTAGTGACAAGGTTTGCCTTTGCCATCCCATTTGGTCACAGAACCTTTTGAGTTCTTGTCAACAAAAGATTGCTAAAACCATCCTTCTATTCATGCAAAACTTTCTAAAATCTTCCCCATGAACTTGAAACATTTATTATTCTTATACCCAACAACATGAGTGATAAAATTATGCACATTCATTATGTACCCATAGAATTCAACATATTACATAGTTTTTCTATCTATCTTCACGTAAAATCATGTTTTCTTTCATTTTCGTATCGTTTAATTTATGTTAACTAAATCAAGTGAACTGGGAAACAAATTTCAAACAAAATCAACAACACTTGCTAACCATGAAATCTTAAGAGCTGAAAAGTTGTTAAACATGTGAAAAATTGTGTTGATGGGGCTATGATGTTGTTTGCACCATAAATTATTTTTTGTCGATTGTGACCAAATCCAGTCTTATTGATTGTGGCTTGTCGATTATGGCCAAATCTAATCTCATTGATTATGGCCTGTCAATTATGGTCTTTCAATTGAGACCATGAACTATCTTTAAAGTGTAACTATGACCATATTTATTATTATTATTTGTTTTTTGCAGGATATGTGGCAACATCTTGTTTACTTAAAAGTTACTTGGAGGTTAATTGAAGTTGTACAAGATGAGGAGTTTAAAAGACACATGGCAATAATCTATTTCTTTGCAATTAGTTACCTACTTGTAAGGCACCACATTGACGTCATGGAAGAAGAAACTATCGAAGAAGTTGTTTTTGAAGAATAGTTGTAAGGTGTTACATATTAGTGTGTAAGGGTAGTTATGTCATTTGCTCCTTTAGTCTTTTATTATAAGTATGTGTAACCCTAATATGTTTGAGAGTGAAAAGATAAACACAGCAGTAGTTCTCTCTCTTTTCTTCTTCTCATTCTTTTCTTTCTTTTATGCAAATCTAACATGGTATCAGAGCTTCGTCTTCCTCCTTGAAGATTCTTCTCTTGTTCATTGTTTCATTCGTTCTTCCCTATACGCAAAAAAAAATAAATAAAATAAAATAAATAAATAAATAATTATGCAAATCTAACATGGTATCAGAGCTTCATTTTCCTCCTTGAAGATTCTTCTCTTGTTCATTGTTTCATTCGTTCTTCCCTATACGAAAAAAAAAAAAAAAAAATCCTTCATGGTCGAAATTTGATGGGTTTTCACCCTAAATTTTTTTTTTTTTTGATGCATGTTTGAGTGTTTTTCCAATTTTTGTTGATTCCTAGTCAACGAACTATTATTTGTGGTAAGGGGGAGCCTAATAGTTCTCTTGATATGGAGCCTGACATTGGTGGTCGTTTGGATAGGGTTGATCTTAATTCTTAAGACTTATTCTCAACATCCGAAAGAGCAAGCTTCCCTTGTGTCACCAGACCCATCATCATCGCTCATGCCAATTCCAGGTAATGCACCTCAGTCTATTTCTTTACCAGTAGTTGATAGTCCTGTTGTCAATAATTCAAGTCTTCCTACTACTCTTAGAAAGGGGGTTAGGGCTTGTACTCAACACCCCATTTCTAAATTTGTGTCATATGATTCATTTAGCAGACCCCATTTGATGGGACTTAAGACTTGGTTTAATTGATTGATTGATCATCATATGATTCATTGTCTTTTACATATCGTGCTTTTGTTTCGTCTTTGTCTTCTGCATGTATTCCCCAGGGTTGGAAGAAAGTTATCAATGATCCTAAGTGGAAAGTAGCTATAGTAGAAGAGATGCAAGCTCTAAGCAAGAATAACACTTGGGAGTTGGTTCCTCTTCCTAGTGGAAAAAAAGCTTGTAGGGTGTAAGTGGGTGTTCACCATCAAGCAAAAAGCAAATGGAACAATTGAACGGTACAAAGCACGATTAGTGGCCAAGGGGTTTACTTAGACATATGGAATTGATTACGAAGAAACCTTTGCTCCTATAGCAAAGATGAATTCCATTCAAGCTATTCTCTCATGTGCAACTAATTTGGGATGGCTTTTATAGCATTTAGATGTGAAGAATACATTTCTCCATGGTGATTTAGAGGAGGAGGTATATATGGATGTATGACTAGGATTCTCATCTCAGTCTATAGGTGGGAAAGTTTATAGGTTGAAAAAGGTGTTATATAGTTTGAAACAATCTCCTCGAGCATGGTTTGACAGATTCCTGAAGGCTATGTTGAGATTCGGATATAAGCAAAGCAATGTAGATCACACAATGTTTGTCAAATGCCATGCAAATAAGGTAACTGTGCTTATAGTATATATGGATAACATAGTTGTGGCAGGTAATGATGAAGAAGAAGAGACGCATCTTAAGATGCTGTTGGCCAAGGAATTTGAAATCAAAGACCTTAGTCAGTTGAGCTACTTTTTTGGGATTGAAGTTGCCAGATCTGACAAAGGCATCTTTATTTCTCAGCAGATATATATCCTAGATCTTCTTAAGGAAACTAGCATGTTAGTGTCACGACCCAAATCCACCCCTATAGGTTTAGTATCGTAACCGGCCAGTAATCCTTGGATTACCAAAGGCCTCTGATCTAAATATCATAAAATGTAAGGGACTGCGGAAGCAAATATACAAAATACAATGTCCATTGAGCTGTGTAGACATACATGAGACAGAAAATTTAAAACATACATATATATGTATAAACAATGTCAAGCTTCCATATGACATGCATCACCATACCGATAGTATTCTAGGGACTTAGCCCAGCGTATAGATAAACAAAATAACAAAATAACAAAACTTCCTGTCATGGTTCACAAAACTTGACTTTGGCAAAATGGGAACCTCCTTGGGGAGGCACTATGGTTAGCTAACAAAAACAGACTTCCAGACATTCGTCATTAAGTCTGGTCACGCGCCTGGTCACCTACATACATAAATAATAGAATAAGTGAGAGCCCAGTGAATAATAACAAACAGAGTAAAGGGTTGAATGAATGACGTTCCATAGCAATTCAAAAAATAGAAACCGATTCACATTCATATTCTTGTTCGAATCATATACAAAAATTAGAGTTCATGCTTGATCATATGTGGTAGATCCAATAGCGCAAATAGATCAAATACAGAACATTAAGGGTCATACTTGTCAATTCCATAAAGAAACCTCCGGTGCTGGGAACTTGTAACATACTTGAGCCACAATATTGTTACCCCCGGGCAAGGGCCTTGTGCTCATAGTCCATGGTATTGTTACCCCCGGGCTAGGACCTTGTGCTAAGGATGCCACAAATACTTTTTAATATATGGACAATCATTCATTGATTCTGATCATAACATGTCAGAAAACAGAGCATTTCTTGTCATATCATATCATATAAGAAATTACTTAAACGTAAACATAGCTTTACAAAGTTATTACTTACAGATGGATCTGAAGGCAAACAGACAGAGTAGACAAATCAAAGAGCTTACGGCGCGTGACCTACACAAATAGAATAGATACATACTTGAAACATACACTTAAATAAAACTTAACTCATTTCATTTGGTTCTTAGTGTGTTTCTAAGTCTTATCCTCCTTCTTATGTCTTAATCATGGCTTAGGAATGCCTAGGATGTAATGAGGATGCCAAAACATACAGTTCAACACTCAGGCAAATATGCTGAAAACAGGGGCCTCGCTCGAGCGCAACTTCTTTCGCTCAAGTAGAGGCTCAAAAATGTGAGTGGTCGCTCGAGCGCAACTTCCTTCGCTTGAGCAAAGGCTCAAAAATGTGAGTGGTCGCTTGAGCGGCACTTCATTCGCTCGAGCAGTCTATAAACTCTACAAAAGTACAAGTTGTGTGAATTCTCTGCTCGACGGCCGCCTGAGCATGAGACTGAGGCCTTTGCTTGAGCACAACTCTTGTCGCTCGAGCGGTCTACAAAACATGTGAACTTCTGGGAGCATACATTTTACACTCGAGCCAAATTTTGGTCGTTCGAGCAGAGGTGCAAAACACAGAGTGGTCGCTCGAGCTCAAGTTCTGTTGCTCGAGCGTAGAAGCAGAAGTTTGGAATTTCCAGATTTGCTTCCAAGCGCCAAAACTCAACTCAATGCTGCAAATCATGTTTTCTTGGGCCAAAAACTCAAGGGAACTTGTTTAATCTTGGAAAACATCATGAATTCAAAACCATTTCGCAAAATCAAGGCCCAAGAGTAAGTCAATTGTGCAAACTCAAGCTTGAAAGGTTAAAAACATAACATGCATGCAATTCTTGACTTCAAAGCTTTCCAAAACATGATGAAACAAGGTAAACTGGTATGAAACTCAAGAAATTTCCAAAACCAAGCTATGATCAATGCATGCATGTGAGAATTCTTTGTAATTACTGTCAAGCCCCAAACTTGCCCTTAAAAGTTTGGGCATGACCTAAGCAGAAAAGGACACTTAACTTGATTTCATAGAGGGGCCTAACCGGAAGCTGTAAGAATAAAGGATATAAACCAGAAAATATGTCATCCATTGAGCTACTAAGTTATGCCAGGATCATAAACATCTCATAGGACAAGTACATCAAAGGCAAAAATACATTAGAGAGTTAGTTATTTACATGCACATACAAATCCAATCCCCGAGGTGGGGTATATAACAAAAATATTAAGTACATAATATCTGAAGCCAATAGCAAAAGTGTAAGCCCTCATCTAACAAACTCCACAAAAGTAGGGTTTCGACCCCAAGCTTGGCTGTGCCTAAATTTGACGAAGTATGACGATCTTTGAGTTAAGATCGACCCCCTGGTTGGTTACCTACAGAAACAGACATAATATGGAGTGAGTCAAGCTCAGTGAATAATAGTGCTTGCATGCATGTAGAACATAATTAATACCGTAATCATGTAATCAGTCCGTTTCTGTATAGCTTTGTTGGACAACTCAGTCGATTCACAATTTCATAATTTGGCCCTTGGCCTAAAGAGTTCACATATTCACACAGAATCATCGGTTTCATAAATTGACAAGTTATCACATGGGCTTTGGTCCTTCTTGTTTCACAAGTTCACAATTCATAAATTCATATATCACACATCGGCCCTTGGCCTCATAATATCATCGTTCACAAATGGCCCTTGGCCACATCGTTCCATAGTTCACAAATGACCCTTGGTCACATAGTTTCACAAAAAGGCTTGTGGCGACATTGATTCACAAATGGCTCTAGGCCACATTGGTTCACAAATGGCTCTAGGCCACATTGGTTCACAAATTCACAATTTCCCTGATACAGTCCAAAAGTCACAAGATTTCACATATGACGTGCATAACTTCACAACCTTTTTGATGTTTCCACAATTTCATAATGGTTCACTTATCCACAATTTCATAATGGTTCACTTACATCCACAATTTCATAATGGTTCACTTACATCCACAATTTCATAATGGTTCACTTATAGCGTATATATATTTCGTACCATCACAAGTTTGATAACGAAGTTCGTAACGTCAAGACATAACATCAATACATAATCACAACGTCAATAATAATAAATTGAGTAAAGGTACATTGAGGTACTATCACTCACTGCGTTGTGTTGGCGTGCTAGTTCCTTCTGAAGTGTGCCCTGCACACGGCATAACTGTACATTAGTGTTTTTCCTGCATAAATCATTGAGGAATCATTCCCTGTGTCACTACACTTCATGTGAATTTACAACCATCTTAAAATCTTCAGAAAAATATTCTAAAAATACCAGAGGGACAAGCATGCAAAACTGAACAACATTTATTTTTGTCTGAAAATAAGCCTCCCCGCTTAAGCGCCACTTTGGCCGCTCGAGCGGACTGCACAAATTACAAAACTGCTGGAAGGTCGTGTTCCTTCGGCCGGGACTTCCTACGCTCGAGCGGACCAGGCAAATTTCTAGAGTTCTGAACTTCCCATTTCGTAACCTAACTCCATTTTCATGCCATTTTCATGCAATCCAAGATGAAATTAATGCAAAATATTGCCCCAACTTCTCTATAATATGGATTATCATTTGAATATCACAAAATAAACATGATTCGAAGCTTCATCAAGTCATACCCTTATCAAATTTCATCTTTTGATCGAAGTTTCTTACATCCACAAAATATAATACAATTCATAGATATAATCTCATGGGATTGGCATGACAACCAAAGCAAATTTCATACAACACTTAAATTAGTGTCAAAACAACTAATTAATGAGAAGCCCCTTTGTAATCAACCACAAATCATACATCATCCTCAATTCCAAAAGAAACTAACAACCCTTCCTCACCAATGGAAAGAAGATTTTCATACATAATCAAGAGAGAGCTCATATAAGGTGAATTTAACATACCTTGAGTTCATAATCTACACCCCTCACAAGGTTTCTCAACCCTCTTCTTGAAGACTTTCCTTGCAAGCCCCTTTCTCCCTAACTCTCTCTCTCTCACGAGATTTCTTGAAATGGGTCTAAGTTTATAGTCAAACAAGATAACATTTATATAATAGGTGAATAAGGACAAAATCCAATCGTTTAATTATTCCGAAATTGAAATTGTGTAAACATGCTTAATATTATCTAAAAATTATGCTGATTACAGATATATAATCAATTTCAGATAATTACACCTTTAAGGCTTCCAATTCCTGTGTCAAAGCTTTTAATTGTAACAGATACGTTTCTTGAGAGACAGATAGACTTCCTTAAACATGGATTTCACTTACATCACTTTAATTTTCTACGGAATTTCACAGTAAACATTTAAACGCTCAATCAAAAACTAAAAAAATATATCAAAAAACATGTACGAGGGTCGGGTTATTATAATTACACTTCAAACACCATGAATTATGCATGCAATGCATGGATTGTTCTCAATTCTTGTTCTTAAGCTCAACTCTTCTTCCTAATCTCTAACTTCTCTTGAATTCAAGCATGAATGAGTCAAACACAAAGCTTAGAGATTGAAATTCTTACCTAAAGTTCCCAATTCCTTGAATCCTAGTGAGTTTTTGCTCAATTCCTCCAATTCCCTTTAATTCTCTAGCAAATTCCTTCCAATCTCAAGTTTTGAATTCGATTAATACTTCCAATTGAATAAGTATGGATAAAGGATGTGTTGGAATGTGTCCCACATCACCTGGAGTTGCCCCATGTGTGCTAGTTACAAGGTTTCAGTTTCTTTCTCCTTAACACCTAGGTTTTAAGGAGAAGTGTGGGCTGAGTTTTTCAATTGATTGGTGAGCAACATTTTATATTTAGTGTTTAAGGAAGATTAGGCTTGGTTTTGAGTTTTGAGTGAGTTGAAATTTTGTGAGCTTAAGAAAGCTACTGCTCATGATATTAGAAGGCTTTTTGATAATTTAGTTCTCTTTCAAATTATAGATTGTAACGACTTACTGGTTTCCTTTTCTGATCTTGGGAAGCAAAATTGCAGGAAACTAGGCATTTTTTTCCATATGCAAATGATTCTAGGTTGTAGAAAATCACCATCAAGTCGTGATGATATATAGCAAACAGTATCGACAACCCATTTAATGAGAAAATTGTTTTCCATTGAAGTAAAAGCCTAACAAAAAATTTTACAATATTTATACAACTTTTTTCTCCTAATTTGTTACAACATTCAAATTGTTCTTCTGATCAATTTGTAATTATTGAGCTTGAGAGAGCGCTTGTTGAAGATATTTGAAAGTTCCACGATAATTCAGGAATCCCATGAACCAAAAATCAAAATTGTCCACAGTAACTATTTCTATGTACTTCCGTGATGGTCTCTTCGTGTTTTGGCTTTCATTGGCTCTTTTTATCTTTATTAGTGGGATCGAGACCTGCATGTAATACACATTACTTAGCCATTATATATTTATTTCAGATGTTAGCAAGAATGGATATGAATTCAGACATGGACAAAAACATATATATTAACTCACTTTGAAATGGATTCTAACTGCCTGCCCATTCGGAGAAGACAATTTGATGGATCTCTCACTGCAGAAGGCAACCTTGTAGGTGGAGATGAAGAGGAGGCCTGCTAGTGGACCAGCTGTTGTTGATAAATAGCATTGGGAAGCTATATGTTGGCTTTTTGGCTTTTCGAAGGGTATTTTTGTAAATGCGAGCGTGCCAGCAAGGATCAATCAGTCCTTACAGAAATTATAATTGCCAACCAATTATCAGACGATTGTGTTTTAGTTCTTTCAGCCTCAATGAAGAGGACTTTTACTGGTGGCTTGACTTAGGAGAAATTAAGAGAAATAACAGTTAATATGAAGAACAATCGAAGTATTTCATTAAAATGAACACTTACAATAGTCCAAACTCAGCCTCGAAGAGGTTTACAGCAACAGTCTACTTGAATCTACTCTTATGAATCGAAGTGCAGTGCGGGTATTTAAAGTGCAGGTATTTAAAGAACAGGTATTTAAAGTGCAGGAATTTAAAGTACAGGAAATGTAAAACTGGAAAGGAAAATATGAAGTAAAGACTGGTTTGTATGATCTGAGTCTGGGGGTCTTTTCTGAGGGCTTCTCTGCTATTTATACTTGTCAAAGATGACCTTCGAACTGCACTTCAAACCGTCGAACTACTCCTCCATGATCGCTGATCATGCTGTCTTAGAAGTAGTCCCACTACGCCATCTCTTGCAGTTGAGCTTCCCTCCTGTATTTGAATTTAAATATGAGTAACCGTTGAAGCCACATCACTTTGTATCTCTTTACTGATCTAGTGCTACTCAGATCACGTGAGAACCAATGTTCATTGCCACGTGTTCGATCAGGATCGAGGACTTGAATTATCTTCCCATAATACCCTTATTCTACCACATGTCAAACTGTGATTTGGCTTTTACAAAATATGTAGCCAACAGAAGCCTTTGACAACTTCTCTCCTTCTCTAATGCTGAAATTGTGCTTGAAAATCTTCTCCACACCGCCTACTCTAATAATTTTAGCTCCCAAGCTCAGTTTCCCCTTCACAGTTTCAGATATTTTGGGCCCCAAACTCACTGCAATTTTGAAAAATAATTTGAGACTGATAAAGACATATCATGATCATCAATTTTGTTTCAATGTTGAGAAGGCAGAGGAAATGCAAGCAAAATTCTGGATTTTCAACAAAAACCGAACAAATTCTTAATATTTCTTTGATTTCAAAACTTCTCAGTTTGTTTTTCTGCCTTCTTTTTGGCAGCAAGACAAATTGAGCTGTTAATATGATATAGATGCCAATAAACACTGAATAATTTTCTAGAAAAATAAACAACTATGTTCTTGAATTTAGTTTATTCTCAGACTCAATTGAAGGAAGGAAACAGTTAGTTACCGTGCTCTCGTGTGCCATTTGCAAGGTTGTCTGCTTTTCCTCCAAGTTTGTTCATCCTGTCTACTTTATCTGCGCATTAGTTACAAGTCAATTGTTAAACAATGTCTCTTCTCAATTTAATAATTCAAAACTAGCAAGTAAAAAAAATAATTTATCTCTTTATTGGCGATGAGTGTAATGGACAGACTTACACTGCTTTAATTTTAGAGGCCCATTTGAAGGAGGAGGAATATGGTATTGGCCACTAGCAGGCTCTAGAAAAAATCTGTTTGGATATGCCACTGACGATGAGCTGACTGGAATTCCACTAGCATGTGCCAGAATCTGCTTCATATTCGGCAAAAATTGTTCTGATTTGATTATGTTACCTATTCCTTGGTTTCGCTGTCTTTCCCAGAATGTTCTCTGATTTCCCAGAATGTTCCTTGAGAGATGCTTAGTTTGTGATGATTGTAACCATGGATTCAGCAAATGTATTTATAGGGGGTAGAAAGGTAAGTAAGTTGGTGGATCTTGAAATTTTTAGTTGGATGAGTCATGTATGCCTCATCCACATGAATAAAAAACACAAGTGCTCTACAGACATTCTTTAGAGAAGATTGATGTTGGACAGGTGATGATGTGTCTGGTTTCTTCTAGAAGGAGATTTTGCTGCAGAAAGGACCAAGTTTTATATAGTGAAGATTTCACAAAAATGATCATCAAGTTATTCAAAGAAAATAATTAAATACTAAATTGACAATATTATAATTAAGTAATATTAGCATGACCAATGACATTTTATTAGAGGCCAAACATTAAATTATTTTATTCTATTTTTTTCAAAATTTAAGAGAAGTGATAAATAAATTTGTTGCTTAAAATCCTAGTTGGTTTTTACAATTAAATCGGTTCAACGGTTTCCAAGAAATTCCATTAAAACTTCCAAAGCTAGCATGCAATATTTTTTCATTTGTAAAGTAACTTTTAAAATTTTATTTTTTATATTTAATTGAAAAAATCACTTTCAGCATTTGTTTTCAAGAGTTGGGAGGGAAATCAAACTCTTTGTGCAATTGGTGGATGAAAGTAAAATTATAGGATTACTTGGGTCAGCATTTCAATCCTACAAAGCAATGAGACATTGGCTGCTTAGACTGTGTATGAGCATGTGAATTAATCTTTTTGAGCTGGCATTTTAGCTTTCTGACACCATTTCTCTCTCTTAGTGATAGAACAAACCAACAAACCAAAGACCAAAAGGCATTGCTCACACACACACACACACCCCGAACTTGTGAAGTAAACCAAACCAGCATTATGAAGGATACCATACAAATTATGCAGTGATATCATCTTGATGATTATTAGTGGACAATGCGTCTCTATTTAGATAATTAGTTTTCAGCAGTTGTCTCTGTTTGGGTCAACATACCAAAATTGAGATAATTAGTTTTCAGCAGTTGTCTCTATTTAGAAATGTAAGGCTTTTTTTGAGAATTTAAATACCCAATTAATCTCAGGAAAGGGACTTGGATATCCTGCAAAATACAGCTGGTTTACTAACAACACTATAGAAAGTCTTTGGTTAAACCGTTCAATTAGACCTCCCTTCTTCGTATAGGCTTAATAATTGGTGCCTTGATCTATTCACCATGATGGCTAAAACCAAATTAGAATTCCAAAGCATTATTCATCATTCTAAATAATAATTAAAAAAAAATATTGATACTTCAGCTTGACTGAACCACAGAATCAAATTAACTGTTACTTAATTAGTGAGGAAAAGTGACTACTCCAAAAGTCACAAACTGATAGGATCAAACCACCCAAATGCTTTATATCTGGATTACAATCCTCATTTTTGACATTCCTTTTTTATCTTAGCCTGAGGTGGAAAGTATTGGATAATAGGGCAGGGCAGGGCAGATTAAAGAAAGATGATTCAACACTTTTCAATGGTCCATCTCAACATGTTTGCATGTACAAATCTAAAGCCGGCCTTACATGCTACTACTTTCTGATAAGATATATATATATATATAAAAATAATGTTATTGTTAGTCGGAAAGAGAGTCAACGCATCATAGCCCCATCAGCACAATTTTTTCACATGTTGAACAACTTTTCAACTCTTGAAGTTTCGAGGTTAGTAAGTATTGTTGGTTTTGTTTGAAATTTGTGTCCTTAAAATCAATCAATCTTAATATAAGTAATAAAATTGGATAGATAATGAGAGATTAAAGAAATCTTACAATCAGTTAATCTTTGGCTTCTTCACGCAATCCCATTTGTCTTTGTTTAATAAAATCACATCAGAAGGTTTTAGGGTACTTTTATCTCTTCTTTAGCTAAGAAGAAGACAGTTCATGGTTCTTCATATTTAGTATTATAATTCAAAAGCTCTTTCCCTTGGTTCTAATCAACAATAAAAAATAAGAACTTGTCCTGAATCTTGAAGGAGTGCATGTCAAGGTATTCTTGTCACAAGAACCTAACTCAGACTAGATTATTTAAAACATGAAAGTGTAATACAGCCAAAGGTCAAAGCAAATGAAGCCTTTTGATTTGGCTGACAATCACAAGTATTAACACTTGTTGTCATGTTTGTTTGGACGGACTGAATTAGATGAGATTAGCATTCCTAGGACTGTTAGTCTTAGGCTATGTTTAGATCATGGATTTGGATAGGGATTTGGAAAGGGAAAGTTATCAATCCCTTTGGATTGTGTAGCCTATCCTATGTCCGGATGGACTATTAATCTGGACTATTAATTTTCCTAGCCCAACATTGGATTATGCGTTTTGCTGGATTATTAGTCCAATCCCAAGGCTATGTCTGCCCAAACAAGCATGAATAGAAGGATGATGGCAATAACTGGAAAAGTTCTGTGACCAAATGGGCAGGCAATGGAAAACCTTGTTATTACTCTTTGAAAGTACAATCAGAATTGCCGCGAGAGGAACATCAGTGAAAAATATAAGAGAAGCTGAAAAATGAGGGGCAGAAATTGAAACAGAGTTAAACATCAATTTTAGTGATATTAATCTTGGAATTGAGGAGTGATTTGTAGACAGAAAATATCGCATTTCCCTTCCTTTGTATTTTTTCCCTTCTCAAATTCTTGCTTAATCCAAGACCCAAACACAGCCTAAGAAAATTCTTGCTTCTGTAAATAAGTAGCCAAAATTATTTGCAGTAACTAAATCTCACAGCACAAAACCACTGACC
Organism: Camellia lanceoleosa; assembly: GCA_025200525.1. Lineage (NCBI taxonomy): Eukaryota > Viridiplantae > Streptophyta > Magnoliopsida > Ericales > Theaceae > Camellia > Camellia lanceoleosa. The sequence goes on from CM045769.1 coordinate 3,409,508, forward strand.
CTTTGTTGATTATGAATATTGTACTGCTCTCAAATTATTGTTTTCGGCAATTTGCTGGTTTCCTTTTTCCACCTGTCATTCTTTACATATAATGCTAGGATGTAGCAAACAGAACCAATGACTCATTTACCGATGAGAAATTGCTTTCCATTGAAGCAAAAGCCTAAGTAAAAATTTGTTAGAATGTGATTATACAACTTTCTTTTCCTAATTCATATACACATCTAACGAATACATCTGTTCAATCACTTCTGATCAAGTTGTAAGTATTGAGCTGAGACTGAGAGAGTGCCTTGAAGATATTTGAAGGTTCTGCGATAATTCAGGAATCCCATCAACCAGAAATCAAAATTGTCCACAGTATCTATTTCTATGTACTTCCGCGATGGTCTCTTCGTGTTTTGGCTTTCATTGGCTCTCTTTATCTTTACTAGTAGGATCACGACCTGCATGTGATTCACATTACTTAGCTATTATTAAGATTTTAACAAGAATGAATATGAATTCAGATATGGATATTAACTTACATTGTTATGGATTCGAACTGGCTGCCCATTCGGAGATGACAATTTGATTGCTCTCTCACTGCAGACGGCAACCTTGTCAGTTGAGATAATGAGGAGGCCTGCTGTAGGACCGGCTGTTGTTGACAAATAGCATTGGGAAGCCTTGAGCAACTTCTCTCCTTCTCTAATGTTAAGATTCTGCTTGAAGATCTTCTCCATCCCCCCAACTTGAAGAATTTTCATGGTCAATCTCAACTTCCCTTTCACTGTTTCCTAGATGTTGGGCCCTAATCTCATTGCAATTTTGTAAAAGAAAAAAAAAATTTAAAACATGAGACAAGGCCAAAGTTTACTATGTTGTTTAAAGTAGATGTGTATTCGGAATTTTTCAGTTTTGGCTGTGACAATGGAGGAAACAAAATCAAAATTCAAATGTTGGATACAAGTGTCAGTTTGATACGTGTTCTTAAAACTTTGATTAATTAGTCTCATACTCAATTGAATTGAGAAATAGTTACTGTGATCTTGAATGCCATTTGCAAGATTGTCACATTCCAAATTTAGGCATGACTGGCCGTGACCCACAGGGACTTAGCTCAAGGCACACGTAAGTCTAAACACGAATCAAAAATTACAAAGAATAAATATAACAATAGTCCAGAAATAAATAAATCAAAACCCAATCTAGTGACATGTCACAAGTATAAATGGTAAAACCAACGATAACCAACTTTCAAAAATATATACTAAATGGAATACAAATCGCCCACAAAATAAAATAATTCTAAATAAAACCCAACCACAATGTATGCACAAAACCGACATAAGAAGCTAAAACAAAATAATGAATGTCCTAGAGGTCCATGCAATTGAGTCCCCGCCACACCACGAGTCCACTCTAAGTCCTTCTATCACCTAGAAATGATAAATAACTAAGTCAGCTGATGGCTCAATGAGTAAAAGCATGGATAGTAAATACAGTTTTGAAAAACAAAGTGTAATTCCAAAATAAGATAAATATCACAAAAACTAGATTGACATATAATTTTGATAAAGACAATCTGTTTCAAAAAGAAGGTTCCACAGTTCAATAATTAAAATACTCATGTCTCTCAAGAATATAGCATATGACATTCTCCACTTAAAACAGATTACAACATGATCATTAATAATTTTCTGGGTACCAAGAATAACAAGTAACATGCCACACAGTTCTCAAGGCAGTAAGCCCATTGGATCCAATATTGAACCAAGAGTCATCTTAGGGGTGACAACCTAGGCCTTTTCTCTAAGACAATCCGATTGGAGGTCACCTAGCCTAGCCCAGGTCTTTTCCTTTTTTTTCGGTGAGCACTAGAGTCATTACAACCCAACCCAGATATGTTCCCTAGTTGCCAGAGTCACCACACACAGTGGAAGAATTTCCCTAGACTTTTATATACAGATGATTCCAATAATCAATACAATTCAGTTTCGCAAAACATGGTAGTTCACCATTATAAACATGAGATCATAACAAGTAATTTACAATATGCCAAGTTTATACATGTTTCAGAAATAATTTAATTCCATTGATACTATAATAATTTATCAAAACAGTTTAGTCCTGAAACAACAATTTAATTTTCTAACAGTTCAGGGTAGGGGAACATTTATAAAAATGTGTAGCATGCAACTACTCACTTGAAAACGAAATAATATAATCCTCGAATAGAGTATGACAGTCCAACTAGTGCCCTGAACTAAGTATGAAAACTACACGTTACTACTAATTCAAACATACTAAAAAAAAAAATAAACTAAGTACCCCGCACTAAAGCGCAATAACATAGTTCAACCCTACTCACCGTTACTCTTAAATAATACCTAAGTTCATCTTCTTCAAGGTCTAAAATTACCTAAGACATGGGTTCAAATCGAAACTTAATTAAAAGTAACTTTAAGATAAAATAGAGTTTTAAACAAGTTTTCTCAATCTATTCGCTAACTTTGAAAATTAAAAACCCAGTCCACGCTATTAGAAAAATTCCAAAACCCCCCAGATATTAACTAATATATCCTAAGTTTCAAACCCAACTGGTTTTACTAGATTTGCTAATCAAAATAATTATTTACAATTAATTATATCCAAACATGTCACTTTCTGCAACACTTTAAAGAAATTAATGGTTCTCTTAGTATATCGGATCAATCAATGCAAGGCCAAAAATATGAGAAACTAGACTCGTTACCGGTTCTAATGACGCTGATTTAATAATTTTCGGATTTATACCCAGAGAGAATGACACTTCTGAATTTACTATTTTGTACTAGTTTCGTGAATAGATTTGAATGCATCAGTTTATATGGATTTTGACTCCCAAAAATTATAAAATAATTCTAGCATGAAATTCAATATTTAATTAAGCTATTGTAAAAATTTTAATTCAAAATTTATCTGTTTGATATGGTTTCTTGATTTTTAAAATTTATATTTTTGTGCAGAATTTTTTTGGACTAAGAATTGTACCCATTATTTATCATCACCAACCACTGACTTGGCACCCAAACAACACACCCATTTCTCCTATTCCTTCCCAGCAACAAGCAGATTACACACATGAACCATCACAATGTAAAAATATAATAAAATTGGACAATACCTTAGAGTTGTTGACCCACCAATGTTGCTAAAAGTTTCTCTCCAATCTCTATTCTCTCTCTCTCTCTCCCTCTTTCTCTGTCACGGCTGTGGCTATTTTGTGGTGAACAAATAAGAGAGATTAAGGTTTTATTATTATTACTATTAATCTTTAATATCATATGTTTAAAATTAATTAAAATACCCTCTAAAAATATTTAATTTATACTTTGGAATTCACCATCAAAATATTTGAAATTGTAAAATTATTATTATTTAATTATTTATTTTATTTTTATATTCAGGTTCTCACAAAGATGGTTTGCTTTTTTTCCGAACTTGTTCATCTTATCAATCACTGTACCTACTTTTATTTGCATGCATACAAATCAATTATCAAAAACTTGTCTTAATTTCAATCGTAGAAAACTAGCAAGTGATATAGACCTCTGTGGGGACATATTTTTTGAATGACAACACGTGGCCAAGGTGGCATCGAAGTGCCAGCCGAGGTGCCACGTGTCTTGGTCATGACGCCGAGATAATCTCGGCTAGGCCAAGGTTATCTACGGGGATGCCTGAGTTCGGGATAAACGGATAAGTTATAAGAGTCCTAAAATGGAGAAGGACCTCAGTCTGGATGAAGATAAAGCTCTTAAGGAGTTTATCTCTATCTATTTGAGAGTCCAGGATAAGCATTAAGCCAGAGTCCATTAAAGCTAGGCTTCTACAGGGATCAAGCCAATGCTAGCTATAAAAGTAAGGTACCCTCGTGGGTCTAAGATACGTTTTATATTCTGGCATTATGAGTTAAGCACAATTTGTTATCTTTGAGAGATATTGATTACTGACTTGATCGTCGGAGTGCCCCCAGGTGGAAGAACCACCGCCGGAGTCTTTTCTTTCTGTGACAGGTCGTTTAGGCGCAATCTATTCTGACAGTGTTCTCCAGCTGAGTACCTGTTTGGCAGTGTGGTTAGAAAACAGCACACACAATTTGGCACCGTCTGTAGGAAAAAAAGGAGAATAAATGGCCAATGATAGACATAAAGAAAAGATCGGGGATGACATCCCTACTAGAAGTGGTAAACACTTTGATCCTAACATAGAGGAGGATAATTGCAATGAAGAAACTCGGGATCAGAATCTCGGAGAGAAAGACGTCGGCCAGGAGGGCAACGTACCAAAGAAGGCAGACTGGGGCGGGTATTATAACGAGAACGACCTCCAGGTATGAAAAGATAGATGCCTGCGAAGGGACGAAGAGATGAAGGGAATGGCGGACAAATTGGCAGACCTGCAATCGGTCATCAATTTCATGATGCAGAACAACGTCATGCAGCCATCGTTCCCGTTACAAGACACGTCGATTCCAGCGGCCAAGAACAATGCCCAGAAGAAAGTAAGGCAGAAAACAATCCCTACAGTCCCCCAGCACACCAGGACCAATGACCACTCTCACCGGTCTTCAAGGGAGGTCGGGCGAGAAGAGTCAATGAAGGGAGATTCTCAGAGAATGCATCGTACCAAAGAAGTAGACCCCAAAGAACATCGGCATGTTCAACGGAAGGAACTTTGTTTCGATGCAACAAACGGAGAGAGGTCCAAGAGGACTCATAACGACGTCGGGAGTAGCATACCAAAAAGGCTGAAATCCGTTGATAGCCGAGCTCTTGGACGGACCAAGGAGGATCTGAGGGATAACCTAAAGAAGAAGCGACAGGATGCCGAAGTAACCTCTCTGGTCAAGCCAAGAACACCGTTTTCGGTAGAACCGGACAAATTTGAGGCCCCGAAAAGACTCCACATGCCGAGGTTCCAGATATACGACGATAAGTCTGACCCTAACTTTCATGTCGGCTTGTACCTGAACTCAATGGCACTGTACACCGGGAACGAGCCGTTGCTCTGCAAAGTGTTCCCCTCATCCTTTGGGGAAATCACATCAGATTGGTTTCACAAGTTGCCGAAAGGAACTGTGAAAAGTTGGGAAGGCCTAGCCGAGATGTTCGTGGCTAGATTTGTGACAAACAAACTATAGCCATTGAGGGTGGACTCCCTGATGGCTCTAAGAATTGGCGAGGATGAAAGCCTTAGGACCTATGCCAAAAGGTATTATAAGGTGTTCAACCGAATACCAGGATGCAACCAAGAGGTAGCGGTCGTGTCTTTTAAGAACGGCCTAAAAATGATTACCTGCTTCGAAAATCATTGGCAAAGACATTGCCAAAAAGTATGGAGGAACTTTTGGTCAGGATAGAAAAGTATGCCAGGGCCGAGGAGGACACGTCGGGGACAAATGCGTCAAAACAAGAGAAGAGAAATGGCTTGCCAAAGCGAGGCCGAGGTAATAGTGGATACAATAAGCAAGAGACAGTACTGAGGGCTATGTAAGCAGTCACAACCATATTCCGAATTCCGGTTTACAAAGTCCTGGAAAGAATCTAGAATCAGCCCTATTATAGAGCACCAGAGAAGCTTCCTGGTGAATTTATGGGAAGAAGTCTGGGGAAACACTGTGCCTACCACAATGAAGATTGACACCAAACTCAAGGGTGCAGAGCCTTAAAGGCACATTTAGAAAACCTGGTAAGACGAGGTCATCTAAGGGACCTGGTAAATGAGACTAGGACAAGGGAAGAGCAAGCGAGACTGCCTCAGGCCCCAGCAGCACCGCCTTCACCAGCACCACAACCGCAAATAGGCAGACCTCGAGTGATCAATGTAATTCACTCAAAGGTCAATGAGAACGAGATACGCGGGGAAACCCAGAAGATAAAACACTTGCAACATGTGTATCAGGTCCGACAGAAGAGACCTAGGGCAGACGAGTGCCAAGGACCAGTGGTGTCCTTTATTGAAGACGACCTAGAGATGGTATAGCATCCATACAACGATACCTTGGTAATATCCCTCCAGGTTGGAGAGTACCAGGTAAAGCGAATTCTGATCGATCAGGGCAGCTCTTGTGACATCATGTATGTCAGATGTTACAAGGAGCTTGGCCTTCACCAAGATGATCTGGAACAATCTAATGGCCCAATGGTCGGGTTCAATGGAACGCCGACGTGGCCCCTGGGAGCAGTAAGCTTGGAGGTGCAGGTTAGCACTAAGAAGGTAAAAACTAAGTTCACAATAATTGACGCTCCCTCCCTTTACAATGCTATCCTGGGAAGGCCATGGCTGCATGCAATGGGGGCTATTCCCTCAACTTTGCACCAGCTGTTACGGTTCCCAACAGAACATGGGATTGAGGAGGTCAGAGGAGATCAGGTGCAGGCAAAGAATTGCTCCATGGCAGCAATGAAATCCATCTACAATATACGAGAAGCAGAAGCAGCAGAGATTGAGGATGAGGACATGGAAGTCCTTGAGGACGTTAGCAAAGAACCAGCTAAGAAAAGTGAGGAAGCCCTGTAGAAGATCTTAGTCCAGTAAGGGGATGAAGAGCGTTTCTTTCTTCTCGGCTCAGGATTAGCCGAGGAAGAGGAAAAGGAATTAGAAGCATTCTTGAGAGCAAACCTTGAGGTGTTTGCCTGGACACTATACGAGATGCCTGGCATTGACCCCGAGGTCACTTGCCATAAAACTGAATGTGGACAGGTCGGCAAAACCTGTCATGCAGCGAGCAAGGAGGCTGACGTTAATGCATGTTGGGGCAGTAGAAGAGGAAGTGGATAAATTTCTGGAGGCCAGAGCCATTCGAGAGGTAAACTACCCAACATGGTTATCAAACATGGTTGTTGTGAAGAAAAAGAATAGAAAGTAGAGGGTCTGCGTGGACTTTACCAGCTTGAACAAGGCTTGTCCCAAAGACAGTTTCCCACTGTCCAAGATTAATCAATTGGTGGATGCCACTTCAGGGCATGGAAGGATGAGCTTCCTGGACACTTATAGAGGGTACTTAGCCATGTACCCCCCAGATGAGGAGATGACTGCATTTATCACCCTAAAAGGACTGTACTACTACAGACTGATGCCTTTTGGGTTGAAAAATGTAGGAGCAACCTACCAGAGATTAGTGACAAAGATGTTCAGACATCTAATAGGCAAAACAGTGGAGGTATACATTGATGACATAGTCGTGAAGACCAAGGAACTTAAAGATCATTTGGCCGACCTGAAGACAGTCTTTGACATTTTAAAGACATTTCGACTCCGACTTAATGCATCAAAGTGCGCATTTGGAGTTGGGTCAGGGAAGTTCCTGGGATACCTGGTCACCAGAAAGGGCATTGAGGCAAGCCCGGATCAAATCAAGGCCATTCTGGAGTTAGAAAGCCCAACGTCGGCAAAACAAGTGCAGATGCTGACTGGAAGGGCTGTAGCCCTAAACAAATTCATAAGCAGGAGTTCTGATAAATGCAAACCTTTCTTTAGTTTAGTAAAGAAAGCCACAGACTTCTTATGGACAGAGGAGTACGAAGTCACCTTGGCCGACTTAAAGAAATACTTAACCACAGCTCCAGTTCTCTCAAATCCAGTACCTGGAGAGGAGCTGTTTTTATACATGGCGGTCTCAAAGCATGCAGTAAGTGCAATAATAATCAGGGAAGATAAGGGAGAACAGAGGGCAGTTTACTACGTGAGTAAAACCCTAGCAGATGTAGAGACTAGATATCTACCTTTGGAGAAGCTAACACTAGCTTTGGTAACGGCCTCCAAGAAGCTGAATCATTACTTTCAAGCCCACAAGATTGTGGTGTTAACTGAGCATCCTTTGAAGTCCCTGTTGTGGCAAGGAGATCTGACAGGTAAGATAGCCAGATGGGCAGTGGTGTTGGGCCAGTATAACTTGGAATTCAGACCTAGAACAGCAATCAAAGGCCAAGTTTTGGCTAACTTCGTGGCCGAGTTCACACTAGGCGCCATCATACATTGGGCTCCATTGAGCCGAGGTATACGATGTCCAGGAGAACAAGGAGAAACCCAGTTGGGGATAGCCAAACAGAGGAAAGAAGAGAAACTCAAGCCTTGCAATATTTACGTCGGCGACTCCTTCCGCCTGTTTGTTGATAGAAGTTCAAACCGACAAGGAACGGGGGCAGGAGTAGTGCTAGTATCACCGGATGGGCAGATGCTAGAACAATCCATTCATTTGGGGTTTAAGGCCTCAAACAACGAAGCAGAATATGAAGCACTGATCACAGGATTAAAGTTGGCAGCAACAATGAAAGTTGACAAGGTAATGGTCTTCTATGACTCCCAGCTTATCATCAACCATACAACAGGCAAATATGTAGCTCGAGATGAAAGGATGATGGCCTATGTAAAGGAGGTGGGCAGGCTGATAGCATTGTTCCAAAATTGCCGACTACAGCAAGTCAGCCGAGATAACAACAGCCATGCCGATGCCTTGGCCAACCTGGTAGTGCAATGAAACCAGGAGAGGCAAGGACAATAATGGTTAACTACTTGTCAGGTCCAAGTGTAGAACCACTGAACACAGAGCATGAAGCAATGTGTGTGGAGATGGGACCAAGCTAGATGGATACAATAATAGCATTCCTTAAAGAGAGGAAACTGCCAGATGATCATAAAGAAGCATACAAGATCAAACTGAAGTTGGCAAGATTCAATCTGACAGCAGAAGGACATCTCTACAAAAAATCTTTTACTGGTCCCCTTTTGAAGTGTGTGCATCCTTCACAAGTTGAAGACTTCTTGTGTGAAATACATGAAGGAGTATGTGGAAGCCACACTGGGGGCAGGTCACTTGCTCATAGGGCCATTACTCAGGGGTACTGGTGGCTCTATATGCAGAAAGATGCTGAAGCCTATATCAGAAAGTGTGAGAAGTGTCAGAGGTTTGCACCTTTGATACACCAACTAGCAGCAGATTTGAACTCAGTGTCCAACCCTTGGCCATTTGCCCAATAGGGCATAGATCTTGTTAGACAACTGCCTCAAGCAACTGGACAAAGGAAGTTCCTACTAGTGGCAACAGATTACTCCACCAAGTGGGTTGAAGCTAAACCACTTGCAAAAATTCGGGACATTGATGTAAAGAACTTCATATGGAAGAACATCATCACCAGGTTTGGGATCCCAAGAGCAATAATAGCCGACAATGGAACGCAGTTTAACAGTAAGCTAATCAAGAGCTTCTGTGCAAAGTACAAGATCAAGAATTACTATTCCACTCTAAGTTTCCCTCAAAGCAATGGATAAGCAGAAGCATCCAATAAAGTTATCTTGGATGGGATCAAGAAAAGGTTGGAAGCAGCAAAGGGAAAGTGGGTGGATGAGTTGCTCAATGTACTCTGGGCGTATCCGACTATGGGTATATCGGACTATGCCGAGAAGATCAACTGGGGAGTCCCCATTCACCATGGCTTATGGCATAGAAGCAGTTATTCCACTGGAGGTTGGCATCCCAGGGATCAGAACCCAGGGAGTAGAGAATGGAACTAATGATGCATTTTTAGCCCGAAATTTGGACTTGTTGGAAGAAAGAATGGAGAAAGCAGCAATCCAACTAGGGGCATACCAGCAACAGCTTGCCAGGGCTTACAACAAAAAGGTCAACCCACGAGAGTTTCAAGTTGGGGACCTCGTCCTAAGAAAGGTCGTCGGCAACAAGAAGGATCCCAGAGAGGGCAAGCTTGGCCCAAATTGGGAAGGACCTTATAGAATCATCTCGGTCCTGGGCAATGGGGTATATCGGCTTGAAGACAGTGAAGGCAAAGAGTTGCCAAGACCCTGGAATGCTTGTAACTTGAAGTTTTTCTATCATTAAGATTTCCTTTTGTTTTTAAGTTTTTCTGTTATTAGCTGAAGTAATTAATAAAATTTTAGCTCGATTTTTTATTTCAAACTTGTGTAAAAGGACTGACCAGTTACTTAGCGATGTTTCTGATTGAAACATGACAAATAACTTAGACTTATTATATGACAGAGTTGAATTATACTTGCATATAATAGAGTTGAACTAAGTTGGCAATGTTTCTGATTGTAACATGACGAATAACTTAGACTCATTATATGACAGAGTTAAATTATACTTGCATGTAATAGAGTTGAACTAAGTTGGCGATGTTTCTGATTAAAACATGACGAATAACTTAAACTTATTATATGGCAGAGTTGAATTATGCTTGCATATAATTAAGTTGAACAAAGTTGAATTAACCTAGATTTACTGTGTTGACAGAATGAAAACTTTGAATGATACTAAATACATATTAGTTAGACTAACAGAGACCGAGGTTGATAACCTCAAATAGTCTCTGTTTGAATTTGATCTCGGCGACAAGATCATATTACATGCTTAATGTAAACATAAGTGAAACTTAAGTTCACATTAGGGGGCAGAGAGCTGGAGAATAATACTTGGAAGTTAGAATTTACAAGCTAAAGTTGGTTTAATACTTGTTGAAAATTTGAGAAAAATTTACAAGTTGCAGTTAAGCCGAGGTTATGTTGAAAGAAGATTGGTTTAACACTTGTTGAAATTTTAAGAAAAATTTACAAGTTAAAATTAAGCCAAGGTGATGTTGAAAGAAGTATCTACGTACTTGCCGAGATTACCATGTTGCCAAGACTTGGAAGGTAATGGAAGACAGAAGTCTTGATAAGTGAGAGTGAAGTGGCAAGTTTTAAATAAACACTTGTGAAAATATTTCTACAAAATGTTTTCAAGTGTTAAGCCAAGGCCGAGATAAACCGTTAGTGGGTATATCCGAGGTATTTTACCCTGAAGAGATTACACAGTTAAGGTGTACTTTGAAGACATGCAAAATATTCTAAGTATGAAATCATACAAGACAGTAAAGGAAAGACAAGCATTCAAACACTTAGTCAAAGAAGAAGTTGTACTTGCATTAAAAGAGGAAAAAAGGCACTTCGGCCTGCAAAAAGACTACTTGTTCTTATTACAAAAGTGGCACGTTGGCCAAATATGAAAACTGAAAACATTGTTCAGAAAATTACTAAGTACAAAGAAAGAGTTAATTGCAGGACTATTCAGCGCCATCAGTTGGAAGGGTTTGGTTCTCAGAAGACATCTGGGAACTCTTCTCGACAGCCTTCTCAGCCGCGAGCTTGGCATCGATCTCTTCAAGAGTCTGGTCGAGGCTCTTCTCGGCGATAGGCGCCTCGGATATTGTCTTCCCACAGGAGGCATCATCTTTTGAGACCCTGCCCCCCTCATCCTGAGTCAAGTTTAAAAACTGCTCATTCAGAGTTGGGGACTTGGCCCCAGCAGCTTCGGCCTTCTCAGACTTGCTGGTCTTGGCATCTTCCTCGGACTCAGCCTTGTCCTCGAATTGGCTTAGAGTAGGGGGGAATGACAGGACGAGGAGACTGTTATCTCGGAGAGTTGAGTCCTTTGGGACAACCAACTCCTTTAAGGCAGCCATCCAACCAAGGGTGAAACCCTTGTTGCATGCCTGTTTTTCTTGCTTCTTGTAGTCCTCGCGGACGTCAGCAGCCCTCTCGACGTATGTTTTCTCGTCCGCCGCTTTGATCTCGGCGTCCTTTGTGGCCAAGGCAGCAATGAGCTCGACTTGGGCTTCGGCGGTCTTTGCTTCGGCCTCTTTCTTCTCGGCTTCAAGGACCTTAGCAATGGCCTCAGCAGCTCTTGCCCTCTCCTCGGCCTTGTCTTGGCCCTGTTTGGCCACCTTAGCCTGGTCTATCAATGTCTTCATCTTGGCCTCGGCTTTATTGATGGTCTTGAGCAAACCAGCTGCCTCCTTCGTCTTGCGGGCTAGCTCCTTCTTAATGTCGAAGGCCTGCATCGCGAAGGAGTGGGCGTGCTGGATCACCTAGAAGAAATGGACAGAACAAAAGTTAATAAAACTCTAAGTATGGAAAAACAGAAAATGAAAAGTACCAAGGGTTAGGGGCTTACTTGTAGAGAGTGCTGTAATATCAGAGCGAAGTTTTCGTATTCGCTGACCTCGGCATTGCGTTCGAGGTCTTTTGGAAGGAGCAAGGCAGTAGAGAGGGTGACGCCAACTTCGATGTCAATCGCGCTATCGCCGACTATGACTAACTTGTCCTCAATCGTGATTGGAGGGGCCCAAGGGGCATCTGATTTCAGGGACCCAGAGGTTGTGGCAGACTTTGACCTCGGCTTCTTTGACCAGGTGGATTCAGAAGGAGCAGCCTTTGCGGGCCTCTTTTTGGCGGCAGAGGCACTCTTTTCTGCCATGGCTATCTTTGAGATCGGCAAGGTATCCTCAGAATCGATCTGAGTTACCGTTGCCTTCGCTTAGGCTTTCTTCAGCCTCTTTGGTTTTGGTTTTGGTTGAGATTGCGATGGTGACGATTGTACGGTGATGGTGTTGGGGATGTCGGCTAGAAGGTCATTTGCTATAGCCTTTTTATGACTCATCTCGTCGGCAGAAATGGCAACGGTGACCTTGGTGCTGAAATGGATCGCTGGAAGAGCAGTTGGGGGGTTGGCTGGATCGTATGCGGACGCCTTGGCACTTTGGCGTCTTCAGCTTCGAGTTTTGCTAGCTGGTGCGTGTAGTGGAGTTCGACGTTAGCGTTGGCGTTGAGAATGTGGGATCAGTTGTGGAGCAAAGGTTGATGGTTGCTTTACAGGACCAAATGTTGATCCTTGGTCAGGCCTTGATGATTCAGCTTGAGGAGTTGTTGCTGAAGGAGGAGACTTGCTTTTTCTTGGGACGTCGGGAAGTACAGATTTGTAAGTCGGGATGTAGTTGAGCAGTAAAGGGAATTTTCGCTGGTCAATTGGCAGACCCAACAGCTTCTTGAAATCCTTGCTGAGATAGAAGTTTTTGCGGAAATCCTTTGGAGGTTAAGGAAGAGCTGCAAGTAAAAAACAGACATTAGAACATTTAGAAGGAATAAAGTATTAAAGACTTGAGAAGCAAGTAAAAGTAACACTTGGCTCTTACTATCTCCCTCTCTGAACAATGTACGGTTTAAAGGGTAGAGGTGAAGGTCATCATCTAGAAGGAACTCCCAGTTGCCCGAAACGATGAAATAATCGTCCCCGGCGTTCTTGTTAGAATCAGGGAGGTCGGCGATGAGTTTGTATTCCGTCGACCTTAGCTTAAGGTAGTAAATGTAGTCTTTTTCTGACTTAAGGCCACACATGGTGTAGCAGTACTGGATGTCGGCTAGAGTTACCCTAGCATTTTCTCGGCTAGCTAAGGCAATGATACCGTTGATGACTCTGTAAGAGTTAATAGCTAATTGCATTGGGTTGAGTTTATAATAGTGAAGGACTTCTTGGAAGAGGATGTCAAGAGGGAGCCTAAGTCCACACTCTATGAAGGCTACAACTAGGAATGGCATGGAGTCGGCTTTTGGCATAATGGAGTCCTCCTCCCCAGCCAACTTGAGGTGAACGTTGGCAGGGATAGCAAACTCCTGCCTAAAGTATGCTAGCTTAGTTGGAGTGTCTACCCTCCACCAGAACATACCCATAACGTCGGCTAAATGGGAAGGTGTTGGATTTCAGAAGGAAGTGGATTGTTATGGTTTGAGGGACCTCGGCTTAAACTCAAAACAGAAGCAAGGGCAATGGCTTTTTAAGATCTAGGGAAATTTGTTCCAATTTTCCTAGGGATAGTGGCTCCTATCAAAACCCAAGCCTAAAAACTATGTGAAAATAGGAAATTAGAGGCAAGAATCTGGCAAAATGCAACAAGAAAACAAAAACAAAAACATGATTCAGACTCAAGAAGACAGAACAAGAAATTCAAGAACATTTTAATAAAAGAAGTACAGATATACAAAGCCAAGTTCAGTGGCAGAATAATGAGTATGTGTTTGGTTCAGAACGCAGAAAGCAAAATCAAGAATAGTGACAAGCTATCAAGAACGTCAACATGTGTGTATATGTGTGTGTATACCAGCAACAGATTGTGCAAAGATAGAATCATGAAACATATGACGAATGGTGGAATTCAACACACAAATGACTATTTAAGAGCATGAATAGATTTGCAATGGCAGTATACAAGCATAACAAAGTTCGAAGTAAAGCAAGGAATTGAAACAAAGGGGAATACTGACTTACCAAAGAAATGGAGGCCGGTGTAGAGAACGCCGGGGTAAGACGGTGGCAGCGAGCAGAAAAGAGCAGCAAAAGCTTCGCCGGAGGAGGTGAACGGAAGTGGTTGTAGAAAGCTTTGGGAAGATGACAATGGTGGTTTAAAGAGAGAAAAGCTTGAAACACAGAGAGAAATCAAAAAATGTGGAGTGAAAAGACGAAGAGAGTGTTTTTATCAAAACACAAAAAGGCGGCAAATCGCAATTAGTGTGCCTAGGACGATGTGCTTGTCAAACGGCGCACGCAAGAGCGATGCGACTTAATGGCGCGTGTTAGGTACAGTTCAATGGGAAAGAGACGCGTGGCAAAAACAGTTGAATTACTATGCGTGACAGCTCATACGCGTGTAGAAACTCTTGGAGTTCTTGATTTAATGAAGCAAAGACCTCAGCTAGGGGGATGATCTCGACTAAAGAACTTGAAAAAACTTGGTTCTTGGTTCTAAAGCATTGATGCAAACACACAGAAGTTTTTGTCATATGGAAGCCGATGAGTGATAACCTCGGTAATAAAGCGTAGAGCAAGCTTAGCCAATGTGCTATATGGTCAAATAATATAGGTTCCATCACCTCAGGATGCCGAGGTAATAGAACCTAGGGTGCAGTTGTGGGGACATATTTGACAACACGTGGCCAAGGTGGCACTAAAGTGCCAGCCGAGGTGCCACGTGTCTTGGTCATGATGCCGAGATGATCTCGGCTAGGCCGAGGTTATCTACAGGGATGCCGAAGTCCGGGATAAACGGATAAGTTATAAGAGTCCTAGAATGGGGGAGGACCTCAGTCTGGATAAAGATAAAGCTCTTAGGGAGTTTATCTCTATCTATTAGAGAGTCCAGGATAAGCATTAAGCCAGAGTCCATTGAAGCTAGGCTTCTACAGGGATCAGGCCAATGCTGACCATAAAAGTAAGGTACCCTCGTGGGTCTAAGGTACGTTTTATATTCTGGCATTGTGAGTTAAGCACAATTTGTTATCTTTGAGAGATATTGATTATTGACTTGATCGTCGGAGTGCCCCCGGGTGGGAGAACCACCGCCAGAGTCTTTTCTTTCTGTGACAGGTCGTTCGGGTGCAATCTATTTTGCCGGTGTTCTCCAGCTGAGTACCTATTTGGCAGTGTGGTCTGAATAAAGCACACACAATCTCTATTCCTGAGAGAAATGGAGAGAGAGAGAGAGAGACTTACTCTGTTTGAATTTGAAAGATCCATTTGGAGGAGGGGGAATATGGTATTGGTTATCAGGATTGCATAGAAGTCTTTTTGGTGACTGCTGAACTGAATAATTTACCGAGCTCACTGGAATTCCAATAACATGTTCCATTGGCAGGTTCTTCGTATAAACGTGATGGTGAATCACTAAAATTTAAAGCTGTCTGTTTCTCCCTTGTATTTGCTGTCTGCAGTAAGCAATGAGTCTAGATTGTTCTCTTCCACTGTCAGAGGACATGCACGCAGCCAAGGAGATGCGTAGAATGATGGGTGAAACCATGTATTTTGCAATGTATTTTTATACATAGAAAAGTTAGTTGGTGGATCTTTTACTTTTAGTTGCATGAGTCACCCATGCCACATCAACATGAATAAAGGCACAGATATGAACTCTAAAAGGAATTTTTTAAAAATAGATTGTTGGATTGGAATATTTAGTGGTTTTAATCTAGAATAGAGAAATACACCCTTTTGCAATTACTTTTAATTAATGGGGGTAAATTAAATAATCCAATTAGTTGGGCC
Organism: Camellia lanceoleosa; assembly: GCA_025200525.1. Lineage (NCBI taxonomy): Eukaryota > Viridiplantae > Streptophyta > Magnoliopsida > Ericales > Theaceae > Camellia > Camellia lanceoleosa. The sequence goes on from CM045769.1 coordinate 3,425,403, forward strand.
AAACATTTGATTCATTCAATGATTTTATTAAGCAATACAAGGGAAAATACTACTTTGCTTGTGATGACTGTGTAGGTGACTGTGTGTGGGGAGTGATGTGATCTGGCATTTTAGCTTTTTGACACCATGCCACCTCCTCTTTTAATGCTTATAACAAAAGAAAGGGAAACAGACAGCTCATGTGTCTCAGTCTCACAACAAATGTATTAAAAGAAAGAAAGAAAGAAAGAAAGAGAAATTATATGGTGATCTCATGATGACCAATGAATAAATAATATGTGATCTGATGGAAAGCCATGTCATCACGTCAAAAAAATGACTACGTCGCTTGACAATATATATATATATATATTTTTGAAAATTTAGTTATTATTTTTACTTTTCAGGGTTTGTGAAATTGAAACTAAAATCGTAAGTTTTTAGGGATTGACTGGATTTAGGAATGTGGGGGTATTTTAATAATTAACATTGAATTAGAATAGTGTGAATTTAAACTCCTTAACTGGAGAAATTTTTGAGTGCTGATAGGATAGGTGCCATGTGGTACCTTTTTCTTTTCTTATTGGTTGAGAAAGTGGGGGCTATATTTATGTGTTGGGTGATGGAGAGACAACATAGGAAGCCATGGTATTTGTGATTGGTTGAAGGCACCACGTGACATGCCACATGTACCCTATCTGCATCCAAAAATTTTTCCCTTGACTGACCATATAGGAATGGCATTTTGGTGATAGTTTCAAGTCTTAAATCATGGAAAGGACGGAGAGAACTAAAACTTCTAGAAAAATGGAAGTCAAGTGTTAAAAAATAAAGAGGATAAGAGAACCTTCTCACAAAGTGACAATATGATTGTCCCAAGTACTCAGAATGCTCTTTTTTTCTTTTTTTTTTTATTTTTTCCTTCTAGATTCAGATCATTAATATGAACATTCTTTTTTATTAATTTTGAGGTTGAGGTGTAAGGGAGAAAACTGTAGGTCAAAGATGATTAAATTACCCTTTTTTGACATGTTTATGCGAAGGCCAAGTGACTGAATCTAAAGCCGGCCTTGCATGCTGCTACATACAAACGTGTTGATGTATGATAAGATTATGCAATTCCATTCTCAATTTTATTTTGAGTGGGAAAGAGATTCTCCACAGCATTGCCCCATCAGCACAACATAAGTTTCCTCATGTTAAAGTCGAACTACAACTGTTCAACTCTTAAATTTTAGCCCAATTAAGTAGAACCAATTAACATTTAAAAAAAAATAAAAAGTAAGAGAAGAAGAAGAGAACTAAGGCATTAGCCATTGTAAAAAATATTTAATCTGTTCAATGCTATATTTGATGTATAGACACTGGAGGGGTATATATATCTGTTATCAACAGTAGTAGCATGCAAGGCTGAACTTTTTTTTTTTGTTGCTCAGCAGATCAAGGCACAGTGTGTGTGTGAGCAATGCCTTCTAGCCTTTGCTTTGGTCTGTTACTAAGAAAGACGAATGGCATCATAAAGCTAAATGCCAGCTCAAAAGCTTAATTCACAATGCTCACACACAGTCAGCAAGACATAAGCAGCCAATGTGTCATTGCTTTGTAGGATTGAATGATTAAAATGCTGACCCAACTAATCCCATTATTTTACTTTCATTCACCAATTGCACAAAGAGTTTGATTTCCCAACTCTTTCCAGGAAAACAAAAGTTGAAATAAATTTAAAAACAAAAAAGTTTAACAGTGACTTTAGAAATGAAAACAATATTGAATGCTCACTTTGGGTAGTTTTAATGGAATTTCTGAGAAACCATTGAACCGACGTAACTGTACAAACCAACTCAAATTTTAAATGTTTTTAATACTTCTAATACAGTCATTTCATTATTTATGTTCTTTAAATATCTTGATCATTTTTCTGTTTATATCAAAAAAATAAAAAATAACCAACTCATGTGGATGAGGCAAAGATGACTAAGACTTGGACGTTCTGCATATCTCTTTTCTAAAAGAGACCAGACACATCATTACCTTCTTAATACCAATTTGTCTTTATAGAATGCCTTCAACTAAGACTTGTGTGCTTTTTTATTCATGTGGATGAGGCAAAGATGACTCATCATGCAACTAAAATTTAAGATCCACCAACTTACTTGCCTTTTCTACCCCTATATATATGCATTTGCTGAATCCATTGCTAGAACCATCAGACTAAGCATATCCTTAGCCAATACATCTGACAATCACAGAACATTCCTCGCCAAAACCAAGGAATACAAAACAGAACCAAATTGGAGCAATTCATCAAATATGGAGCAGATTCTGGCACACGTTATTGGAATTCCAGTAAGCTCATCATCAATGGCATATCCAAACAAACTTTTACAGGAACCTGCTAGCCAATACCATATTCTCTATTCTTCAAATGGACCTCTAAAATTAAAACATAGTAAGTAGTTTTTATTATTATTTTTTTATTTTTCGTACCTTGCTAGTTTTAAATGATTAAAATTGAGACCCTATTTAGCAATTGATTTGTGACTAATGTGCAGATAAAGGAGATAGGGTGAACAAACTTGGAGGAAAAGCAGACAACCTTGCAAATGGCATACATGAGCTTGGTAACTAACTGTTTCCTTGCTTCAAACGAGTCTGAGAATAACTCAATTCAAGAATATGAATATTTCTTTTGTAGAAAATTATTTACTGTTTATTGATATATACCATATTAAAATCTATTTTTTTTTTACTGCCAAAAAGATGGCAGAAAAAACAACTGGAAAGTTTTGAAATAAATATATATATATATATATATATTTTAACATCGAAATAAAATTGCTTTCTTTTCCATGGCTGTAGTAGTGTCAACCAACATAGGATGATCATGAGATATGCCTTTATGTGAATGTGAGTCTTATTGCATTTTGTGAAAATTTCAGTGAGATTGGGGCCCAAGATCTCCAAAATTGTGAAGGGGAAACTAAGCTTGGGGGCTAAAATTATTCGAGTAGGTGGTTTGGAGAAGATTTTCAAGCACAATTTCAGTGTTACAGAAGGAGAGAAGCTGCTAAAGGCTTCCCAATGCTATTTATCAACAACAGCTGGTCCAATAGCAGGCCTCCTCTTCATCTCCACCGACAAGGTTGCCTTCTGCAGTGATAGACCCATCAAATTGTCTTCTCCAACTGGTGATTTTGTAAGAATTCGTTACAAGGTTTTGATCCCGGTAGAAAAGATATTGAGAGCCAGTGAAAGCCAAAATGTGAAGAGACCATCACAGAAGTACATTGAAATAGTTACTGTGGATAATTTTGATTTTTGGTTTATGGGATTCCTGAATTATCAAAAAACTTTGAAATATCTTGAGCAGGCAATCTCCCAAGCTCGGTGACACACAACTTGGCTCATAAGTGATCCAAATAGAGATTTCTTTTTTGTCCTGCTCTATTATATCTAGATGTGTTTATATTAAGGGAACAAAACTATACTGTATTTTGTAGTCACTCTTATGTATAATTAAAATTTACTAGTTTTTCTTTGATCATACTTTGACCACTGGCATGTGGCACTAGTAGGACTAATGGACTAGGATTGCTCATGGAATCCTGGCCAACCTAGGCCTCCATGTTGATCCGGTCTAATTTTTGCTCCCAGACTTGTAATACTCTACTTCAACGTATGAATAACAGATTGATCATCTTGAACCAACTTAGTGTGCTCTCTTGTTTGTAGTCAGGTTTGTTCGAGTCTTTGGAATATCAAAATATTTTGATGCCTGTGAGACTCAACCAAGCATAAGAAATTGAAACTCAACTTTGAAATGAACTATAAAAAAAAAAAAAAAACACAAATGATGCACTGCAGACGATTTTTACTGATGATTTATGGGATTTGTAAATCATCAACAAAAAACATTCCTCAACTCGTCAGCAAGGAATTCTATGGAGGTCACAGAGTTACAAACTCAACCAAACATCAAAACTGAATTACCAGCTCTTAACCCACAACTCCTCTTCTTTGTCATTCTCAAAAATGGTTCTAACATTATTCAGCTGTGTTTACGGAATATTGATATGTATCTATAGAATTTTAACAGATTAAATTTGTTTTTCTACTTGGGCTAAAGCCATGTCTTCTTTTTCTTGTCTGACTATCTGTCTTTTTAATTTTTTTTTAATTTTAAATTTCTATGCTAATTGGTGCAATTTAACTGGGCTAAAGTTCAAGAGTTGAACACTAGTAGTTCAATGTGGAAAATTATTTTGTGCTGATGGGGCAATGTTGTGGCAATTTTCTTGCCCACTGACAATAAAATTGAGTATGGAATTGAATAATCTTATTATACATCTACACGTACCTAGTAGCATAGAAGGCTGACTTTAGATTCACTGAAACACTTGGGTCAAAAAAAGAGTACTTTAAGCATTTTTAATCCCCAACAGGTCTGGTAGGTAATATTATCCACACTCAATATGTTATATGTACCCATGGCATTTTACATAGTACATATTTTTCTAGCTATCTTCAGCTAAAAACTGTTTTCTGTTCATTTCACTTATCTTTTATGTTAATTGGATCAAGGGAACTGGGAAACAAATTTCAAATCAAATCAACAACACTCATTAGCCTTGAAAATTCCAGAGCTGGAACAGGTATTGAACATGTGAGAAAGTTGTGCTGATGGGGCTATGATGTGTAGATTCCCTTTCCCACCACCAATAAAATCAAGGACGTAGTAGTGTGCAAGGCCGGCGTGGAGAAGTGTTGAAGCATTTTTCTTTAATCTGCACTGCACTGGCCTGCAAATACAATCCTTTCACTTACACCTTAGGCTCAGGAAAAGATGAAAAGCATTTGGGTGATTTAGTCCTATCAGATTCTGACTTTGTGACGAGCCTCTTTTCCTTCCAAATTAAGTAACACTGGATCTGTTATGTACAGCTGCAGCAGAGCTGGTGTTCTTGTTCTTCTGTTTACCTATTTTTGCTAGGAAGGGAAAACAAAGAAAAACAGAGTTACTGGAAGACAGTCAGGAACAAAGAAATCAAAAATTGGTTTGCTTCAAAGGAAACCCAATCCTCCAATATCACACAAGAGTGGAGTAAAATTCTGGTTGTTCATTTCAAATTCTGATCAGTACAATAAATAGGAATAAAGTGAACCACTCTGCTAAAGTTTGTAAGAGGAGCTAATTTGAGCCCACTAAATTAATTAGGCCCAATAGTCCAAGGTTGGTGGGACCGAATTTATCGCAAGTCCAAGATTGGTAGGCCCAGATTTATCGCCATCAAATAGGCCGAATCGCTCTAAGCCTTGAAAGGGTTCGGATTCACAAACTTAGAGACTTATTCGGGCTTGGACTCGAAAGGATTCAGATTCACGAACCTAGAGATCCGAAGCACTTGGCTTCGAACGGATTCAAATGCAATCTAGAAGCCGCTCCATTAATGAGTCCCAGAACACTTGCGGACTCAGAACTTTCCGGGATCTACGTACCAGAACTATGGACAAAATAGAGTCCGAACAAAGGATCCGATCCTGAGGACGGTAAGTGGAGCTGAATTCACTCTTCGGTCAAACTAGCCTATACCCGGGTCGAGGTGGCACGATCTAGGGGGTCCTGAGACTCGGCAATATTTGCGGCAGGGCCTTCTCTTGAACTACCCCTAACCCTTATGCCGCAGGACGTCCTCTGGGACTACCCCTGATCCTTTGGGATGATTGGGGATCATTGGTTAGGTGTGGTTAAGAAGAAGGGTTCGCCAAGAGGTTGATCTCCTCTTCGGGGTTTTCCTTATCCTCGGAGAGGTCACCTCCTCAGACAAGGTAGTTAGAGAGAATATTCCCCATGTGCCTTGCACATAGGTTCCATCCTACATCATGAGGTGCCTATAAATAGCACCCACCCATAGCTTTATAAGGGATGGATTTTGGAGAGATAACTTTTGGAAAAGAACTAATTTCCCTTTTCCATTATCAACCTTAAGAGTGAAAGTGGGGGATCTATGGGAGAGCCTTGCCATTATTCTCTCTATAGCTACTTTGCCTTTTTCTTCACCTAATCTCTTATCTCCATCATCTCTTTGCTTTTGTGTTCTTAGTTGAGACTATTAAAGAATCTAAGCCTCTCATCATCTTCTACTTTCAAATTTTTCTTCAAGGATCTTCGAAGATCTCCGAATTTTCCAACGACGTTCTTGAACCCTCTTATACATTTGGCGACTCTTCTGAGGAGGCGGATTGGTTAATGGTCTCAACAAGATCCGGAATCTACATAACTCCAGTGAAGATGGCGGGAGAAAAAGATCTTCCAATGGTGGTGATGAGAGAACTCAAGTTTAAGACCCACCTCTCATCCTTGAAGCCATTCAAGGACTCCAACACACGCAACAAGAGATTCTCATGACCCTTCAAAATCTCACCCACACCATGTTGGTGATGGGTTCACATTTCGCACCACCGACAACAAATGGAGGTCAAGTCAGCGCCGACAATCATCAACAACTTCATGGTGATGTTGGGAATGGTCAAAACCATCAAGATCCACTCCAAATTCTCCCTGAAGTTGCTCAAAATGGTGTGCAAAATCAAGTGCTAGGAGGAACAAGTTATGGCCAACCTGTAGCCTATGGAGCGCAAAATCACGCAACTGGAAGATCGAGCCATGGTCCATCAGTGGTAGGAGGAGTCTTCGGTGTGATGAATGGTGTTCCAACGGGGGTTGAAGTTCAAGGAAGGCCTACAGAAATTTCTCTACAAAGTGGTGCTCCATCCATGCCTAATTTTGTTCCACCGATTGTAAATTCTACTCATGTACCGAGTGGGTCTCCTTTGGCTCCGATGCCGAGTTTTCAAGCCCAACCTGATATAGCCGTGGCGTACAATGGACTTTATGGGACCCAATGTAACGTCCCATCACCAAATGGCGTATCCATAGGTATCGATGGCCAATATCATCATGTGTCTTCACGGATAGTGAATTCTTGACATCTAAATGGCCAAGTTGCTCCAAGCTCAGTCTTCAGGTCTACAAGTTAGGTTCCGGGAATACCATCATCAAGTACTCTCCCTCAACAATTTCTCATTCTTGCCGATGTGCAAGCCATGTTCAATCTCGAACGGGGCAAGAGGACTTTACCCTCTTTGCTTGATCCAGATGTCAAGCCACCATACTCTATCGAGATGTTGAGTTATCCATACCCGGAGGGGTACACGATGCCGAAGTTCATCAAATTCAATGGCAAGCAAGGAAATGTTCGAGAACATGTTGTTCGGTTCGTTGAGACTTTTGGGATTCATGGTACAAATCATGTCCTCCAACTGAGAGAATTCTCCAAGTCCCTCACCAACCGAGCATATAGTTGGTACGTTAATTTGACCCCAAACTCAGTTCGAAGTTGGGAGGAGATGGTCAACAAATTCCACGCCAAATTCTTTCAAGCGACTGAGAAGGTAACCGCACTCACCCTATGTAAGGAAAAGCAACGAGAGGGTGAAAACATTCTTGAATATGTGAAGAGGTTCCAAGACAAAGCCATGGACTATCATGAGGCTGTGGAGGAAAGCTACTTGGTCCAAATATGTGTTGAAAGGGCATTGAACGGGTACAAGATGCTTCTTGTTAATCACAAGTTGCCCACCTTCTCGGCACTAATTGAAGCATCTCGGAACGTCAACATACCTCAATCTCAGGAGTTCGGGTTCAAGACTAGTTATAAAACCAGCTTCAAGTCATCCCGAAGACCTTTTGTCACTGCGGCTTCCACGTCTTCTACATGAAAGTCGCAGGGGGAGGAATTCAGAGGTCAGAAGAGGAAAAACTGTGAAGATGACACTCATTTTTCGTGTAGTGTTGAGGAGGTGAAGACCTTAGTTGAAAAATGGGTGGCAGACAGGGAACTAAAGTTGCCTCATATTGAAGAGCTTTTGCCAAAGAAGGACTGTGAGGGCCCTAATAATTGTGTTTTCCACCGATCACTAGGACATCCTACAGAAAAGTGCCGGACACTTAAGAAGATCTTTAGAAAGAAAGTCGAAGCACATGAGCTAGAGTTCAGAGAACAGGGGGCCCGGGATATCTTAGAAGACGTGGCTAGGATGGTGTATAACGGCCACAACCTGAGCAGCTGGTGAAAGCTTTCCAAATGACCTTGCAACTCTAGGGGAAAATGTTGACATTCCGTAGAAGAAGTCTATCTATGACATTTACAATTTGTATTTACGGCATTGTTCAGTTCTATCTTTCTTATGTTATGAAGAAAATTTATTTCTTCTATATTGTGTATCTCCATTAGAAGTTATTTTCTCTATATTGTGTATCGTCATTATGTTATGTTGCTTGAGACAGTTTTCAATTTTTGTTTCCCCTCAAAGAAGAAAGCGGAATAGTAAACTCAGTTACCAACCTGAAGGGATCTTTCTTGACGTAGTAGAAGTATACTCCCATTCAGACTTCTGAAGGACAGCCTCTGCTTCCATTAGTTGCCGAAGTAGAGTGTACTCCCACTCGGACTTCCGAGAGATAGCCTCCATTAGTCATCGAAATAGTGTGTGTTCCCACTCGGACCTCCGAAGAGCAGCCATTGCTTCCATCAATGCGAGCTTCGAGGGTCTTTCTTGTTGAAGTAGAGTGTGTGCTCCCACTCAGACTTTCGAAGAATAGATCTCGCTTCCATCAATGCGAGCTTCGAGGGATAGCCTTTGCTTCCATTGATTTCTGAAGAAGAGAATGTACATCCACTCGGACTTCCAAGGGACAGCTTTGCCTCCGCTCGGATTTCCAGGGAACAATCTTTACTTCCATTAGTGCAAGCTTCGAGGGTCTTTCTTGTTGAAGCAGAGTGTGTGTTCCCACTCGAACTTCCGAAGAACAGCCCTTACTTTCATAAGTGCAAGCTTCGATAGTCTTTCTTGTTGAAGCAGAGTATGTGTTCCTATTCGGACTTCCGAACAATAGCCCTTACTTCCATCAGTGCAAGCTTGGAGGGTCTTTCTTATGTTTCCATCAGTGTGAGCTTCGAGGATCTCTCTTGTTAAAGTAGAGTGTGTGCTCACATTTAGACTTTCGAAGAGCAAATCTCATTTCTATCAGTGCGAGCTTCGAGGATCTTTCTTGTTGAAGTAGAGTGTGTGCTCCCACTCAGACTTTTGAAGAACAGACCTCGCTTCCATCAGTTCAAGCCTCAAGGATCTTTCTTGCTAAAGTAGAGTGTGTTCTTCTACTCAGACTTTCAAAGAGTGTTAAGGATCTTTCTTGCTGAAGTAGAGTCTGTTCTCCCACTCTGACTTTCGAAGAACAGCCCTCGAGACTCGGTGGCCTATCAGAAGGGATCTTCTTGCCAAAGTAGGATGTGTGCTACTATTCAAACTCCTGAGGGACAGCTTTTTTTCCGTTTGGACTTCCGAGGGACAACTCTTGCTCTCATTAGTGTGGGTTCGAAGAACAGCCCTTGCTTTCATCAATACGAGCTCTGAGGATCTTTTTTTTCAAAGTAGAGTGGACTGCTACTCGAACTCCCGAGGGATAGCCTTTGCTTCCATTAATTGTCAAAGAAGAGAGTGTACATCCACTCGGACTTCTGAGGGACAGGCTTGCTTCCGCTCGGACTTTCGATGGACAATCTTTACTTGTGTTGGTGCAAGCTTGGTAAACGTGGTTGCCTTTTAGAGGTATCTTTCTTGCCAAAGTAGAGTGTGTGCTACTATTCAAACTCTTGAGGGACAGCCTTGCTTCTGCTCGGACTTCCAAAGAACAACCCTTGTCTCCATTAGTGCAAGTTTCAAGTGCCCTGAGGTGGTGGACTTCTTACAAAAAGGTATATTTAGCTGAAATAATAAAATCGAGCAATGAGGTATCCACAAGTTCAATAATCAACAATATATGGTTCTACTCTCTGCTATGGCACTTCATCATTTCAAACAAATTGTTCGCTAAGTTCAGGTATCAAGAATTCATTCACCGATTACATGAAAATCAAGTATGATGCTCTTGCATTATCAATAAACAATAAGATCATTCTACTTTTATGAAGTCGGTGCTATTGTTTCAATATTCTTAGTAGCAGCAACAATCAACACACAAGGGCTTATTTTCTACAAACAATCAATTATTCAATAGCAAGAGTTCAACAGTAACTATTCCAATATTCACAAGGATGGTAATGAATAAATTCACATGAGACAACCAACGAATGCTCAATATTTTTCGATAGTTCTATTTGTATCAAAATTATCAACGCACGGACTCGGGTTTTAAATATCAGAAGGAGTGCAATGTCATGTTTTTTTTTTATCTTGCAAAGTCAGCAATGAAATTTAACAGAGCACTAGTTCAAGATTGTTTGCAAGCCTCAAGACTGAAATCAAAATTACCACCAGAGTTCACAAATTCAGAGTGTATCAGAGCAGGGATTTCTAAGATCAAGAATTATTTCTAAGTAAAGATGTAGAGTTCAAAAAAGAGGGCTTCAAATACTTGCTCACAGATTTGATGTAACAATGGTTAAGGCGTAAAGCTAAAAGGAGGAAGAAACAGCAAATGGCATAAGCCATAAGTCAAGATTGTCCACGCAAGGCAAGACTGCGGCTGGTTCTCTTGAAGGTCGACGACGCGTTGAACGGCGCTGGGCAAGACATTGCTGTGATGAAGTAACGGCGCAAGGCAGCAGCAGCAGTAGTGTTGTAGGTGAGTTGGTGTCAGTGATGGCCATTAACAGCAGCGGCGGTGTGAAGGCTCGGCTGAAGTGATGAAGAAAGAAAGAAGGGGGCTGGCAGCAGTGGTCTTTAATGGAGTGTGAAGAAAGCCGAAGCTCTGGGGTGATATTTCTAGAAAGGGAGTAGGCTGAGAATAGGGTTTTGTAAAAAGAGATAAGGACAAAATTTATTTGGAGCAGAAAGAATCGGTTGCTTTTGTTTAAATTAAAATTTAAAAAAAATTTTTAAATTTTTTTTTTTTTTTTTTTTTTTTTTTTTTTTTTTTTTTTTTTTTTTTTTTTTTTATTTATTATTTTTACTTACTTTAGATTCTAAATAAAAAAAAAAAAAAAAAAAAAATAAAAAAAAAAATTAATAAAAAACAAAAAAAAAAACAAAAATGAAATTTTTTTTTTTTTTTTTTTTTTTTTTTTTATTTTTTTTTTTTTTTTTTTTTTTTTTTTTTTTTTTTTTTTGTATTTATGTTGTAGTGTGTGTAAAAAAAAAAAAAAAAAAATAAAAAAAAAAAAAAAAAAAAAAAAAAAAAAAAAAAAAAAAAAAATAAAAAAAAATTTTTTTTTTTTTTTGAAAAAAAGTGAACCAAGCAAGCATGATTATGATTTCTGATGGTCCTTCAAGCATTGTAAGGATATATATATATATATATATATAAAGGGCCAAGCAGTTTATGGGTTTCGAATTTCATGAACGGAAAACAGTGCATCTCTATTTATTTTATAAAAAAGAATACGTTGAGAATATGCTAAATATTTGAAAAGGAATATGCTGAGAATATGATTTGGCAAAAAAGTGGTCAAGGATGGAGGGCTTTTTGTCTTTGATATATCTATATAAAGTGGAAAGTGGGGCTGTTGTCTTCTAAAAAAAAAAATGTGGCCTTATCTTGTCAAGTAAAAAAAGAAATGGATTTCTTAATTTTTATTTCTTTCACTTGGAGCAAAAAAGTTTTGTGTTTTCCAATACTTGGAGAAATGAAAATTTAATCGTCAACATTCTGAGTTATTGGAGCCAAAAAAAATAAAGAATAATAATAATAATTATTATTAAAGGCATAGAAGTGTGTTTGCCAAACATGATATAAGGATAAAAGATTCTTTCTTATCATTACTAGTTGGTAATCTTATCCATACATTATGAGTCATCAATTTTATCCAAAAGTCACATGAAGACCAAATATTCCCGAAGATGTAATGCAAAGCATGGCTGACAAGGTGAAACTATGCATGTCCGAGAAAATTACAATTTCTCATACACGCAAGGGGCAAATGTAAGAGGAGCTAATTTGAGCCCACTAAATTAATTAGGCCCAATAGTCCAAGGTTGGTGGGCCTGAATTTATCGCAAGTCGAAGATTGGTGGGCTCGGAATTATCGCCATCAAACGGGCCGAATCGCTCTAAGCCTCAAAAGGGTTCGGATCCACGAACTTAGAGACTTACTCAGGCTCGGACTTGAACGGATTCGGATCCATGAACCTAGAGATCTGAAGCACTTGGCTTCGAACGGATTCAAATGCAATCTAGAAGCTACTCTTTTAATGAGTCCTAGAACACTTGCGAACTCGGAGCTTTTTGGGATCTACGTACCAGAACTATGGGCGTAATAGAGTCTGAACAAAGGACCCGATCCCGAGGACAGTGAGTGGAGATAAATTCACTCTTCGGTCAAACTAGCCTATACTCGGGTCGAGGTGGCACGATCTAGGGGGTCCTTGAGACTCGACAATATTTGCAGCAAGGTGTTCTCTTGAACTACCCCTGACCCTTATGCGACAGGACGTCCTCTGGGACTACCCTTGACCATTTGGGATGATTGGGGATCATTGGTTAGGTGTGGCTAAGAAGAAGGGTTCGCCAAGAGGTTGATCTCCTCTTCGGGGTTTTCCTCATCCTCGGAGAGGTCACCTCTTCGGACAAGGTAGTTAGAGAGAATATTCCTCATGTGCCTTGCACATGGGCTCCATCCTACATTATGAGGTGCCTATAAATAGCACCCACCCATATCTTTATAAGGGATGGATTTTGGAGAGATAACTCTTGGGAAAGAACTAATTTCCCTTCTCCATTATCAACCTTAAGAGTGAAAGTGGGGGATCCATGGGAGAGCCTTGTCATTATTCTCTCTCTAGCTACTTTACCTTATTCTTCACCCAATCTCTTATCTTCCTCATCTCTTTGCTTTTGTGTTCTTAGTTGAGACTATTAAAAAAGCTAAGCCTCTCATAATCTTCTAGAGAATTTGAATTTTTCTTTAAGGATCTTCGAAGATTTTTGAATTTTCCAACAACGTTTTTGAACCCTCTCATACAAAGTTTAGTAGCCAATATCACACTAAAATAGGAACAAACCCACTAACAACCTAACAAAATAGGAACTACCTAACACAAATCTGGTAAACATTAATAATGAAATTTAAATTCTCCTAATGTTAAGTAATGACTTATTCAACTGATTTATTGCAACTAAAGTCCTGCTCCAATGGAAACATAACAGAATCGATTTCAATAGTTCTGGAATTGTAACCAACTTGAATTTTGTGGTTTCAATTTCAAGAATCAATTATTATTATTATTATTATTATTATTATTATTATATAGAATGATGAATTTGATGACCAGATTCGCGCAGGACAATGGTGTGGATTGAACCTATCATGGCCAATAAGATCAAGACACTTATTTAAAAATTAAAAAAAAAAATTCAGTTAATTTTTTTATGGGCCAATAGATAATATCAGATAAATAAATTACATGGTCATCATTACCATCTAAGTTAACAGAATGTAAGAGCTACACCCTTCCATGGAGTGTTATTTTTAAAGTAAAAATATCTTATACATCTTCAAATTTACAAAATATTCCACTCTCCTTCCTTTCTTTACTATTTTCCCCAATACTCCCTTACCACCACCCCCACTCCTTCCCTTCCCTTTGTTGGGGAATTTTCAAAATGGGTTTTCAAATTTATAGTTTATTTTTTGGATGTTTCTAAAACCTTCCTTGTTTTTCTTTGGAAAGCTTAAAATAAGCTTGGGGACTTTGTCCCACATTGGAAAGAGAGCAAAACATGGAGTACTTAATAAAGTGCTACATAAAATATTCCTTTGAATATGGAATTGTGACATGAAAGCTAGTGTGCATGCATTCATACCACAAGGATGGTGTTTCGCACCATCTGCACATGCGCGTAGCGTGGGCAGTGGGCTGGGTGGCGTTTGATGGCGCACTTTGCACTTAGCACCATAAGGGCGCTATTGCATCGGACAATGACGTGGATCCAACGTGGCATGGGTGACGAGGAATATAGTCAACTCCACGTAGCAATGATGTGGCATCTGTTGGCGATGAGTCAACAAACAGATCGAACAGTTGTGCATTCGATCTGGAGCAGTTTGATCATAGCCGTTGATTAGAGATGTGCACAATCGTATGGATGAGATGGCACCTGATCATGATCAAGTGTGATCAGTCAAGGCATCTATTCGGTGTGAGTATGATTTGCACCATAGATCGTCGATCCAACGGTCAGATCTGATCAGATAAGATCAAGGGACATGACCATTTAGTCAGATGCATCAAGGCCTATAAATAGGCTGCGAAATCAGCCATTTCAATCTATCAAAAAATTCAGAAAACATTCCTGCAATTCTCTCTCTCTCTCTCCCTCTTGATCTAGAGTTTTCGATCAAGAGTTTTTTAAGCAAGTTTCTGCTTTTCTTACTGGTAATCAAATTTTGCAGACTTGATTATCAGTGTCTTGGTTTTCTTGATTATATCGAGAGTTTTCTAATCTACTGTCATCAGTGCAGACGTCGGTAGACTTGATCTTTAGATCAAGCTTCATTGTATCCTGAAGGCGAATTTGTTGTAACCCCCTGCACACATTTTAGTGGGTGCAAATATTGTCTTTAGAAAAGCAACAAAGTAATACGACTTGAAGCACCAAATTTTTGTTCTACATAGACAAGATCATCGCTAAGTTTTGAAGACCCGAAGACCACCAACTGAAGAATTCAAGACGAATTGTTCCAACAATCTAAAGACAATATTTGGATATGGCGATGTCTATTCAGAAAATGACTCAAGATTTCATGAAGCTTGACCCATTTGATGAAGGAAATTTCTGTCACTGGCAAAAGAAGATGCACTTTTTGCTCACCACTCTCAAAGTGGTCTATGTACTGACTACCCCCTTCCGGTGGAGCAAGAAGACGAGACTATGGAGCACACCCGTACTAGAACCAAATGGGAGAATGACGACTACATTTGTTGAGGACACATTCTGAATGTGCTGTCAGACTCTTTGTTCGGTGTATATCAACATTTGGAAACGACAAAGCAACTCTAGGACATATTACAGTCAAAGTACCTCACCGAGGATGCCACCAGTAAAAAACTTCTTGTTAGTAATTTTATGCGTTTTACTATGATTGATACAAAGCCCATTATGGAACAATTCCATGAGATCTAACATATTCTGAGTCAGTTTCAATAAAAGAATATGAACATGGATGAATCTATTGTAGTTTCATCTATAATAGAGAAACTGCCATCTTCTTGGAAGGATTTTAAGAAAACTCTAAAACACAAAAATGAAGATCTAACTTTAGAGGAATTGGCTCAACACCTCCAAGTTGAGGAAGAGTCAAGACTTCTTGAAAGTAAAGATAACCAATTGGCTCAGACTTCCAGCATTCACATGGGGGATGATGGCAAGAGGTTCAACAAAAAGAAATGTAAACGCGACCCCCAACCTAAGAAAGATGCTAAGAAGCCGAAAGGTGCTTGTTGGCACTATGGCAAGCCAAGGCACTTCAGAAATGAATATTGGTCATACAAGAAGAAGCCAGAAGCATCAAATGCCAAGAACAAGTTCGTGGCTGGTGACTGGTGGATTGACTCAAGAGCAACAAGACACGTCTGCAACGACAAGAGTCGTTTCAATACTTATGAACAAGTGAGTGATGGAACAGTTCTCTACATTGGCAACTCTTCAACTGCTGCTATCAAAGGCAAAGGGACAATAGATCTAGAGTTCACATGTGGAAAAGTCTTAAGTCTTAATGATGTTTATCATGTACCTAATGTCAGAAAAAAAAAAAACCTTGTATATGGAAGCCTGCTTAATAAGCATGGTTTCAAGTTAGTATTTGAGTAGGACAAATTTGTCCTGTCCAAGGGTGGGATTTTTTTTGGGAAGGGCTACATGTATCAAGGAATGTTCAAACTTAACGTTATCAATAATACATCTATTTCTGCTTATATTGTTGATTCTCTTTCTTTGTGGCATGCTCGTTTAGGTCATATTAATACTAGGAAATGCATGATATGGTTAATTTAGATTTAATTCCTAAGTATGACATTGATATGTTTGAAAAATATAAATTTTGTGTGCAATCTAAAATTACTCGCATTCCATTTCCTAAAGCAAATAAAATCACATCTCTACTTGAACTTGTGCATAGTGATATATGTGACATGCATAGTACCCCCACTAAAGGTGGTAAGACATATTTTGTAACATTCATTGATGATTTTTCTAAGTACTGTCATATCTATGTTTTGCATTCAAAAGATGAGGTTCTCAATAAATTCAAGATTTTTAAGACAGAAGTAGAAAATCAGTGTAATGTCAAAATAAAGAGACTTAAGTCTGATAGAGGCGGTGAATACCATTTTCCAAAATATTGTGAAAATGTTGGTATTATTTATGAGAAGTCTACAGCTGTAGACACCCCATTTTTGACCGTCCTCAAGACTTGGACGTCATCGTTTGAACACCTGATGATTGTGCTCGCTCGTGTTGCGCCTTGCCTTGGAGCCTCTAATCTTGTCTGTTTTATGCTTGGTTGTGGGCCAAGAGCTTGTTGCTTCACTTCTGGAAGAGAGGGTGACCTGTCGGCCATCCCCCTAGCCTGCCGGCCATGACTTGTGCCTGCCGGCCACCAGTGGTGGCCGGTCGGCTATATTGATGGTCGACGGCCATTTTTCTCCTTTTTTAGATATTTATTTGCCAGCTGTACCAGTTGTTGTTCACTAATGCTCATCTCCATACACGTGTATGGAGGGATGAATACAAGCCTTTGGCTTGTTTTTCTATATAATGGTAGGTCTCTCTCCCATTTGAGAGGTTAGAAAAATTTTGTGAGCAAATTTCCTCTCTCTCTCTCTCTCTAGAATTCTCTCTCTCTCTCTCTTCTTCCCTATTTTGTGCTTGAAAGTGGGAATTCTCTACATATTTGCATACAACCCCTTAACCAAATCGGACCACCTTGGAGCTGTGGCATCTTGGGACTTATTTTGGGTTGTTGAAGTGTCATTTGAGCCTAGAAAGTGGCTGTTTAAGTGCTGTGCTTCAAAGGTATTAGACTTACCTCATTTAAGCTCTTTGTGTATGCTTGTCTTGCCATCTTTTTATGCTATTTTGAGCGTAGTTTTCAACTACAAAAAGTTCTAATTTTTGGCCCTAAACATGTTGGTTTGAAGCCATTTTGTGCTAAGGGGTTGTCTCTTCCTTTTTGTTGCATATTTGTATGAGCCTTTGCATAATCTTTTAGCATGTTAAAGTCAAACCTTTTGGCCCTTTAAACCACTAAAATTCAGAGTTATTTCAGTGGTAAAAAGTATCTTTTGAAGTCCAAAAATGGAGAGGGTAGCCCCTCCTCCTTGTGTCTCTCTTCCATGCCTAATTAGCATTACATAGTAGCATGATTTTGTGGCTTAACTTAGCTTAATCTTAGCATATTTTAGGCTCTATTTTGACATGTTTCAACTCTGTTTTGGGTTGGATGGTGCACTTGTTGCTTACTTTTTGTACTTGTAGTGCAATTGTGCTTACTAGTCTAGCATGCTTAATGAGTTAGCCTATTATTTTAGCTTGTGTTAACTTAGCTTCAGCTTGTTTTAGCTATTATTTTGACCTACTTTAACTCTATTTTGGGTCGGTTAAGTCCTTTTATGCTTGTTTTGCATGGCTATAGTGTAACGGTCTTCACTAGTCCATTATTTTGAGGCTTTGAGCATGAAGTGTTTGAGTTGCTTGCATGTTGTAGCATCATTTTGCATGTAATTTCAGTTTATATAGCTTTGTCACACTCTCATTTATTTCACTCTTTCATTGCTTTTGAGAGTTGTGCTTTGAGTCTTGTTTGCAAGCTAGCATGTGAGCATGTTTTTCTAGCCTTTTATGCTTCAATCTCAACATGTTTTAGCCATTGTTTTGGCATGTTTTAGCTTTGTTTCGAGCTGGTTTGGTCAATTAAGCTTGGTATTGCATGCCTCTAGTGTAGTGCTCTTCACTAGCTTAATGTTTTAGGCTCTTAACATGTCTTGCATGTGTTGCTTGCATAATTTAGTATCTCTTTGCATGCCATATCAGCACTGAAAAGTCTGCAACCTCCCTATATTCTTCACTTTTCAATTTGTTTTGAAAGTGGCCTTAAGCCCCTTGTTGGCTTGAGTGTGAAATTGAGGCTCTCATGCCTAATGGTTTTAATCCTCTCTTGAAGATTCCTCTTAATCAACAGCATGAGACCTCTTTCATGCTTAGAGGACTCTCACTTTGGACTTAATTAGTTAAAGGACTAATCGGTAATGTAAAATGTGTAAACAAAATGAATCAAGTAAAACTTGGCAAGATAAGCATCTTTGTATTGCATTGCATGTGTTTGGATCGGACGTTAATCCAAACACAAGAAAAATGGGAAGTTTTATACTCAAAGTGATGAAACGTGCCACTTTTCTTGGTCACCATCACCCTTGATCATGCATGATAGGGTGGTGTTCCTTAGAGTCTTATTTGTGCATTCATTAAGCTTGTACGAGCTTGGTTCTTTGGCCATCATGCATGAAAATGCTTGGTTGGTGGCTTGAGAGCCAAGTGCCATACTCCTTTGAGCTTGAAAAATGATAAGGAGGGTGGCAGTACACACATTCCTTGAAAAATGCATTGCTTCGCCTCTGTTGCTCTCTGTTGCAGCAAAAGTAGAAGTCTGGAAAAAGAGGTGGCCAAGTAACCGACCGGCCAGTTAAGGTGGCCGACAACCACGTTTTGTGGCCGATCGGCCACTAGTCAATTTTTGTGCAAAAATGTTCCTGTGTTGGAGCAGAAGCAGTCTGGAAGTTGGTGCAATTTTCAGAGAGCAAAGCGAGTGCAAACAGAGGCAACCGATGGCAAGGCAATGGATTTTCGGGAGGAAGCCAACTGAGCATGCATGTCTCCCTCGCCTCCGAGGTCGTTTACTTGCTTTATTTAAATTGCTTTAATTAGCTTAGCGTATCTAGTTATTCAATTCAAGTGTTGTACTTAATTAGCTTAGCATAGCTAGTTATTCAATTGTGTTGTAATAATTAGTTAACTAGAGTAGTTGGTTAGTTTCGTTTTGTAATAATCACCTTAGCTTAGTGTAGCTTAGCTTATTCATTCGGACCTTCCTTCGAGAGGGCACAATGTTGTAATAAGGGTGCGTGCGTGTGTGCATGTTTTCTAACCCCACGTCTTTCTCCTTTTTATTTATCCGCTTTCAATGGTTAGATTATGGATCATGTTTCGATTAGCATACCTTATGCTTGCATGTTTGCATCATTCATTTGTCTTGCATGCACCGAGGTTCGGCGCATCATTTAAACTGCATTGTATTTTAATACTTCTTTGAATATGTATTTTAAAGCATGTTATCAAATCGTTGCATTCATATGCCATCTTAGATAGCTGAGCCTATTAATTACATTATTGCATGTGTTGCATTAGGCATTGTTAACATAGTTAAGATCATGCATATTTCTTACTAGCTTTTGTTTTGACTTGAAGTACACTGTAAGTTTTACGCTTTAGCATACTTGCATGAGTGCGAGTGTTGCCATGATAGCATGCTTGCCATGAGGCTATGTGCTTTAATGATTAACTGCGTGAATGCTTGTGGATGAAGACTTGGTTGCTTGAATTGGAACAATTTGATAAATGTATGTTTTAAATCCCACTTTGCGAAGTGGCAAAATCATGCTTTAAGCCCACTTGAGGGTGGCAAATCCACGTTTTAGCCCACTTGAGAGTGGCACCTTCAAACCATTTTCGAAAACAAACATGAGTTGTTTTGTTCCAATTCTCGTGATTTAGTCTATACTTGTATGTGTGCGTCACGTAGTAAAGTTAGCTAATAACCGGAATAAAAACACATGAGATTTATAAAATAACATATCATACTTAGTAGAGGTCGATCCTTTGATTGGGCGAGCGGGGGTGCTCATTTCAGGACCTTCCCCTCTAGTACCCAAGTTCCCGAGCCGAGACAACTTTGGTGATAATGGACACGTGGCCTTTAGCACGAGTAAGGGTTTTCTAAATTTCCCAAAAACAAAATATTTAGGTGGCGACTCTATAATTTGGCAAAGCAGTCCAATTTTGGCATTATTTGATTTAAAATCTGATTTTCTAAAATGATTGGCCGGATTGGACTCTTTGGTGTTTATCAGTCTCACATTACACTTTGTGAGATTAGATTCAGAACCGTGACAGGAGTCCAAACTGTAGGACCAATTCGAGCTCTCCAAAAAGGGAGGCGCGAAGAAAGTCGAGTCCACAGTTTCTAGTGACTCTACTAGGGATTTAGAGAACTTGACTCGAACTCATGATATGTTGTTTTGTCTACACTTATGTGTTTCTTTGCATTGCATTTTTGTTGGTGCACCTAAGTCACAGTGTTTGCCATGTGCTATTCCTGAACGATTTGCCGGAGGCTTGCTTGGAAAAGCTTGCCATAAGGCTGACCGGTTGCGGGCTCTGCCACAATGGGAACACAAGCCTTGGATCTGGACAACCGCCGTACCGTTTGATCCTCCTTTCACTTTTCGGTGTTAGGAGCGAGAGGTATATTAGGTGGTCTTGCTGAGGCACCCCTTTTTGACCAATCAGCCTAGTTGCATATCAGAAGCCATAGAGACTATTCCAAACTAGTACAGGTTGCTTACCCGAATGCAGGATTGTGTGAAGCTACTTGTTGTGCATAGTGAAACCCTAGCTCCTGACGAAATTAGGACAGGGTAACCCTACCCTATCATAGGGGTGTTTTGGCTTTCTTTAACTGGTATGTGCTTCATAGTGAAACTGTACAGGAATGTGCATATCAGTTGTGAGTTTTATATCTGACTGTTGGGCGAAATTGATAAAGAGTACTGATCATTCACTATGCTCATATACGTTACGGTGAAAATTAAGCGAAGAGTCTTTGCTTTTCTCTTTTGCAAGGTAGTCCTGGAACTATAGCTTTAAAAGGCTTCGATATCACCTGGGTACATTGGACTTGTGTTGATAGACTTTGACAGGTTAGGAGATTTAGATTAAGGGCAACCAGTGTTTCCTTTGCCGGGCTCACCGGTTCTACGGTTCCGACATTTATCAACAAGATCATCTCTGTTCAAAGCACGAGCATCTATCTTTATCATGGCTCAGTCTCCGACGAATCTAGAGGATTTACTGATCCATTTTCAGCAATCAGTGGATTCGTTGCAGCAAGATATGGTTAGGCAAGCCGAGACATTGCAGAATATGATATTCAACTTTAAAGACCTTCATGACATTGAGGTTCAAATCAAGGATGCCATCCGACAAGGGCACATTGTGGAAAGTAATGAGTTTATGAGGAAGAATGTCGTTCGTACTTCTAATGCTATTACCAGCGGTAGCGCAGTTTTAAAATGCTCAGAAGAAGTAAACACTGCAATCATACCCATCGAAAATCTTCCTTTCGATAATAGCCAAAGACCAACCACTTCAACTCGGCACTAAGCCCGAAATGTCCATCCTCTTTACATGAGTCTCTCTCAAGCTTTGAAAATGCTGCGAGAAAAAAGGTACCTAGAACTCCTAAAACCCCGATCCCTCCCAAATCCTCTTCCACCAAGATATGACCTAGCTAAATATTGTGCCTATCATCAATAGCACGGTCATGATACAAACCGTTGCATCTGCCTCCGTCATAAGATTCAGGATCTTATTGACGAAGAGATCATAGCTCCACCAAAAGGACCTCAGGCCACCACTGACCTGTCACCTCCACATCTCAATCTAATCCATACACTGCCATCAACCTACGATCCCATCATATACATCACCCCGACCCATCTACCCAAGCCTGAGGTGTTTATCCCAAAAAGCATGGACTTATGCATGATGGATGCACTTGAACCCCAATCATCTCAAACCCATGAACCTACTACTTCTGAGCTAGGGTGCATGATTGAAGATTTACAAAGAACTATGGCAGATTTAGCCTTTGGAATTTTGGCTCCATCATCAACCACATCACGGGCCAAAAATTTCAATCCAAAAGACTCCTCAATCTTGGGGCGAGCTGTAATTGAAAAGGGCCAACCTAAAACCATCTCAGATCTGGACAATGACATGTCGACAACAACTGGGCTCCGCTCTAACATAGCAACCCAATCCCTTGACCAAGCTGAAGTAAGTGGTAGGAACAAAGCCGGGACAAGTATTGATCCTTATGCACAACTTCGGTGGGCTATCAAGGCATTGAAGGACAAAGGGCTGAACAAACAGCAAGTGCTTACAGTTGTTGCAAAAACTATGGAGTACACTTTTGTCGCTCAGGTTGAGAGCATTCTGAGTCAGGGGGTAAACAACGGAAAGGGATGCTTTACCAAAAATACCCATCCTAATTCCGGTTCCAAGCCTATAGATACCCGACCAACACCCGTTACTCCATTTGCTGATGTTTCTAAACCTAGTGCTTCCTCTTTTCCCAAACGAACCTTCACCCAACTCCATATGAGCCTAACTTGTGCATTGAAGGTACTGATGGAGAAAGGGTATCTCAAACCCCTTGGGCTTCGGCCTCTCCCGGATCCCCTTCTAGCCAAGCATGATCCGGCCAAGGACTGCACCTTCCATCAACAAACCGACCATGACACTAATAGTTGTTTTTGTCTTCGCCATGAATACAAGATTTGATTGATAAAGAGGTCATCGTCGCACTAGGTCCTGCGAAGTCTATCGGTACTGGGTCAGTGATCTTGGGAGATAATGTGACTATATGATCGGGATGGCTCTCATTTTTACTCTAGATATGGCAGATGGCACGCACTGTTTTGAGCAATGTGCAAATATTGTTTATTTCTGACTTGGGTATTGAGTCAGTCTTGTTGTATCAAGTATGTCTTGTTGTGTCGGAGGCGGGTGATTTCAGGGGTGTTACCTCGGACATTACTATCTTGTTTTGTGTTTGTCTTTTACACTCTTTCTTTTGCGTTTGTTTCTGCCATTGAGCCAGTTGTGCTAGAAGATCTGAATGAAACGACAGAGATTTTCACCTACTTTTCTGCGCCTTGAAATCATTGCATTGACCTAAGTTTTTTGAAACTTTTTGAACACTGTGATGAAAACAAAGAGGGAGGAATTCCTCTAGATTTGCCAAAATTTGATCAATTGAGAGGAAGAGAGGCATTCTAAGCCCTTAATGAATGAGATCATGTTTGTTAATTTGAGTACTAAGAAGGATCCTAGCTTGATCTAGATTGGTTCTACATTGTCTTCAGCGTGAGCGACTAGTCGCTTTCTTAAAAGATTTCAAAAAAATGTTTTGCGTGGTCCTACGAAGACATGTGTGGAATTGATCTTGAGATTATGCAGCATAGAATCACTCTCGGCCTCGAGACTCAACCCCTTTTGTTTTCAAACCTTGAACTTTGATTCAGAATGTTCAATGATCAACCAAAACATGAGGCTTGTATGGCCGGATCAGAAGCAACCCTTGAACTAGGGGCAAGAAAATCAGATCAAGAAGGTTAGATATTATCAAAGGAAGCTTGCAAAGTTAGAAAAGAAGCATCCCTTGAATTAGGGACAAAAATGTCATATGTGCTCAAAGATTCAAAAGATGAGTCATTCCGCAAACCAATGAGGACTGGCAAGAAAGCCAAATCCCAGAATGGAGAAAATAAAGTTTTTGCTAAAGGACAATCAAGTTCTTATCCACAACACTAAAGGCAATTCAAACCCTGTTGGATAGACTCCTACATCATCAGTGAACAACAGCCATTCTCCTTGATTCAGATGGCTTCGAGATCTCAAAATCGATCAACATGGACAAGTTAAACCATTTTTTACCCTTGAGAGGCTCACTGGGCCGAAAACCCGGAAGGGCGACCCAGGCAAAAGTTAGAGCAAACGGAAAGAAAAAGAAAAGAACAAAAAAAATGAAAAGAAAAAAGAAAAGAGAAAAGAATAGAAGAGGAAAAGAAATGAAAAGAAAGGAAAAACGGAGCTCGCAAGGTTGAAAACCCGGAAGGGCGGCCTTGGTAAAAGTTAGAGTGCAAAAAGAGAGCGTCAACACCCGAGTGAACCTTAACCCGGAACTACGTCAAGCCTAATTCCCATGATTGGGATACGTAGGCAACTTTATCCTGAAGTTCGGCCCTAATCATTTTCAGCCTGCTTGGCTTATCCATGTTGATTGGTTTATCCTTGTTCAACTCGGCTATCTTGTCCATGTGAAGTGGCTCATCTTGATGATCATCTTTATTCAGACTCAGTTGTCCTACCCTGTTAGAAGATTCAGCTGCAAGACAAATCAAGTTCAGATCTGAGGTTGTGTATCTCGAGAGTAAATTCTATGTTGGTTGAGCAATGGCCATTTACAAAAACAGTTTTGAGAATTTTTAATGAGGTTGACTAATTCTTTCGAAAATTATTCCATTTTTCCAAAACTGGACCATGTCTTAGACCCAAAAAATGAAAATTTTCAGTGCTTATATCCTGACTTGCTTGATTTCAAATTAGAAAATTGAACAAGTATGTTAATCTAACTCTCATGTTGGTCAAAATTGTTTTAGTGGAAAGCCAAAACAAAAAAATGGTCAAAATGATGAACTAGAGGCACAGTTGAGTCAGGTTTTCTATCTTTTTTCCGTTGTCACCATATTCGCCAGAAAAGGACACAACTGAAGCTAACAGCAAAGGGCCGAAAGCTCTCTCATCCTCCAAGCAGCGAGGTATCAAGCCAAGTGTGAAGCACGAATTAAAAATGGAGTTGAATATTCGTTTCTCTCATCTGGAACGATTGTATTCAAATTAACGTCTGACCCAAAATAGGGACGTAGAAAACATGATGTGTGTGAGACCAATCAATTGTATACTTGGCCGGTGGGACATGCTGTAACTTATCTTGGTCAAGCTAAGCCAAAGGCATTGTCAACCAATTCATAGATCTGCTGCACATCTAGTCGCATCACAATCCCTCTGTGGGAAAGGCTCACTAGTTGTGAGTGAAAGACAAAGAATCTAGTAGAATACTAGGGTCAAAAGCCCACAACTTCCTATCTATCCATCAACCACCCAGGGGAGGGATGGAAAAATAAAAGAGATTAAAGAATAGAGAGATGTGCACTGAGAGAAAAAGTGAGGAAATAGCTTTTCAGAGAAAAAGAGATTGAGTGCCAAGTGATGTGAGAATCACAAATAAGAAAGGATAGGAAATAATATCCAGAGAAACAGGCTCCTCGTGAATTGAGAGGTCTCCCACCGATGGATAGCAGAGTATCTGTTTGTTGTGTTTGTTATTTTTTGTTTGTCTCGATTCTTGCTTTGAATCGTTTCGAGTGTCAATAGATATGTTTAGGTTGTTTTACCTTTGTTTTCCTTTGTTAAGTCATTTTGACTTTGGTCAGTCGTAGGCTCAATACCCGGTTAAGAACTCATTCTCACTCTCAATTTAAAAAAAAAATCATTTTGTGCCCGGAGTGTTGTGTCATTCTCCACATTTCTGCACAACAGGATTCCTTCTTTCATAAACTGTAGGGTTCAACCCAAGTCATGTGAGAGCAACCGAACCAGGACCTATCTGAAGCTACGTAGGTTCCGGACTGCAAAGCAAAAGAAAAGAGGGAAAATTTGGAGCATCTTAGTGTGTTTCAACTTCAGCAAATTCTGAGACTGCATTCCAGGTGCATCTTCTCAGGCCTCACCATTTCTCTGGAGTATAAGTGTACCTCAACCCCAAGTTCAAGCCTGCTTTAGGTCAGAATGTCAATCCAAGCAGCACCCGTGGTTTTCACATACAGATGTTGCCCCTTGCCAATATGAACAGGGTGTGTCCTTTTTGAGTTAAGCACGTTGCAAAGTCCTTCGAGAGGTAAATCAGACACGCCAAAGTACATATTTGCCTCCCTTCTATTGCATAGAATGTGCACTTTCATATACACTTCTGTTGCATGCGTACCGCGCATCATTATGATTCATGCATAGAACATGCTTTCATTCTCGCATAGAATGTGCCGTTGCCTTTACATCTCAGTTGTTTGTCTTGCATGGAATATGCACCCTTACTATATCACGCTTGTTAATTGTCTTTCTTTATGTCACACCCCAAATCTGGCCATGACCGGCTGTGGCCCACAGGGACTCAGCCCAAGGCACACGTAAGCCTAAACATGAATCCAAAATCACAAAGAATAAATGTGACGATAATCCAAAAATAAATAAGTCAAAACCCAAACCACTGGCATGTCACAAGTATAAACGGCAAAACCAACCATAATCAATACCATCCAAACTTATGGGATATAAACAACCCACATATCAAAATAATCCTAAATGAACCTCAATAAAAAAAATATATATATAAATATGCACGAGCTTAACATAACAATCTAAAACAAAATAAATGAATCTCCTAGAGGTCCATGCAATTGAGTCCCCGCTACACCATGAGTCCACTCTAAGTCCTTCTAACACCTAGAAATGGTAAACAACTAAGTCAGCTGATAGCTCAGTGAGTAGCAACATGGATAGTATATACAGTTTTGAAAATAGGGATCAATTCCAAAATAAGACATATATTACAGAAACTAGATTGGCATACAGTTTGGTAAAGAGAATCTGTTTCAAAAAGAAGGTTCCACAATTCAATAGTTAAAATACTCATGTCTCTCAAGAACATGATAAATGACATTTTCCACTTAAAACAGATTACAACATGAATACCAATAATTTTCTGGGTACCAAGAAATAACAAGTAACATGCCACACAGTTCTCAAGGCTATAAGCCCCGTGGGTTCCAATACCGAACTAAGAGTCATCCTCAGGGTGGCTACCTGGGCCTTTTCTCTAAGACGATCTGATTGAAGGTCACCCAGCTTAACCTAGGTCTTTTCCTTACAATCGTTGAGCACTAGAGTCATCACGGCTCAACCCGGATCTGTTCCCTAGTGGCCAGAGTCACTACACACAGTGGAATAATTTCCCTAGACTAAAATATACAGATGGTCCTAATAATCAATATACATCAGTTTCGTAAAACATGGTAGTTCACCATTATAAACATGAGACCAAAACAAATATTTTACAGTATGCCAAGTTCACACATGTTTCAAAAATAATTTGATTCTATTGATAATATAATAATTTATTAAAACAGCTTAGTAATGAAACAACAACTTAATTTTTCAACAATTCAGGGTAGGGGAACATTTATAAAAATATGTAGCATGAAACTACTGACCTGGAAACGAAATAATGTAATCCTTGAATAGAGTATAAAAGTTCAACTAGTGCCCTGAACCAAGTATAAAAACTACATGTCATTACTAATTTAAAAATACTAAAAAATAGGAACTATGTAACCTCAAACTAAAGTGCACTAACACGACTCAACCCAACTCACCGTTACTCTTAAATATTACCTAAGTTCATGTTCTTCAAGGTCTAAAATCACCCAAGGCATGGGTTCCGATTAAAACTTAACTAAAAGTAACTTTAAGATAAAACAAAGTTTTAAACAAGTTTTCCCAAGCTATTCGCTATCTTTGAAAATTATAAAACCCACTCCACGTTGTTCGAAAAATTCTAAAACCCTCCAGATATCAACTAATATATCCCAAGTTCCAAGCCCAATTGGTTTTACTTGATTTGCTTATCAAAATAATTATCTACAATTAATTATATCTAAACAGGTTATTTTCTACAGCACTTTAAAGAAATTAATGGTTCTCTTAGTATACATGAGCAATCAATGCAAGGACAAAAATGTACGAAACTAGACTTGTAACTGGTTCTAATGACACTAATTTGAAAGTTTTCAGATCTATACCCAAAAAGAACGATGCTTCCGAACTTATTGTTTTAAACAAGTTTTCTGGACAGATTTGAACGCATCAGTTTATATGGATTTGACTCCCAAAAATTATGAGAAAATTCAGATATGAAATTCAATATGTAATTAATTTACTGTAAAAATTTCAGTTCAAAAATCATTTGTTTGATATGGTTTCTTGATTTTTAAAGTTTGCGATTTTGTGCAGAATTCTAAAGATATCCACCCACCATTTAAGCACAAGTTCTGCACCTTAATTTGCTTTCAGATTTCTTTAAAACAAAATATATACGCAGAGATTGTTATAGTACAAAAGGTAAGCCAAGACTAAATTATTGTTATAGGTCACTCATGCACTAATAGTTGCAGCCCCAAATAATATACCCAGCACCATAGTTACATCCACAATATCCACTTGTACTTGCTTACAAAAGAAATCAACTACACCCAAAACCTCCCATCACCAACCATTAATTTTTCGCACCACCATCCATCATCCTCACAAGACAATGATCTCAGCAATTAAATGAATACACCATAGCCTTACCTAAAAGAAACAATAGCATACGTGAATATATATAAAGTACTTATTTGCTTCTTCCTCCAATCTCCTTTGGAAGCAACCACTCTCTCTTTCTCTCTCTCTCTCTCTCTCTCTCTCTCTCTCTCTCTCTCTCTCGGCTATTGCTATATTGGTAGTGAACAAATAAGAGAATAGGATTTGTGTTTATTTTATTTTATACTAGTGGTGGGCACACATAGGTCAAATAAATAGGTAAATATACAAAATATATATATAAGTTATATGCAACTCAAATGGGAAGAGTCTTATTTATAACCCTTGTGGTCAAGAGTTCAAGTCACACCCTCTAGTTTATATATATATATATATATATTTTTAATAATAAACCTTGTCTCTAAATTAAAAACTTTCACCATAAATTTATTTTAGGTTTAAAATTAATTAAAAGATCCTCCAATAATATTTAATTTGCACTTTAGGATTCACCACCAAAATATTTGAGATTGTAATATTATTATTTAATTATTTACTTTATTTTTATATTCGGGTTCTTACACTTTACATACACAATATTGTATGTACAGTTCATTTAGAGGAATTCCCGGTAAAACTATTCCTCTTCCTTATCACCTTGCTTCGGTTAGAAACATTGGGGTACGCCCGGTATTTATACCACCTTGCTTCGGTTAGAAACATTCAAGTACGCCCGGTGTTTATACCACCTTGCCCTAGTTAGAAACATTCGGGTATGCCCGGTGTTTATACCACCTTGCTTTGGTTAGAAACATTTGGGTACGCTCGGTGTTTATACTACCCTGTTTTGGTTAGAAACATTGGGGCGTGCTCCGATGTTTATACCGCCCTCCGGCATTTACACTCTCGCTTTCTTACGCATTGCACTTTCTTGTGCAGTTTTACACTCACGCTTTCTTGCGCATCGCACTTTCTTGTTTAGTTTACATTCGCGCTTTCTTGCACATTGCACTTTCTTGTGCAGTTTACACTCGCTCTTTCTTGCGCAGTGCACTTTTTTGTGCAATTTACACTTGTGCTTTCTTGCGCATCATTTTATCGTGTATTGCCACTCGCACCGCTTTGTCTTGTGCACCGTGATCGCCTTGTTTGTACATCTTGTTAGCACTGTCTTGTGCATTTCAACCCACATTGCACTATCTTGTGCACTTGTATAGGACTGTTTTGTGCATTCACGCTGCATCGCACTCTTTTGTGCACTCCTCCGATCTAGGAGACCTTAAATCCTACCCCTTATTCGCATTGTCTTGTGCACTCTCTGGTCTAGGAGACCTTAAATCTTCTAAAGGTGCAATTCCTTTGGTGTTTGTCTTGCCCGAACGACTTTCGGTGGTTTGGTATAGCCACCTGCCTGTGTTTACGGTGAGTTCCTAGGAGATCAACTAAGACGGTGGAAACTAGAGTTCGAATAGCCGATGCCTAGAACACAAAGGTTCGGGATTTTAAGACTAAAGTCTGGTTTAAATACCCAGGGGTGTGTCCTCGGCTTGAAATCTGTATTGAGACCCCATAGGTTGAGGTAGCGTGTATGCGCCTCGATTCTAGATACTGAACCAACCTAGTCTGTCACCCTGTTGAAGAATAGGGAAAGCTGCGACCATAGTCAGGAAGAACCTGTGGTTCAAAAACGCAAAATGCAGAAGAAGAAGATCCCTAGCATCATGAGGTGAGTCATCGCCAATTGCCCCTATAAGGTACTTTCACTTCCTAGCTGCTACATTGCATTTCATCATCTATTCCTTCTATTGCATTGCATATAGCATTTTTCGCATGCATCTACTGCATTATCCATTTTATCGCTTGCATCCTTTCCATGTTAAGCTAAGTTTGGCATGTGCTCATACATTTCCTTCATTGAAGCATGGTTCTGTGATGATGTGTACGTGCATATTCCACTAAGAGAATTGTGGTATGAGGGTTTCGGCACCTTTTCTGTGTCAGATGTGGTCTGTTTTGTGTCTATACATTTTTTGGGAAAAATGTGGTTCGGCTTATGCCTTATTCACTGCATTCATTGCATCCATTGCATTATATTTTGTCTTGTTGCATTCAGCATTTAGGATCACAATCTTTCCTCAGCAGTTCATTCCTCACTTATATCATACCACCCCTTTGGTTAGAAACATTTGAGATGTGTGCCCAATGTTTATACCACCCGCCGGTTAGAAGCGTTTACGACGTGTGTCGGACGCTTATACCACCCCTTTGGTTAGAAGCATTGGGTTACATGCCCGATGTTTATACCACCCCCCCGATTAGAAGCGTTTGGAATGTATTCCGACGCTTATACTACTTTGCTTTGGTTAGAAACATTGGAACGTGCTCTGATGTTTATACCACATTCCGGTGTTTGCACCGCTCTCTTTTCCCTCTCGCACGTGGCGCGTTAGGATGCTTTGGTTAAATGTATCTGGACAGATTCCAATACTTATACCACTCTTTGCTTTGAAGGCATAATGATTGGATGTGTTTCATTAGTTATCACTATTCTTTGTGGTTCGAAACCTTAGAATGTGTCCCTAGGTTCACACCATCTCGCTCCTCGCGTGTGCCACGCTTTGGGATCTTGTTTGCCACCTCGGGTGCGCCTGACGGTTGCTGTTCTTTACCTTTCCTGTGTGATACGTAATTAAGTTGCATAATTTTCTTACATCATTTCTGCATGAAATGTAGTTTGGTTCATGTTAACTTGCTTATGTACGAGTTTGCTGTATCGTTTCTTTGCATGGCATTTGCATCTAGATGTTTCGTTACAGTCTCATTGCATGATCATAAGTTATGTTTTGCATCATGCATGTCATTTGCATCTTGCTCTAGAACTACGCTTATTTGATTCCTTGCAAAGGGATACATAGGCAGCCTGTGGGCGCAACTGTTCTTTGTTTTGATTTCTTGTTTGTCTAAGTCTTCAGCCTTGTCAAAAATGGGTCGTCTATGGGCTTTAACATTCACTTCCGTTATTTCATGACTTTCGAGTTCTGTCAAAGAGGGGCAACTGTAGACACCCTATTTTTGACCGTCCTCAAGACTTGGACGTCATTATTTGAACACCCGATGATTGTGCTCGCTCGTGTTAGTTTTGAGTCCCTGAAGGTCTCGGTTGAGCGCCTTGCCTTGGAACTTGGTTGGGGGCCAAGAGCTTGTTGGTTCACTTCTAGAGAAGAGGGTGACCTGTCGACCATCCCCCTAGCCTGCTAGCCATGACTTGTACCTGTCGGCCACCAGTGGTTGCCGGTCGGCTATATTGATGGCTGGTCGGCCACTAATGATGGCCAATGACCATTTTTTTCCTTTTTCAGATATTTATTTGCCAGCTGTGCCAGCTGTTGTTCACTAATGCTCATCTCCATACACGTGTATGGAGGGATGAATACAAGCCTTTGGCTTGTTTTTCTATATAATGGGAGGTCTCTCCGTCATTTGAGAGGTTAGAAAAATTTTGTGAGCAAATTTCCTCTCTCTCTCTCTCTCTCTCTCTCTCTCTCTCTCTCCTTATTTTGTGCTTGAAAGTGAGAATTCTCTACATATTTGCATACAACCCCTTAACCAAATTGGACCACCTTGGAGCTGAGGCATCTTGGGACTTATTTTAGGCTGTTGAAGTGTCATTTGAGCCTAGAAAGTGGCTGTTTAAGTGTTGTGCTATCAAAGGTATTAGACTTACCTCATTTAAGCTCTTTGTGTATGCTTGTCTTGCCATCTTTTTATGCTATTTTGAGCGTAGTTTTCAACTACAAAAAGTTCTAATTTTTGGCCCTAAACATGTTGGTTTGAACACACCACAATAAAATAGAGTAAATGAAAGAAAGAATATGACATTAACAAAAATGATTAATGTTATGCTTTCTTACTCCAGTTTAAGTTCTGGTTTTTGGGGTGAAGCCTTGCTTACTGCCTGTCACATACTCAATAGAATTCCTCTCAAGAGAAGAAATGTTACTCTTTATGAACTTTGGAAAAACAAGAAACCTAATCTATGTTAATTAAAAACGAGGGGCTGTAGAGCAATAGTCAGATTGCCTGAACCTAAAAGGAAGAAATTAGGTGAAAAATGAATTGAATGCATATTCCTTGGCTAGCAAAGCATATAGGTTTCTGGTAGTAGAGCCTAATGGTTCAGTGGAAACAAATACCATCATTGAATCACGTGATGTAGTATTTTATGAGAACCATTTCACAACCATTCCAAGGTTGGATTCTAATCAAGGAAATGAATCAACTCCTTTGATGTCTATAGAGGAAAGTGAACAACATAAACCATTGAGCCTAATGAACCTAATGAGCCTGTTGAGCTAAGGAGGAGTAAAAAGGATAGGACTGAGAAGTCATTTGGCCCTGATTTCATTGTTTACCTTGTAGAAGGAACTAGGAAAGATTATTGCAAGCAAACAATGATTTCGTTGAATATGGATTTAGATCCATCAATCTTTGAGGAGGCTATGAAGTCTCAAGACGTTGCTTTCTGGAAAGAAGCAATAAATGATGACATAGATTCTATCATGGGTAACACTACCTGGATATTTGCTGATTTGCCACCTAGATCCAAACCAATTGGTTGTAAATGGATAACAAAAAAATGAACGTTGATGGCACAATTGACAAGTTTAAAGTAAAATTAGTTGCTAAGGGTTTTACTCAAAAGGAAGGTATCGATTATTTTGACAGATATGCTCTGGTGGCCAGAATCGCCACCATTCAAGTGTCGATTGCCTTAGCCTCAATCTACAAGCTTGAAATCCATCAAATGGATGTTAAGACTGCTTTCCTAAATTGAGAGTTAGAAGAAGAAATCTACATGCAACAACCAGAAGAATTTGTTGTACAGGGTCAAGAACACAAAGTGTGTAAACTTGTGAAGTCACTATATGGATTGAAACAAGCTCCAAAACAATGGCATGAGAAATATGACAACGTAATAGTGTCAAATGATTTTAGGATACATGAATCCGATAAGTGTGTGTACAGTAAGTTTACTTGCAATAGAGGTGTAATCATATGTCTATATGTAGATGACATACTTATTTTTGGTACTAACAATGATGCCATTGAAAGTACTAAAAGTTTATTATCGTCTAGCTTTATTACGAAAGACATAGGCTTGGCTGATATAATTTTGGGTATTAAGATCAAACGAGGGGACAATAATTTGATTCTTACCCAGTCGCACTATATTGAGAAAATTCTTAAGAAATTTAATCAATATAATTGTATACCCATGTCTACACCTTTTGATTCAAATTTGATATTCTATCATAATATTGGAAGAGCTGTTGATCAGCTAGAATACTCAAGAGTAATAGGTACCTAATGTATACCATGACTTGCACTAGACCTAATATTGCATTTGCAGTGGGAAAACTTAGTAAATACACTAGTAATCCTAGTAGTGTGCATTGGCATGCTGTTAACCGAATACTTAGGTACTTGAGAAAAATAATAGATTATGGAATCGTCTATAATGGCTATCCAGCAGTGCTGGAAGGATTCACAGATGCTAGTTGGATAACTGACCGTGAAGATCACTCGTCCACGAGTGGTTGGATTTTTACTCTTGGAGGAGGAGCTATCTCTTGGGGTTCTAAGAAGCAAACATGCATGACAGACTCAACCATGACGTCAGAGTTTGTAGCATTGGCTTCTTGTAGCAAAGAGGTAGAGTGGCTAAGGAATCTCTTGTTAGAGATTAAGATATGGCCAAAACCTATGCCACCAATATCTTTGCATTGTGATAGTGAAGTAACTCTATCACGGGCCTATAGCCATGTCTATAATGGAAAGTCCAGGCATATAGGACTGAGACATAGTTGTGTTAGGCAGTTGTGGGGATGTATTTTCTGAGTACCAACACGTGGCCGAGGTGACACCGAAGTGTCAGCCGAGATTCCACACGTCATGGTAGTTGTGCCGAGGTTATCTTGTAGTGCCGAGGTTACCTCCGAAGATATCGGAATCCGAGATAAGCGGATAAAGGACAAGAGTCCTAGAATGAAGAGGAAGCTCAACCAGGATATGGACAAGAGTCCTAGATTGTGAGAAGACTTCAGTTTGGGTAAAGATAAAACTCTTAGGGAGTTTGTCCTGAACCCACTGGGAGTTCCAGATTAGCAGTAATCCTAAGTCCATTAGGGCCAGGCTCCTATTGGGACTAGGATTGTATTGGCTATAAAAGAGAGGCACCCCCATGGGTCTAAGGTATGTTTTTTATACTCAAGCTAGTGAGTTAAGTACTTGATTATCTTTGAGAGATATACTGACTTGATCGTCGGAGTGCCCCCGGGTGGAAGAACCACCGCCGGAGTCTTTTCCTTTTGTGCAGGTTACAGGGAGTCATCCACTCAGCCTGTGTTCTTCCGCTGAATCACTAAGGAGGGCAGTGTGATCGGAAATTCACCCACACAATTTGGCGCCGTCTGTGGGAACGAAAGAAGAGTAGATGGCGAAGAACGAAGAAGGAAAATATTGGGGATGACACTCGGTTGGGAGTGGAAGACCCGACCTTAACGCGAAGAAGGAGACCACAATGAGGAAGTTCGTGATCGAATCACGCAGAACGCCGTCGGCCAAAACGGTGATACACCAAAGAAAGGCATAGGCAAATACTATAACGAGGACGACCTCCAGACATGGAAAGACAGATGTCTGAGGAGGGATGAAGAAGTAAAGGAGATGGCAAATAAGTTGGCAGACCTTCAATCGGTCGTCAACTTCATGATGCAGAATAATGTCATGCAGCCTCCATACCCGCTGCAGGACACACCAATGCCAGCAGCAAACGCCCAGAAGAAGGGACGGAAAGAAATCCCCGAGGCCCCTCAGCACACGAGGAGCGGAAGGTACTCTCACCGACCCTCCAGGGAAGTCGGCCGAGAAGAGCCGAGAAGAGAAGAGTCCCGAAGGACATATCGCGAGAAGGAAGCAGACCCCAAAGAACATCGGCATGTTCCGGGGCGGATATTGTGTTTCGATGCGTCCTGCGGAGAAGGATCGAAAAGGGGCCACCATGAGGCCGAGAGTAGCGCGCCGAAAAGGCTGAAGCCCAATGACAGCCGGGCTGCAGGAAGAAGTAAAGAGGACTTGAGAGATTACCTCAAGAGGAAACAGGAGAATGCCGGAGCCGAAGTAACTTCCCCGGTTAAGCCGAGGACTCCATTCTCGGCAGAATTGGATAGATTCGTCGCGCCGAAAAGATTCAGTATGCCGAGGCTCCAGATATATGATGGTAAGTCGGACCCTAACTTCCATGTTGGATTATTTTTGAATTCCATGGCTTTGTACAGTGGGAACGAGCCGTTGCTCTGCAAAGTGTTCCCTTCATCCTTTGGGGAGATTGCATCAAACTGGTTCCACAAACTACCGAAGGGGAGCGTGAAGAGCTGGGAAGGCCTGGCCGAGATGTTTGTTGCCAGGTTCATAACAAACAAACTGCAGCCACTGAGGGTGGATGCGTTGATGGCCCTAAAAATCAGCAAAGACGAAAGCCTTAGGGCTTATGCAAAGAGGTACTATGAGGTGTTCAATCGAATACCTGAATGCAACCAGGAGGTGGCGGTCGTATCTTTCAAGAACGGCCTGAAGGATGACTATCCATTATGGAAGTCTTTGGCGAAAACCCTGCCAAAGAGCATGGAAGAACTCATGGCGAGAATTGAGAAGTACGCACGAGCCGAGGAAGACACCTCGGGGAACAAGGATACGAAGATGAAAGGCAACGGAGCCAAGCGAGGCCGAGGTAACAATGGACAAAACAAACAGAGACAGAGTTGAGGACTAAACAAGCAAGGATTTACGGTGTTCAATTCGATCCAAAAGGTCTGGACCAAATTAAATCACCCTACTTGGCGTCGGCAAGAGCACAAGGAGAATTTATGGGGAGAAACCTTGGTAGGCGTTGCCTATCACAATGAGCAGGGTCACCCAATTCAAGGTTGCAGAGCCCTTAAAGCACATCTAGAAGATCTGGTGAGGCAAGGCCATTTGAGAGACCTTGTAGATGAGGCCAGAACCAGGGAAGAGCAGGCACGATTGCCCTAGCACAGCTGGCCCGCCCAAATAAGAAGAACCACAGGCAGGTGGACCTCGGGTGGTTAACGTGATCCACTCAAAGGTGAATGAAAACGACATACGGGGGGAGACGCAGAGGGTGAAACATCTGCAGCATATCAACCAGGTCGGACTGAAAAGACCTCGGCCTGAAGATTGCCAAGGACCAATGATAACCTTCACAGAGGCCGACCTCGATATGGTTCAGCACCCGCACAATGATGCCCTGGTAGTATCCCTCCAGGTTGGGGAGTGCCAAGTAAAACGCATCTTGATTGATCAAGGTAGCTCCTGCGACATCATGTATGTCAGATGTTATAAGGAGTTAGGCCTTCACCCTGATGACATGGAACAGTCAAACGGCCCGATGGTCGGCTTTAATGGAACGCCGACGTGGCCTTTAGGCGCAACAAGCTTGGAGGTACAAGCTGGCACGAAGAAGATGAGGACAGAATTTATTGTGATTGATACGCCTTCGCCTTACAACATCATCCTGGGGAGGCCGTGGTTGCATGCAATGGGGCGCCTCAACCTTGCATCAATCGCCACGATTCCCCAGCGAACATGGGATTGAGGAAATCGAGGAGATCGGGCCAGAAGTAAAAATTTCTCCATGGCAGCAATGAAGTTAACCTGCAGCATTCGAGAACCAGAAGAAGCAGAGGTTGAAGAAGAGGACATGAAGGTCCTAGATGATGTCGGCAAGGAGCCGACCGAGAAGAGTGAAGAAGCATTGAAGAAAATCTTCGTCCAAGAGGGCGATGAGGAACGCTTTTTTCTCGACAGATTAGCCGAAGAAGAAGAAAGGGAGTTGGAAGCCTTTCTGAGAAAAAATATTGAGGTGTTCGCCTGGACACCTTATGAAATGCCTGGCATTGACCCCGAGGTCACATGCCACAGACTCAACGTTGACAGGTCGGCCAAACCTGTAATACAACGAGCCAGGAGACCGACGTTGATGCACGTCGAAGGAAGAAGAAGTAGCGGACTTCTAGAGGCCGTGGCAATCCGAGAAGCCAATTATCCAACGTGGTTATCAAATACCGTGGTAGTAAAGAAGAAGAATGGCAAGTGGAGGTGCGTAGACTTCACAAATTTGAACAAAGCTTGTCCCAAAGACACTTCCTCGCCAAAGATCGACTTTGGTGGACGCCACATCTGGACATGGAAGGATGAGCTTTGGACGATATAGGGTATCACCAGATAGCCATGTACCCCGGATGAGGAGAAGACGTTTATCACTCCCAAAGGTCTCAGATTATTCTGAGTCATGCCTTTTGGGTTGAAGAACGCAGGAGCAACTTACCAAAGGTGGTGACCAAGATGTTCGGACACTTGATTGGCGAATCTGGAAGTCTACATCGATGATATGGTCGTGAAGACCAAGGAACCAAAGGATCATCTTTGACTTAGAAGAGGTCTTCGACATACTAAAACATATCGGCTCGACTAAACGATCGAAATGCGCGTTTGAGTCGAATCCGATAAGTTCTTGGGATACTGGTGACAAGAAGGGCATTGAAGCCACCAGATCGATTAAGGCCATTCGAATTACAGTCCGACATCGGCTAAACAGTTCAGATAAGCTTACTGGAAGGGCCGCAGCCCTAAACAGGTTCATAAGCCGAAGTTCGGACAAGTGTAAACCTTTTTTCAATCTGGTGAAAAAGGCCACAGATTTTTTATGGACAGAGGAATGCGAGGCCGCTTTGGCCGACCTGAAGAAATACCTCACCTCGGCTCCAGTCCTCTCAACACCTCAACCTGGGGAGGAACTGTTTTTATACCTAGCAGTTTCAGAGCACGCAGTGAGTGCTGTGATTATCCGAGAAGAGAAGGGAGAGCAGAAGGCAGTATACTACGTAAGTAAAACCTTGGCCGATGCAGAAACAAGGTATTTACCACTAGAGAAATTAATGCTGGCCTTGGTAATGGCCTCAAAGAAGCTAAACCATTATTTTCAGGCTCATAAGATAGTGGTTCTGACAGAGCACCCATTAAAATCCTTGTTGCAACAAGGAGACTTGACCGGAAGAATTGCAAGATGGGCAGTAACTTTGGGCCAGTATGACCTGGAGTTCAGGCCAAGAACCGCAATTAAAGGCCAAGTCTTGGCCGACTTCGTGGCCGAGTTCTCACCAGAGTACATCGAACATCGGGCTCCGCTGAGCCGAGATGAACGGCGTCCGAGCAAGGAAGGAGAAGCCCAGCCAAAGGCTAAGGAACCAAGGAAGGAAAAACTCAGACCCTGCAGCATCTACATCGGAGACTCCTTTCAACTTTTTGTTGATGGAAGCTCAAACCGGCAGGGTGCAGGGGCAGGAGTAGTGCTAATTTCCCCCGATGGGGAGATATTAGAACAGTCCATTCGACTGGGGTTCAAAGCCTCGAATAATGAGGCGGAGTATGAAGCACTGATTGCTGGACTGAAGTTGGCAGCCGCGGCAGAGGCAGATGAGGTAATAGTTTTTTGTGACTCACAACTTATAGTGAATCAAACTACAGGAGAGTTTGCTGCCCGAGATGAAAGGATGTCGGCATACGCAAAAGAAGTCATCAGACTGGCAGACATGTTTCAAAACTGCCGACTTCTTCAGGTTAGCCGAGATGATAACAACCACGCCGACGCGCTGGCCAATTTGGCAAGTTCAGTGCAAACCGGGAAGATGAGGACAATAATGATTGATTACCTACCAGGCCCGAGCATAGAGCCACCGAACACAATGCAAGAAGCATTATGTGCGGACTTGGGACCAAGCTGGATGGATGCAATTGTTGCATTCCTGAAAGAGGGCAAGCTGCCAGAAGATCGAAAGGAAGCACACAAGGTCAGATTGAAGTCGGCAAGATTGATCGACAGAAGGACATCTCTCTGAAGATCCTTCACTGGACCTCTTTTAAGGTGTGTACACCCTCTTTAGGTCGAAGACTTTCTGTATGAAATTCATGAAGGAGTTTGTGGAAGCCACGCAGGGGGCAGATCGTTAGCTCACAGGGCCATTACCCAGGGGTATTGGTGGCCCTATATGCAAAAAGATGCAGAAGCCTATGTGAAGAAGTGTGAACAATGCCAGAGGTTTGCACCATTGATACATCAGCCAGCTGCTGACCTGAACCCTGTTTCCAGCCCTTGGCCATTTGCCCAATGGGGCATGGATCTTGTTGGAAAATTGCCCCAAGCAACTGGGCAACGGAAGTACCTACTGGTAGCTACAGACTACTTCACAAAATGGATAGAAGCAGAGCCTCTTGCCAAAATCCGAGATGTGGATGTGAAGAGCTTCATCTGGAAAAACATCATCACCAGATTTGGGATTCCAAGAGCAATTGTTGCCGACAACGGAACACAGTTTGACAGCAAGCTCATCAAAAATTTTTGCGCCAAGTTCAAGATAAAGAACTATTTTTCAACACCAAGCTTTCCCCAAAGCAATGGGCAAGTCAAGCATCAAACAAAGTCATTCTAGATGGAATAAAGAAGAGGCCGCAGAAAAGCAAAAGGAAGTGGGTAGACGAATTGCCCAACGTGCTCTGGGCATATCGCACTACGCCGAGAAGATCAACAGGGGAATCCCCCTTTGCCATGACTTATGGCACAGAAGCAGTCATTCCATTGGAGATCGGCATCCCAGGGATCAGAACACAAGGAGTTGAGAACGGGTCTAATGATGTGCTCTTAGCCCGAGATCTGGACCTACTAGAAGAAAGAAGGGAGAAAGCTACAATCCAGCTTGCAGCATACCAGCAACAGCTTGCCAAAGCTTACAACAAGAAGGTCAATCCAAGAGATTTTCAAGTCAACGACCTAGTCTTGAGAAAAGTCGTCGGCAATAAGAAGGATCCTAGAGAGGGCAAGCTTGGCCCAAACTGGGAAGGCCCCTACAGAATCACCTCAGTGTTGGGGAATGGGGCATATCGGCTCGAAGATAATGAGGGCAAAGCATTGCCTAGATCGTGGAACACTTGTAATTTAAAGTTTTTCTATCATTAGATATTGTTTGATTTTTTCTTGCCGATATAATCAATAAAATCTTAGCAGAATTCCTCTGAACTTATACAACTTTGCATGATGTTGTTTTTCGAATAATGAGAACCCAAGAGGAACTTAGGTTCACATTGGGGGCAGAGAGAAGACATTAGTAATGCTTAGCCGAAGTTAAGCCGAGATTATGTTTAAACACGTTAGAGATAAATTCCTTATCTTTACTTGTTGAAATTTGTAGCAATTTACAAGTTAAAGTTAAGCCGAGATAAATTCCTTATCTTTACTTGTTGAAATTTGTAGCAATTTATAAGTTAAAGTTAAGCTGAGATAAATTCCTTATCTTTACTTGTTGAAATTTGTAGCAATTTACAAGTTAAAGTTAAGCCGAGATAAATTCCTTATCTTTACTTGTTGAAATTTGTAGCAATTCACAAGTTAAAGTTAAGCTAATATGATTGTTATCTTTACTTGTTGAAATTTGTAGCAATTCACAAGTTAAAGTTAAGCTAATATGATTGTTATCTTCACTTGTTGAAATTTGTAGCAATTTACAAGATGAAGATTAATTGAATTTATATGCTTTATACTTGTTGAAGCTTATGACAAGTTTACAGGTGAAGCCCTAGCCGAGGTGAATCTTCAGGTAAACATGCCCGAGGTATGTAATCCCCGAGGAGATTGTGCAAGGGAAGAATTGTATGAATCATGTGAAATATTCTAAAATTACACAGAAGCAATAAAGAAGAATTTAAAGACTGAAGCATTCAGAAAGAAACAGTTGCATATAAAAGGAAGGCACTGTGGCCCACGCAAAAATCTTGATCACAAGTTATATAGAAGGAACATCGGCCACAAAAGTCAAAATACAAAAAAGAAAAGTAGAAAACATCTAAACTCCTTCAGCATTAACAGAAGATTGGGCTGGAACATCGGAAGGATCTGAGGGAAGAGCATCTGCTTCCTTGTCCACCACAACCTCAGCTTCTATATTTGCCGAGACCTCGGCCACTTTATCGGCTGCGACTTCAGCATCAATCTCAGCAAGGGTTTCATCAACACCTCTCTCTGCCAACAGAAAGTCAGATGACAGAGTGCCGATGTCCGCCTCGTTGGAAGCAGCATCGAGGTCTTCATCTCCAGTCAAGTCCAGGACTTGATCACCCTTTGGAGGAGGTTTGGCCTTCCTCACCAGGGCTTCATCTTCACCTTCATCTTCCTCTTCAGCCTCGGCTTCAAAATCATCTTCTTCAGCTTGGCTTGGAGATGGAGGAAGAGGACAAGGAAGACACATGGCCTTGGTCTTGCGCCATGGCGAGTCGACTGGAAGATCAAGCTTTTTGGCCAAAGCATTCCAACCTAGGGAATATCCCTTGTTGCATGCTTGCTTGACCTGAAGCTTATAGTCTTCAGCAACATCGGCCATACCTTCTTTATAAGCTGCATCAATTTCAGCTCTCTTGGTGGCCAAGGCTTCTTGTAGCTCCTTTTCTGCCTGGGCTACTTTTTCTTCAGCTTCCTTTTGCTGTGATAAAGCAATAGTTTTAACGACCTCGGCAAATTTCAAATTTTTCATCGGCTATTTTCTTAGCCTTGGTCGCGGCCTCAGCCTGGTCCTCCAGTTTTTTCATCTTGAGTTGGAGGGCCCTGTTTTGTTTATGGAGAAGAGCAAACTCCTTCTCCATGTCGGCTAACTTCTTTGCTGTTTCAAAAGCCTGCATGGAGAAGGTATGGGCGTGTTGGATGGCCTGGAAGAATACAAGGCAAAAGTCATTATAAACATTTCAAAATTTTATAAGTATGAAAGACAAATTATCAAAGTCAAAGACTTACTTGGGTGAATCTTTGCATCATGAAGGCGTAATTCTCATAGCCGCTTCATTTTTTTCGTTACGCCCATATCGCCCTCAAAAAAGGCCGAAGCGCCACGCCAATGTTGACGTCGTAGCGCTTTCGTTGGTGTAGACCGCCTGTTTCAAGAGTAACTTTGGGTTCCTGTGAACTTTGGGAACCCCGAACCCGGTTGAGGCAGATGTAGACCTTGGCTTCTTTTGCTGAGTGGCCCCTGATGGCTGGGCTTCAGCAGGTCTCTTTAAGGGAGCCGAAGTGATCTTCTCGGCCAGTTTGGAGATTGGCAGGGCATCTTCAGCCTCTGCGTCATCCACGGTAGCCTTCACCTTTGGTTGGGCCTTCTTGGTTCTCTTCGGCTTTGGTGGGGGCAGAGGTTGGGCTGGTGCATCATCCATATCGTCTGGAAGATCGGCCAAAAGGTTCAGCACCACTTTATTTGGTTTTTCCATCTCGACCGTTTTAACAAGCCTTCGTCGGCGTTTCTTTGAAGCCGAGGTCGATGGTCGATTGGTCGCTCAAATGGAGGCAAATTGCTCAGAGAAGCGATTGATGGAGAAGCGCTCTTCTTCTTCTTCTTCGGAACGTCGGCCAATTTGGATGTGTAAGAAGGGATGAAATTTAACACCAGGGGAGCTTTGTGCTTCTGGAGAGGGAGGTCCAACAACTTCTTCAAACCTTTCCCAGGACAATAGGATCGGCGGAAGTCCTTGGGAGGCTGGCGAACGTCTGCAAAAAGAAACACAGCATTAGAAACAGATAAAGTTTGGAAAAAATTGAAGGAAACAACAGCTAAGCAGTTAATGATGGGCTCTTACCCTTGCCCTCCTTGACCGTTCGAGGAAGAGGGAAGAGTTGAACTTCTTCATCTGGGGCAAATTCCCAGTTTCCATAAACGATCAAGTAATCATCTCCAGCCCCTTTGTTGGAGTCTGGAAGGTCGGCCACTATTTTATAGACAGTAGACCTCGGCTTGAGGTAGTAGACATAACCCTTTTCCTTAAGGTTCAGGGGGCACATTGTGTAGCAGTATTGGATGTCGGCTAAAGTGATCCTAGCGTTCTCCTGCCGAGCTAAGGCTATTATTCCATTGAGTGTCCTATAGGCGTTAATGGAAAGTTGCATGGGGTTCAAGGTGTAGTAATGAAGGACCTCGCGGAAGAGGGGATCTAGAGGGAACCTAAGTCCACACTGGATGAAGGCCACCACAGGGAAAGGCATTTTATCACCATCGGGCATAATGGAGTCCTTCTCCTCAGCTAGTCTGAGGTGGACATCCTCTGGTATGGAAAATTCTTGCCTAAAGTTTTGAAGCTTGGTTGGGGTATTGACTCTATCCCTCCACACACCCATGGTCTTGATATAA
This sequence comes from Camellia lanceoleosa, assembly GCA_025200525.1. Taxonomy (NCBI): domain Eukaryota; kingdom Viridiplantae; phylum Streptophyta; class Magnoliopsida; order Ericales; family Theaceae; genus Camellia; species Camellia lanceoleosa. The sequence continues at coordinate 3,468,987 of CM045769.1, forward strand.
ACAAGTGTTCGACTACAGAAACAGAGTATTCCTAAAGGGCTCTTAGGACCTCGGCTTAACCTATGTGTATGTTGGGGAAGTTGGTTTCAGTTTTTCCTAAAGGATTGAAGGTTCTACAGCAAATCCCAAGCCTAAATCTACGAATAATGAGTATGAAGGGAAGAAATCTGGAAAACAGGAAAGCAAAAAAGTCTCAGGTTCAGGAACACGAAAGAGTGGAAGGCCAAAAACAGAGGTGAAACGGTACAAATATTCGCAGTATAAACAACAAAATGAGATGAGGTACGTGATTTGCAAATCAAATACAGAACAATCAAGTAACGAGAAATCCCAGAAACAAGCAAGAACTGGGAAAAGAAGGGAACGGTGGCTTACCAGAAAAAGGTGAGGCCGGGATAAAGCTTCGCCGAGGTCAGATAATGGACGCAACAGTAGCAAGAGCCTCAGAGCTTTGCAGAAATGGCAGATGGAGGCAGAATTGAAAGAGAAAAAGTTTTAGAGAGAAAGAAAGCAAGGAGATACAAAATGTAAAAGTGAAGCGAAGGAGAGAGAGACAAACGTTTTTGTCAAAAGTGAAGCGGCGGCAAAACAAGGCAATAATAGCGCCTAGGGTAACGCATGCGTCAGACGGCGCAGGCAGAGAAAAGACGGCTTGTAGGCGCGTCAATGGCACGGACCAGTAAGAATGAAACGCGTCCTCAGAACGGTTGAGAATTGGTGCATGACAGCTCATACGCGTAAGGGAATTAATTTGAATCTGAAGAGGACATGCCGTCCTGGAATGAATGATCTCGGCTAGAAAGTTCTTAGGCCGATATACGAGAAAAAGTTCGAAGATAGGTTCCATCACCTCAGAATGCCGAGGTAATAGAACCTAGGGGGCAGTTGTGGGGATGTATTTTCTGAGTACCAACACGTGGCCGAGGTGACACCGAAGTGTCAGCCGAGATTCCACACGTCATGGTAGTTGTGCCGAGGTTATCTCGTAGTGCCGAGGTTACCTCCGAAGATATCGGAATCCGAGATAAGCGGATAAAGGACAAGAGTCCTAGAATGAAGGGGGAGCTCAACCAGTCTATAGGCAAGAGTCCCACATTGTGAGAAGACTTCAGTTTGGGTAAAGATAAAACTCTTAGGGAGTTTGTCCTGAACCCACTGGGAGTTCCAGATTAGCAGTAATCCTAAGTCCATTAGGGCCAGGCTCCTATTGGGACTAGGATTGTATTGGCTATAAAAGAGAGGCACCCCCATGGGTCTAAGGTATGTTTTTTATACTCAAGCTAGTGAGTTAAGTACTTGATTATCTTTGAGAGATATACTGACTTGATCGTCGGAGTGCCCCCGGGTGGAAGAACCACCGCCGGAGTCTTTTCCTTCTGTGCAGGTTACAGGGAGTCATCCACTCAGCCTGTGTTCTTCCGCTGAATCACTAAGGAGGGCAGTGTGATCGGAAATTCACCCACACAGCAGTTAATCATAGAAGGTGTGATTACCATTAGTTATGTAAAGTCAAGTGAAAACTTGGCTGACCCCTTAACAAAGGGACTTGCAAAGGATTTGGTGTGAAAAACATCAAAGGGGATGGGTCTTAAGCCCACTTAACATAATCACTCCTAGTAGAAACTCGACTCAACGCTTGAAGAAACACCAAGTCTTGAGTTCAATGAGCCTAAGTACACCTTATGTCGTGATTGCAAGCACTTAGTTTTATTTCATTTTCATCCTAAGGTTGAAGTGCTTGGTAACTGTAATGTGAAAAGAAGAGGATGAGTTAGCAAACTCTTAATAACCTTATAACTGGGTTGTTAGAGTATTGTAAATTACAGGGGTACTCTTAGTAAGCTTACCTATGTGAGTGTAGGCAGTGGTGTTGCTTCCTATGAGTCCAAGGGCTTGATTCTAGAGCGCTTATGATGCAGGATATAAACATAAGGCCAATCCACGTGTCGGTTTGTTTGAATACTTGAGGTAAGATGTACTATGCGTGAGATATGTTCGGTTAGTCGTATAAGATCACTAGTTCAAAGACAAGTCTATTATGCCATCTTGACTAACTTTGAAGTGTTTTCACTAAGTGAATGATTCAAATTGTAAGATATCTTCACCTATGCATAAGGCTACCAAGTGGACCAAGAATCATCATCTGATATTTTGAAAATGATAGAAGAATGTTGGGGAATTTTCAAAATGGGTTTTTAAATTTATAGTTTATTTTTTGGGTGTTTTTAAAACCTTCCTTGTTTTTCTTTGGAAAGCTTGAAATAAGCTTGGGGACTTTGTCCCACATTAGAAAGAGAACAAAACATGGAACACTTAATAAAATGCTACATGGAATATTCCTTTGAATATGGAATTATGAGGTGAAAGCTAGTGTGCATGCACTCACACCGCAATCCACACACGCACATGCACACGCGTGTGGCGTGGGCAGTAGGCTGGGTGGCGTTTGATGGCACACTTAGCACGGGCGCAAGGCGCCATGAGGGCGCTTTCCTATTTGCATCGGACAGGTTGGAGCGATGATATGGATCCAACGTGGCATTTGTGATGTGGATCCAACGTGGCATGGGTGACATGGAATACAATCAGCTCCACGTGGCAGTGATGCGGCATCTATTGGCAATGAGTCAACCAACCGATCGAACGGTTGTGTGCTCGATCTGGAGCGGTTTGATCATAGCCGTTGATTAGAGATGCACGCAATTGTACAAATGAGATGGCACCCAATCGTCATCAGGTGTGATCAGTCAAGACATCTATTCGGAGTGAGTATGATTTGCACCATAAATCGTCGATCCAACGGTCAGATCTGATCAGATGTAATCAAGGGACATGATCATTCGATCATATGCGTCAAGGCCTATAAATAGGCTGCGAAATCAGCCATTTCAATCCATCACAAAATTCAAAAAGCATTCCTACAATTCTCTCTCTCTCTTCCTCTTGATTTAGAGTTTTTTAAGCAAGTTTCTGCTTTTCTTACTGGTAATCAAATTCTGCAGACTTGATTATCAGTGTCTTGGTTTTCTTGATTATATCAAGAGTATTCTGATCTACTATTATCAGTGTAGACGCTGGTAGACTTGATTTTTAGATCAGGCTTCATTGTATCCTGAAGGCGAATTTACTGTAAGCCCCTGCACACCTTTTTGTGGATGCAAATATTGTCTTTAGGAAAGCGACAAAATAATGCAACTTGAAGCACCAAATTTATGTTCTACATAGACAAGATCATCACCAAGTTTTGAAGACCCGAAAACCACCAACTGAAGAATTCAAGACAAATTGTTCCAACACCCTTCCCACTACTATTTCCGTTGTCCACCCCAACAATACAATACCATGGGAAATGGTTGCACATATTTGGTGTTGTCATAGTTGCATCGGCTTAATATATCTTACCATTTGTATTTATTGCCAATGCAGTGATAAAAGATGAGATAATGAATAAATGTGGTCATCATAGCGTTATTCCCTAACATCTTCCTTCCTCAGTGCCCCTTCTATGTTTCAAGATTGGTTGATTACCCACCATTTTGCCGTCCAGTGTCCATTATTAATTATTAATTGGAGTAATGCTAAGCATCTTATTTTCTCATTTTTTTTGGGCGGGAAATTCCTTGAGTAAATTAAATTTCATCCTAAAATTGGCTCCTTTTCGTTTTTAACTGGAGTGACACTAAGCATCCTATTTTCTCAAATTTTTTTCCTTGAGTAAGTTAAATTTCATCCTAAAATTATGCTTTTCATTTTACTTGAAAAAAAACAGAAAAAAAAAAAAAAAAAAAAAAGATTGCTCATTTTAAATTATCTATAAATTGTTAGTTTTTGGAAGAGTTAGGTTTACCTTGTGCTTTTATCAATTCTCAACTTCTGTGTCATTTTGCTTTTACCAGTTCTTTGTTTTGGAGAGGACATTATTTAATTCTGCTATCCAATTGTTGAGGATTGCACTCATTTTAAAGTAATGCGTTGTTTGTTTTGGTAAAAATATTATCTTGTGTTTAGTTAAAACCTTGAAACTAAATTGACGGTGGTGTTGGTAAGTGATAGTTGTGGTAGTGACGCTGGTAAAACTTTAAATTAAAAAAACAATTTCCCACCTTTCAAAATTAGAAAACATTTTCCCAAACAAAACAGAGCAATTAGATCAGTATTGCTATGAGTCCAAAACCGTTGTTTCAAACAATGACTTGCACGTTTTAATCAGACAGATCCAGCAGCATAACCAGGATTACAAAATAGCTCAATCTTTGGGAAATTATTTGGGAGTTCCTTTACGGTCTAAATAAATGCCCAAGTAAACAAGATTTTCAATAATTATATATTTATTGATAAAATGAACAAAAAAACTATCTGGTTGAAAAGCATATATGCTTTCTATGACTGGGACGATATTAACAAATGGTTCAATCACTTAACTAACCACAAACATCATCTGTTTTATTGACCAAGGGTGAACAAAACTTCGAAAATACACCATTTCATCTTGACAGCCATGAATAACAGAGTTTCGAAGTAAAAAGTTCATTAAGAAAACAAAACAATTCAGACAAACAAATCATAAAGGAGTCGTTATAAATGTTTGATATCACTCCACACATTGAGTGCTGAGGATATCAAAATTTTGCCATTGTCTTCTCCCCCTAATTAACTGAGAAACCATGCACAGTCAATCCTCCGTCAACGGAAATAATCTGCCCGGTGATGTAAGAAGAAGCAGGCATACAAAGAAATGCCACCAAGGATGATACTTCCTTGGGCTCTCCAGGGCGTCTTAGAGGAGTTTGAGATATTATTTTATCCAGGAACTCTTTGTTTTCCAGCAACTGCAAAGGAATAGAAATTTCAGAATCAGGAGAAGTATTTTGTCATATGAATAAAGGAATACTTTTGGGTATAATTTAACCAACACAATTGCTTTCAGCCAAGTCACCTAAGTTCAGAAGTAGCCTAATCACTGGTGCAAAAGATTAAAAAAAGTAGAAGAAATATCATTTTGCCCCCCAAACTATCACGCGTTTTTCACGTTGATCCCTAGACTTCGATTAATAGCAATTTTACACCAAAACTTTCAAGTTTTTGATCAATTTGACCCATGCCGTCGCATTCCGTTTACAATTGAACGGAATGTGCTGATGTGGTACCAAAGTTCATTTAAAATTTCACTTTACCTCCCAAACTATACTTTAAAAATCAATTTATCCCCAAATTAAAAATCAATTTGCCCCCCAAACTATACTTTAAAAATCAATTTGCCCCCCCACATCAGCACATTCTGTCCAATTGTGGATGGAGGGTGACGACAGGGGTCTAATTGATCAATTTTTGAAAAGTTCAAGTACTAAATTGAAATAAATCGAAATATGGGGGGTCAACATGAAAAATACGAAATAGTTTGGAGGGAGAAATGATATTTCCTCAAAAAAGTAGGTACAAAAGTGGTAACTATTAATTCCTTTCCCTTTCTCTACAAATCTCTACATTAGAGATTCAACATGTGGATTTAAAGAGAACAATTTCTCCATTTTTCCTTTTTTACTTCATTTCTCTTCTATCAAGCTATCCAAAGAGTAGAGAGTTCTTTTTCTTTTCTTCTCTGCAAATCACCCCCAATCCAAATGGGATGTTAGAGATTGATGCAAGAGATATTCTTTGTAAACTTAGTTGAAATAACATTTGGAAAATGTTAAAAATATATTAAATCTTCACAAATAAAGGATTCAGACCATAGAAATAATTAACTACCATCCCAGGAGAAGATTAGGTTTGCCTAGAGTCATCATCATTATTATTATGCTTCAAGTAACCATAACCTTAGGTTTTGTACAAATTGCAATTATGTCAATGTTTGGCATATTCAAACTAAGGAAATAATTTCACAGTATTATGCACCGGTACCCATTGCAACAAAATCTCTCTTGGTTTTCCACGATTGAAAGTTGATACATTTCTCTGACCAATAACCGAAAAAACAGATACCAAGGTGGATAGGACTGAAATTGAACATGAAGAAAATAGGAGCATGTCCGTGAAGTATCCCCCAAAGTGTCCTACCAAAAAATAATAATTAAAAGAATTGATACACCACGCAGAGTGTCCCACACGTGTTCAGTTTCTGGTACGTGTCGGTCACGAACATGACCCTATTTTGGAGTGTCCACGCTTCCTACCCCACCATTGTCGTCATAATTTAAAAAATGTCATCGACACATTATTCTAGATGCATTTTCTATATAAACTTTCTATTTGTAAATCGTTTTCCTATTAGAAAAGCAGACCAACGAATACAGCTACCCATATAGTGGAGTACTAGACATCTTTGTTAATTATTAGCTAGAGATATTGTCCAACATAATATTGTATAATAATATACAAAAATAATATTGATCAAATGGGTAAAGTAAGATATTTTTAATGGATGTTCATTTCCTACATATATTTCTATAGTATCTTCCAAGTAAACATACCGATCCAAATAACTCAAAAGAAAAGCATTTAGATTCTAAAAGGACGTTCAGCAAGAGAGAAGAATATTACATGTTCTACGAGTGAGGTTCTGATATACCAGGGTGCAACACAGTTACATCGAATGTTATCTTTTGCCCACTCACAAGCCAAATTCTTTGTAAATTGATTCATTGCACCTGTAAACAGCAAGTAAGACCCGAAAGCATGTATCTTCACAGCCATCAAGTTTCCATCACATACACTTACTAATGCAACAAACAAAGCATATCTTGACAGCAACTTACCTTTACTCGCTCCATAAATAGATCCAGAACCAACGTGCACCAGACCAGCAACGGAGGAAATGAACACAATGCTTCCAACTCCGGATGCTTTTAACAAAGGATATGCAAGTTGGCCAAGATGGAAAGCAGATTCAAGGTTGGTAGCCATAATCATGGAGTATTCTTCAATTGTATACTCAATAGTTGGCTTCCTGATATTTGTGCCAACATTGTTTATCTAGCGCCACAAGATCATGTAGGGTTTTAGTTTGTAATAGGTCCAGGGAACATGAGAATATAAAGAGATTATTTCATTTTTACCCCTATATGTTTACACGATTTTTAATGACCCCTCAGACTACTCTTATTTTCACGCGTACCCTCATACTATTTAAGTTACTATCAATTTTGCCCGTGTCTTCATATTTGAAACGGAAAAAGTTAAAAAAAATTACATTTTGGCCCCAAGTTTAAAAAAAAAAGACGCAAACCCACTCTTTCCTATACCAGGAAACCACCACCACCAACCACCACTTCCCACTTCAAGCCCTTCTATCTTCTTCATCATAACTCCGTTTCGTCTCATATTTACGTCATTGGATACAACTCATGGTCTAGTTTTCGTATCACATCTCACACGTCTCGTTCTTCCTCTTTTTGTATGCTATTGAAGCTCCGAAAGTTGATAAAAAAAAATAAGACATTTCTTCTCATTTTTTACTTTTCTTCGAGTCATCTTTCGGACTTCATATCTTTTTCAATTCTTGACGGTTCTATTTCATTCTTTCTCCATTCTCTTCATCTCACTTCCTACTTCGCCCTACACTACCTTATTTTCTCACTTCTTTGTGTAATGGGCGGTTTTGGTATGCTAAAAGTTGTACGAAAACTAATTTTGAAAATTTCGTCCAGTAGAAATCACCATCTTTTCCTCCATTTTACCCAAATTTTCATCAAAATTTTAGGGTGAACATAAAGAATTTTCACATTAAAGATACATGTAATGTAACTAACAAAAGCCTTTCGAATTTTAGAAATTTCAGGGGGCCCTTCAAATGTTGTGTCAAAACCATGTGGAAGAGCTAGAAGGTGATTTTTTGGAAACACTTGAGAAGTGCAAACACATATATAAGCACTGATGGTTTGGATGGTTTGCTGTAGGTGTGGATATTATTAGTATGAACACACATATGAAGACGGTGAAATTGATAGTGAAGGGGAAAAATCCAGTTACTCTTGATCACCTAAGGTGATGAGTAACAACATCCGCTATTACATTCTACCTAAGAGACACCTCGAGTCAAACCCAAAAAGCCCACTGCAGGTATTGCACATCGCACAGTTACTGACCTTTGGTGCATTGTGTTCACTAGTTTCAATCTTTTCATTTCTTTTAATTTTAGGGAAGCCTTTGGGCCGTGGTCATGGCCGAGGTCATGGCCGCGGATGTGGACATGGTGGCCGATAATCAAGTCGCTCTGGTTTTATTCATTTGAGCACCTGGCTATGTGAAATCAGTCTGTTGTAGGAAGTGTTTGTTAATGATCGCCAGACCTAAAAGATGGCATTACAACCAACTTTTTCATTTTACTGTTAGCTCTATTTCTTATATATTGGAGTGCTTCTTTTATATTCTTTGGCCTTGTTATCAAAGTGGTCTTCTATCTCATGACTTGAATGAGCTTTCTACGAAATTATTTGTTTCATCTAATCTGTTCGTAATGTCATGGTCTATTTTATCCAATAGAGATCACCATCAGACTTATGTTAAAAGTTTTTAGCCATATAGATGAATGTTTTGAAATTTTCAAAATTAGTTTTCGAACAACTTTCGGCATACCAAAACCATCCATTACACAAACAAGTGAGAAAGCGAGGTAGTGTAGGGCGAAGTAGGAAGTGAGGTGAAGAGAATGGCAAAAGAATGAAATAGAACCGTCAAGAATCGAAAAAGATATGAAGTCTAAAAGATGGCTCGAAGAAAAGTAAAAAATGAGAAGAAAATTCTTATTTTTTTTTATCAACTTTCGGAGCTCCGATAGCAAACAAAAATAAGAAGAATGAGACGTAAGAGAGATGATATGAAAATTAGACCGTGAGTTGAATCTAACGATGTAAGAAACGGAATTATGACATAAAAAAGTTTAAAAAATTACATTTTGACTCCAAATTTCAAAAGAAATATGCAGACCCACACAAGGAACGAGTATCTATATAAAGAAATTGGATAAAAAATTGACTTACAAGAATGTTGAGCTTGCCATCGAAGAGAGAGGAGGCTTTATCGAGCAACTGTTGTCGTTGGGATGAAGAAGAAGCGTCGCAGACAGAACCAGTGACGGTAAAGCCTTTAGAGGCCCATTCTTGCAAACAACAACTCAGCTCTGCTTCGTTGCGGGAACATGTGTGCACTCGAGCCCCTAATTCAGCTAGTTCCTCCACAATTGCGTGCCTATACCATCAAACAAACCTCCCTCCATTATTATTATTATTATATTACAATTTCAACCAATTCTCAACTCAACATTTATTTATTAAATAAATCAACAATTCTTTCTTTCTTTCTACCCGATGATCGAGAACTAAAATTAATTAAACTAAAAAATAAAAACAGAGAGAGAGAGATAGAAGAAAAGAGACCCAATTCCACGAGTGCCACCGGTGACGAGTGCGGTCAATCCCGTGAGACACCACCTCGAATTTATGCTACTGCTCTCCACCTTCGCCATTGTCCTCTCTCTCTCTCTCTACACTCAACTCAAGATCATGATTTTAAGACCTTTTTTTACTGAAAAAGTCTAGGCAGCAGATTGTGATTAGATACGTGTAGTGTAGTGTGATTTTAGATAAATTTTGAGTAATTAAATCTGAGTTGATAGTATTGTTATTTTTTTTTACTCTGTTGGCTTGATTTGTTTTACTTGCCACCCCCTTTGGATGGTGGTGGTTTAGTGAGAGGGGATTAAAAATATGAAAAAAAAAAAAAAAAATGATATTTGATTTATAAGTTGAGTAATAGTGAGAAATGATAAAAAATATATATATATATAAGAAAATAATTTATTTTTATTTTTTTATATCTAATTTATATGTTTGAGCAAGAAATAATGAGAAATGGTAATAGAGATGATCCTCTAACCAAACCTATTTCATTTCTCACTAAATTAGTGAGATTTTGTGAAAAATAAATTGATTAGTTATAAAATATTTATAACACTAAAATTATGAAAATTTTGAATATAAACCCCCGTACATTCCTTTCATTGTTAAAAAGATTAAGAAAAAAATTATACTTTCAAAACCCCCTGATAATTATAAAATCTTCTATAAAGGACAAAATTTATTATTTAAATATTTTATCAGACTATTATACCCCTCAACTAGATCTCACCTTCTTTGTCTCTCTCCTCATCCGCTCTACTAATATTAGCAATGAAGAGCACAGATCTCATGCCCAGTAGTGGTGGTAGATCTAGATCTGGAAGCAACAAATCTAGATTTCGCAGTTAAGCAGTAATGATAAAAAATCTGGATTTTCAGTTCAACAGCAAAGGCAACGTTGAAGATAACGACCTCGTTGACAGCGGAGTAGAGAATGATGGCTCAAAGTGGAGGATGGTGAGATTTGATGAGAGAAATAGAGAGAAAAGAGAGAGAGTGTGTAAGAAAGAGAGAGATCTAAAGAAGATGAGACAGATGAGACGATAGTGGTAGATCGATTGTAACGGAGGTAGTGGTCCATCGATGGTGTAGTCAATTGGCTTTTTATTATTATTTGTTAATAGATCTTAGAGTAAAATTTGACTCTGGTTTTTTCATTTAGTATGTATTTTTTTTTATTTTTTGTAACAATAAAATTTTACTCTAGTTAAAAACATGTTGATTTGCTTAACAATATAAAATTTTATTTTGAATCATAGTAAACTTTACTCTGATTCAGAGTAAAATTATACTTTCAGAGTAAAATTTTACTCTGAATCAGAGTAAAGTTTACTATGATTCAAAGTGAAATTTTACTTTGAAATTTTACTCTGGTTAAAAACATGTTAATTTGCTTAACAATATAAAATTTTACTCTGAATCAAAGTAATCAGAGTAAAGTTTAATATGATTCAAAGTAAAATTTTACTCTGAAATTTAATCTAATTAAAAACATGTTGATTTGCTTAACGATATATTCAGAGTAAAATTTTACTCTTAAATTTTACTCTGGTTAAAAACATGTTAATTTTCTTAACGATATAAAATTTTACTTTGAATCATAGTAAACTTTACTCTGATTCAGAGTAAAATTTTACTCTGAATTAAAGTAAAGCTTACTATTAGAGCTGGGCATAGGGTTATCCGATCTGCACAACCCGCCTTACCCGACCCTACCCGCACACGTATGGGCGGTTTCGCAAATACAATAGGATAGGGTGCATTTTGAAAAATTGTAATTTTTCGGATTGCGAACGGGTTACAGGTTTGACCCGCACCTGTCACAACCGCCCGCACTTCTTCTTCTTTTTTTTTTGTAAAACTGGACCGTTCATCTTTTTGGAAAAACATGGACCGTTCAACTATGTAGATATTCTTTGCCCAAACAAAAGGGAAACCCTAATCTCAAATCAAAACATCTAATCTATTTGAGACTCTTCTCATCTCACTATCTCATCTACGCAGCTCGCACGCACCGATCAAGCTTTGCAATCTCTCTCTCTCTCTCTCTCTCTGGCAACTCTCAGGTAAGGACTCTCTCATCTCTGTCTCTGTCTCTGTCTCGCTCTCTTTCCCAGATCTGCGATTTGTTTCTCATCTCGCTCTCTCATCTCTGCCTCTATCTTGCTCTCTCTCGTTTTTCATCTACACAGCTTGCACCGATCGACCTTGGCAAGATCGTTCCTCTCTCTAGCAAGTTACAGGTAAAGACTCTCTATCAAATCTCTCTCTCTCTCTCTCTCTCTCTCTCTCTCTCCTATTCTGTTATTTTTTGAATCTGAATTTAAAATCTTATTGTTATGTCAAACTTGTGTGTTTAATGTTTAGATTTTGAAACTTTGTTTGATCGGCAACCTCTATTACCTCTTATCATTATCAAGGTTAACTAGTGTTGGTTAATAGCTAGCTATCACTGATCTTTTAAACTTTATGGGGTGTACTGGAATGGCCTACTAAAGTTGAAATCATCCACACTTTTTAGATGTGTTCATTTGTGGATCTCCATTGAACAAGTTACTCTGTTTAGTTTTGTTTTTGGAATCTGTTTTATGAAGTTATTTCAAATAAACAAAAGATTAGTTTGGTGAAAAAAAAAATTTAAAAAAAAAAAAACACTATCATTTTCATATGGGTTTTTCTCTTTTTTGGGGTGAAAACAAGTTTTTGGTGTTTATTTTGGCCAAAAAAGAGAGAAACCATATGAAAAACTCAAAAAAATAAAATAACATAAATTCAAAAATCAAGTTCTGAAAATGAAACCGAATTGAGATGTTTTCTATTTTTGTGTTTTTTTGTTCTATTTCTCCATTTTTTTTAAGGTTTTCTTGTTTTGTTTTTCAAATGAAGGCAATAAAGTCTCTGGTTTTGTTTTTATGTGAAGTTTAAACTGGTTCGTGATTTTCCTGATTTAGATTGACCTATCAATCAGTGAATCAAAGCCACTTTATGTGAAGTTTAAACTGGTTCAATAAAGTCTCTGATTTACAACAAAACCATCTTTGCTCTCTTGAATCAAAGCCACTTTATTAGTTTTGAACTTTGAAGCAAATCCTGCTTTGGATTTTCCTCTTCAGTTTTTACTGACCATCTTACCACTAAACATTCCAGCTCCATAGCCGTAGATTTTAGCTTTTTATTTTTCAGCTTGTTTTTGTGCAGGGTTCATCAACCAAATGCATGGAATTGAAATTTGTAGAACTTGGATGTGATTCATGATGATGGAGTTTGAGATATTGTGTTGTAAATGTTTTTATTTTATTTGACTAACAATTTTATTTTATTTTTTTCTTGCATTTTGGATGAGTGTAATAGCTAATGAAGTTTGTTTGACAATCATTTTATTTTATTTTTTTCATTTTATTATTACATTTTGGATGAATGTAATAGTTAATGAAAAATTACTTTTAGGTAAGCTTAGGATTTTGAATAATTTTACTTTAATTTTGTATTATTGGATAGTAGTAGATGGAGAATGTTGAGAAAGTAGTTGGAGAATAAGATTGATGATTTAGTTAGGATTTTGAATGATTTTATTTTAATTGTATTGTTGGGTAGTAGATTAATTTTGAATGATTTTAGGATTTTAAATGATTTGTAGGAGTATTTCGGAAAATTGTAAGAAAATGACCAAAAACAAATATTTACAAAATGGAAAAAAAAAAATTCAAAAATTAATTTTTAAAGAAAAATATCCAAACCGCCCGCAACTGTCCGCACATCTGCAAACCTTATCCGCATAAACCACAAGGCGTATTGCGGGTGGTTGTGGTTTTATTTTTCCCCAAACCGCATATATACGGGCAGGTCAAAATCGAACCGCAAACCGCACAAAATCGATCCATGAATACTCCTATTTACTATGATTCAAAGTAAAATTTTACTTTGAAATATATTGTGAGAATGGCTTAATAGGAGAGCTAATAGATACGAGGGTGTTGGCTTTTTGGCTTTCGAAGGTTATTATTGTAATTTTGAGCGTACCAGCAAGGATCAATCAGTCCTTACAGAATATTAATTGCCAATCAATTATTAGACAATTGTGTTTTAGTTCTTTCAGCCTCAATAAAAAGGGCTTTTACTGGTGGCTTTGTTTAGGAGAATTGAGCAAACAATGATTAAATGAAGAACAATTGTAGCATTTTATTAAGTAAAATGGAAGACTTACAAAGATCCAAATCAGCCTCGTAGAAGTTTACAGCAACAAACTACTTGAAACTACTCTTATGAACGAAGTATAGTGCAGGAATTTGAAGTACAGAAATGTAAAGAACAAAAAATGTAAAAACTGGAAGGAAAATAAAGTAGAATAAAACTGGTTTTTTGGATCTGAGTCTGGGGGCTCTTTCTAGGGCCTTCTCTGCTATTTATACTTCTCAATGACAACTGTTGAAATGAACTTCTAACTGTCGAACCACCCCTCCATGATTGCTGATGTTTCCTTACAGTTAGCTTCACTATGTCATATCTGCAGTTAGGCTTCCCTCCTGATTTTGAATTTAAATATGCAAGTTGTGGAAACTTTCGCAAATCATTGACCTTCTAACCAAGAACCTACTGCTTATGATTCTTTGGAACAAAGATTTGCTACTATGGATATTAGACGCTCTTCTTCTGCAGTAAAGCCTTCCACGTAGGATAAAGCTACTGCTTCTTCTTCTTCTACGACCTCTGGTTGGGGAACTTGGCCTACCCCTACTCAACCTCAGACGAGGGAATGCATTCATCACCGATTCCCTGAATCCGATGACCCTCTTGAAATCCCTCATTCCAAACGCAGTTTTGTGGTATATCCATATGTTCCTATTGATCGTATACTCAGTCTTGAGGACAATTTGCTTTCAACATGGCATACCTCTACCTTGCCATCTCGGATGGTTCGAAGTGTTCCACGTCCTGATGAAGCTTTAGGGATTAGTCCTGCACTTTTAGCCAAAAACGCAAAACTTTATACTTCCGATTGGCTAGAATGTGTGGCTAGACCTGAATTCCTAGATTCGTTTAGGGAACCTCCAACTGTTCCTCCCCTGCCTTCCAATCCAAATTGGATTGATAAATTGAGGCTCACTCTGTCTGAGGGCCAATACTTCACCCCTTACCAGGCCCCAATGCCTCCAACTCCCTATCAGCAATTTAGGGCTTAGACCTTGCTTGCTGTTTTTTCCCATTTATCCTTTGAAGTCCTTCAAGATGACATTTCCCACAAAAACTTTTTATGGGCTTGTGATATTATGTCTTGAAGTCATCTTCTCAACCCTATGGACCAAATAGAGCTTTGTACCTTTTTAGACCAACTTTCTCTCCTGCTCAACTGGTACTTCAATGCTTCTATTACCAGTGAAATTCTGGATTAAGCCTTCTCTGCTCGAATTCAGGTTCAGTATGAGGTAGAGAACCTCCTTGATGAATATGAGGCCTTCAGGAGCCAGGATTTTGAACATGGGAAGGATGTTGCTATGAACGAAATGCATAAAGAAGAGGAGATGGACGACACAGATAAAGCCCTAAAACAGATAGAATTCGAAGTGAAGGCTCAACAACTCTCTTCTCAATTAAGGGCTTACCAATTAGATAAACCAAACTTGGACAAGATAGATGATAGAGTAGGAAAAGAGTATTCATTTATTGAAGTTTGTTGGATTAAATTCCATGATCTTGTAACTTTGTCTATTCCATATTTCTATGAAATTGAGAATGTAATCAAATGAATCCTAGTGTAAACAGTACTTATCAATAAAACTAGGCTTTCCGAATTTCATTTGTCAGATTCTAATTTACCACTCCAATTGTAAACTTAATCTATGTGGTTAATGTGCTTTAACTCCCCAATTTCATCCCAAATTCTAACTCAAACTCTTCCAAAGTGTGAAGTTTTCCCTTGAAGAAAACAATTATTGCCTCACATACCGATTCTAAGATTAACATAATTCTTCAACTATCAGCTTCGAATTAACCAACTTTGTCTTTCGAAACTTGATTTAATCATATTCAATTCCCCAACATATGGTTAATATAATCAAGTAATTTCGAATCAACTAATTTTGTTTCGAACAAACAGTCTATATTTTCCAACATATGGACACCTCTTTTAAGGACTGCACTGTTTTATTCTAAAAAGTGATTTCTTCTGTATACTACCAAACCAACTATTGGTTTGAAACCTAGAACAAACAAATTCTAACCGTAAGGTATTTCAAATTTTGCTTCAAAGGATTTTACTCTTATCAAGAAACCTAAAAATAGGTCTTTAATCATTTTGAAGTAAACACATACCTGAGCATTCCTGCACCCTTAGGTGTGGAATGTGTTTCAAAGTCGACTTCCTGCTTTTGAAGCCGTTTGTCACTTGATTTTGGCGCCAAAACTTAGCTTCGAAGCCAAAAGTTTGATTTTGAAGCCAACATTAGTATTTGAAATACATTTCCCTTCCAAATTATCACCATTGAGGGGAACCTTTTGTATCCATACTTTTAATATTTTTTTATGAATTCAACCCACTTAAAACAATTGGGTATATTTTTCAAACATAAAGGTTTAAAAACCCTTTTTATTTCGTGCTTTGAATACACTCGTTGGCCTAACACACAAACCCTTCATCTCTACTGACCCTCTCATTCTTGCTGCTCGTTACCAATAGAATCTTCTTCCTTGAAAGTACCAACTGGCGAACATATAAGCCCAACAATGGCTTTGAAAAGATATATTGAGGAAGAAATTGCTAAATTTAAAGATGATGGATCGAGTGCCATAGACGGACGCCTCTTCGTTCCTCACCACAGCGAAAAACAAGAATATGTCCTAGGTCCTATCTTTCGAGAGGTTCCCGCCCAACTTCCCTCTTTGTACCCTCGTTTGGAGGACTACTTTCTTCTCCATGAAAGGGGGCTTGACTGGGGAAATTGGAGAGTGAACCAACCTCATCGTTGCTGGCCAACATTGAGGGTTAAGTGGGATGACAGGGTCGTGCCTGCAAGAGAATGAGACCTACAAGAGCTCTGTATTTTCGATGCCCTTCGTCTTTCCAGGTTTATCATTCCTGAAGACCCTTTTTTGATTTCTGACGCTCTTTGTCTTTGGAATATGGCCTTTAACTTTTTTCAGTTTCATTGTGGTATGATGGCTCCCACCGTTCTTGATATCTGTCATCTCTTAGGGCTTTCACCACTCGGTACTCCCTTTATACCCAGCTATCCAGACCTTTTGGTTAAATTTTCTCTTCCACCTTTGAATTCTTCCTCCAGTGACTTCGTAAAGGCTGAGAATAAAAAGGAGGGCCCTGTGAGTGATCGAGAACTCTTTTCCTTTATTTTATATTGGTTGTGTAAATTTCTCTTTTGTACATCATCTCAACGAATCATGCTTGAATTTGCCCCACTTGCAAAGGCCCTTATGTTAAAGAAGCGAATAGCCTTGGCCCCTTATCTTTTAGGCCATGTCTATAGAGCCTGCTCTCAATTCTGTGAGAAACCTCTTAATATCAACCAAGGAGGTCCTCTCTGGGTGCTTCAACTCTGGCTCTTTGCATACTTCACTGATTTACATCCCAAGTGCTTGAAGTTCTTAGTTCAAGACCCTAGCACTTATGGAGAAAAGTATGCTAGAATTACCCTTTATCCTGCTTCTTTCGCCTACTATCTTACTTTTTTTCACCAGCTTCCTGTTTTCCCAGCTGCCACCTTCTTTTACCCCTTCGATGCCAATAAAGGACCGACTTGGCTAAAGACATTCTTGGCTGATAGACAGTGTTCCATCCCGTCGCACAAAGATATGTGGGCCTTTATTTTGTTGCCAAGGAAACTTTTTATTGGTACTTTAAACCCTTGAGCTTATAAGTGCATATCTGAGGTATACTGCCCCTCCCAGTTTGCCAGACAATTTGGGCTTACCCAAGGAATTCCCATTCCACTCTGCAGTCTCTCGAATATCCATCTTACAGCCAGAGACCTAAGAGTACCCAAATCTAAACTAGAGGAGGCAACATTTAAACTGTTGAAAGATTTGAGTGAGTTTAAATTTACCCCATTTCTCCCCTCTGGCTCAATTTTAAAAAGATTTCAAAATTGGTGGACAGTTAATATGGAAGTGCATCTAGAAATACATCCTCATGATTTACGAATAAGGCTAGGTGTGCCTTCTAAGGCTAAACCAAAAGAAAACGGGACCATCCCCTCTCCTTCTACAGCTACCAAGACTATTCTTGCAGTCTCACTCCCTCCTTCCAGAGTTACTAGAGCTGCTTCAAAAAAAGGTATGCATTTTTAGGTTTCCTTTCTTTCAGAATTTTCTGTTTGTTTTCTTCATATTCATACTACTTAGTGCAGGATCTCCACAAGAAAAATCTCCCAAGAGTGCTGAAACTCTGGCTATTCTCAAAGACAAACACCAGCAGAGAAAGAAAAGAAAACTAATACTCACTCCTGAGGAGTCTAGGTCTCAGATTGAAGAGAAAGAGACAGAGAAAGAGCAGGAAATACCACTGTAGAGAAAAAGGAGAAATAAGATAACTGTCTCTCCTTCTAACTTGGTTGAAGACCCTATTCATGAGGCAGCTGCCAAAACAGTGAAGAAGGAACATTCTAAAGAAATAATTATTTTCCAGAGAGCTAAAAAAAGATTGCAGCAGCAACTATTAAGGGATGAAGCTACTGCTGCTGATACAATCCAAAGGGAAACTACGAGAAGGCAAAACGCTGCTGAGCATTATTCCCTTCGTAGTTCTCCCATCATTGCCACCACTTCTGAAACCAATAATTTCCTTTCGTGTCTCTACTTTCCTTTCTCAAATTCTTGATATTGAGACTTAACATTACTTTGTATTTCTTCTTTTGCAGTAACAACTACTCTGCATTCTCCTTCAATAAGGACTCCTTCAGTTTCATCTGAAGTTGAAAGACCTCAAAATGTGGAGCCAATTCAAATAATACTCCCACTCTCTGGTTCTACATTTTTCATACCTTTCTTGAGGCAAAGTATTCCTGCATCCCTATCTTTTGGCTTAACTCCATAATTTCCTCATCTATCTTTCAATTCTACTCAATTTGCTCTTCCTTCAAGCCTTGCTGCTCCTTCCCTTCCAGAGGAAATTCCAGCTATTACTTTATCTCCAGTGATAGCTGATTCCTATAGAGAAGACATTGGCAGGTCACCAGTTCCTCATTCACTATCCCTACCTAGCTCCAGTCCTTTTTCTCTTGACTTACTGGTAGCTAAGACTATCGAAACTGCTAGGGATACTTCATCTTCCTCTCATATCCCTATGCAACTATCTCTTCCTCCTACCGGAGTCATTTTTGCATCAACCATGTCAATAGAAGAAGTGGACATTTTTTAGGCTAGACTAGCTAGCCTTTTTGACATGTCGTCTACCATTCCAACAGCTAACAATGAGACTGAGCCATTAGTCCTAGCTGATTCTCTTTTAGAAATCTTTGAGAGCTCTTCCTCCACCAGTAGGACTTTCTTGCCTTCATTGGACTTGGACAGTTGCTTGGAATTGCTGACATCCTTCTCGAGGATCTCCTTCGAAGCCTTACAAAGGCCTATAATAAAAAATGGCTTCCTCCAGTGCTGCAAGGTTATTGAGCAATCCAGTATGACTATTTCAAGTCATTTATCTCAGGCGGCAACCACCATTGATTTTTACATCAACATCTGCCATGCTGCCAAAGCTGCAGAAGAGAAATTGCTGAGAGACCAGAGTTTTGTTTCCCAAATACATGCTGAAGTGTCAGAATTGAAAGAACAACATTCATCTGTCTCCCAATTTCGAGCTCAACTACTGGAGAAGAAAGCTCAGCTTGAGGAAGAGTTATCAGCAGTTAACCAGGCTTTGGATCGAACTGCCACTAAGCTGCAGATCACTAACTAAGGACTGGCTGATCGAAAGCAGGAGATGGCTACAGCCATTCAATTGTTCCCATCTCTTAAGAATAGAGAGTCAATTATAAAAGAACAGCTGAAACACTGTACAGACTTTTGGGCCAATCTATGGCTACATGTATTCAACTCATTATGAAATAAAATCCTTATTTTATTATTTGAGTGTTTTCATGCTCTTTTATTTAGCACTTATTATATTCCTTGTGTTTCCCATATGGTTGGATAACAAGGCTTTAAATATCTACCATTAATCTTCTTGGGGTGTACATATCCATTCAAATTTTTCAAATGATATACTCCCGAAAGCAAGACTCTATGAATTTGATATGGTCCTTCCCAGTTAGGTGACCATTTGCCAAACTTGTGGCTTTTAATCCCTATTAGGAGTATTGTCTTCCATACCAAATCACCTTCATCAAAGCTAATATGCTCGACCTTCTTATTATAGTTTTTGGCTACTTTCTTCTTTTGAAAAAAAATGCTATTTAATGCCAAAATTCTAGCTTCATCTACGTTCTCTAATTCCAAGCACATACTCTGATGGTACTGTTCAGGAACTAACTGGTCCTGGCTTCTCACCCTTAAGGACTTGATGTTAATTTCTACAGGTAACACTGCATCATGCCCATATACTGAGGCATAAGGAGTAACTCATGTACTTGATCTTGGAGAAGTCCTGTAAGCTCATAAAACATCCAACAGTAAGTTATTCCAATCCCTTAGATTGTCCTCCACAACTTTCCATATTCCTTTCTTCAAAGATTTATTGGATGATTCTTCCTGACCATTGGCTTGTGCATAATAGGGGATAGAATTAACAAAGCTAATTCCAAACTCTGCCATAAAAGACTTTACCATCTTCCCATCAAATACAGTCCCATTATCAACAGTTATAGTCTGTGGGATGCCAAATCTGTGGATCAGATCTTTAATAAATCCAACAACTTCAGTCTTGTCTATGGCCTTATACGGCTTAGCTTCGACCCACTTAGTGAAGTAATCTGTGGCCACTAAGATGAAACAGCGATGCTTCAAAGAGGACGGATGTATTTTCCCTATCATATCCATAGCCCATCCTCTAAATGGCCAAGGCTTCACAACTATATGCAGATCAGTTATGGGTACATGCCTTATTGCGCCATGCTTTTGGCTTGCCTGATAACCTCTAGCATATTCTATGCAATCTTTAAGGATGGTTGGCCAATAATAAGAATGTCTTCGAAGCAACTATCTCATTTTCATACCAGGCTGATGAGCACCACAGATGCCTTTATGAACCTCAGCCATGGCTGTCAATGCTTCCTTTGGACCTAAACATTCCAATAATAACCCATCTGCCCTCCTTTTGTAGAGAGTATTACCATACATTATGTATTACATAGATTACAATTTGATTTTTCTGCTGGCTTTCGAAGATAGGGCAGTTAGATACCGCATTATTGGATGCCTCCAATCTTGTTATTGTAAATCATTATGATTGACTTCTAAGACCATATTCCTTTTATTCAAAGGTGGTATTACCTTTTGATATGTTGTTTGGCTTATGTCCCTTTGAGTGTTATCCCTTTTCTTGAAATTCAAAGCTTTCTGAGCCACATCATTAGCTTTATTATTCAAGAATCTTGGGACATAAGTTACATTTGCTATCTGAAATTGAGAAAGCAAATGTAATGCAACAACATAGTATGGCAACATGCTTACACTTTGACATTTGAAAATTCCTTTCACCTAGTTAACCATCAACTGAGAATCTCTAAATATATCAACTGCATGAGCTTGTAATCCAATAAGTAGTTCCAGTCCCATTGTTAAAGCTTCATATTCAGTTTGATTATTGGAACAACTAATTTCATCCACTTTGAAACCATGTGTGGTTTCTACCCCTTGTGGTGACTTAATCACCACACCAATTCCAGTTAGACCATTGGCATTTGATCCATCGAACCACATTTGCCATGGTTCAACACTAACCATACCAAATTCCATTATCTCTTAGCTTTCTGTTTGACATGGATGGTCTACCAAAAAATTAGCTAAAACTTGTCATTTTACTGCTTTTTGGGGGACATATTCTAAATGAAATTCTGATAAAGCTAGTATCCATTTATCAATTCTCTCTATCAACATAGGTCTAGATAACATATATTTAACCAAATCTGTGGTTGCAATTACCAAGACAGTTGTAGGCAAAAGATAGTATCTTAATTTCATTGCAGCAAAATACAATACAAGGCACAGCTTTTCTATAGCTGAATATTAATATTCATAAGAATTTAGAAACCTACTAAGGTAATAAACTGCTTGCTCTTTGCCTTCTTCATTGTCCTGAGCTAAAAAAACTTCCAGTGAATTTTCTGCTACAGCTATATACAACTTCAAGGGCTTATCACCCTTTGGTGGCATTAGCATTAGAGGGTTGGCTAAGTAGGTTTTGATTCCTTCGAAAGTAGTTTGATACTCTGCTGTCCACACAAATTCTTCTTCATCTTTCAACCTTAATAAGAAAAAAAATACTTTAGTTTTCCCTACAGTATTAGAAATAAATCTTCGAAGAAAATTAACCTATCCAAGGAATTTTTGTACTTCTTTCTTACTTGATGGAGGTTTGGCTTCAATGATAGCTTTGGCTTTATTCTGATCAATCTGTATTCCTTTCTTGTATACTACATAGCCCAAGAAATTTCCAGTTGATACGCCAAAAGCACATTTGAGAGGATTAAGTTTCAACTTGAACTTTCTCATTCTTTCAAAAGCTGCTTCCAAGTGAAACAAATGTTCCTCTATGGATTGGGACTTTACTACAATGTCATCAATGTAACACTCTAAATATCCTCCAATGAGATCATGAAAGATAGTGTTCATAGCCCTTTGATATGTAGCCCCAGCATTCTTCAGGCCAAATGGCATTTTAACCCATTCAAAAGTACCAATGTTCCCAGGACATCTGAATGCTGTCTTGTGGATATCCTCTTCTACAATGCAGATTTGGTTATAACTAGAGTGCCCATCCATCATTGATAAAATTTTGTGCCCTGCTGAACTATCCACCAATAGATCTACTATGGGCATGGGGTACTCATCTTTTAAAGTTGCCCAATTCAGGTTTCTGAAATCGATACATACCCTCATTTTACCATTTTTCTTAACTACATGCACAATATTGGATAGCCATTCAATATATCTGGTTGTCCTTATAAAGCCTGCCTTAAGGAGCCTAAGAATTTTTTCCTTGACCTTCTAAATCACTTCAGAACTCATCCTTTTTTGTTTTTGTTTGTATGGCTTAAAATTAGGCTTCACAAGAAGCCTATGTTCTACTAATGACATATCCAATCCTGGTAGTTCATTATAAAACCATGCAAAATAATCTTTATATCTCTTTAAGACCACAAACAACTGGTCCATGTCAAGAGCACTTAACCAAGCACTAATGTAGGTGGGTTGCTGTGTAGAACCTTCCCCTAAGTTGATTTCTTCCAAGGGGTCTTGTATCTGAGAACTCACTGATGCTCCTCTTCTGATTTCTTCCGTCTTCGAAGCAATCCCTTTGCTTTGTTCTACTCTCAGTTTCTTTGATTCAACATCTTTACCCTCCTCCTCATAGACAAAGTCTGTCCATAAGGCTTATTTTTCCTGTATCTCCTGGACTTTTGTTTCAATGTCCAAAGCACAGTATTTATCAAAGGCCAAAAACCTAACATGCTGCTGCTCCTACTTACAGCCAATTACCATGGCTTTTTTCTCTTGCTCTTGCACTTTCTGGACTATCGATTTTACGTCCAATATTGAGAACTTAACTAAAGCCAAAGATCTGGCCTCTTGGGTTCCATCTTTTTGCCTACAACAAGGCATCATTGTCATTCTTGGCGACAAACTCTTCATCAGCACTTTCCAGGACTAAGTGCTTCAGGTGTGCTAATTCCTCATCAGCTATCACTTCGGCTAATCTATCAGGTTTTCTCAGTACACTGAGTGGTGTCACTCCTTCAATATACAATTTGGCCTCTACAAAATCTGCACAAGCTATGAAGGGTTGAGGGTCTGCATTGATCTCCTCTGTCTTTCCATTGCACAAGACCATCATGATCTTCTGATGCAGAGAGGAAGACACACATTTGTTGGTGTGAATCCAATCCCTTCCAAGTAGAGCATTATACTTAGCATTGTTGTCGATAACGAAGAATGCCGTCATGTAGTCCCTGGTTCCCACACTCAGGTTGATGGGCAAAATGCCCTGAGCCATCTGTTTATCTCTAGCGAAACCAGCAATGGTTGTGTTAGTTGGGATTAATCTGGGGTTCCTCTTTCCTAGTTTCTTCAGAGAAGATTTTGGAAGCAGATTTACTGCTGCCCCATTATCCACCAATACCCAGTTCATTTGTACCCCATCGAAAAAGGCCTTGATATACAAGGGTTTGACATGCTGTGTCATGGATGTCGTGGGATACTTAAAAGGGTATGAGAGGTTAATACTCACATCTTCCTCACTCTCATCTCCAGTTTCCATTGGTGTGGCCACTTCGGATTCGTCTTGTACCATACTCACTTGTGAATCTTCACTAGAAATTGGAATTGGGTCAATCTCCTGACCTTGGTTTTCATCTTCAGCTTGAAACTCTTGTGGTAGTATATGCACCATATTTGCCAACACAGGAGGAAACGAGCCAAATTGGACGACTGGTTGTACCTGCTTCTTTTCCTGGCCAACTGGTTCAATTACTTCAAAAGTATCTTCCATGCTACATTCTGGCACTTCAGTACAAGTAACTTTCTTTGAATAGTCTGTTTTTACTGGTTTTTCGACCAGAAATGTCTGTTCAGCCATGAAGGCTTCAAACATTTCCTCCTCAGCCATCTCCTTCCTTTAGTCGAGGCCAACTTCTCTATTTGTCTCACTATCACTTTCCATCAAAGCCCTTTAAAATCCTACTAAACTAGATCTTTCTTTGGCTTTTAGTTTGGAGTGAACTTTGGCCAACTGCTTTCTGCTGCAACTCATTTTGTCTTGAAGAGTCGAGTTTGGACTATGATTTGACTTTGGACTTTTCTTTCCCTCTATCTGGCCCTTTGACTGGACCAATCAAGAGCTTTCTCCACTTTCTTTCAGATCCTTCTAGTACTGAGTGTACCTTCGCTGGATCTTCCTCCTTTGGGATGTAGAAATCACTGGGATCATATTTGGTTCCTTTGTTTTTGGATGCTTTAGTAACACCCAATTATTTGGAGCCACCAAAGGAAGTTTAACCATCCTATCTTGGTCTCCAACAACATTTCTTTGGATAGATATTTCCATAGGTTTGTTCTGCATGACAAACAAATCTGGAACTCCAGGTACCCATGAACCCACTAGCCCAATTGTCGAACTGTCTCTTTCTTCCTTCGAAGCCAATTTTGAAACTGGCTGTGAAGGCCACTGCTTGGCTCTGACCCCTTGTTTTGGGCCTAATTCAGGCCTTCCATGAAGGTGGCCACTTTCCTTTTTTGTGAGGCTGGTCTAGGGGGCCAATCTCTACCTTTGATCCCATGACTTGAGCCCATTTCAAGTCTCCTCTCAGGATGATTGCCCTCCATTCTGTAATAGTTGGGTGGTCTGAATTCATGTAGATGTCTCTTGCACTTGGAGTGCACTCTAATAGCTGTTGGCTCAGCCATGAATGGCTGCTGCCTGGTACCAGTTGGATATGGCCTCTTGTTATAAGCACTGGTTGGTTTAGGACGCCTCTGCACATCCTTGTAATATTGCTTCCCATCAATCAGAAGCCCTTTCAACTACTTGTAGCTCAACCTACACCTGGGACACATTCTTTGCATAACAACTGCCTCTAAAGAATCATCATCTAGTGCCTCTTCATTAGAGTCTTTCCTCTGGTCTGCAAAGCCTTGTCCAACAGTTGGTAAACTTCTAGCATCTTTCTTGATAGTAGTCTGGTTGGCAACATGCATTTGTACATTGACTTCTTCCAATTCCTTCAAGGATAAGTTCTGGAAGTCTGGTACAATAACATTGGCTGTAACTTCTCCAATTTCTGGGAACGGATTAGTGTCATTCCCCATAGCCTTTTCTGCTTTAGTTAGGAATTTTAAACTCCCCTTTCGAATTTGCTCTTGGATCCTGTCTCAAAAAATAATACAGTTTTTCATTGAGTGAGACCAAGAATTATGCCATTTACAATACACTTTTCCTTTAAGTTCCTCTAGAGAAGGAATTTTGACTCCTTTTGGTAACTTTAGGAAGTTTGCTGTAAGCAAATAATCAAAAATGTCATCTGCCTTTGTTAAATCGAAAGATTATTTCCTATGAAGGTCTTTCTTTTTAAACTGCTAGTCTATTGTTGTGTCTTTATGAATTAATGCTTCACAGATCACAGGTTCTTTCTCTACAATCTCTTCTATATCAATCTCATAATTAGGGTCTCTATAATACGTCTTGTATGATGCATTACATCGATCTTGTTCTTCTTCTAGTAATGCTTCATACCTCGACACCTTATTGGTTAGTTCCACTAAATCTTTAAACTCAGTTGAGTCAAACTTCTTTCGAAGCCTAAACTCTAAACTATTTTGAGCCAATCTCACGAACTTAGGCTCTGGTAGGATGATCCTACATTTATTTCGTGCTCTTTTGAATCTGGCAATAAATTGAGCAGCCTTCTCATCAAGCCTTTGACTCAACCTTGCCAAGTCTGCCATGGAAACTTCTGGCTCCGTTTGAAAGAATTGGGCATGAAATGCCTCCTTCATTTGTTGCCAAGTTTGGATGGAGCCAGGTATAAGGTTAATATACCATACGAAAGCTGCCCCAGTTAGAGAATTTGGGAACAGTCTTAACTTCATGTAATCATTATTGGTAAATTCACCACATTGAGCAACGAACGCAGCAATATGTTCTACCGTTGACTGGTTTCCATTCTCATAAAAAATTGCAAAGTCTGGTATGCTAAACCCTCTTGGGTATTCATGCACCCGATCTATCCATTCTGGATATGGTTTCCTGTACACAGGAGTTTGAACCCCCCCCAGCCATTGGTCCACACATCTCTCTAACAATATCAGCAATTTGGTCTCTAGGAACCATATTTTGTGCTTGTTGAACCACTACTGGAGGAACAAACACAGGATTTGGTGGCCAACCTTGTGCCTGAGGTCCTCTTGGTCCATAGGGCGGTATATTTGGGATTGGTTGTCCCTGTGGTGCTAGCTGCTGTTGAGGGTATGGGTAACCCCTCTGAGCCTGTCCTACGAAAGGACCTGCAAAAGGTGCTGGAACAGGTGTTATGTCTCTTTCAATTGTAGGAAACCCTTCCAACCCCCTGGGTACAAATTTGAAAGGATTAGTGAATCCCCTCGTGCCAGGTATGGCTTCGAACATGGGATTTGGAAACATCCTTATGCCATTTTCTTGTGTTGGGCCAGATCCACCAATTTGCATGGCTTCACTGTTAAGTAATGAAGCATTTTGATTTGTCACAGGTCTCGAAAGAGGCTCATACCAAGACTGAAGTGATGGTCTTTCATAGTTTTGATTACTAGTTTGACCATTAGAATGTCCATTATTTTGCATAGGCTGTTTATCTCTAGTTAATCTTTGCTAAGGGACATTTGAAATTTCCTCCATGTGCCTTGCGTTAGTTGGTTGATGAGTATCCATTTGATTCATAAAGGATGTTGCCCATCTTTCCATTGTGTTCATTAACTGTTGTCCCATGGCATCTATGAGGCTTTCCCATGGATTCATTGGCTGAGTAGATGGAACAGTGGATGGTCTAATTCCTTGGCCTTATCCAATACTCTGAACATGTGGTACTTGCTCCGAAGTGCTGGTCTATTCGACTATAGGTTCTGATAAAACAAGGACTTCCACAGGATGTGTTATCACATTATCCTCTGGATTAGGTATTTCTACCTTTCCTTCCATGCCTTCTTTCAAGCGTTCATTTTCTCCTTGTCTCCTACATCTAGCCATTTCAATTAGTCCCACCAAGCGTACCAAAAATATATGTTGGCTTTTTGACTTTCGAAGGTTATTATTGTAATTTTGAGCGTGCCAACAAGGATTAATCAGTCCTTACAGAATATTAATTGCCAACCAATTATCAGACGATTGTGTTTTAGTTCTTTCAGCCTCAATGAAAAGGATTTTTACTGGTGGCTTTGTTTAGGAGAATTAAGCAAACAATGATTAAATGAAGAACAATTGTAGCATTTCATTAAATAAAATGAGAGACTTGCAAAAATCCAAATCAGCCTTGTAGAGGTTTACAGTAACAAACTACTTGAAACTACTGTTATGAACGAAGTGTAGTGCAGGAATTTAAAGTACAGAAATGTAAAGAACAAGAAATATAAAAACTGGAAAGAAAATAAAATAGAATAAAACTAATTTTTTGGATTTGAGTCTGGGGACTCTTTCTGGGGCCTTTTCTATTATTTATATTTCTCAATTACAACTGTCGAAATGAACTTCTAACTATCAAACCACCCCTCCATGATCGCTAATGTTTCCTTATAGTTAGCTCCACTATACCATATCTGCAGTTAGGTTTCCCTCCTGATTTTGAATTTAAAAATATATATAACCGTTAAAGCCACGTCATCTTGTATCTCTTTGCTGATCCAGTGCTACGTAGATCTTTAATAACCAATACTAACTGCCACGTGTGTGATTACAATTGAAGAATTGAATTGTCTTCCCGTATTGCCTTCATCCTGCCACATGTTGGACTGTGATTGGCCTGTACAAAATATGTAGCCAATAGAGGGTAATATAGCAAAAGAAACAAGTTTTAAAATATTAGGGGATTTTGAGAGTACCTATATAATTCTTGTCTTTTTGAAAGACAAATTAGACAGTGAAGGGTCTATCACCAAATCCCCTAAAAATTATTTCTTAAAATACAAATTTAAAAAAAAAAAAAAAAAGCTTATATTCATCTCTCACTTGTTCTACTTCTCCACCCATCCAAATATAATACTGAGAAAATATAATATTTTTTATTTTCTAACCTATATTACAATCACTTAGTATTTTTTTGAGTAAATATCATTTTCCTCCCAAACTATCATGCATTTTTCACGTTGACCTCCATATTTCGATTTATTTCAATTTAGTACCTGAACTTTTCACAAATTGATCAGTTAGACCCTTGCTGTCACATTCCGTCTACAATTGGACGGAATGTGCTAACGTGGCATTTAAAATTTCATTTTACTTCCCAAACTATACCTTAAAAATCAATTTACCCCCAAGTTAAAAATTAATTTTCCCCCCAAACCATACTTTAAAAATCAATTTGCCCCCCACATTAGCACATTTCGTCCACAATTGGACGGCAGGTGACGGCAGGGGTCTAATTAATCAATTTGTGAAAAGTTCAGGTACTAAATTGAAATAAATCGAAGTATGAGAATCAACGTGAAAAATGCGTGATAGTTTGGGAGGGAAAATGATATTTACTCTATTTTTTTTCACACCCTCCATCAGCAGACTGTTTTGTCTTCTTTCAACCTTATCACCTATTAATCTTAAAAATATATATATATATATAATATTAACACTCCCTAAAGTTTGTTCTTAACACATATTCTCCCTCTTGAAGTTTTGAAAATTAGGTTCCTCTCTATGATATTTTAGTTTTATTGACCAATTTCACAAAGAGTATGATTTCCCAATTCTTTGTAAGATTTTTCTTTTCCAAAAAACAAAAGGTTTAAGAGTTACTTCAGAAATGAAAAAAGATTGAAACATTGCTTTGTAAGTTTTAAAGGAATTTTTGAGAAACCATTAACTGTAAAAACCATCTCAAATTTTAAGCAACAAATTTATACCACTCTCTATTAAATTTTGAAATAAAGTTATCTAATTTTTAGCCTCTAGTAAAATGTCTTTGGTCATGCTTCTGTTACTTGTCAATACTTTCATTCCAGTATTTATGTTCTTTGAATAGCATGATCATTTGCTCTTCATATCAAAAAGTATATATATATATATATATTTAAGATCCACCCTTCTTCAACTGCATCTATGAAATCTTAAAAAAAAGAAGACTTGGACGTTTCTGCAAATCTTTTTGTAAAAGAAACCAGACACATCACCTACCCAACATTAATCTTTCTTTATAGAAAGCCCTGAATTGTGTGCTTTCTATTCATGTGGATGAGGCATACATGACTCATCCTCCAACTAAACTTTAGGATCCACCAACTTACTTACCTTTCTCCCCCCTATAAATACATTTGCTGAATCCATGGTTAGAAATATCATCACTTTAAGCATCTGACAATCACACAACATTCATTGGAGCAATAGCAATTCATCGAATATGAAGACGCAACAGCTGGCACATGTTTTTGGAACTCCGGTCAGCTCACATGTGGCATATCTGGGTGAGATGACACTAAAAAGAATTTTACATGACCCTGCTAGTGCTAGTGCTAGTGCTAGTGCTAGCCGATACCAAATTTCCTCTTCTTCAATTGGATCTCTGAAGTTAAAACAGAGTACGTCACTCCATTACTCTAGTGAATAAAGAGCTATTTCTGCTTACTAGTATTACTAGTTTTAAATGATTAAATAGAGGCAGTGTTTAACGAATTGATTGCTACTAATGTGCAGATAAAGTAGATAGAATGAACAAACTTGGAGGAAAGCAAGACAATCTTGCAAATGGCATCCGAGAGCAAGGTAATCTAATTATTTCTTTTCTAGCAAAATTATTTGATATCATTTTAACATCTCAATTTGTTTTTCTGCCAACAAGGTGGCAGAAAAACTAACTGAACAGATTTGAAAAACATCGAAACAAAATTCTTTTCTTCTTCATGGCTGTATTAATATTAGTGTCAACCAAACAAACATAGCAACAGGATGATCATGATACGCCTCTTTGTGAGTCTTATATTATTTTGTAAAAATTGCAGTGAGATTAGGGCCCAAGATCACTGAAATTGTGAAGGGGAAACTGAGTTTGGGGGCTAAAATTATTAGAGCAGGTGGTGTGGAGAAGATTTTCAAGCACCACTTCAGCATTAGAGAAGGAGAGAAGCTGCTAAAGGCTTCCCAATGCTATTTATCAACAACAGCTGGTCCAATAGCAGGCCTCCTCTTCATCTCCACCGACAAGGTTGCCTTCTGCAGCGACAGATCCATCAAATTGTCTTCTCCAACCGGCGAGTTCGTTAGAATTCGTTACAAGGTGTTGATCCCGGTAGGAAAGATATTGAGAGCCAATGAAAGCCAAAATGTGAAGAGACCATCAAAGAAGTACTTAGAAATAGTTACCGTGGACAATTTTGATTTCTGGTTCATGGGATTCTTGAATTATCACAAAACTTCGAAATATCTTCAGCAAGCACTTTCGCAGGCTCAATGCTTCCTACTTGATCAGAAGTGATTAAACAGATGTATTCCACCCCCTGGCCCCCCTACTTCATTAGATGTGTATGAATTAGGAGAACAAACTTGTATAAATATTGTAACGACTTTGTTACTTAGGCTTTTCTTCAATGGGAAAAAAAATTTGTCATCAGTAAATGGATCATTGATTGTGTCTGCTATATATCATTTCAGAATCGTTTGCATTATATATAAAGAATGCAAGGTGGAAAAGGAAACTAGTAAATTGCCATTAAAAATAATTTGAGAAGTACAAAATTCATAATCAACAAAGGATCAGTGGTTTTGCACTGTGACATTTAATTATTGTAGATAATCTTGACTGTTGGTTACAGGATTCCTGAATTATCATAACCAGCAATTTTCTTAGGTTTTGTTTGGATTTTGGATTTGAGGAGGAATTTCTGGAGGGGGAAAAATGGAAGAGAATGTGATGAAAATTTAAATTTTTTCCCCCTTTTTTTTTTTTCATTCACATTATTCTACAAAAATTGATGGAAACTCTCTTTCAATTTCAGTCCCTCATCGCTCATCTTCTCTCCTATTATTCAGTGATCTTCCTCTCAGAGCAATTCTGATTGATACTTTCAAAGAGTTTGTAAGAAGTTTCGCCATTTTCCAGTCCATTTGGTTACAAAAACTTTCCAGTTCTTTCCAACAGAACATTGCTAATAGAATCCTTCTAGTATCCCTCTTATTCTTACTCAATATTTGAAGTGCACTCAATTCAACAAAATCTTAATATTGATAAAGTGTTACTATAATTTTTACATTGAACTATATTGTCCAAGATACACAACACTATAAGGTGTCATCTAAATCCTTAAACATATTGCATGTTTAACATATTGCATGTTTTGCTAGCTATCTTCACCTAGAACCATGTTTTCTTTCCATTTTGACTATGTTTCAATTTATGTTAATTGAATCGAGTGAACTAGAAAACAAATTTTGAACCAAATCAACACTCGTTAACCTAGAAAGTTCAAGAGCTGAAAAGTTGTTCAACTTGTGGGAAATTCGTGCTGATGGGGATATGATGTGTAGATTCTCTTTCCCACTAGCAGTAAAAGCATGAATATATATAGTATTGAGACGTAGTAGTGTGCAAGGACGGCTTTAGATAAAAAGGAATGCCAAAATTGAGGATTGCAATCCAGATATAATGCATTTGAGTGGTTTGATCCTATCAGATTCTGATTTTCTGAACTGTCACTTTTCCTCCCAAATTAAGTAACACATGATTGATTACCTTTGTTTTCCCTCTGTCTCACAATGGAATTGTACAAAAAACTTGAATTCTGGGGTTTCAATCTCAAAGTATGAAATTTTATACTTTGAATGATGAATAATTGCTTTGGAATTATAATTTGACAACTAAATTCTTATCCAAAATGGCCTGGATTGCACTTTATTTCTGTTTTTTATTTTTTATTTTTGCTCAGCAGATCAAGGCACAACCCACCATTATTAAGCATATATGAAGAAGGGAGAACTAATTGAAGGGTTTAATCGGAGACTTTCTATAGTGCTGTTATTAGTTATGCGGTTATGGTATTTTTTGTAATCTCTCACAGATGACATGTTATTGTCCATCAAATCATCAAGATGACATACCACTGCATAATTTATATCTTTCGTAATGCTGTTTGGTTTACTTAACAAGTCTGGAGTCTATAGCCTTTGCTTTGTTCTACCACTAACAGTCTAAGAAAAAGGAATGGTGTTGTCACAAAGCCAAATTGCCAGCTCAAAAAGCTTAATTCACACCCTCACACACAGTCAGCAAGACCTAAGCAAGCAGACAATGCAAGGTTGAATGATTGTAATGCTGACCCAACTGATTCTACTATTTTACTTGCATTAACCAATTTCACAAAGAGTATGATTTCTTTTTCTTTTTCTTTTTTGTTTTTTTCCTTTTTTTGTAAAAGGTTCCAAAGTTACTTCAGAAATGAAAAAAGATTGAATTCTTGAATAACTTGATGGTCTTGTGAAACCTTAAAAACAGAAGACTCGAACCTTTCTGCAATTGTCTTTTCTAAAAGAAACCAGTCACACCATCACCTTCCCAACACCAATCTTTCTTTATAGAATTGTGTGCTTTTTACGCATGTGGATGAGGCATGCCTGACTCATCCAACTAAAGTTTAAGATCCACCAACTTACCTTTCTCCCCCTTATAAATACATTTTCTGAATCCATGGTTAGAACCATCACTCTAAGACTCCGACAACCTCAGAATATTCTGGGAATAGAAAGCGAAGCAGAATCACATCAGAGCAATAGCAATTCATCAAATATGAAGAAACAGCGGCTGGCACATGTTATTGGAACCCTGGTCAGCTCACCGGTAGCATATCCGGATGAGAGCGCACCAAAAAGAATTTTACAGGACCCTTCTACTGCTAGTGCTAGTGCTAGTGCGTATAAAGTAGATAGGATGGAGAAACTTGAAAGAAAAGAAGGCAATCTTGCAAGTGGCATCGGAGAGCACGGTAACTATTTCCTTGCCTCAATTGAGTCTTAGAATAACTAAATTCAAGAATATATTATTTATTTTCAAGAAAAAGTACATAGCATTTTCAAAGCTATGGAAACCTCCATTACCAAATAATAAAATAAAAATAAATAAATAGATATTTAGCATTTACTGGTATATATCATAATAAGCTCTCAATTCTTTAGCTGCCAAGAAAATGGCAGAAAAATAAACATAAAAAGTTTCGAAATAAACTCTGAAACAGCTGGATTAGTGTCAAGTTGTTAACCAATAGGCCTCTATACGAATGCAAGTCTTATTTGATTTTGTGAAAATTGCAGTGAAATTGGGACCCAAGATCACTGAAACTGTGAAGGGGAAACTGAGTTTGGGGGCTAAAATTATTAGAGCAGGCGGTGTGGAGAAGATTTTCAAGCAGAATTTCAGCATTAGAGAAGGAGAGAAGTTGCTAAAA
The DNA here is from genome assembly GCA_025200525.1 of Camellia lanceoleosa. NCBI lineage: Eukaryota > Viridiplantae > Streptophyta > Magnoliopsida > Ericales > Theaceae > Camellia > Camellia lanceoleosa. The sequence continues at coordinate 3,502,646 of CM045769.1, forward strand.
GCTTCCCAATGCTATTTATCAACAACAGCTGGTCCTGTAGCAGGTCTCCTCTTCATCTCCACTGACAAGGTTGCCTTCTTCAGCGACAGATCCATCAAATTGTCTTCTCCAATTGGCGAGTTTATTAGAATTCGTTACAAGGTGAGTCGACACACATCTATATTTACAGCATTTCCATATTGTTAATTAGATATCAAGGTAGCTAAGTCATGTGTATTGCATGCAGGTCGTGATCCCGTTAATAAAGATAAAGAGAGCCAATGAAAGCCAAAATATGAAGAGACCATCACAGAAGTACATAGAAATAGTTACTGTGGACAATTTTGATTTCTGGTTCATGGGATTCCTGAATTATAGTGGAACTTTCAAATATCTTCAACAGGCACTCTCTCAGGCTCAATACTTACAGCTCGATCAGAAGTGATTAAATAGATTGTAAACAAAGTATGACGCAGCAGAATAAAAATATTTAAGGTCATACCTTTCTGAAATTTTCTGAACTCTGATGGATCTCGTGGGTAAATCAGTGCTTCCTGAATCTGGTCAATCAACCCAGCAGTGGGGTGATATTACAATGGTGAATATCACCCACACAAATCACAGTGCAAATAGCTTATTGATTGTTGTTTATGGGAGAGAGTCAGTATATGGGAGAAACTGTATATGGGAAAAAACAGAGATGATACGTTGTATATCTCTTAATCACCCATATCCCATATATAAGATATATAATCTAATTATCTCCTTTATCCATATAAGTTACTAGAGATAATATTATATATCTATATCATCTATCCATATTAGGATATGATAGATATATATCTAGAGTAGTTATCCACATAGGTTTGAATTCAAATTCAAAAACCCATTTGGATCAGGTTCAAAATGTTAAATGGTCATGCACATGGGCGCCCATTTCTAACATAGAATCATTATCACAAAAAGATGCAATATTAGAAACAGAGCCATTGGCATTTTTATTAAAACTAGAATCATCCACATCCAAAACTAAAAAACCATCTAAAAGATAACCAAAACCATAAAAAATAGTTCCCAAATAAATGCTAACACCATTATTCTCAAAACAAAAGCTAAAACCAAGGCTCATCATGCTAATAACTGAAACTAAGTTTCGCCAAATATCCGGAGCATAAAGAACATCATGAAGATACAAGGTGCGCCCTCGTCGCATTTCCAGCTTGAATGTGTATTGGATGAAGTAACATTCAAGAGTCACGTCATTCAAGAAATGCGAGCTTAAATAAATTAGTCATTAAGTGTAAGACGAGTAGCCAGTATGAGCAGTGTTTTGCTCTCTACCCAATTATTGGGAGTGGATGGAGCAAAATTTCATGCACTATTATAGTGTGCATTGAAATATCACATGAAGTTAAAAGATTAGCGCTTAGAAGCTGCAAAATCTATTAACACTAAGTAAAAAGATTAGCGCTTAGTGGCTGCAAAATCTATGAGCATTGCCAACTTGTCTAAATCAGGACACTTACTGTTTCCACACTTAGGTGTGAGACATGAGGATCCGCCCCTCCTGCTTCGTTAGATGTGTAAATGAATTAGGAGAACATAGTTGTATAATCACAACATTGTAAAAAGTTTGTTACTTAGGCTTTTGGTTCAATGGAAAACAATATGGAATTGGTGTCAAATAGCTAAAATGCCACATCAAAATCTTTAAGTCACTCACACACACACTAGTTCAAATTCAACATGTGAAAAATTGTGATGCGCTGATGGGGCAATGATGTCAAGATTCTCTTTCCCAACTGACTATAAAATTGAGCATGGAATTGGATAATCATCAACACGTACCTACGAATGTAGTAGCATACAAGTCTGGCTTTAGATTCAGTCACTGATTCACTTGGTCATGTATAAATCATTGCAAAATACACAGTTTCACCCATCATTCTACACATCACCTTTGGCTGCATACACCTCTGACAGTGGAATAGAACAATCCAAGGAAGAAATAGACAGCTTTAAATTCAAGTGATTCATCAAGCTTGTATATATGAAGAAGCTCCTAATGGAACATGTTTGTAAATCAAGTATAACGCTTACTCTCAAACCATCCAAACCATACCGCACACACCCCTAGTCCCCATATGCAAGCTAGTTATGGCAATTTTTTTGGTTGAATTTATAAATCGATCTAGATTTATCCAAATCAAATCAGACTATTTAATACAACTTTTTTAGAGGATGGTGTTTGTGCCCCTTTTTTTGCCATCACTAATCTTTGATCAGTCCTTTTCTGCTTTATAATAGTTTACAACGTAATTAGGGAACATCCATTGATTGATTACGGTTTGATTCCCGAATTAAGGTTCAAAAAAATTGAACCTTTCATATTCATAAGATTTTTTTCCCAAGTATATAATTTTTTTTTTCAGTTTCAAAAGCTATATGGTCCAGTTGTGTTCCTAATTTCTGGAACCAGACTGATCGGTAAACATCCCGAATGAAAACTTCAGCCATTTTCATTGCCATTCCTATTTTATTTGATGTAAATTTTACTGCACTAACAATTATGAGATGGTGATGATTATGCAGGAGGGCTGCGCATGGTTCAGGGTACGATGCTGGGCTCTGCACCCGCAAACAGGTCCGTCCAACTGTGGTCCCGGACAATGTAATCAAGCCTCAATCCGACAAATGCTGGGCTCCGCACCCGCAAACAGGGGTATTTGGCCCAGCCACCGAGCAAAACCCAGCTGCTGGCTTCCACTCCACTGTGAATGGTGGCGAGGATTTAGTGTTGGAGCAGAAGACCTTCTTCCGCCCCCTCGAAGATTTGGACAAGCCCTCCCAACCTTGACACAAAGCCAAGGAATAGACTGTCCTCTGATACCAATATATTGGAGAACAGAGGACAGTTAAGCAACTGTTACAAGTATTGTCGAGTAGAATAATTATATATAATAGTATCAAGAGTGCAATAGAAATAACACTGGTTTTTATGTGCAGCAAGCTAAAGCAGATGAAGAGTGATATATGCGAGTCTTGTGTTATATAAGGTTAAGTACATGTGGAGGCATGTTGTTATGGCATGCACTACGGTTTTCTTGGCTATAAAAACACTTGGTCAGACCTATATATGATTGTCTCACCTTTATTTGATTCTTAATAGCTTCTGCATATCGTATGTGTATGGGTTTAAATGTTACTTGGAATGTCACGCCCCAAGTTCCGTGACAACGCCGCACACTCATAAAAGTGAGCATGCAAGGCTAAGAATCCAATCACATAACCCACAATGTAAAATACTCAAAATAAATCCTTAAATTGTCATAATGCTAAAATCCACAAAAAATTGATTATTCTTAACATATGAAATTATCCACCAAGTCCACTAACAAAATCCATTAACAAAACAATAATCCAAGTACTTAAATCATAGTTCTACTCTTAGCACATTATGATAATTTTTCCACCAAGTCCACTATTAAAATCCATTAACAAAATAAATATCCAAGTACTTAATCCATAGCCCTACTCTCGGCACTCCCATATGTAAAAAAAATCCCGCGCAGCTCTACTCTTCAGAATCTGAAAAAAAAATAAGGGTAAGCTAGACAAATTTAGTAAATAACCAACCATCACTGCCAGCTGGATCAAGTATACTAAAAAGCAGTAAATAAATAGTAGATAACCAATAAATATAATTTTTGATACAAATCAATAAATGACACGATTATTTGTAAGATGGTTTCATAGCTGAAAATAAACAGTGTAGCAATACATTTTAATTAAAAGTCAATGGGGTAACTCAATGAAATTTCATTATCCAAAATTTATAGATCGATATTCAGATGGTTCAATGATCGATTCACAAAACCCAAGTCTTAATGACTATGGTCACTTAGCCCGTGACAAGGCCCAGAACCACACATAGGCCGGTGGTAAAGCCCCAAAAGAAACTAGTTTCTGTGCCAATAAATAACCCCCATTGGCTAGGGTCCAAATCATAGTCAGACTAGAGTGATGTTCAAAATTCAAACAATACATAACTTTTAAATAAAATATTCGATATTTTCGGAATAAACACTGGGTACAATTTTCAGAATAATTTCACAAAATATTCAAATAACTTTCATAATAATATTCGATGTTGTTTTATACTTGACCCATATTTTATTTTGAGAGAACAGAAAAGCTATGAATAAATATTTATGATTTTAAAAGATTCGATAGGAATAAAAATAAACCAACAAAGATGATAGAGGGTTACTTACCTTCAAACAACTAAAATAATATTTTCCAAGCTAATCTCAAATTACCAAGATCCACCTCAATCTCACAAACCTAATAAAATATTACACGCATAAACAATTATTATGTGCACCCATCCATCTCTTCTTGTAACAACAATAGAATAAATAAACCCAATAGTCTATTAGGAACTCCCATGATTTAGCATCAAAACAAAGCCATCACGGCTTCAGAATTTCTCAAATAAATTAATATTTTTTTACATGTTACATACACCCACGAAAGCCCCACTATATTAGATTAATGTATTGCTTTAATATCCAAGAGATCAAACCATTCAACCCAACTTTAAAGCCAAACACACCCTTACCCATGATACGAAACTCCATTGTTTCTATTATCCACCCAAAGTTACACTTACACATTGCACCCAATTCTCAAAACCTAAGTAGGCACCTATAGATCTTCCATATCCCCTTAATGTATTGATTGTTCAATTCCTCAACATAAACTTAATAATTAACAGTAAAGATAGATTTTACCTTAACCAATAGGTGTCCCAAAATCACCAACGTGTTGCCTCCACTCCCTATTGTAGCCTCACTTGAACCTCTCTTCTTCTCTTTTTTCTTTTTTTCTTTTTTACCTTCTCAAACCCTAGCCGCCTATGGAGCAATTCACAGCCTCTATTTTGTTTGTTTTCCAAGACTTAAAGCCACAATAGGTGGGCTTATTAACCTAATTTCTCAAAGTTACAAAATTACCCATCTAAGTAATAGGAAATATAATGCCATCTCATAACTAATTCTTTGATATTAATAAATGACCCATATAAATTAATCTAATTACTAATCTATCCAATAAAATAATCCTACACACAACTTGGGTTTTACATGGAAGTTGATGGGCAAACTACACACAGCCTTAAGATTTATCAACAACAATAGTTTTGGGGCCCAATGGATGTGGAGTGTGGAAGAGGGAAAGAATATCTACACTTTCTTTCTTTCCTAAAGGTGAAAATTGTACTGAAAATGCATATGATTCGGGAGAGGCACAACAGTTACTATTGTCTTGTGGCGTTTTTGATAGCCACATTGTGGAGTCATATTGTCTTGAAAGAGAATGGTCTATTATCAAAATCACATTTATCGTATAAATTTTAGAAATACAAATGCGATCCACGTTATCTCTATTGATATTAGATTTTTACAAAATAAACAATTTAGATTGTAGAAATAAGTCCGAAGTGAGCCCACGGAAGGGCACAATACTCCACTAATCATTACGAGGCTGGTTTGGAACAGGGTGAGCAAAACATTAGGGTGTATTCTAGGCAGTTTGGACAGATTTGTACGAGCGTAGGAGGCCTTTATTCAATGTGTGAGATATCAGAATTGTTCAATGTGACGATAACACCAAAACATTGTTATCAGAGAATATTGTAATTCTGAACAAAAACATAATTCTGAATGAAAACAACTTCAATTTCTCACTAACCACGTTTCAGCACCAGCATAACTAATTGAGACTCAACAACTGAACTAATACTTTTAATCAGCATGCCAAATGTAAAAACACGATAAATCAAATGATCACCAGTGCTTCCATTGATATTTATTTTCATGTCATATGCAAAAAGAAATTTAGCAGAATTGAATTGAAAGGACAAAAATGAAAGGACACAGGGAACCACGATTGTCAACATTACCTAATAGCTACAACACAGAGAGAGAGTGGAGGACACTGTCATCCAAGTGTTTATGAGGGAGAGGGGGGGGCGGGGGGGGACCAACAGTTGGGGTGATTCGTTTGTAAGCATGCGTAATACCAGTAGAAGATAAGATGATATCATGAATCAAGAAATCTAATGGACACTATTGTCTGCTTCAGTCACTGTTTAACTCTAACACCCTACCTGGAGGGTAAAACATAACCATTGCAAGAGTCACATCCTACACCCATAGAGAGTCATTATGCAGATAAACAGCTAGGGCATATACAATTACACAAGACAACAACCAGTTTCGAATGTTACCATGTTCTCTGGGAACCAATCTCAACTTCGTGACTTGTAGCATAACGGATGGAGACAACATAGATGTTTCACATTCAAAAACTTCAGCTTTGTTTCTTGTTTCCAGTTATTGTTGAGCCTCCTGCAATTATTCAATTTCAAGATTCACTTTCCAAATCCTTAGTTGATAATTCAGTTTCTTTACCTTAAAATCCCGGGTTTCTTTTATGACATGCATATGGTTTTATGGTGGACATTGAACCGGGCATATCATCTGATCATCTGTAGAATCTATGTTCTAGGAAAGGACATGACTCTTGGTATCTATCTGCAAACAACGGGAGGGAATCATTGCTTCTCTACCTAAACAGATGTATACACACATGAAATCCAAGAGAGCAGAAGATACCTCAGAGATCCAAACCAATGCTCAATTTGCAGTTTGACCAGCTAAGTTGGGACTTGGGAGGGAAGAGAAAACAGTCCAGTTCTTGTCATTCACCATTCTTTGACACTACAACCACAATTCCCAAAACTTCAAGTTTGGTTTTGCAAAACAGATTTCGCATTCATCTAAGAGCTAAAAAAAGGAGTATATCGCTGGAATGTTAGAAAACCATACAAATAATGCCAAAACAGAAGAGTATCAGATATGGAACTTCAAGTTTTCTAATTTGTCTTGGATTAGGGACATGAAAGAATCATATATTTATATATGAACACATGTATGTAAAGAAGGAAAGAGAGAAATGTGCAATACCATAACATTAGCATTCAAGGCCCCAAACTCCATTAATAATTAGGAAATATGCACATCAACAATATTCTGGATAATGTTTTTAGTTTAGTATTCACTTTCCGAAAAAAAAATTCATTGCAGTACTTTTGGTCCTCTTAAGCCTTCAATTTTGAGAAATATATTGGTCCCGTTTGGGAACTTGGCTATTTTAGTTGGCTTTTTAGCTATTTTATGAGATGAAAAAAAGTAGTGTTGTGGATGATTTGTGGATTTTTTTGTAGTTGAATATATGGTTGTGACAGAAAAAGTGATTGATTGATGTGTAGGATGTGACATTTTATCTTGTTAGTTATTTTAACATTTTTTTTTTGTCTTTATTGGCTATTTTAGCCCAAACTTCTCATCCCAAACACCCCCAATCAAGAGGGTCAAGTTGTGTTCTGCAATAAGTCTGAGGCAATGCACAGCAGCCATTTCAGAATAATTGTAGGCAAACTATTCAAACATGAGCACTACGAGAAAAATGGGACTACAAAGACAACACTGAATGAGAATTCAGAGTGAATTAAAATGAAATGGGCACTTCTGTATCAAAAGCAGAACTTGTAATGAGATATCCAAATATCACGTGGTCGAAAATAAATCCTTACCTGCTTCAGCAATATCATTGGAATCCCAGAAATCATAGTGATTACGAGTATTAGAAGTACTCTGGATTATGATTATATATAGAGTCTGTTACAGGCAGAGGCAAAGGAGCTGGAGATCAAAGTAATACTAGAAGTGTCTCTGTTCAAGGACCATTAACGCATTTTGCAGCATTTCTCTAGCCCTCCTATCCGGTGTACATCCAGCAGATTCCATCTCCTTGCATATTGCAGGGATCTGGTCAGAAAACCAGTTAAACGAATTGGTTAAAAAGCTGTAGAAATGAAATACAATTCTTCAATTGGAACTCTAATTTCTCTCGTAAAATTGGGATCTAAATTTTACTTTACACTTGCACTTCAAAATAAATGAAGTACCCATCTTGAACACAACACAACACAACACAACACAACCACTACATTTGTGTCCCACACACAAATTGAATATGTACACAAAGGCATGTCCAACTGGGGATAAGGAACATACTCTTTGTTCAGTATTATTTAGCCCATTTGCTTTCTCAGGTTACTATTTTGTTGCATGTATAATTCAATACTAGAAAAAAAGCCATGTTGGATATTTTCCATTTACAATTTATTATGCCCTAAAATATAAAGGATGATAAATTGAAGAATTCAATAATTCATCCATGTCATTCTGTCCTATAATTTTGGGATATAAGGATCAGTCTCCTAGACACAAAGCAAGGCCCAACGCAGAAATAAATTCCAAGGTTTAGGCAACATTTCATTGGCGAGAGTTGCATAAAACTAAACACTCTTGAACATGCAATAAATTTCAAATTTTCATTTCTTTTAAATCTTCCTGAAAATCCAAGCAGAATGATATTAAAATGGAAGAAATGATGCGTGTAACTTGGATAGAATGTGCTAATAAAATTTTCACCAATATATGATTATTAGATCAAGACTAAGATATAGCAGACCTGGTCAAACTTCTTTGCTCTCATAAATGCCTTCATAAGTGTACTATAGGTAACCACATCAGGACTAACACCCTTCAGAACAACAAGATCATTGTCAGTAACAAACAATCTAGCAGTGTATTTTAGAAGTAAATAGATCAAAAAATATGAGGTCCTACACTTTCTTTTATACTGTGATAAACAGATAAGGCCTCCGAAAGTCTTCCAGAAATACCAAATGTATTGATTAATACATTCAGCATTACAAGGTTTGGTTCAATTTGTCACGCCCCAAGCTCCGTGACAATGCTGCACACTCATTTAAGTGAGCATGCAAGGATAAGAGTCCAACACATAACCAACAATGTAAAATACTCCAACTAAATCCTTAATTATCATAATGCTAAAATCCATAAAAATTGATTATTCTTATCATATGAAATTATCCACCAAGTCCACTAATAAAATCCATTAACAAAACAATAATCCAAGTACTTAAATCATAGTCATACTCTTGGCACTCCCACATGTAAAAATCCCGCGTAGCTCTACTCTTCAAAATCTGAAAAAAAAAATAAGGGTAAGCTAGATAGCCCAGTAAATAACCAACAATCACTGCTAGCTGGATCAAGTATACAAAAAATAAATAAATAAATCAATAACCAATAAATATAATTTTTTCTACAGTTCAATAAATGAACAATTATTTGTAAGATGGTTTCATAGCTAAAAATAAACAATGTACAATACATTTTAATTGAAAAGCCAACAAGATAATTCAAAGTAATTCGTTGTTCAAATCGATGGTTCGATATTCAAATGGTTCAATGATTTGATTTACAAAACTCAAGTCTTAATGACTACGGTCACTTAGCCTATAACAACGCCTAGAACCACACATAGGCCGGTGATAATGCCCCAAAAGAAACTAGTTTCTGTGCCAATAAATAACCCCCATTGGCTAGGGTCCAAATCATAGTCAGACTAGAGTAATGTTCAAAATTCAAACAATACACAAATTTTAAATAAAACATTTGATATTTTCAGAATAAACGTTTAGTACAAGTTTCAGAATAGTTTTACCAAATATTCAAATAATTTTCATAATAATATTCGATGTTGTTTTATACTTAACCCATATTTTATTTTAAGAGAACATGAAGGCTATAAATAAATATTTATGATTTTAAACGATTCGATAGGAATAAAAATGAACCAATAGTGATAGAGGGTTACTTACCTCAAACAGCTAAAATAATATTCCAACACCAATTCCAAATACTCAGCTCCACCACTTTAATCACACAAACTTAATAATTAGAATCTCAAATAAATTAATATTTTTGTGTCTTTCACACATCCACAAAATCCACTACATGTATGAATAGCTCAAGAAATACCAAATCATTTCTCCAAATTAATAGCCAAACACACCTTATCTAACATACCCAACTCCATTGTCAAAACTACACCCACACAAGCACTTTTATCATCAACCTACACAAAGCACTATACATGTTGAACGTTACATCCATTATGTGTCCCCACAAGATTTCTTTTCCATCCCTTTTCTCTGCCTATTGATCTATTACATATAATAAACAATAGTGTAAAAGAAAAGTACCTTGATCAATGAGCATCAAGAATGCCCCCCTCAATTTCCCACCGCCACTTCCAGTCAATCCTCTGCGCAATTGATAGCAAAATAATATAAAACCCTTTTCCCTTCTTTTCTTTTTTTTTTTTTTTTAAAGGGTTGAAAACCTAATTCTTAAGATTACTAAATTACCCATACAATTTATTTTAATTATTAATCTATCCAAAATAATTCTATAAATAACTTGGGTTTTACATTCTCCCCCGCTTAAAAGAAATTTCATCCTCGAAATTTGACATACCTGGAGTCTCAAAAAGTTGTGGATACTTTCGTTTCATTTCATCCTCGAGTTCTCAATTTGCTTCTCTTTTTGAGTTATTGCTCCATTGAACCTTAACATAGTGGATGACTAGACACCTCAAAACCTGTTCCTCCCTATCAATAATTCATATAGGGTGTTCCTCATAAGTCAAATCCTCCTTAAACTGCAACGGTGCATGATCAATCACATGACTAGGATCCGGTATATACTTCCTTAACATTGAGACATGAAAAACATTATAAACTCCAGCTAATGAAGGTGGTAGGACAAGTCTGTAAGCTACCTCACCAATTCGATCTAAAACCTCAAATGGCCCAACAAATCTAGGACTCAATTTACCACGAACACCAAACCTCATTACTCCTTTCATAGGAGACACCTTAAGGAACACATGGTCTCCAACCCCAAACACCAAATCGCGTCTCCTGTTATCTGCATAACTTTTCTGTCTACTCTGTGCCGTGCGAAGTCGCTCTCTAATAAGATTGATCTTGTCCACAGTTTGTTGCACAATCTCAGGCCCTAACAACTTCCTTTCACTCACATCATCCCAACAAATAGGTGATCTACACTTTCGTCCATATAAAGCCTCATATGGTGCCATCTGAATGCTCGCATGATAACTGTTATTATAAGAGAATTCCACTAAGGCCAAATGCTCATCCCAAGAACCTCCAAGATCAATAACACAAGCCCTCAACATGTCTTCCAAGGTTTGAATAGTTCTCTTTAACTGTCCATCAGTTTGAGAATGAAAGGCAGTGCTAAAATTCAAACTAGTACCCAAAGCTGTATGCAAACTCCTCCAAAACATAGATACAAATCTGCTATCTCTGTCTGACACTATGGTCACTGGAATACCATGCAACTTCACAATCTCCTTGATATACAAATTTGCAACCTTCTCTAAGGAGAACCCTACCTTAAAAGCTAGAAAGTGAGTGGATTTGGTCAATCGATCAACGATAACGCAAATAGCATTGTTACCACCTTGGGTCTTAGGCAACCCTGTCACAAAATCCATGGTAATATGTTCCCATTTCCACTCGAGAATAGGAAGAGGTTGTAACTTACCTGCAGGTCTCTGATGTTTAACTTTCACTTGTTGACATACCAAACATTGAGCAACATACTGAGCAATTTCCCTCTTCATATTATTCCACCAAAAGTTCCTCTTCAAGTCTTTATACATTTTAGTGCTCCTGGTGTACCAGTATATCGACCGACTGAGCTTCTCTCAGGATTTCTCTCTTGAGCTCCAAATCATTAGGCACACACAACCTCTCTCCAAATCTCAAGGTTCCATCTTTATGCATACAAAATTCCATCTGTGGCCCTATTTCCATTTCAGCTTTAAGTTTTTGCAACTGAGGATCTCTTCCTTGAGCATCTTTAATTCTATCAATCAATGTGGGTTGAACCTTAAGGTTTGCCAACTGCACTCCATGGTTGTGCCATCTAATCTCAATATTCAACCTTTGCAAGTCCTCTAAGATATTCTTTTGGTTAGTGATCAAGGTAGCCAAATTACTCGAGGTCTTTCTACTCAAGGCATCCGCCACTGCATTGGCTTTTCCTAGATGATAATTGATAGTCAAATCATAGTCTTTTAATAGCTCCAACCATTGCCTTTGCCTCATATTCAATTCTTTTTGAGTGAAAATATATTTCAAACTTTTATAATTAGTGAAATCTCAGATTTCACCCCCATACAGGTAGTGCCTCTAGATTTTCAATGCAAACACCACGGCAGCCAACTCCAAATCATGCGAAGGATAATTCTGCTCATATGGCTTCAACTGCCTAGATGCATATGCCACTACCTTATCATTCTGCATCAGGACACAAGCCAAGCCCATCTTCGATACATCACTATAGATGGTAAAACCTTCATCTCCGGACGGAACTATAAGTACTGGAGTAGACACCAATTGACTCTTTAGATCCTGGAAACTCTTCTCACAATCATCAGACCATTCAAATTTAACCCCTTTGTGTGTTAAATGAGTCAAAGGCATAGAAATTCGGGAAAATCCCTCAACAAACCTTCTATAATAACCTGCTAAACCCAAGACGCTACGAATTTCAGTGACACTAGTAGGCCTATTCCACTCTACCACCACCTCCACTTTCTTGGGATCAATAGACACCCCATCCCTAGATATCACATGACCCAAAAATGATACACTCTCCAGCCAAAATGCACACTTCTTTAATTTAGCAAATAATTTCTTCTCCCTTAATATCCACAACACTATTCTCAGATGTTCTTCGTGCTGCTCTCTACTCTTCGAGTACACAAGAATGTTATCAATAAAAACTACCACAAACTGATCTAAGAAGGGTTTAAATACTCTATTCATTAAATCCATAAAAGCTGTAGGCGCATTGGTCAACCCAAACGGCATCACTAAAAATTCATAATGCCCATACCTAGTTCGGAAGGCTGTCTTAGGTATATCTTCCGCCTTAACCTTCAACTGGTGATAGCCAGAACGAAGGTCAATCTTAGAAAAGACTTGTGCTCCTTGCAACTGATCAAATAGGTCATCTATCCTAGGCAAAGGATATTTATTTCGAATTGTCATCTTGTTCAACTCTCGATAATCAATGCAAAGGCGAAAACTACCATCCTTCTTTTTCACAAATAAAACAGGCGCACCCCAAAGAGAAACACTAGGCCGAATAAAACTCTTATCTAGGAACTTTTGTAATTATTCCTTCAACTCTTTCAACTCTACTGGGGCCATCCGATACGGAGCCTTGGAGATAGGACCCGTGCCGAGTATCAATTCAATGGCAAACTCGATCTCTCTATCTAGTGGCAATCCCGGTAACTCTTCAGGAAAAACATCGGGAAATTCCTTCATAACTAGAATATCCTCTAACTTCAATTCAGTCTCACGGGTATCTCTCACAGAAGCTAAATAGCCCTCGCAACCATTCCTTAATAATCGTCTTGCTTGCAAAGCTGAGATTACCAGAAGAGGAGTGTTAACTCCACTACCCACAAAACAAAATTCTGGTTGATTAGGAATTTGAAATACTACCCTTTTGCCTCGACAATCAACAGAAGCATAATTGGTTGCCAACCAATCCATTCCAAGAATTATGTCAAAGTCCCGCATATCTAAAGCAGGTAAGTCTACAAGCAATTTCCTGTCATCTATACTAACCACACGAGATTTGCAAATTAAGTCAGCAACCATAACACCTCCTATCAGGGTTTCAACACATAAGTCGATCTCTCTAGAGACACATTTCCATCCATGTTTCTCAACAAATCCCATAGACACAAATGAATTTGTAGCGCCAGAATCAAATAACACATGTGCATAAACAGAAGACACTAAAACAGTACCTGACACCACCGTGTTGGAAGTCTGAACATCTTGTTGCCTGAGTGCGTACACTCGACCCTGAGTCTTTGGCTTATGACCCCTATTTTTCTTTTGATTTCCTGAAGACCCTCTGTCTATTGATGTTCCTTTATTTGTTCATGCTTTCTGTTCAGTCTCACGCCCCTTCCGATTAGGGCAATCAGCTATCCTGTGCCCTTGTTGCCCACAAGAGAAACAGGCCCCAATATTCCAACGACACTCACTATCTCAATGGAACCCATTACATCTAGTGCACTGTATCCGATCATTCTTCTTATGAACACTACCACCCATAGTTCGACTTCCCCAACTCCGAATCGAAGAAGTGTTTTGTCTCTTAGCATTGCTCTTCGAACTATTGTTAGTTTGGAAGTTGGAAGAACTAGGCCTCTTCTTATAATTCTCTTCTTTCTCTTCTTAGGCTCTAGTGAGGCCACTCTCGACCAACAAAGCCTTATTCAACACTGCTCCAAAAGTAGGTAACTCGAAAGGAACCACCTGTTGCATAATGTTCGTTCTTAGCCCACCTTCAAACTTTCATGCTCTGCTATCCTCATCTGCTTCAAATGCTGATGCAAATTTAGACAACTTCGTAAACTCGGCTTCATATTCTGCAACCGTCTTATTCCCTTGCTCTAACTTCGAAAATTTCCTCTGTTTTTGTAGACGAACACTCCTAGGGAAGTATTTCTCATTGAACGCATTCTTAAACCTTTCCCATGTATAGGGGTTGGCATCATGCTCGTGTATGCTCTTCTCCATCTGCCACCAATCATTAGCTATCCCTTGTAGCATAAACGTAGCATAGGTCACCTTCTGATCATCCAAACACTCAAAAAGGGGAAATAACTTTTCCATTTATGTCAACCATTTTTCAGCCTCCAAAGGGTCAGTGGCTCAGTCAAATGCCAAGGCTATCTTCTTAAACTCAGTAATGTTACAACGTGGCCTCGGTTGTGACCCAACACCTAGCTGCATCCATTGTTGTTGCTCCATAAGTCTAGTCAAGTTATTCCCTATGGTGGTTTGTTGTTGCACCACCACAGCCAAAGTCTGAAGCACTTGAACCATTCCAATTGGATTGGGGATTGCAGCTTGTTCTTGTTGTCCCAACTCTTGCCCCTGATTTCCTCTAACTGCTTGAGAACCACTACCATTATTAGCCATGTTCCCTCGCCGATTGTTATTACCAGTCCGTCGATTCATTTGACCCTGGCATGTATTCCTAGCCATATTTGCCAATGTCTCCTCATGTTCCATTGCAACCTAAATGCATCAATAATAAAACCTCATCTTATTCTATTCTCAAGTCCCTATAACATGTAAATAAAATTAACATTATATCAAATTATAAGCGATCCCAATCCTACATCTACCCAATCTCACCACAATTCTATACTAGCCTTTAAAATTACAACTTGGCTCTGATACCACAAAATTGTCACGCCCCAAGCTCCGTGACAACGCCGCACACTCATTTAAGTGAGCATGCAAGGATAAGAGTCCAACACATAACCAACAATATAAAATACTCTAATTAAATCCTTAATTATCATAATGCTAAAATCCATAAAAATTGATTATTCTTATTATATGAAATTATCCACCAAGTCCACTAATAAAATCCATTAACAAAACAATAATCCAAGTACTTAAATCATAGTCCTACTCTCGGCACTCCCACATGTAAAAATCCCGCGCAGCTCTACTCTTCAAAATCTGAAAAAAAAAAAATAAGGGTAAGCTAGATAGCCCAGTAAATAACCAACCATCACTGCTAGCTGGATCAAATATACAAAAAATAAATAAATAAATCAATAACCAATAAATATAATTTTTTCTACAGTTCAATAAATGAACAATTATTTGTAAGATGGTTTTATAGCTAAAAATAAACAATGTACAATACATTTTAAATGAAAAGCCAACAAGACAATTCAAAGTAATTCGTTGTTCAAATCGATGGTTCGATATTCAGATGGTTCAATGATTTGATTCACAAAACCCAAGTCTTAATGACTACGGTCACTTAACCCGTGACAAAGCCTAGAACCACACATAGGCCAGTGGTAAAGCCCCAAAAGAAACTAGTTTCTGTGCCAATAAATAACCCCCATTGGCTAGGGTCCAAATCATAGTCAGACTAGAGTGATGTTCAAAATTCAAACAATATACAAATTTTAAATAAAACATTCGATATTTTCAGAATAAACGTTTAGTACAATTTTCAGAATAGTTTCACCAAATATTCAAATAATTTTCATAATAATATTCGATATTGTTTTATACTTGACCCATATTTTATTTTAAGAGAACATGAAGGCTATAAATAAATATTTATGATTTTAAACGATTCGATAGGAATAAAAATGAACCAACAGTGATAGAGGGTTACTTACCTCAAACAGCTAAAATAATATTCTAACACCAACTCCAAACACTCCGCTCCACCACTTTAATCACACAAACCTAATAATTAGAACCTCAAATAAATTAATATTTTTGTGTCTTTCACACATCCACAAAACCCACTATGTATGAAAAGCTCAAGAAATACCAAATCATTTCTCCAGATTAATAGCCAAACACACCTCTAAAATACCCAACTCTATTGTCAAAACTACACCCACACAAGCACTTTTATCATCAACCTACACAAAGCACTATACATGTTGAACCTTACATCCATTATGTGTCCCCACAGGATTTCTTTTCCATCCATTTTCTCTACCTATTGATCTATTACATATAATAAACAATAGTGTAAAAGAAAAGTACCTTGATCAATGAGCATCAAGAATGCTCCCCTCAATTTCCCACCTCCACTTCTAGTCAATCCTCTGCGCAATTGATAGCAAAATAATATAAAACCCTTTTCCCTTCTTTCCTTTTTTTTTTTAAAGGGTTGAAAACCTAATTCTTAAGATTACTAAATTACTCATACAATTTATTTTAATTATTAATCTATCCAAAATTATTCTATAAATAACTAGGGTTTTACACAATTCCTTCTACTTCCATGAGCTAAAGAACCTTTACAGTCTGTTCACATAATCCCTGCACAAAAAATCAAATAATTAAGTGTGCTGTGAATAAGTAGGCATAAAGCAATAAATAACTGGCAAAAATATTCTCGATTACATCATCATGCATTACTTCATCACACAAAGTAAGCAAGATTTAAATAATTGAGCAGCATGCTGAGCCAAAACAATCAAACACGTCAAATGAGATGATTGTGCCAAAAATTCTAAGGATTCTATTTATTTAATTTTTTTGGTTCCTTTCTTTATGATAATTACTAGTCCTCAACAAAGGACATAAGCATAATTTTAGGGTATTGAATGTCAGATAAATATAATTCTTAACTTTCAAAAGGCAAAAAGTAGATATAGAAAGTGTAGGATTCAAATTGTAAGTTTAGAGAAGAGAAAAGAAAGAGATAGGGAATGAGTTAGACCTCATCCCCTTTTATGTTGATAATAATGAGTAATTATAGGAGTGCCATAAGGCATAAATTATGGGCCAGCCCATTACACCAATCAACATCAATCAATGAAAAATAAAATCAAATGAGAATAAAATATAAGTAATACTATTTGCTATTCTAACACTCCCCCTCAAGCTGGTGGGAATATATCTCTCATGCCTAACTTGTTGAGAATGCCATGAAATTGTTTGCTTCATATTCCCTTGGTGAGAACATTTGCTAGTTGATCCCCAGTCTTCACAAATGGAGTACATATGGTATCACTAGTGAGCTTTTCCTTGATGAAGTGTCTATCAATCTCCACATGCTTGGTTTTGTCATGTTGAACTATGAGCTATGTTGATTGCAGCCTTGTTGTCGCAGTACAATCTCATGGAATCAGTCTGATGTATCCCCAAGTCTCCGAACAATAGTCTAATCCATAGCAACTCACATACACCCTGCACCATAGCCCTGAATTCTACCTCAGCACTAGATCTAGCAATCACATTATGTCTTACTTCGCCACGTGACTAGATTGCCTCCAACAAATGTGCAATATCCAAAAGTTTACTGTCTGTGTAAGGGAAAGGTTTAATTCATACCACCTCTTCCCTTCCTTTATCCTCTGTACTCCATGTTTCCAATTTTAGTGTTAATCTTTTATCTTTGAGTCGTATTACTCGTGATTTGAATTGTACCGTGACGTTTTTTTCCTGATTGTTGTCTTTTTCAAGACCTTATCACGAGGAAGAGAATTGGTATTGGTATTGGTATTGGTAGAGAGGAACATGGTCTCTACATTCTGGATTAGACAGACAAGCTGGCTCATTCATCTCTTCAATTACCATCCTCCAAGGAAGACCTTTGGCTTTGACACCGTCGCTTAGGACATCCCTCTTTTTTACTACTTAAGCATTTATTTCCTTCTGTTTTTGAGAAAAATAATGTGTCTGACTTTCAATGTGAGTTTTGTCAACTTGGAAAATAATACAGAGCTTCTTTTGCTCCTTCTATTTATAAAAATTCAGTTCTTTTTTCTTTGATTCATTATGATGTATGGGGTCCCTCCCGTTTTGTGTCTTTAAAGGGTCAAAAATGGTTTGTCACTTTGATCAATGATTCTTCTAGGGCCACTTAGGTATATCCGATGAAAGACAAGAGTGAAGTGTTTTCTGTATTTCAAAACTTCCATAGCATGGTTTGCACTCGGTTTGTGGCAATTGTCAAAATTCTACGATTTGATAATGAGGGAGAGTATCTGGACTCTGGTCTTGCTAGTTATTTTGCAACTCATGGCACTATTCACCAAACTTCTTGCACTAATATTCCTCAACAAAATAATGTTGCAGAATAGAAAAATCGCCACTTTCTTGATGTGGCCCGTTGTCTATCCTTTGAAATGCGTGTCCCTCAATCCTATTGGGGGGAAGCAGTTCTCACTGCAGCTTATTTGATTATGCTTTTATAGTTACTGTTGTGCTTATTCTCATCATCCGGGTTTGTGGTTAGCATCGTGTTTGAGGAATAGTTAGTAGAGTCTCCATGGTAGATTTGACTAGTTATAGTGGAAGGGATAACTGAAAATCTCAAGGTGAGAGTTCTGTTATTCCTTCCACTATAATTGATAATCTCAACATTGGCTTTAAAATCACCACCTCCCCATTCAATGGTCAAAATTATCTAGCGTGAGAGTCTAACTATTTTCTTAAAGAGCAGAGGGAAGATGGGATATGTTGATTGGAGGGTCCAGACACCCAGTATCACAGACCCTCGTTATAACCAATGGGAGATCACCAATTCTCTGATTATGGACTGGTTGATCCATTCTATGGTTCCGGAGATTGGAGAGGGCTATTTGTCTATGGACATTGCCCAGGATATTTGGGAGGCCATAACGACTACTTACTCTAGGAAGGGAAACTTCTCACAGGATTTCGAGTTACGTCGCTCCATTGAGCGGTCGGTACAAGGTGAGATGACTATCTTCCAGTATTTTGCTTTCCTTAGCAATGGGTGGAAGCAACTTGATCATCTTTAGAATTACAAGCTTGTGTGTCCCACTGATTCTGCTGGTTACCGAAAGTTTGTGGAGAAAGAGCAGGTCTTCAAGTTCGTAGAGGGCGTAAATGTGGAGTATAATCCTGTTCTGAGTAGAGTACTCGGCCTTGATGTGCTTCCATCTCTCCAAGAAGCCTTTGCTTTTGTGTAGAATGAGAAAAGTCGCCGCTCTACTACACTTCCTCCTGCCACTATTGATCACTCTGATACCATGTAAGTTTAGAAAAAAGAAACAAATAGGGAATGAGTTAGACCTCATCCCCTTTTATATTGATAATAATGAGTAATTACAGGAGTGCCATAAGGCATAAATTATGAGCCAACCCATTACACCAACCAACATCAATCAAGGAAAAATAAAATGAAATAACAATAAAATATAAGTAATACTATTTCCTATCCTAACACAAACCATATAAACAAAATGAAAGCACCCAATTGAGCTTCCAAGTTGTCTTTCCCAAACAATTTAATTCCTGCTTCAAAAGCATCTTTCAAGCAAAGCACACCTCCCAAGTTCTAAGATATCCAAAACACTTATGTTGCTACTTGCTAGAGTTTGATTCAGTTCTAAATAAATGTATAAAACCGTGAGTTTTCTCCATGTTATGATATCATTTACTTCACCGCATTCAGTTTCTTTAATGAAACAAAAAGAAAAGGTATTCAACCATGAAATTAGAAGCAACATGGGATGTGCTCAATTCTGGCTTTCACTGCGATTAAACTTTGTTGAATTGCGTATTTCTGGTTGTCTCTTGTTCTCTTATATTGATACTTATGTGCCATTACATTCTAATTCCAGGAATATGTTGAATATAGTTTTAACTTATGTCACGCTCTTTTATTCAACTAGTCCCTCATTACATTAACTTAATTTTCCAAGTTGCTTCATAACTTAGATGACAATGTGAAAATGCAGTGGATTTCTTTGTGATTCTCATCTGTCCCATCCTTGATTAATAGACAACCACAGGGCATCTTAATTCACGACACTTGTGTTATTGTAGGTGGATATACCATCACTACTTTGCTATGGCTATGGCACTTATCAGTTTCACTTGGGAGATAGAAAGGGAACCTGATTGTGCCCAGAAGCAGGTTACTATATTTGAATTGTATATTAAAATTTAGTTTACTTCTTTATTTATTTATTGAGACTGTACATGTATTGTGCAGAGAGGGGTACAACTGCTCCTGAAATGGGCCATCATGCAAGGTGTTGCAATGCTTCTACAAAATAGATATCAACGGCAAAGACTCTGCACACGTATTGCACTGGGCAAGGTGCAACTAGAGAAATACTCCTCTTCCAACAATTTTTGTGCACGCCATAACCTGCCTTTTTATTTTCTTCTGTTCTTCTTGTCCATGCTCTTTTTGAAGCATTGACTTCTTGCATGGTTTGCTGAAATTTAACGAGTTCTTTTGCTTGTGCTGGTGGAAATAACCATGCATATCAATCTTAGCTGATGCATGTTAATGGAACTTCATTTTGGTGGGCATTATCAGAAATTTTTAGGTTGCTGATGTTTTTTCTCTAAAGGTCTGGTGAGGCTCTTACCTTTTGATCCTTTTGTTGGTCATAGGCTAGGAGAATGGATGCTGTTTGGGGAGAAACTGCTGGAGTCGAAGGTCAACTATGGCTGTTGGCACCCATTCTATTCATATTGCAGGTGATTCAAGCTATACAAATGACTGCCTTGGGGATCATGGCCACGATGATTGTATTAATATATGCTTTGTGCTTCTAGTCATTTTGAATCAAACATGAAAGTGATCTGAATCAAGATTATTGAGCTGACAAATATTTTTCCCACAATAACTTACCGAACTTTTTTTCTACGGAAAGGAATTTATTTCATTAAAAATCATACCCGTCGTTACAGACAAAAATAAATAAGTGTTTTCTTTCATTTCTCGCAGAAGTTGTAGTTATATTATTAATCTCTTTCTGTTTTCCATCTGAGAATTTTGTAGTTTTGTGCATCAAGTTTCTTCTTTTCATAACCTTCTCTCTCTCTTTGTAAATTTCTCCACCCACTTGTCGCTATGTAGTTCGTGGAATAACTAGTGTACATATTAAGATATTAGAAAGAAGGGGTATTATACTCTCCAAAAGGAAATAATCCATAGATCTTTGCATGATGATCATTAATAGCTCAATCTTTTGCTGGAAAAAGAAAATGAAGTACTTCAAAAGAAAATTACTAACGGCCTGCCATCAATGTCATTAACTATGGCTTCTCAACGCTCAAGGCCTTGCATTTGCTCAATAGTTGTACAAGATATTTTCTTCAGTAGTAGTCCTCTGAAATACCAAATATTTTCTTCAGTAGTAGGCCTCGGAAATCAATTGTTCTCTTTCATTTGTTACGAATATGTTGGCTATATATTTTGTACAAGCCAATTATAATTCGACGCGTGGCAAAATAAGGATAATATAGGAAGACTATTCAAGTCTTCGATCCCGATCGAACACGTGGCAGTTAGTATTGGTTATTACGATATCTGTGTAGCAGTGAATCAACGAACAGATGCAAGGGGATGTGGCTTCAACGGTTACTCACGTTTCAAATTCAAATTTAGGAGGGAAGCTTAATTGCAAGTAAGGGCGTAATGGAGCTAATCTTAAGGCAACATGATCAGTGATCATAGAGGAGCAGTTCGACGGTTAGAAGTGCAGTTCGATGGTTATCCTTGAGCAGTATAAATAGCAGAGAAGGCCCCAAAAAAAGCCCCCAGACTCAGATTCAAAAAACCAGTCCTTTATTCTTATTTTCCTTTCCAGTTTTACATTTCCAGTCTTACATTTCCTGTACTTTAAATTCCTACACTGCACTTCGTTCATAGGAGTAGTTTCAAATAGATTGTTGCTGTAAACCTCTACAAGGCGGAGTTTGGATCATTGTAAGTTTTTCATTTTAATGAGATACTTCGATTTTTCTTCATTTGATTGTTATATTGCTTAAATTCTCCTAAATCAAGCTACCAGTAAAAGTCCTCTTCATTAAGGCTGAAAGAACTAAAAAGTAATCGTCTGATAATTGGTTGGCAATTAATTCTCTGTAAGGACTGATTGATCCTTGCTGGCACGCTCACAATTACAATAATAACCTTCGAAAGTCAAAAAAGCCAACATATATTTTTGGCACGCCCAGTGGGACCGTTTGAAATGGCTAGACATAGGAAACAAGGAGAAAATGAACGCTTGGAAGAAGGCGTGGAAGGAGAGGTAGAGATACCTAATCTGGAGAATAATGTAATCACACATCCTGTGAAAACTCCCGTTTTATCAGAACCTACGATCAAACAGACCAACACTTCAGAACAAGTACCATATGTTCGTAATATTGGACCAGACCAAGGAATTGGACCATCTACTGTTCCATCTACTCAGCCAATAAATCCATGGGGTGGCCTAGTAGATGCTATGGGATAGCAATTAATGAACACAATGGAAAGGTGGGCAACGTCCTTTTTGGATCGAATGAATAACCACCAACCAACAAACGTAAGACACATGGAGGAAGTTTCGAATATCCCTCAGTAAAGATTGGCTAGAGATAGACAGCCTATGCAAGTTAATGGACATTCTAATGGTCAAACTAGTAATCAGAACTATGAAAGACCATCACCTCAGTCTTGGTACGAACCTATTCCGAGGCCTATAGCAGGTCAAAATGCCCTAGTATTTAACAGTGAAGCCATGCAATTTGGTGGATCTGGCCCAATATAAGAAAATGGCATAAGAATAGTTCCAAATCCCATGTTCGAAGCCATACCTGGCACGAGGGGGTTCATTAATCCCTTATTCGAATTTACACCCGGGGGGTTGGAAGGTTTTCCTACAAATGGGAGGGACACAACACCAGTTCCAGCACCTTTCGCAGGACAGGCTCAAAGGGGTTACCCACACCACCAACAGCAACCTGCACCACAGGGACAACCAGTCCCAAATATACCACCTTATGGACCAAGAGGACCACAGGCACAAGTTTGCCCACCAAATCCTATGTTTGCCCTTCCAGCAGTGGTTCAGCAGGCACAAAATATGGTCCCTAGGGACCAAATTGCAGATATTGTTAGAGAGATGTGTGGACCGATGGCTCAGGGGGTCCAGACTCTTGTGTACAGGAAACCATATCCAGAATGGGTAGACAGGGTACATGAATACCCAAGAGGTTTTAGGATACCAGATTTTGTCCTTTTTTATGGGAATGGAAACCAATCAACAGTAGAACATATTGCTAGGTTTGCTGCTCAATGCGGCGAATTCACCAATAATGACTATATGAAGTTAAGGTTATTCCCAAGTTCCCTAACTGGGGGAGCATTTGTATGGTATATTAACCTTACACCTGGCTCTATCCAGACTTGGCAACAGATGGAAGAGGCATTGCATGCCCAATTCTTCTAATCAGAGTCAGAGGTTTCCATGGCAGACTTGGCAAGATTGAGTCAAACGTCTGATGAGAAGGCTACTCAGTTTATTACCAGATTAAAAAGTTCTCGAAATAAATGCAGAGTCATCTTACCAAAGCCAGAATTCGTGAGATTGGCTCAAAATGGTTTAGAGTTTAGGCTTCGAAAGAAGTTTGACTCGACTGAGTTCAAAGATTTAGTGGAACTCACTTATAAGGTGTTTAGGTACGAAGCATTACTAGAAGAGGAACAAGACCGAAATAATGCATCGTATAAGACATATTATAGAGATCCTGATTATGAGATCGATGCAGCAGAGATTGTGGGGAAATAACCTGTGATCTGTGAAGCATTAATTCATAAGGATACAACAATTGACCAGCATTTTAAAAAGAAAGACCTTCACAAGAAATACTCTTTCGATTTAACTAAGGTAGATGACATTTTTGATCATTTGCTTGCGGCCAACTTCCTTAAGTTACCGAAAGGAGTCAAAGTTACATCTCCTGATGAACTTAAAGGAAAAGTATATTGTAAATGGCATAATTCCTGGTCTCACTCGACTAAGAACTGTATTGTTTTTCGGGACAGGATCCAAGAACAAATTCGAAAAGGAAGTTTGAAATTCCCAGCCAAAACAGAAAAAGCTATGGGGATTGACAGTAATCCATTTCCAGAAATTGGAGAGGTGGCAGCCAATGTCATTATGCCAGACTTTCAGAGCTTGTCATTGAAAGAATTGGAAGAAGTCAACGTGCAGATGCATGTAGCCAACTAGAAAAAAGACACTGGAAATCCGCCAGCTATTGGACAAGATTTCTCACACCAGAGAGAAGACTCTGATGAAGAAGCACTGGATGACGACTCCTTAGAAGCAGCTGTAATGCAGAGGATGTGTCCCAGGTGCACACTGAGTTACAAATGGTTGAAAAGACTTCCAATTGATGGAAAACAATATTACAGGGATGTGCAAAGACGTCCTAAATCAACCAATACTTAAAATAAAAGGCCATATCCATCTGGTGTTAGGCAGCAGCCATTGACGGTTGAACCAACAGCTGATAGAATGCATTCCAAAGGCAAGAGGCCTTTATATGAGTCCAGGCCACCTAATTATTACAGAATGGAGAGCAGTCATTCTGAGGGAAGACTGGAGAGAGGTTCAGTTCATGGGATCAAAACCAGAGATTGGCCCCCTAGACCAGCCTCACGCAGGACAGAAAGTGTACACCTTCATCAAAGGCCTGAGGTAGGCCCAAAGCGTGAAGTCAGGCCCAAACAGTGGCCTTCACAGCCAGCTTCGAAAACGACTTCAAAGGAAGGAAAAAGCAGGTCGACAGCCGGGTCAGTAAGTTCGTGGGTACCTGGGGTCCTAGATTGGTTTGTGATGCAAAACAAACCTAGGGAAGTGTTTACCCAAAGAGATGTAATTGGAAACCAAGGCAAGATGATCAAGCTTCCTTTAGTGGCTCCAAACAATTGGGTATTGCTTAAACACCAAAAAACGAAGGAACCAGACATGGTCCCCGTAATTTCTAGATCACAGAGAAGGAAAATTTAGCGTAGGTATACTCAGTACCAACAAGACCTGAAAGAGAGTGGAGAGAGCTCTTCATTGGTCCAGACAGAAGGAAAGAAGAATCCAAAGTCAGACCATACTCTAAAACCAACTCTACAAGGCAAAATGGGTTGCAGCAGAGAACAATTGGCCAAAGTTCACTCTAAACTAAAAGCCAGAGAGAAATCTAGTCTAGCAGGATTGGAGAAGGCATTGATGGAAAGTGATAGCGAGGCAGAGAAAGAAGTTGGCTTAGGCCAAAAGAAAGAAATGGTTGAAAAAGAAATGTTAGAAGCCTTCATGGCTGAACAAACATTTTTGGCTAAAAAGCTAGTCAGAAAAGACCATTCGAAGGAGCTCGTTAGTAATGTTGTACCAGAATGTAGCATGAAGGATGCTTCGGAAGTAACTAAACAAGGTGGCCAGGAGGAGAAACAGACACAGTCAGCCATTCAATTTGGCTCAGTGTCAGTGAATATGGTACACATACTACCGCACGAATTCCAAGCTGGAGATGAGAACCAAGAGGGGCAAGAAATTGACCCAATTCCAGTCTCTAGTGAAGACTCACAAGTGAGTATGGTGCAAGATGATTCCGGAATAGTTACCCCAATGGAAACTGAATATGAGAGTGAAGAAGAGGTATGCATTAACCTCTCATATCCCTTTGAGTATCCCTTGAACTCTATGACACAGCATGTTAAGCCTTTGTATATCAAGGCCTTTTTCGATGGGATACAATTGAACCGAGTCTTGATAGATAATGGAGCAGCAGTGAACTTACTACTGAAATCTTCTTTGAAGAAACTAGGGAAAAGGAATCCCAGGTTAATCCTAACCAACACAACCATCGCTGGTTTCGCTGGAGACAAACAGATGGCTCAGGGAATTCTGCCCATCAACCTGAGTGTGGGAACCAAAGATTGCATGACAGCATTCTTCGTCATCGATAGCAATGCTAAGTACAATGCTTTACTTGGTAGAGATTGGATCCACACTAACAAGTGTGTGCCTTCCTCTTTGCATTAGAAAATAATGATGGCTTTGGGCAATGGGGAGACAGAGGAAATTGATGCAGATCCTCAACCCTTCATAACCTGTGCAGACTTCGCGGAGGCCAAACTGTATATTGAGGGAGTGACACCACTCAGTATACTAAGGAAACCTAATGGCTCAGCCGAAGTGACGGCTGATGAGGAAGTGACACACCTGAAGCACTTAGTCCAGGAGAGTGCTGATGAGGAGGTTGTCGTTAAGAATGACAATGATGCCTGGTTGTAGGCAAAGAAATGAAAGTCCAAGAAGCCAAGTCTTTGGCTCTAATTAAGTTCTCAATATTGGATGTAAAATCAATAGTCCAGAGAGTACAGGAGCAACGGAAAGAAGCCAGGATAATTGGCTGCAAGCAGGAGCAGCAACAGGCCAGAGTTTTGGCCCTTGACTAATACTGTGCATTAGACATTGAAACAAAAGTCCAGGAGATACAAGAAGAAGAAGCCTTATGGACAGACTTTGTCTATGAGAAGGAGAATAAAGATGCTGAATTAAAGAACCTGGGAGCAGAACAAAGCAAGAAGATTGCTTCGAAGGCAGAAGGGATCAAAGAGGAAGCTTCAGTAAGTTCTCAAACACAAGACCCCTTAGAAGAAGTAAATTTAGGGGAAGGTTCTATACAATAGCCCACCTATATAAGTGCCTGTTTGAATGCTCTGGACAGGGACCAGTTGTTGGTTGTCCTGAAGAAATATAAAGGTTGTTTTGCATGGTCCTATAATGAGCTACCAAGATTGGATAGGTCATTAGTGGAACATAGGCTCCCTATGAAGCCTAATTTCAAGCCATACAAGCAAAAACCAAGAAGAATGAGTCCAGAAGTGATTCAGAAAGTTAAGGAGGAGATTCTTAGATTACTCAAGGCAGATTTTATTAGGACAGCCAGGTATGTTGAATGGCTATCCAATATTGTGCCTGTAGTTAAGAAGAATGGTAAAATGAGAGTATGCATTGATTTCAGAAACTTAAACTTAGCAACCCCAAAAGATGAATACCCTATGCCTATAGTAGATTTGTTGGTGGACAGTTCAGCAGGGCATCAAATCTTATTAATGATAGATGGACACTCTGGTTACAACCAAATCTGCATTGCAAAGGAGGGTGTCCACAAGACAGTATTTAGATGTCCTGGGAATATTGGCACCTTCGAATGGGTTAAAATGCTATTTGGCCTGAAGAATGCTGGGACTACATATCAGAGAGCCATGAACACTATCTTTCATGACCTCATTGGAGGGTATTTAGAGTGTTATATTGATGATATTGTAGTGAAATCCTAATCCATGGAGGAGCACCTGTTTCATTTAGAAACAACCTTTGAAAGAATGAGAAAGTTCAAGTTGAAACTCAATCCTTTTAAGTGTGCTTTTGGCGTATCATCTGGAAACTTCTTGGGCTATGTAGTATACAAGAAAGGAATACAGATTGACCAGAATAAAGCCAAAGCCATCATTGAAGCCAGACCTCCATCAAGTAAGAAAGAATTACAAAGGTTCCTTGGGTAGGTTAATTTTCTTCGAAGATTCATTTCTAACAATGCAGGGAAAACTAAAGTATTTTCTTCCTTGTTAAGGCTAAAAGATGAAGAAGAATTTGGGTGGACAGCAGAGCATCAAATTGCTTTCGAAGAAATCAAAGCCTACTTGGCCAATCCTCCAGTGTTGATGCCACCAAAGGGTGATAAGCCCTTAAAGTTGTACATAGCTACAGCAGAAGATTCATTGGGAGCTTTCTTAGCCCAAGAAGGCAAGGAGCAAGCTGTTTATTACCTTAGTAGGTTTTTAAATTCTTGTGAATGTAAATATTCAGCTGTAGAAAAGCTGTGCCTTGCATTGTATTTTGCTGCAATGAAATTAAGATACTATCTTTTGTCTACAACTATCTTGGTAATTGCAACCACAGATTTGGTTAAGTATATGTTATCTAGACCTATGTTGAGGGGAAGAATTGGCAAATGGATATTAGCCTTATCAGAATTTCATTTAGAATATGTTCCCCAAAAGGCAGTAAAAAGACAAGTTTTAGCCAATTTTTTGGCAAACCATCCATCTTAAACAGAAAGTCAAGAGATAATGGAACTTGGTATGGCTAGTGTTGAGCCATGGCAAATGTGGTTCGACGGATCAAAAGCCAATGGCCTAATTGGGATTGGTATTGTGATTAAATCACCACAAGGGGTAGAAACCACACATGGTTTCAGAGTGGATAAAGTTACTTGTTCTAATAACCAAGCTGAATATGAAGCCTTAATAGTGGGGCTGGAAATTCCTATTGGATTACAAGTTCATGCAGTTGACATATTTGAAGACTCTCAATTGGTGGTTAACTAAGTGAAAGGGGTTTTCAAATATCAAAGTATAAGCATGCTGCCATACTATGTTGTTACATTACATCTACTTTCTCAATTTCAAATAGCAAATGTAACTCATGTCCCAAGATTCTTGAATAATAGAGCTAATGATGTGGCTCAGAAAGTTTCGAATTTCAAGAGAAGGGATAATGCTCAAAGGGATATAGGCCAAACAACATATCAGAAATTAATACCACCCTTGAATAAAAGGAATGTGGTCTTGGAAGTCAATCATAATGACTTGCAGGAACAAGATTGGAGGCATCCAATAATGCAGTACTTGGCTGGCCCATCCTCGAAGGCCAGTAGAAAAATTAAGTTGCAATCCATGCAATACATCATATACGGTAATGCTCTCTACAAAAGAGGGGGGAGATGGCTTATTGCTGGAATATTTAGGCCTAAAAGAAGCATTGACAGCTATGGCTGAGGTTCATGAAGGCATCTGTGGTGCTCATCAGCTTGGTGTGAAGATGAGGTGGTTGCGTATTCCTACTATTGGCCACCTATCCTTAAAGACTGCATAGAATATGCAAGAGGTTGTCAGGCATGTCAAAAGCATGGCACAATAAGGTATGCGCCCGTAACTGACCTGCATACAGTAATAAAGCCTTGGCCATTTAGAGGATGGGCCATGGATATGATGGGAAAAATACACCCACCTTCTTCGAAGTATCATT
The DNA here is from genome assembly GCA_025200525.1 of Camellia lanceoleosa. Taxonomy (NCBI): domain Eukaryota; kingdom Viridiplantae; phylum Streptophyta; class Magnoliopsida; order Ericales; family Theaceae; genus Camellia; species Camellia lanceoleosa. The sequence continues at coordinate 3,532,100 of CM045769.1, forward strand.
GTTTCATTTTAGTGGCCACTGATTACTTCACTAAGTGGGTTGAAGCTAAGCCTTACAAGGCTGTAGACCAGTCTGAGGTCATTGGATTCATCAAGGATTTAATCCATAGATTTGGCATCCCACAAACTATAACTATTGATAATGGGACTGTGTTCGATGGAAAAATGGTGAAGTCTTTTGTGGCACAGTTTAGAATTAGCCTTGTTAATTGCACCCCCTATTATGCACAAGCCAATGGTCAGGTTGAATCTGAAGCTTTGATTAACCAGCTTAGGGTATGATATAAAATCATCCCTTATTTATAGATGAAATTAGGGTTTATAAGAGAGAAAAGATGGGCCCTGAGGGTAGCATAGAATAATACAAACCCTATAATGCACCTTTCGGTGAATAGAAAATACAACACTTTCGGCTAATTATAATATATGCTAACACTCCCCCTCAAGCTGGTGCGAAGATATCTCTCATGCCCAGCTTGCCTAATATGTCATGAAATGGTTTATTCCCAACCCCCTTGCTGAGAATGTTAGCAAGTTGTTCACCAGACTGGACAAAAGGAGTACAAATGGTACCACTAGTGAGTTTCTCCTTAATGAAGTGGCGATCAATCTCAACATGTTTTGTCCTGTCATGTTGAACTGGATTGTGAGCAATGTTGATGGCGGCCTTATTATCACAGTATAACCGCATGGAGTCCTTCTGATCAATACCTAGATCACTCAACAATAACTTGATCCATAAAAGTTCACACACACCTTGTACCATAGCTCTAAACTCAGCTTCTGCGCTTGACCTGGCAACCACATTCTGTTTCTTACTCCTCCAAGTAACTAGGTTGCCTCCAACAAATGTGCAATATCCTGAAGTCGATCTTCGATCAGTTACTGATCCAGCCCAATCAGCATCCGTATAGGCTTCCACACGAAGATGATCATACTTTGAAAAATAAAGACCCTTACCAGGAGCAGACTTCAAGTACCTCAAGATTCTCATGACAGCCTCAAGGTGAATCTGATGAGGAGCATGCATAAACTGACTAACCACACCGACGGCAATAGTAATATCAGGACGGGAGTGAGATAGGTAAATGAGCTTACCCACTAATCGCTGATAGCTCCCCCTATCAACAACTTCTCCTCCTTCATCATCCCCAAATTTCTGATTAGGTTCCAGTGGAGTGGCACATGCCTTGCAGCCAAGCATCCCAGTTTCCTTCAACAAGTCAAGCACATATTTTCTTTGTGAGATAAATATCCCATCCTTAGAGCAATCAACTTCAATTCCCAGAAAATACTTCAAGCTTCCCAAGTCTTTGATTTCAAACTCATTAGCTAAATATTTCTTCAACAGAGGTATTTCCTCACTATCATTGCCTGTAAGAACTATGTCATCTACATAAACAATAAGTGCTGTAGTCTTACCATGTGAGGAATGTTTCACAAACAATGTATGATCTGCCTGACTTTGTTTGAAGCCATATTTAAACATAGCCTGAGTGAATCTCTCAAACCAAGCCCTTGGAGACTGTTTGAGACCATATAATGACTTCTGAAACTTGCATACTTTGCCTTCTGTCTGATGATCCTCAAAACCAGGAGGAATGTCCATATATACCTCTTCTTCGAGGTCACCATGGAGAAAGGCATTCTTGACATCAAACTGATAAAGCGGCCAGTCAAGATTAGCTGCTAAAGAGAGAAGTACTCTGACTGAATTCATCTTAGCCACGGGTGCGAAGGTCTCCTGATAATCAATGCCATATGTCTGAGTAAACCCTTTTGCCACAAGTCTTGCTTTGTAACGCTCAATAGACCCATCTGCTTTGTGTTTCACAGTATATACCCATTTACATCCCACTGGTCGTTTGCCCGTAGGTAACTCAGTCAATTCCCAAGTGTCATTCTCCCTAAGTACTTTCATTTCCTCAATCATGGCTAGTTTCCACTCAGAGGTAGCAAGAGCATCCTGAAAATGGTTAGGAATGCTAACAAAGGAAATATTGGACACAAACGCTCTATATGAGGATGACAAATGAGAGTATGACACAAACTGTGAGATAGGATGTTGAGTACAAGATCTCACACCCTTCCTCTTGGCAATAGGAACATCAAGATCAATGGATTCAAGAGATTCAAAGTTACCTAGACGCTTATCAGAAGCAGGAGATGGCAGTGGAGTAGCAGAAGCGGTCCCTTGTATCCAGTTAACGTGTTGTCTGTCTATGTCCCGGACATAAACATGCTCGACCTTATCCTTAGTGTCAGTGGGTTCTAGAGTCCCAATAAAAGAGGGTGGTGCAAGAACAACTGGTTCAACAACTGGTTCCACCATAGGGAGCACAGGACTCACTTCACACCAAGGCTTCCCCGGAAATGAGGACGGTGACACCGGAGAGGACAAGAAATAGGACTGGGACTCAAAGAAAGTAACATCCATGGACACAAACCACTTACAAGAAGAAGGGTGGTAACATTTATACCCCTTTTGAGTAGGAGAGTAACCAAGGAAAACACACTTGAGAGAGCGAGGGTCCAACTTACCACGAGAGGGAGAGTGATTATGAACAAAACAGACACAACCAAAAATTTTGGGGGGAATAGAAAACAAGGACTGAGAACCTAGGAGGATTTGAAGAGGAGCCTGTTTTTGCAAGACTTGGGTAGGGAGACGATTAATAAGATGGGCAGCGGTGAGAACAGCGTCGCCCCAATAGGGCCGAGGCACATTCATAGAAAAACACATGTACCGAGCCATGTCAAGAAGATGCCGATTCTTGCGTTCCGCCACCCCATTCTGTTGAGGGGTATTGGTGCAAGAGGTCTGATGGATAATGCCATGAGTAGAGAAATATTGTCCTAACCCAGAATCTATGTATTCCCCGCAATTATCAGAACGAAAGAGTTTGACAGTGGCCCCAAACTGAGTACAAATCATCTTATGAAAAGTGCGAAACACAGAGAAAACCTCACTCTTATCTTTCATGAGATACAACCAAGTAGCACGAGAAAAATCATCAATAAATGTAACAAACCATCGATGACCTTTCACAGACATAACTCGAGAGGGACCCCAAACATCAGAATGTATTAAGGAAAAAGGAACTAAACTTTTATTCAAACTAGGAGCAAAAGAAGCTCTGTGCTGTTTTCCGAGTTGACAAGACTCACAAAGAAAGTCAGACACATGATGATTGGCGAAACTAGAAGGAAATAAATGCTTAAGTAAATGAAATAAAGGATGCCTAAGACGCCGATGCCACAGCCATAAATCAGCGGGGGTAGTAGAAGACATGGTGGAAGAATAAACAAGTTTGTCCGGTTGATCTAGGAAGTAGAGACCATTTTCTGCACTACCAATGCCAATCGTCCTCCTCGTGACAAGGTCTTGAAAAAGATAATGATCAGGAAAAAATGTCACACTACAATTCAAGTCCTGGGTGAGATGACTCAAGGATAACAGATTAACAGAAAAATTGGGAACATGGAGAACAGAAGACAGATGTATGGTAGGAGTGACGTGGACTAAACCTTTTCCAGAAATGGAAGAAACAGTACCATCGGCAATCCTAACTTTGTCCTGACCTGAAGAGGGCTTATAGACAGAGAAAAGATCAGAGGAGCCAGACATATGATCTGAGGCACCAGAGTCAATGATCCAAGGCAAAGACTTATGACACAGGAAAACACAAGGAGAAGAGGCTAAGTTACCTGAGCGGGCAAAGGATGAGGAAGCTGTACTGAGAGCAGGAGAAGACCGGCTGTCCAACAATTGGCGCAAAGCATCCTCTAGTTCAGTATCAGAAGCTTGGCCAACAGGAGCAGAATTATAATCGAATGGATCAACGGCACTAGTTTGATAAGCCCGGGAATAGGAACCACGTCCTCTAGATTGGCCTGACCGACGGCCTCGAGAACCAGACCAATCACCTCGACTCCCGGATGGAGTCCCATGAAGCTTCCAACACGTCTCACGAGTGTGCCGCGGCTTCTTGCAGTAATCACAGAATACAGACTCCTTAGCAGCAGACGGAGGGATTGGAGTCAAGCTGAGACCATCTCGAGGAGTAGACAGTAATGCGGAGCGGTCAGTAAAGACAGGGGACATCATAGCAGACCGGCGACTCTCCTCATTCTGTACATAGGCAAATGCCTCCTAAAGTGAAGGAAGAGTGTCCATACCCAGAACTCGACCCCGAACTGGATCATACTCCATATTTAGGCCGGCCAGAAATTTAAAGACCCATTCCCGTGCGAGGAACTTCTTGTACCCGATAGAATCAGCAGGGAAAACGGGCTTATAGTCTTCCAGGTGGTCAAGACATTTCCAGCCGTTGGTAAGGAAAGTGAAGTACTGAAGAACAATCTGCTCCCCCTGAATTGAGCTCTCAATAGAGCGGCGCAACTCAAATGCCTGTGAGAAATTCCCTTTGCGGGAATAGGTAAGAGCCACAGCATCCCAAACTTCCTAGGCAGTCTCCATAGACAAGTAGCCCTGACCAAGTTCTGGAACCATCGAATGGATAAGCCAACTCATAATCAGGGAGTTGTTAATCTCCCATTGGTCATAACCTGAGTTAGTGGTACTAGGTGCCTGTATCCTGCCATCAACATACCCCATCTTCCCTCTGCTCTTCAGAAACATAGTCAAACTTTGAGACCATGTTAGGTAGTTCTGACCATTAAAGAGAGAGGTGGTGATTTTCATACTAGGGTTGGGGTTTTCAGTCATGGTAGTAGGTATAGTGGGACTCTTACTCTTCGGTGTTTGAGAAGAAGGGGACACACTGGAGGAATCTGTCATGGATACAATACTACCAAACCCGCAACAAAACTAGTGGTAATCACAAACCCGGAAGGTGGCGGTGAAAGAACAGGCACAAGGACCACTATAAGGGCATAACAAAATTACGAAATCATAGTTTTTTTTAGGGCATAACATAATTAAGAAATCATATATTTTATTTATTTATTTATTTTCTTTTTGTTTTTTGTTTTTTTATTATTTTTTTTATTTTTGTGTTTTTTTTTTCTGTTTGTTTTCCTTTTTTATATATATATATATATAGATATATACTGCTTTATTTATTTATTTATACATGTATGAGTCAGTGTGTGATACAAAACAGAGGTATATCATACCTATCAGAGACGACGGCGACAGAGGCGAGAGGCGAGACGAGCGACAGCGATCGAGATCTGCTGGAGATCGACGGCGACAGAGATCGACGAAGATCGACGGCGACAGAGATCGACGAGATCGACGAGCGACGGCGACAGAGATCTGCTGGAGATCGATGGCGACAGATGCGGAAGACGAAGACGAAGCTGAAGCTGATGATCCACCGGCTGAGAGTGACAATGGCGATTGAAGATCGACCCAGTAGAGGCTCCACCTAGGTAAGTTTCGAACCCTAGAGTGAGGGTGTGCCGAAACCCTAGAGCTGATGCTTTGATACCATGAAGCTTTGATTAACCAGCTTAGGGTATGATATAAAATCATCCCTTATTTATAGATGAAATTAGGGTTTACAAGAGAGACAAGATGGGCCCTGAGGGCAGCATAGAATAATACAAACCCTATAATGCACCTTTCGGTGAATAAAAAATACAACACTTTCGGCTAATTATAATATATGCTAACAGAATCATCCAATAAGTCCTTGAAGAAAGGAATACAAAAGGTTGTGGAAGACAATTCTAAGGATTGGCATAACTTATTGTTGGAGGTATTGTGGGCTTATAGAACTTCCCCAAGATCAAGCACAGGAGTTACTCTTTATGCCTTGGTGTATGGGCATGATGCAGTGTTACCTGTGGAAATCAATGTTAAGTCTTTGAGGGTAAGATGCCAAGACCAGCTAAATCTTGAGCAATACCATCAGAGTATGTGCTTGGAATTAGAAGGCATAGATGAAGCCAGAATTCTGGTGTTAAATAGCATTCTCTTTCAAAAGAAGAAACCAGCCAAAAATTACAATAAGAAAGTCAAGTACATTGGCTTTGATGAAAGTGATTTGGTATGGAAGACAATGCTCCCAATAGGAATTAAAAGCCATAAGTTTGGTAAATGGTCACCTAACTAGGAAGGACCATATCAAATTCATAGAGTCCTGCCTTTTGGAGCATACCATTTGAGAAATTTGAATGGATACATACATCCCAAAAAGATTAATGGCAGATATTTGAAGCCTTATTTTCCAACTATTTGGGAAACACAATGAATAGAATATATGACAAGCAAAGAACACAAGAGTACTCAAATGATAAATCAAAATTTATTTTTCTTTTTTTTATAAAGAGTTAAATATATTCTGCCATAAATTGGCCCAGAAATCATTACAATGCCTTAATTGTTCTTTTACAACAGGTTTCCTGTTCTTAAATGAAGAAACCAACTGGATGGTTGTGGTCATTTCTTGCTTTCGATCGGCTAATCCTTGGTTGGTGATCAGCAACTTGGTATCAGTTCGAGCTAAGGCCTGGTTGACTGCAGATAGCTCCTCCTCAAGTTAAGCCTTCCTCTCCAGTAGTTGAGTACGAAATTGGGAGACAGAGAAATGTTGTTCCTTTAGCCCTAATATCTCAACATGTACTATTGAAACAAAATCCTGATCTCTGACCAATTTCTCCTCTGCAGCCTTGGCAGCATGGCAAATGTTGATGTAGAAGTCGATGGTAGCTGCTGCCTGAGATAGATGATTCGAGACATTCATGCCAGACTGCTCAGCAACTTTGCAGCATTGAAGGAACCCATTTCTTATTATAGGCCTTTGTAAAGCCTCAAAAGGGATCCTCGAAAAAGAGATTAATAATTCCAGGCAAGTGTCTAAATCCATTAGGGGTTCAGAAGGCTTACTACTGGAGAAAGAGGAGCTTTCAAGAATTTATAGCAAGGAGTTAGCCAAGACTAATGGTTCAGCTTCATCATTGGCTATCGGAGAGGTAGAGGGTATGTCGAATAGACTGGCTAGTCTTGCTTCGAAAATATCTACCTCATCCGTAGACATGAAAGGCACAGAAAGAGCTGTGGTGGAGGGCACAGAGGACTGCATAGGGATAGGAGAAATGGGTGGAGCATCTTCAGTAGTATCTATGGTCCTAGCCACCAATAAGTCAAGGGAAGAGGGGCTAGAACAAGGTAGAGGTAATAAACCATGGGTTGGAGAGCTGCCAGTACCCCTTATAAGAGAATCAACTGCCATCAGAGATGGAGTAGTAGTTGGAATTCTCTTGGAAGAAGAAGGAAGAGCAAGGTTCGAAAGAGAACCGAATTGAGGTGGGTCAAAGGTCAGATGGGGAAGGTATGGAGTCAAACCAAAAGAAAGGAATTTAGGAATGCTTGGTCTTAAGGAGGGTAAATCAGATGCAGGCTCGGGAAGTGGAAGGATGATTTGAATAATCCTCACATTCTGCAGTTGATCAACTTCAACTGAAACTGAGGGAGTCCTTATTGGAAGAATAGGCTCAGTAGTTGTTGCTGCAAAAAAAAAAAAAGAGATGTAAAGCAATGTCAAGTTTCAATACCAAAATTTGACAAGAGAGAAACAGTAGAAGCATGAAAGAAATTACTTGTTTCAGAAGTGATAGTAGCAATAGGAGAGCTTCGAAGAGAATAGTGCTCAGCAATATGTTGCCTTCTTGCAATTTCCCTTTGAATTGCATCAGCAGCAGCTGCTTCATCTCTTAAGAATTGCTGCTGTCGTCTTTTCTCAGCTCTCTCAAAGACAACTATGGCCTTAGAATGTTCCTGTTCTACTGCCTTGGCAGCTACATCATGAATAGGGTCTTCGACCAAATCAGAAGCAGAGACAGTCATCTTCCTTCTCTTTTTCCTCTGTATTGGTCTTGACTGTTCCTTCTCAATTTCTCACTTTTCGATCTGGGATTCAGATTCCTCAGAAGTAAGTTCCTTTTCTGCTGCTTTGGTAGTTGTCCCTTGAGTAGGGTCTCCGACTAGATCAGCAGGAGAGACAGTCATCTGCTTTCTCTTTTTCCTCTATAATGGTACCTCTTGTTCTTTCTCAATCTCCCTCTCTTCGATTTGGGATTCAGATTCTTCAGGAGTAAGTACTAGCTTTCTTTTCTTTTTCTGCTGTTGTTTCTCCTTAAGAGCAGCTAGAGTTTCAACCCTATTAGGAGATTCTTCTTGTGGAGACCCTGCACCAAAATGTGTGAGTATAAAGGAAACAAAAGAGTCGAAAAGAAAAGAAACCCGAAAATACTTACTCTTTTTTGAAGCAGCTCTAGTGACTCTAGCTGGAGGGAGTGAAACTGGAGGAACAGTTTGAGCAACTATGGAAAGAGAAGGCATGTTCTCGGCTGTTGGTGATTTAGCCTTAGAAGGTACTCCTAACCCTATCAGTAAATCGTGAGGGTGCACTGATAGGCGTACTTCCATGTTGACTGTCTACCAATTTTGAAATCTTTTCAGAGCCAGACCGGAAGGAAGGAAGGGGACAAATTTGAACTCGCTCGATTCTTTCAACAGTTTGAATGTTGCTTCTTCCAGTTTTGATTTGGGTATTCTCAGGTCTCTGGCTGTAAAATGGACATTCGAGAGACTACAGAGTGGAATAGGAATCCCCTGAGTTAATCCGAATTGCCTGGCAAATTGGGAAGGACAGTACACCTCAGCTATACACTTGTAAGCTCGAGGGTTTAAAGTGCCAATGAACAGCTCCCTTGGCAGCAAAATAGAAGCCCACATGCTTTTTTGAGATGGGGTAGAGCACTCTTTATCAGCTAAGAATATTCGTAGCCAAGCAGGTCTTTTGTTGGTATCAAAGGGGCAGAAGAAGGTAGCAGGTGGAGAAATAGGAAGTTGGTGAAAAAAATGTGAGGTAATAGGCAAAGGAAGCAGGATAAAGAACAACTTTGGCATATTTTTCCCCATAAGTGCTAGGGTCCTGAACAAGGAATCTTAAACATTTGGGACGCAAATCAGTGAAGTAAGCAAAGAGTCAGAGTTGGAGCACCCAAAGGGGACCCCCTTGGTTCACATCAAGAGGTTTCTCATAAAATTGGGAACAGGCTCTATAAACATGGCCTAAGAGATAAGGAGCCAGGACTATGCGTTTTTTCAAAACAAGTGCCTCCACAAGTGGGGCGAACTCAGGCATAATCCTTTGAGACGAAGTACAAAAGAGAAATTTGCACAACCAGTACAAAATGAAGGAAAAAAGTTCTCTATCTCTTACGGGACCTACCCTTTTGTTTTCGACCTTTACAAAATCACTGTAAGAGGAGTTTAAAGGTGGAAGGGAGAACTTAACAGGGAGGTCTGGATAGCCGGGAGTGAAAGGAGAGCCAAGGGGTGAAAGCCCTAAAAGATGGCAAATATCAAGAACGGTAGGAGCCATCATACCACACCGAAATTGGAAGAAATTGAAAGCCATGTTCCAAAAACAAAGAGCAGCGGGAATCAAGAAAGGGTCTTCAGGAATCATAAACCTGGAAAGATGGAGGGCATCGAGAATGCAGAGCTCTTGCAGGTCGTCTTCTCGCGTAGATACAACTCTGTCATACCATTCTTCCCATTCAGCTCTCAATGTCAACCAGTAGCGATGAGGTCGGGTTACCCTCCAATTTCTCTAGTCGAGCCCTCCTTCGTAGAGGAGAAAATAGTCCTCCAGACGAGGGTATAAAGCTGGAAGTTGAGCAGGAGCCTCTCGAAAGATGGGACCCAAGACGTATTCTTGTTTGTTGCTGTGACGAGGAACAAAGAGGCGACCGTCTATGGCGCTTGATTCATCAGTTGTTAATTTGGTGATCTCTTCGTCAATACATCTTTTCAAAGCCATAGTTGGGCTTATACGATCACCGGCAAGCACTTTCAGAGAAGAAGGATCCATTGGTAGCAAGCAGCAAGGAAGAGGCAAGGAAGAGGGGGTTAACAGAGGAAAAGGGTTTGTGTTTTGAGCGAGTAAGTGATTTCAGAGCACGAAGTAAAAAAGGGTTTTAAAAAATCTATGTCTGGAAGATATATCGCGTAAATCTTTAAGTACTAAAAGTACAAATACGAAGAGCTTCCTTCAATATTGATACTTTTGGAGGGAAAACACATCCCAGGTGTTGAAGCCAGCTTCGAAGTGTTGTATTTGGCTTCGAAACCAGACTTTGGCGCCAAAAGTCAAATAATAAACGGCTTCGAAACTAAGAAGCCAGCTTCGAAATACATTTTACACTTATGGATATAAGAATGCTCAAGTATTCATTTACTTCGAAGGGTTTAAAGACCTGTTTTAGGTTTCTCAATAAAAGTAATGTCCTTCGAAGCAAAACTTGAGATCCCTCAAGGATGGGAATTGCTGTTCGAAACATTAAAACCAATAATTGGTTTATATATGTTTAAGGAAGATTCTCTTTCTAGACTAAAACAGTACAGCCCTCAAAGGGAGCTTCCATATTTTTGAAAGTATGAACTGTTGCTCAAGGAAAAGGGATCAATTTAAAACTCATTGATCATACTAAATCATTGACCATATGTTGGTTATGATTGAAACAAGTTTCGAAGGATAAGATTGTTCAGTTCGAAGCTCTAAAATTGCTTTTAAAGACAAATGGAGACAAGATCAAACCATACCAAACAAAGAAAAGTCTTAGTGATATTAAAGTAAAAGCAGTTACATCGAATGACCCTATTTGGGTACAAACTCAAGCTCATAAAAATAGGAAATGGAGTAAATAACAAGATCATGAAATTTAGTCCAACTATGATCAATGAATTTCTGTTCTTTCTTTATTTTGCCCTTTATTTCTTCTAACATTGGCTGCATAAGTTGATGTGCTCTCACTTCGTAAAAGAGCTCTTCAGCCTTTAGTTCGAATGTTGTTTCTCTCAATCCTTGTTCCAATTCGTCTATATCCAAATCATCCCAGTACGCAGAATCTTTATTCTTGAAATCATCGAATTCTTCAATAAAGTTCTCTGCCTCGTACTGGGCATGAACTCGAAGGGACGAGAGTTGGTCTAAAGATTGTGTGGTGTCCATAGAGGTCCGATGCCAGTGGAGAAGCAATGGAAGTTGGTCCAAAAACATGTGAAGCTCTGCTTGAGCAAGGGGATTGAGGACATGACCCTGAGTCAGAATGTCACAGGCCCATCGAAGGTTCTTAAGAGGGACTTTATCCTCAAGAACATTGAAGGGCAAGTGAGAGAAAGCCGCGAGCAGAAGCTGGGCTTGTTTCCGCTCAGCTGGATTAGGGGAAGATGGAGGTTTGTAAGATGGAAAGACCTTATCCGCAGAAAAGGCAAGCCTCAGTCTTTCTGTCCAGCAAGGATTTGGCAGAGGAGAAGGTGTAGATGCTTCTATTTCAGGAAATGGAGTAAGGGCAGAAGGAACAAGGGCATTAATATAATCGAGCCAGTCAGAAGAACAAATCTTCGCCTTTTGGGCTAAGAATGATGGATTGTACCCTTGAGCCTCTTTGAGGCGTCGGGCAGCGTGCACTATCTTTGTAGGCATGAAAGATGTATACCATGCTACAAGTAGATTTTCCTCCAAACTGCGTCGATGATCGATGGGCATGTAAGGATAGACCACCGAGCTTTGTGCATAGGAAGGAAACTCTAAAGGGTCAGTAAACTCGACAAAGTGATGGTTGATTCGCTCCCTTAAATCACAGGCCTCAGGTTTTGACCAGTGTGTCCAGTTAGAAGTCCCAAAGGAAGAAGAAGCTGCAGCCTTATCCCACGCAGAAGACTGTGAAGAAGAACTTCCCATGTCCATATTTGCAATTTTCTGAATCAAAGGATTGAGAGCAGTTTGTTCATAGTCCAAGGGTGAGTCAGAAGGAGGATTTCCCGTGTCCATATTTTTAAGCTTCTGAATCAAAGGATTAAGGGCAATGTGTTCGTAGTCCAAGGGTTGATAATGTGCAAAGGCATCCATGACCTGAATATAAAAAGGTGGGTAAGGGTGGCTAATTAATGCATGAAGGTTCTTTCGAGGAAGAACAGCATCATCAGATGACTTTTCGTGTGCTCGATCAATGAAGAAGGAAATTGATTCGGCCATTAAAATGTATCAGTCTGTTCGAATACTAAGGTGGTGGGGGTGTTCAAAAGGTTGAGGGGGAGTTAATGCAGATAATGAATGACAGTTGCATTTCTAGAAGAATGCAAAGCCCATGCACGTTCGTGTACATGGAGAAAAGGGCTTGATCCACTAATATCACCAAGTATTGGGTATATTAGTGCGGGGGGTAATGTTGGCTATATATTTTGTACAAGCCAATCATAATTCGACGCGTGGCAAAATAAGGATAATATAGGAAGACTATTTAAGTCTTCGATCCCGATCGAACACGTGGCAGTTAGTATTGGTTATTACGAGATCTGAGTAGCAGTGAATCAACAAAGAGATGCAAGGAGATATGGCTTCAACGGTTACTCACATTTCAAATTCAAATTTAGGAGGGAAGCCTAACTGCAAGTAAGGGCGTAATGGAGCTAATCTTAAGGCAACATGATCAGTGATCATGGAGGAGCAATTCGACGGTTAGAAGTGCAGTTCGATGGTTATCCTTGAACAGTATAAATAGCAGAGAAGGCTCCAGAAAAAGCCCCCAGACTCAGATCCAAAAAACCAGTCCTTTATACTTATTTTCCTTTCTAGTTTTACATTTTCAGTCTTACATTTCCTGTACTTTAAATTCCTGCACTGCACTTCATTCATAGGAATAGTTTCAAATAGATTGTTGCTGTAAACCTCTACGAGGCAGAGTTTGGATCATTGTAAGTTTTTCATTTTAATGAGATACTTCGATTATTCTTCATTTGATTGTTATATTGCTTAAATTCTCCTAAATCAAGCCACCAGTAAAAGTCCTCTTCATTGAGATTGAAAGAACTAAAACGTAATCGTCTGATAATTGGTTGGCAATTAATTCTCTATAAGGACTAATTGATCCTTGCTGGCACGCTCACAATTACAATAATAACCTTCGAAAGCCAAAAAAGCCAACAAAATCCAATTAAAGAATTACCCTAAAGACTTGAGCTAAATCAAAGTTACCATTATTTGTGTGTACACTGATTTCAGGGTTTTGAAGCATATGTTGGAATGTTGCTACTTAAAATTGCACTGGTTGGTGTTGTTTCGGAGTGGTAGGTAAGAACTATGTTATAGTATTAAGCAGACCTGCTGGAGTTGTATTTTCATGGCTTTTATTTTTGTGACGTGCTTGAGCTTTCCAGGTTAAATTCTTAATTACATTTCAGTATATATGCTCAAGTAATTTACTGTCATGTAGCACTAATGCTGTGTTTGGTTGGGAGATTTGGGGAGAGATTTGAAAAGGGAAAGGAAAAAAGTGTGTGAAACTATGTGAAATGTAGGTATATTTTTTTCACATTTCACCTACCTTTTCCATTTCCCTTTCCAAATCCCTTCTCAAATCTGTCAACCAAACACAGCACAAATGAATTTACTGTCATGTAGCACTAAATGGATTGCCTAACTTGATTTGGCAGGTGACCACCTGTGGGATCCTTCTGATTATCATGGCAGCTGGGAATTTTGCAAACACAGTAGAAACACTTTTGGCAAAATCTCGGTTATAAGCAAAAATGAAGAAAAGTAAAAGTAAGCCAGAACTAAATCCACAATCCCATTCTTAAGAATTTATGAATGGAGATTCTTTTGCTCACTGAGCTGAGGATATGGGAACAGGAATTAGGACATGAAAATTTTCTTTCTCAACCCATTCTTACTTGTAACAACTTTTTCGCCTTTATACTTGTAGACCATCAATGCTGTTTATCAGTGCGACCTTTGATTGCATACAATTGAGCTGTAGGTTGGTTGTTAAAGTTTGAACTAAAAGGTCAATCATACATCCTGTGACAGTTATGCTTGATGTTTTCACACATAACTTCAATTTTTATTTTTTATTTTTTATTTTTTATTTTTGTCATTTTGGTGATGTGTAATTTGTCTTGGATGTTGAGGTGTGTGATACTAACATTTTGGCACATAACATTATCATTTTCTATTTTAGTGTACAAATGTTCAAACAGATTATACCATTACTCTTTTTAAGTGCTTTACTGTCTTCTGTCTCATTTTGGAAGACCATTTAGGATTACGAAATCAGCGTGAACATTACACTTTCTATGTAGTGTTACAATTGTTTTTCGAACTTTTTATCTGTTTGAGTCTTGTGGTTACTTATTCATGTACTAGAAACTGTAAGAAACCATTGTGGCCCACACCCTCCAAAAGAATTTTGGAGATTGAGCAGGAATGAAACTATTCAACTTTTACCCTTCCGTTTCACAATGGTACGAGTAGCTTAAATATGGGTGTAAAGACATCACAGAGTTTCACTTTTCAGTCATAAAAGCTCTATTCTTTTCGTAAATTTCCATAGAGAAAATGACGAGATTAGCTTGATTTGTTGTAGATGTGTACACTAGGATTATATTTGTTTGGGTGGATTAGAGTAGATGATATCAACATTTTTGTGACTGTTCATTATGTGATTATTATTATTATTTTTGAATCAGTGGTGTTACATGCACTAATTAGTGTATTAACTATTGTACCAATACTAGTTATGACATTATTATTGACTCCATTCATTATATAAATTATAAATACTAAAAATCTTTTAAATTATGTCACATCATTGATTGGTACACTAATTGGTGCATATAACATTACAATTTAATCGATTAGTCTGAATCTCTTCCTATTTTTACATTTTGTATCCCAATCCAATCGTCATGTTTTAGTGGCCAATTAAAATAGTCATGTCCTGGTGACCAATTAATTTAGACCTAATTTTCTTAATCAAAGGTAATATGTTTTGTTAAATTATTAATCCAATTATAAGGTCATGCCAATCCAAACAATCATGGCCTCGTTCGTAATGTAATCCACATTGTACTTGTGTAAAAAAATTTGCAACATGCATTGAATTATTTGATTCTTTTTTTTCAATGAAATTTTGTTTCTCTTACAAGTTGCTGTCACCCTAAGAAATGACTTGAAAATATAAATAAAAAAGAGAGAAAATGAAACACCACTGCAGGAAAATGGTTAATTTGACCCACTGCAGCACTACTCAATCAAGTTTCTAAAACAACTCCGCTTTCAAAATTTGTTACCAATTAATAGGATTCCCATGCAGGCTGCTTTGATGTTGCCTCAAGAATGGGCAGGGTGAGAGCTAAATCACCAGAGTTGAACCCATGTTTCTCCAGGAGTTCCTTGATTAGATCACCTACTGCGTAAGAAACACAAGAGGCCATAAACCTGATGATAACATAGTACATCACTGTTTTTATATAAGCCTTCAGTGGCCTCTGAATGTAAGCCTTTCCGGTAGCAAGTACAGTGACGCACAGAAGAGAAGCTACGGCAACTGCAATGAGTTTGAAATCTCTGTTGTTACTCTCGCGAAATGAGAAGCCGTATATGACAGGTGGCAGTAAGCCAAAAATGAGAAATGATCAGATGGTGACTGTTGCATGAAGCAAGAAATTTTCTCTCCGGCCTAGTAGTTCTTGGTACTTGTCTAGTCTCTCAGTCACTTGAAGGGAAGAAACACCCTCATAACGATCATTTTTCAACTCCCACAGCTGCAAGATTACATGTAAGTTCAAGATGGAAGTAACATAGATATAGGTTAAATAAACAGATTCTATGGACATATCATGGTTCAAGTTAATACTTTTACCAAGGCACATCATCACTACTAGGGTTCCAATCCAACTACGTTTTTTGTCTATAATATCTGCTGTAACGTTACATGCACAGTGAGGAACAAAAACAATAATAAGATCATTTGAGAGAACCAAAAATCACCAGTCCTGTTACTTGCTATGTTACATGGACTCAGATATTGGTGTCGAATGTGGGTGCGTATCTAGATGTCGGATGGGTGTCGAATGTGGGTGTGTATCTAGATGTCGGACGGATCAAAAGTTTGTTTGGCATCCCCTAAATAACTTATTTAGATAAGTGCACTTATTTGGGTCATATTACCTCTCTACTTTCCTACACATCAAATTTAAGGATACGTGGACTTAGAAAAAGAACATGAATTAATCATAATTTTCGCAAAACTCACCTAATTTCCAATCATCTTGACAAAAGCATTTCTACATGAAACTAATTTTTTATTTGACAAGTGCGACTACTATGATTTTTGGAAAGACTACTACATTTATTGACTGCAACATTGGCAAAAGCACGAGAAAAACTCACATTATGACCAATGATGAATAGTCCACCAATCAGATTAGCCAATCCCAAAGCCAAAATATTTGTTGCAATAATAGAAGACAAATATTAATCACCAGGATATATGCATATTTCACAGACCCAAAGAAAATAAACAGTTACAGAACAACATATAAGCACAAGAAAGGAAAATTTTAAAACAATTTTTGCAATACAAAGGCAACAACCCTAGAAAGGATGTCAGGGTAATCCCATATGATGAAACAAGAGCACCATGTCATATCATCAATACAGAAGGAGATCAGTAAAAAGTGTCTTGATTCAGATGCTTACTAATTTCAGCAATATATATATATATATTTTTAAAGATTTCAGAAAAAGATGCACATTACGTTAGGCACAGGTGTCTGAACAGGGAATACCAATTTTCAGCTCGGCGATTTTTCAAATTGCTTATTGTTATTAATGTATCTTTTAGTCACAAGTTATGGATCTATCAAACCCAAAAAAAGGTGTCAATTACTAACTTACTGTTGTGATTTACCGAAAAGTAGATTAGGATCAGCTACTATTAGTGTATCAGTATTACAGTTTTAGTAGTATACCCATTTTAAATAAAACCCATGCATTTTTTGAAAAATTGCAGAGGGAACATCCTGTCTCCCTTGTGACCAAATTAACCATTTTGCCGTAGTGACTCGTACAAAATTAAGTTAAAAAAGTAAAATTTTTCATGTCCATTCAGATATGTACAATCTTTCAAAGTAATTACCAACTATCATCCTAATTCAAGAATACCTAAACCAAAACTGCAATTTCTTCTCCTGAAGTTGATAATTGCCCACCTTTTCTGCAGTAGTAAAAGCTTGGCAGGTTTGAGTCTCAAGGCAACCATTGTATATATAGTAGAAATTAACAATTTACAAATACCTCATAATATATCATGAATAGAAACCTAATCATCAATCAATTGTTTTAACTCTAATCATCGATCAATTGTTTTAGCCTAAGCACAGCTGAAAGAAAAATCTAACACTTACATGTGGCGGCATCAGCACCTGCTGCAGACGACACAATACCTAGGCTTGTAATTGATTCAATCAGCCCACCATATACAATACTTCTTATTACATCCAATCCTTGAAAACCTCTAGCTTCAGTAATTTCAGTATGTGGTGAAGGCCCTATTTCTGCTGAAGCAACAATATCTTGTGCTTCGTGAGGCTCTGCTGGCTCAACAGGCCCTTCTTTTATGATAATGATTGTGTCACTGCCTGCAACATATTTTAATAAGACAACAATTTGACAAATAAGGTTTAAAGTAGGCAAATATTATGGACGAGACAAAAAGAATTACAGCATGCTTTACAATAATAAAGACCTTTATGGGATGAAGTAGTTGGTTAGTCTTGCAAACAAGAGAAGATAAGAGAAAATTAGTTTAGCAATCACAAAATCATTTGATTTGTGGGGAGGCTAGTAGAATGTGCTTCAAGCAAAGAACAATTACCCTTCGCAGAACCTACGAGCATATGCTCCTGTTACGACATTTTGTACTTTTTGGTTATGAGTCAAGTGTGTAGTTATGACCCATTTATGATTGTGGGGTCTGAATTTTTCATTTGGAACTAGTAGTGTACGACTGGCTTCAGCCGAAAATATC
This sequence comes from Camellia lanceoleosa, assembly GCA_025200525.1. Lineage (NCBI taxonomy): Eukaryota > Viridiplantae > Streptophyta > Magnoliopsida > Ericales > Theaceae > Camellia > Camellia lanceoleosa. The sequence goes on from CM045769.1 coordinate 3,549,952, forward strand.
ACAATTTATTAGTACTAAATGAGAATAGGGAAGAAAAAAAGGGGCTTTAGTTCGATTAGTAAGTTCATAATTACCCTATGCAAACCTTACTAGTTTTTTTTAATACGAAAGAACAAACTATCAACTTGATGATATATTTTAACTACTATTTATATCATCAGCTTTTCCTGTTATTACAAAAATCAAATTTGAAAATTTTGATCACTAAAGAGGTTTGCAACAACATAATAATACCAGGGGATGATAGCAGAGGCAATTCAACACCCCAAAACTCTTCTACCATTATTTCTTCTCTTGTGGAAAAGACATTCTATGTAGTTATTTGTGGATGTAACAAACTTATGTTTTAGAGACCTCCAAAAGTAAGAACATCATATCCTCAGATACCCTCAGAAGACAAACATCTCAACTATCAACTCTCTCCATGCTTACCCAATACACATTGTCTGCAGATGACTATGCATATTTGTAGCGAATGGTCTCACCTCAAAAATGGGTCAGGGATACATTGGTGTAACAAAAAAACAGAAAACAAGAAAATTTCTTACCTGCACTGGTTTTTGCTGGCATATCCTTCAAATCTTTAGTAGTATTGGTTTGTCTTTCAGGATGCAATAAAACATCCTGTACAGATAGAGTAAGGGCGTCAGTATCAGCTTTCAAGGGCTCCTCTACATGAGGTCAATGCTGACTAGATTGTTTCAGTTGTGAATTGGTGTGATCTGATTTGATCTATCTAAAAACTAGGGGCTTTGCTTAAACAAAAATATCTCAGGGAGAATGGAGCTGTGACCGCCACGTACGAATTTATTTATCTCTCTCTCACAACACAACACTTGTTTTTGTCTGCTTACACCGCACTACTTTGTTTTGTTATATAGATTATCCATGGAAATAAATTTCGTTTGGGTCGGTGGAAAGTACTTTTATCTTATTGAACGATATGCTAATCACGTGACTATCATCCTACACACCCTATGGGCCTATCTTCAAGTGTGACATTTAGGAGGAGCCACCTTATATTCCTTGTCTTGCACTCAGCTCAGTCAGCACAGCACCGGTTATCCGATCACTAGTCCCTTTGGCTTCCATTTTTAGTATAATAGGAAGAAAGGGACAAGAACGTAGCAGGTGAGGTACACAGTTTTATCTTTTGAAAAAAGAGAACAAGGGTATTGCTGGAGTATGATTGTTTTATTTTATGTTTTACACTGATAAGTCTTTTGCCAAACATGATCTCCATTAAAACTATACATACTATTATCCAATCTGTTAAAATTGCACTGATTTGCATCAATCCATACCGTTCTATCTATTAACTGTGGATTAAATTTTAAAATTTATAATTCGCTTTTGAAACTGTTCTGCTCTACTATAGTTAATATATATATATATATATTTTTTTTTTTAATCTCTAATGAAATATCAAAGTAAAGACGAATGTGAGAGAAATTTAATCTGCGAAATTTGTTACAAATTAGTAGTTACATATATAAAAACATATTATGTAAAATTAGTTTGTGTTATATATATGAAAAATATTATGCAAATTAGTGTTATATATTATGCATATACTTGATAATTGGTTAGAATATTCTTTAATCCGTTAATTCGTCTAAAACCGCTCAAATTGCAATTTGTTAATCCGCCAAACCGCCATTCAATTTAAAATTTTACTCTCAAACCATCCGAACCACACAGCACACACCCCTAGTCCCCATATGCGAGCTAGTTATGGCAATTTTTTTGGTTGAATTGATAAATCGATCTAGATTTATCCAAATCAAATCAGACTGTTTAATTCAATTTTTTTAGAGCATGGTGTTTGTGCCCCTTTTCTTGCCGTCACTAACCTTTGATCAGTCCTTTTCTACTTTATAATAGTTTACAATGTAATTAGGGAACATCCATTGATTGATTACGGTTTGATTCCCGAATTAAGGTTCAAAAAATTGAACCTTTCATATTCGTAAGATTTTTTTTCCCAAGTACTTGATTTTTTTTTTTCAGTTTCAAAAGCTATATGGTCCAGTTGTGTTCCTAAATTTCTTGAACCAGACTGATCTGTAAACATCCCGAATGAAAACTTCAGCCATTTTCATTGCCATTCCTATTTTATTTGATGTAAATCTTACTGCACTAACAATTATGAGATGGTGATGATTATGCAGGAGGGCTGTGCATGGTTCAGTGTACGATGCTGGGCTCTGCACCCGCAAACAGGTCCGTCCAACCGTGGTCCCGGACGATGTAATCAAGCCTCAATCCGACAAATGCTGGGCTCCGCACCCGCAAACAGGGGTATTTGGCCCAGCCACCGAGCAAAACCCAGCTGCAGGCTTCCACTCCACTGTGAATGGTGGCGAGGTGTTGGAGCAGAAGGCCTTCTTCCGCCCCCTCGAAGATTTGGACAAGCCCTCCCAACCTTGACACAAAGCAAAGGGATAGACTGTCCTCCGATACCAATATATTGGAGAACAGAGGACAGTTAAGCAACTGTTACAAGTATTGTCGAGTAGAATAATTATATATAATAGTATCAAGAGTACAGTAGAAATAACACTGGTTTTTATGTGCAGCAAGCTAAAGCAGGTGAAGAGTGATATATGCGAGTCTTGTGTTATATAAGGTTATGTACTTGTGGAGGCATGTTGTTATGGCATGCACTATGGTTTTCTTGGCTATAAAAACACTTGGTCAGACCTATATATGATTGTCTCACCTTTATTTGATTCTTAATAGCTTCTGCATATCGTATGTGTATGGGTTTAAATGTTACTTGGAAGTTGATGGGCAAACTACACACAGCCTTAAGATTTACCAACAACAATAGTTTTGGGGCCCAATGGATGTGGAGTGTGGAAGAGGGAAAGAATATCTACACTTTCTTTCTTTCCTAAAGGTGAAAATTGTACTGAAAATGCATATGATTCGGGAGAGGCACAACAATTACTATTGTCTTGTGACGTTTTTGATAGCCACATTGTGGAGTCATATTGTCTTGAAAGAGAATGGTCTATTATCAAAATCACATTTATCGTCTAAATTTTAGAAATACAAATGCGATCCACATTATCTCTATTGATATTAGATTTTTACAAAATAAACAATTTAGATCGTAGAAATAAGTCCAAAGTGAGCCCACCGAAGGGCACAATACTCCACTAATCATTACGAGGCTGGTTTGGAACAGGGTGAGCAAAACATTAGGGTGTATTCTAGGCAGTTTGGACAGATTTGTACGAGCGTAGGAGGTCTTTATTCAATGTGTGAGATATCAGAATTGTTCAATGTGACGATAACACCAAAACATTGTTATCAGAGAATATTGTAATTCTGAACGAAAACAACTTCAATTTCTCACTAACCACACTTCAGCACCAGCATAACTGATTGGGACTCAACAACTGAACTAATACTTTTAATCAGCATGCCAAATGTAAAAACACGATAAACCAAATGACCACCAGTGCTCCCATTGATATTTAATTTTCATGTCATATGCAAAAAGAAATTTAGCAGAATTGAATCGAAAGGACAAAAATGAAAGGGCACAGGGAACCACGATTGTCAACATTAACTAATAGCTACAACACAGAGAGAGAGAGTGGGGGACACTGTCATCCAAGTGTTTATGAGGGAGAGAAGGGGGGGGAGGGGGGACCAACAGTTGGGGTGGTTCATTTGTAAGCATGCATAGTACCAGCAGAAGATAAGATGATATCATGAATCAAGAAATCTAATGGACACTATTGTCTGCTTCAGTCACTGTTTAACTCTAACACCCTATCTGGAGGGTAAAACATAACCATTGCAAGAGTTGCATCCTACACCCATAGAGAGTCATTATGCAGATAAATAGCTAGGGCATATACAATTACACAAGACAACAACCAGTTTCGAATGTTACCATCTTCTCTGGGAACCAATCTCGACTTTGTGACTTGTAGCATAACGGATGGAGACAACATTGATGTTGCACATTCAAAAACTTCAGCTTTGTTTTCTTGTTTCCAGTTATTGTTGAGCCTCCTACAATTATTCAATTTCAAGATTCACTTACCAAATCCTTAGTTGATAATTCAGTTTCTTCACCTTAAAATCCCAGGTTTTTTTTATGACATGCATATGGCTCTATGGTGGACATTGAACCGGGCATATCATCTGATCATCTGTAGAATCTATGTTCTAGGAAAGGACATGCCTTTTGGTATCTATCTGCCAACAATGGGAGGGAATCAATGCTTCTCTACCTAAACAGATGTATACACACATGAAATCCAAGAGAGCAGAAGATACCTCAGAGATCCAAACCAATGCTCAATTTGCAGTTTGACCAGCTAAGTTGGGACTTGGGAGGGAAGAGAAAACAGTCCAGTTCTTGTCATTCACCATTCTTTGACACTGCAACCACAATTCCCAAAACTTCAAGTTTGGTGCTCCAAAACAGATTTAGCATTCATCTAAGAGCTAAAGAAAGCAGTATAGACATTGCTGGAATGTCAGAAAACCATACAAATAATGCCAAAACAGATGAGTATCAGATATGGAACTTCAAGTTTTCTAATTTGTCTTGGATTAGGGACATGAAAGAATCATATATATTATATATGAACACATGTACGTAAAGAAGGAAAGAGAGAAATGTGCAATACCATGACATTAGCATTCAAGGCCCCAAACTCCATTAGTAATTAGGAAATATGCACATCAACAATATTCTAGATAATGTTTTTTGTTTAGTATTCACTTTCCAAAAAAAAAAATCATTGGAGTACTTTTGGTCCTCTTAAGCCTTCAATTTTGAGAAATATATCTGTCCCGTTTGGGAACTTGGCTATTTTAGTTGGCTTTTTAACTATTTTATGAGATGAAAAAAAGTAGTGTTCGGGATGATTTGTGGATTTTTTTGTAGTTGAATATACGGTTGTGACAAAAAAAGTGATTGATTGATATGTAGGATATGACATTTTGTCTTGTTGGTTATTTTAACATTTTTTGTCTTTATTGGCTATTTTTGCCCAAACTTCTCATCCCAAACACTCCCAATCAAGAGGGTCAAGTTGTGTTCTGCACTAAGTATGAGGCAATGCACAGCAGCCATTTCAGAATAATTGTAGGCAAACTTTTCAAACATGAGCACAACGAGAAAAATGGGAGTACAAAGACAACACTGAGTGAGAAGTCAGAGTGAATTAAAATGAAATGGGCACTTATGTATCAAAAGCAGAACATGTAATGAGATATCCAAATATCACGTGGTCGAAAATAAATCCTTACCTGCTTCAGCAATATGATTGGAATCCCAGAAATCGTGGTGATTACGAGTATTAGAAGTACTCTGGATTATGATTATATATACAGTCTGTTATAGGCAGAGGCAAAGGAGCTGGAGATCAAATGTAACACTAGAAGTGTCTCTGTTCAAGGACCATTAGCGCATTTTGCAGCATTTCTCTAGCCCTCCTATCCGGTGTACATCCAGCAGATTCCATCTCCTTGTATATTGCAGGGATCTGGTCAGAAAACCAGTTAAATGAATTGATTAAAAAGCTGTAGAAAGGAAATACAATTCTTCAATTGGAACTCTAATTTCTCTCGTAAAATTGGGATCTAAGTTTTACTTTACACTTGCACTTTAACATAAATGAAGTACCCATCTTGAACACAACACAACACAACACAACCACTACATGTGTGTCCCACACACAAATTGAATATGTACACAAAGGCATGTCCAACTGGGGATAAGGAACATACTCCTTGTTCAGTATTATTTAGCCCATTTGCTTTCTCAGGTCACTATTTTGTTGCATGTATAATTCAATACCAACAAAAAAGCCATGTTGGATATTTTTCATTTACAATTTATTATGCCCTAAAATATAAAGGATGATAAATTGATAAATTGAAGAATTCAATAATTCATCCATGTCATTCTGTCCTATAGTTTGGGAATGTAAGGATCAGTCTCCTAGACACAAAGCAAGGGCCAACGCAGAAATAAATTCCAAGGTTTAGGCAACAGTTCATTGGCGAGAGTTGCATAAAACTAGACACTCTTGAACATGCAATAAATTTCAAATTTTCGTTTCTTTTAAATCTTCCTGAAAATCCAAGCAGAATGAAATTAAAATGGAAGAAATGATACGTGTAGCTTGGAAAGAATGTGCAAGTAAAATTTTCACCAAGATATGATTATTAGATCAAGACTAAGATATAGCAGACCTGGTCAAACTTCTTTGCTCTCATAAATGCCTTCATAAGTGTACTATAGGTAACCACATCAGGACTAACACCCTTCAGAACAACAAGACCATTGTCAGTAACAAACAATCTAGCAGTGTATTTTAGAAGTAAATAGATCAAGAAATATGAGGTCCTACACTTTCGTTTATACTGTGATAAACAGATAATGCCTCCGAAAGCCTTCCAGAAATACCAAATGCATTGATTAATACATTCAGCATTACAAGGTTTGGTTCAATTCCTTCTACTTCCATGAGCTGAAGAACCTTTACAGTCTGTTCACATAATCCCTGCACAAAAAATCAAATAATTAAGTGTGCTGTGAATAAGTAGGCATAAAGCAATAGATAACTTGCAAAAATATTCCCGATTATATCATCATGCATTACTTCATCACACAAAGTAAGCAAGATTTAAATAATTGAGCACTGTACGCAAGGTCAGAACAATCCAAACAGCTCGTACAGATGATTGTGCCAAAAATTCTGAGGATTCTATTTATTTAATTTTTTTGTTCCTTTCTTTATGATAATTACTAGTCCTCAACAAAGGACATAAGCATAATTTTAGGGTATTGAATGTAAGATAAATATAATTCTTAACTTTCAAAAAGCAAAAAGTAGATATAGAAAGTGCACAATGAGGTTCAAACTGTAAGTTAGATAAGAGAAAGAGATAGAGATAAGGAATGAGTTGGACCTCATCCCCTTTTATATTGATAATAATGAGTAATTACAGAAGTGCCATAAGACATAAATTATGGGCCAACCCGTTACACCAATCAACATTAATCAAGGGAAAATAAAATCAAATAAGAATAAAATATAAGTAATACTATTTCCTATTCTAACAATCTCCCTCAAGCTGGTGCGAAGATATCTCTCATGCCTAACTTGTTGAGAATGCCATGAAATTGTTTGCTCCCTATTCCCTTGGTGAGAACATCTGCTAGTTGATCCCCAGTCTTCACAAATGGAGTACATATGGTGCCACTAGTGAGCTTTTCCTCAAGTGTCTATCAATCTCCACATGCTTAGTTCTGTCATGTTGAACTAGATTATGAGCCATGTTGATTGCGGCCTTGTTGTCACAATCTCATAGAATCAGTCTGATGTATCCCCAAGTCTCCCAACAATAGTCTAATCCATAGCAACCGATGTTACATGGACTCGCCACTTTGGGGCGAAGTACCCATGTTGACACGACCCGACACGGGTGCGGATGTGGGATCTGTGTCGGATTCGCCTATTCTCTCCCGAACACGGCTCTTCACAGACAGCAAAAGAAATGAAAGAGGAGAGAACCTGGTCGAAGCTCCATCCAGTCGAAGATCAAAGACCTCCAGTCGAAACTCTATTTGATCGATCCAGTTGAAGATCGAAGCTCCATCCAGTCTCTCTCTCTCGCCTTCTCTCTCTCCCTCGCAATCGCGATCGCGATCGCGATCGCTTCGCCTTTTCTCCCTCTCCCTCTCTGTCATTTTATCTTCTTCCTGACTCTGTCTATCTATTTGTATCTATCTATTATTATAATAACTATAATAATAATAATAATAGTTAATAAACTATTAATGGTTAATAACTATAATAATAAATATTATTATTATATATCATATAATAATTATTATATAACATATAATATATTTATTAGATAATATATTTATTATAATAACTATAATAATATTTTGAAAAAAAAAAGGTGCACTACACAATTAAGACTCATAATATTTTGAAAATATTGTAGTAGTTCCGTATTTCAAGACTTTTGACTCTTCAAAATTTTGTAAGTCTTCCACGAAGAATCCGCTTTGAAGATTCAGCATCCAAGCGTCGACATCAATTATTGGCATCCCAGAAGAAAAAAAAAACAAATTTTGTAGAAGATAAAGCCTCTCTTCAATAATCAGAGATGAGCACGCCAAGAAAAGACAAATAGCTATTGTAAATATCTATGTTTGTAATTATTTGTGTCTGTCAGTAATAAGGCTTCTCCTTCACTCACTACTTTAATAAAGCAGATGACTCCTACCCTGCTTTATTAAAGAAAAGCTGTGAGAATCCTTACACGTGTCCTGTAATAAATTATAGTGTCAAAATTTTATCAAAAATAGAGGATTGAATGATATACGTTGGGGTCCAAAGCAGTACCCGATATCATTATGCTAATCTTTTATTGGTAAAATTTTATCCATATCTAGAATAGTAATTTAAGTCAAAATCTATGCATTTATGGCATAGAAATTGTTGTAGAAGTCTATGGTCTAAACTAGAGTAGTCTTTTAGACTTTTAAGTCCAAAATTTTGATGTATAGTTTTTTTTTTTTTTTGGATTGTTTGTAATCTTTAGACTTGTATGTATCTATCAACCATGTGTATAAATTGGCATTCATGCCAACAGAAGAAGCAGAATGAAAAATTTCCCTTCACTCTACTTTGTAAAAATTTCCAACCCCTCTAACATACCTCCAAGTGTACCAAATCTTTCAGAATTTCAGAGTCTGTAATACAATCTTTGTAAGTATATTCCTTATTAATATGAAGTGTGAGTAGTCTCTTTTTTCTTAAATATTTCAAAAGGGTAACTCTTCTATTCTAAAACTTTATTTTTTTGGGGGAAAAACTAAGTTTATGAAATGCTTGTTTGCTCATTAATATTACATACTTTCCACCTTCGTAGTATCTATTATTTTCTATTTTATTACTGAGTGACCTTAGCTGAAGAGCCCGTGTGAGCCGTGATTAGGCGTTTGAGGGCAAATTGTATGCAAAAGGGGAAAGGTAAAAAATAGAAAATAGGAAATAAAAATATATTATGTTGAACGAAGCTTAGCTTCAAGGTGGGAGTACATGTAATGAAAACAAACATTGCCTAAAAAAAGTTTTGCCAAAGAAAAGGAATTTTAGAATAAAAGGAGAGTAACCCGAGTAGAAATATTAAGAAAATATTGTCCATAAAAGGAATTTAAAAATCAAAACTTTATGCCCTTAGAAGAAAAACTTAGGATTAAAATCAAAATCAGTACTGAACTTATACAAGAATTAGAAGATCAAAAATTAAGATATCAATTTCTCTTATCATTAGCTTCTGGCAGATCCCTAGAAAAGTACAGTTTAAAAATTTCTTAAATAAATAGACAGATAACTGTAAAACAAGAAGCCTTAAAGCTAACCATACGACAGCTTGAAGACCTATTAGCATAACTGTAGAATTAATTAGATAATTCTCAGCCCAATTTCAAAATAGTGATAGACCACTAACTCATCACCCCAAAAAAATTGGTATCAGAGCAGTGTTCGGTTTTAGGACAGTTTAAGTTAGTTTATGCATTTTGCTTATGGAAATAGAGTAGTTTTTATTTTTGGACAATTTAGTTATAAATTTCATATTATAGTAGCTTTTAATAATTTTAAAGTAGGATTTAATTTTGTGTATGAGAAGAGTAGAATATTTAGATTTAGAACTCAGAAATCATAACCATCATCTTAACATAGATAAAAATAGGAAGAAAGGGTAAAGGATACAAAATGAAAAAGGGAGAAAAGAATTTATTAGTCTGCACAAGATTTTTAAGCTTAGCAGTCTCAGAAAGTAATACTCATTATAGACTTACAAATGATCAGATAGTTAAATTATTAGGCGCAGAAGGAATGAAGGCATTGCCAACTAAAAAATTTAGTTCTGAAGATAATGCAGCACTAGATTAGAACTTAGGAGATTTTTTAGGACAAAAAAGGTTAGCCCCTCAAGATAACTTATTATATCAAAAAGCAGATGGAAATTATGCAGTAAGATTCACTCAATATACGTATGTAGCACCCGAAAATCTGAAGATGATGAATTTAGTAGTATAGATACGGAAGAAAATCAAGATAATCATAGTGACATAAATCAGTTTTATGTAATGGCAGAAGAAAAAACCATATCACCAAATAAGATATATAATATTCATGAGATAGATTTAGAAAATTTCACCCTAGGCAACATGAATAAAATATTAGATACTAGATATTATGAATATTTAGCCAGGGAAGATACCCATGACGAAGCGGTGTCATTTTAGATCAAGAATTTCATACTGAATATGTAGATGATATCATAAAAGATAACATACATCCTAGCAAGATATTTAGAATACCAAAACAATCTAATTCTGAAGATACTTTTTATATGAACACAGAATGCACAGGAACTAGTAATCCATAACCTACGGTAGAAGATCCAATAGAACCAATGCATTATGCAGTAGGAGGAAGGAGACCGTTAGCTAGTTCAAAGCGTAGTAAAGCAGACCCAAATAAAAGTTATAAATTTCATGGAAAGCGTAGACAACCAGATATGAGTATACAATTACAGCCAACCAATAACCAAGGAACCCTTTTAGATTTAGCCAGATTCGACCCTCAGATATGGCAAGAAGTAATAGAAAAATGGGAAAAAAATGCGGCAAAAGCATGGATGAGTAATCCCTTTGAATCAATTGATATGTGGGAATATATGGAGACACTTTTAGGAGATTCAGTTTTTAATATATATTTAACTTTTAAAGGAAAATATGAGGAAACAATTAGACAGCTTAAAGGACTATGAGATAACCCATGGAATTTTACTAGTTTTATAAAAGAAATACTTATACGATATGACCCTTCTAGAATAAATGATTATACTCAAAGCATAGCATTAACTGAGTTAGATCAGATAACATTAGGAAGTTGGAAATATATTGTACCCTTTAGTAAAGAATACTTAGCCATAACAGCTAGAACTAGAAAAAGTTTTGATGAAGAAATAGGAAATAAATATTTTAGAAAACTACCCGGAGAGCTAGGAAGAGAGATAGAAAATAAATAGTCAATTTATTATACAAATTTAGCAACAAAAATAGCCTCAGGAGAAGTAAAAATAAAAGGAATCTTATGAATAGAACCTAGAATAGTTTATAGATTTCATAAGCTCAGAGAAAAACGTATAGAAGTTAAAATACAGAAAGATTTGAAAAAACAAAGTTATGGTTTTTGTAGCAGTGTAACATATACTCCTCAGCAATATAAAGATAAATATAATAGGAAAACATACAAAAAATATGGAAAATATAGAAAAGAAAAATATTGGAAGAAAAAATATAGAAAACCATGGAAAAAACAGAAATTCATTAGAAAAAGTAGAACTTTTAATAGGATAAATTATAAGCGACTACTCAAAGAAGAAAAAGATAAAAAGAAAACAAAGATATGTTAGAAAACCCAACAATAAAAAATGCAATTGTTTTATATGTAGAGAACCCAATCATTTTGCAAAAACCTACCCAAAAAGACAAAGGCCTAATACTAATAAACAGATAGAAAGACTACATATAATAAATGACTTAGAAAAAGATATAGTTAGCATAAATAGTGATGATTCAGAAGTATATAGCATAGTCAGTGATTATGAATATCACATAGAAGCCATAAGTTCAGATAGTGATTCAGAAAGTGACACAGATGTAGATAACCTTTTAGTACAACTCAACCAAGAAATAGGAATGACTCCTTCTCATGATACTTTTTTTTATGATGGAATGTAATGCAAATACTGAATGTCAGCATAATTTTCAAATAGGACTAGGATTTGATACCACTAGATGCAGTTATTGTAATTGGTTTCCCGCTAAAAATAAAAGAGCTCGGTGTTTATTATACAGTATAACCTATTGTGTGGTCTGTCTCGAAATATTAAACATGACACACAAGATAACACTAGAAAATAACAACGAGATGCTAGAAGATCGTAGTTTAGAAAACAGAGAATTACATCTAACAATTAGAGAATTAGAAATACAAGTAAGAGAACTGAAGTTACAATTACAAGAAATAGAAACTAAAGCTAATTTTGACATAGAATGTTTAGAAGTAGAAAATAGACAGCTTAAACAACAGTTAGAACAATTTCATACTAAATACCCTTTAAAAGATAAATTGGTTGAAGAACATATGAACCCTTTAGAATTAGTCAACCTAGTTGATTCTCAACCTTTTAGTCAATACTCTCAAGCACAGTCAAATAATACATATTTACCATTTAATTACCCTGTTGTACCCAAGCCAAATTTAGTTGAGATCTCGTGTAATTAAATTTATAGAAAAACCCTTAGTATAGATGCCATGATAGATACAGGAGCCAGTAAATTATACATTGAACAACAGATAGTTCCACCAAGATGGAGCACAGCTTTAACAACCCCAGCTTTAGTCAGTATAGCCGATAGAACTAAACAGACATACACATTGAATCAACGGAGCACAGATTAGTTTTTATCACATAGGATCTCGAACTCAACATATAGAATGGTTCCCTTTACCTTAAGTTTGGATTGGAAATACTCAACAAAATCATCCTTTCATCTTAGGACTTAATTTCATACTTCGTTTACAAGGCGGCATGTTTATCAGCCAAAACAACATCAGCTTCTTCAAACGACCTGTACATACACCCACAGCATATGCCCTTAGCACCATATCCCATTCATCAGAATTGCGTGCGAAGCGTGGTGGTACCATAGGAGTAGATTCAGTTCCTGCTAGTTTTTTATTTCTTAGTAGAAACATTTTTCCCGAGCTAGCCCAAAAATATATACCTGATGAGATAACGAATACTTTTTTAGAAAATTTAGACATAGAAAATTATGAATTAGAGAATTTAGAAGAATTTGATTTTGAAGAAAAATGAGACTATTGGAACCTAGAAGATTTTCAACAAACAGTTAACCTAGAATTAATTTTTGCAAAAATAGAAAAATTAAAGAAAAAACCAGTATACAGAAGAACAGAAAATGCTTTAGATGAAATAATAAGATTAGCTAAAACAATAAAGATTTTAGGAGAACAACCCATGAAATATTGGGAAAAAAATAAAGTTTTAGCCAGTCTAGATATAAAAAAATAAAGATTATAGGATTACATCAGCACAAATAGATCATATGCCAGCAGATATAGAAGAATTTAGAACACAGATTAAGGAGTTACTAGATTTAGGAGTAATTAGACCTAGTAATAGTCTGCATAGGAGCGCTGGTTAGAAATCATGAAGAGATAAAAAGAGGAAAGGCTAGAATGGTTATAAATTATAAAAGATTAAATGATAATACAGAAGACGATAAATATAATATACCAGATAAAGATCAGCTCATAAACAGAATACAAACAGCAAAAATATTTAGTAAATTTGATTGCAAATCGGGATTTTGGCAGATAAAAATGGAGAAGGAAAGCATACCTTGGACGACTTTTTGTTGCCCACAAGGACATTACGAATGGCTAGTTATGCCTTTTGGACTAAAAAATGCACCTTCCATATTTCAGCGTAAAACGGATATCATATTTAATAAATATAGTTTTATATTGGTATATATAGATGACGTATTAGTATTTAGCCCAGATAAAAATAGTCACATAAATCATTTATATATAGCAGTAGAAGAATTCATAAATAATGGAATAATAATTAGCAAGAAAAAGATGATATTAAATAAGCCTCATATAGAATTTTTAGGAATGGAGTTAGGAGATGGAAAAATTACATTACAATCTCACATAGTTAAGAAAATTTTAGATTATCCAGATAAATTAAAAAATACAAAACAACTTCAATCATTTTTAGAAATTTTAAATTATGCACGGATGTATATTCCTAACCTTAGTAAAATAATAGGACCCCTCTATAGTAAGACCACACCCACAAGACAAAAATATTTTAATCAACAAGATATAACTCTAGTTAGAAAAATTAAAGACATTTGTAGAAATTTACCAGACCTACAACTTCCCTTAGAATCAGAATATATAGTCGTAGAGATAGACGCAAGTCAATTAGGATAGGGAACAATATTATTAGCTAAACCTAGTAAGTATGATAGTAAAAATAAAGAACGCATTTGTAGATATAGTTCTGGAAAATTTAAAGAAAAAGACATGACCATGACCAGCCTAGATTTTGAAATATTAGTAGTATATGCAATAAACAAATTTAGATTATTTTTGCACAAACCCTTTACAATTAGGACAGACTGTGAAGCTATAGCTAGATTTCATAATAAACTTCACGAGCGTAAAATAAGTACCAGAAGATGGGCAAAATTTTTAGACTGTATAGTAGGACAAGGATATAAAGTATAATTTGAACATATTAAGGGGAGTGATAATAGGTTAACAGATTGGTTAAGTAGAAAAATTTATTTAGAAAAAGAAAATAACTAACTTAATTTTTGTGCAGATAATGAAGAACAGCAAAACCATGAACTTTGGGGGATTCGCTCTTCCCATTCATGAAGGCAAAAACAAGTTCAAACCATTAACAGGAATTGAGCTAGACCCAGTTCAATAGTGTCTTCTAGATAACCTTTGGAACAGTCATAACCACCCAGCTAAACGTCTGTCAGCCTTAAACTCTCTTAGTATATATTTTTCAAAAATCCAAAATAAACCTTGGTTTAAAAGTTTTTCTTTCTATGTAGTAGCTAAAGGAACCAAGCCTGATATTTACCATGACTGGATAGAAGTTGAACCCTTAGTTAAAAAATTTCCCACACCTCAGTATAAAGGATTTTATGATTTCGAGTCAGCCAGTACCTATGCCCGAAAACAAATAGGAACCAGTTACTTTATCAGCCAGATAGCTAAAGATTACCTGGACACATTGGGCAAGATGCAGTCAACCATTCTTGCTACTAGTGGAGTTCCAGTTAGCAAGATAATTGGAAGCAGTAGTACTAACCCTCAGATAGATTCTCAAAAACCTCCCCAAATGTGCAGATATTATGAAGGCCTTACTAGAAATTTCAAGAAAATTATGGATAAAGGCAAAAAGGTCAGTGAAGAGCTAGACCAGCTCCGAGACGAAGAAAAACAATTGAGAGCAACTATTCAAACCCTAACCAACCAGCTAAAAAAATTAGCTCTAGGAAAAGCAACTGCCCCCTTTCTTAACCTAGAAATCAAACAACTCACCAGTGAGGAATTTGAACAATTGAGTGCTAGAATGTATTTCTTCAGGCATTCTATCATTCGATCTTTTTGTGAGAAAAGCCAAGAAATAGAAGACCTTAAACCTTACATATACACCTTAACCGAAGATAGCAAAAATAACGAGTTAGTCACTATACAGCAGTTTCTTCAAGACCTCTCCATAGCAGGAGTTCAATGCCCTAGTATAGCTTATTAATGGACTTATCTCTATGAAGATGAAGAACAACCCTGCTTAGAAGAGAAAATATGTATGGACAGGCCAGAACATTTTGGTCAATGCCAGTGTAATTTAGATTTCAGCATATGCCTTTGCCCAATAAATCTAGCTACGTTCGAACCATTGGAGAAAGAGATTAGAGGCAAAACGCGTCATCTAACGGCCTCACAATTGTTAGATTACGGCTTTGTCTCTAGAATAATTTTTTCAGATCCAGATCAGACAGATAGCTTTGGAAATAAACTTGCTCATTCAGTACTTTGCATAATGGAAGAGCATCATCCATATGTAGAAGCATTAATTGATAGCAGGCTACCAGAGTGGAAAGAAATAAGGTGCATCGCAGCCAAGCATAAAATGTACCTTACAGGAACCTCAACATTTCCGGGATACCCAGGACTTCTTAATCGGAGACCCTAGCCATGCAGAAAATTTTCACTCAGAGATCAGCTCAATAAATGAAGGAAATTCGCTAATAATCCTCTATTAGCATATAATGAAAATTATGGATATCTAATTTGCGAAAATAGAAATCAGAAGATATACTGTAACCTAGCTATCCCAGGATATCCCTTCAACAAAGAAACATTCGTTGATGAAAGTCAGTATCCTAACTATCACCATAGCGTCTCTCATGATGAGTCACCACTAATGGGAGAAGATGACCAAGATAATCAATGGGAAGATGAACCAGCCATTGGGGATGATTTTTATGACCAACTTTCAGTAACAGACCTGGACGATCTCTCAGATAGAATGTATGGATAAAAAAATAAAATAAAAATAATAATAATAATAGTTATATAATAATAATAATAGTTAATAACTATAATAATAACTATTATTATTATATATTAAATAATAATTCTTATATAACATAAAATACATTTATAAGATAATATATCCTTATATATCTTAATAAAAAAAATAAACACATGTATGTAAAATAAAATAAAAAAATTAATTAGAACACATTGTTTAAAAAATATAATAAATAAATTAAATAATTAATGTATATTAAAATAAAAATATTTATAAAAAAATAAACATATAATATAACTCATCTCCATAGATTTTTATTTGTTATATATATAATATAACTCATCTTCATATAATAAATATATATTTTTTTTAAAAAAATTATTTAACGTATCCCCGTACCCGTATCCAAATTTGAATACATATCCACGTATCCTTAACTTTAAATTTTGAAGTGTCCGACCCCTAGATACGCACCCGCACCAGATACCCATACTCGAGTCCGGGTAACCTAGGAACTCACATACACCTAGTGTTTTTAAAGGCTCAAGGCGCACTAAGGCGTTGAAGGTCTCTCGGGGCTTAAGCGCAAGGCGCACGGCGAGGCACGCGCTTTATTGAAGTAAGGCGCGCAGTCTAAGTAAAAAATAAAAAAATTAACATAGACTAATCACTCATAGTACTAAAACAATTTTTTTTAAAATAAAAAGTAATCAAGATTCAAGACAAAATATAAAATATTTCTCAAAGCCATGAAAGTGCATATTACATAACATTCAAATTTTCAAAGATAAAATAATTCACATTCAATAAAATAAAAACAAAAACAAAAACATACATCCAAAACATAAATGAAAAATAATTTCATTGTAATGTAATATGTGATGAATTAATTATTTGTAAATTTTTTTCCCTAACAGAAAAAGGGAAAAAAAAAACCAATAGCACATTGTATTAATTAATTATTTGTGGATAATTAATTATTTGTAATTTTTTTTTCAGTGTATTTTTTAAGTTAATTAATCAGAATCAGAATCCATTTTTTTTCCCTAACAGATAAAGGAAAAAAAAAACCAACAGCACATTGTATTAATTAATTATTTGTGAATAATCAATTATTTGTATATTTTTTTAAGTGTATTTTTTTTAGTTAATTAATCATAATCAGAATTTATTTTTTTCCCCTAACAGATAAAGAAAAAAAAAAGACTAGTAACACATTGTATTAATTAACTATTTGTGAATAATTAATTATTTATAAAAAAAATTTCAGTGTATTTTTTTTAGTTAATTAATCAGAATCAGAGACTTGAACCAGTAGCACCTTATTTTGTCCTAATTAATCAGACCAGTAGCACCTTATTTTGTATTTATATTTGTATTTTTTTTTTTTTCTTCTAACAGAGACTCAAAGGCATAATTGAAAAAAAAAAAAGAAGAAAAAAAAAGAAAAGGGCAAAACAGAGTCGAAGTCAAAGCCAAAAGAAGGAGAGAGAGAGAGTGAGATCAGAAGACCAGAAGAGGTCGAAGCCAAAAAATAAAAATAAAAACAAAAACAACACAGTCGAAGTCGCGAAGTCGAGCAGACCAGAAGAGGAGAAGAAAAAGAAGATGGCGAAGCATACCTGCGAAGTCGAAGTCGAATTCGAAGTCGAATTGAGCAGCCCAGTCATAGTTGAAGTCCAGCAGAGTCGAAGTCGAAGTCGAAGTCAAAGTCGAATCGAGCAGCACAGGCGAGGCGAGAGGAAAAACAACATAGATTAGGGTTCATTTCAGTTATATTTGGTCATATTGTACATAAGTTGTAATCCTGTGTGGTTAAGAGCCATTCGAACACACCCCCGCAGCCGTTAGATCAGATCTAGCTGCTAAAAACTCAAGCGCACCTAGTCGTGCGCCTTGCGCCTCTGTCGCCTGGCTCAAGTCGCGGCTCAGGCGCGAGCCTACCTCAAAGCGCCTCGCCTGGGACCTGTACAGGCGCAAACAGTGCACCTCGCCTCGCCTGGCGCCTAGGCGCACTTTTCACAACACTGCATACATCCTGTGCCATAGCCATGAATTCTGTCTCAGCACTAGATCTAGCAACCACATTATATTTCTTACTTCGCCACGTGACTAGAGTGCCTCCAACAAATGTGCAATATCCAAAAGTTGACCATCTGTGTCATGAAAAGGTTTAATTCATGCCACCTCTTCCCTTTCTTTATCCTTTGTACTACATGTTCCCAATTTTAGTATTAATCTTTTATCTTTGAGTCGTATTACTCGTGATTTGAATTGTAATGTGACGTTTTTTTCCTGATTATTGTCTTTTTCACGACCTTCAAAAGGAAAAGGACTGGCAGGGGTAGAGAGGAACATGGTCTCCACATTCTGGATTAGACAGACAAGCTAGCTCATTCATCTCTTCAATTACCATCCTCCAAGCAAGACCTTTGGCTTTGACACCGTCGCTTGGGACATCTCTTCTTTTTACTACTTAAGCATTTATTTTCTTTTGTTTTTGAGAAAAATAATGTGTCTAATTTTCAATGTGAGTCTTGTCAACTTAGAAAACAATATAGAGCTTCTTTTGCTCCTTCTATTAATAAAAATTCAGTTCATTTTTCTTTGATTCATTCTGATGTAAAGGGTCCCTCCCGTTTTGTGTCTTTAAAAGGTCAAATGGTTTGTCGCTTTCATCGATGATTGTTCTAGGACCACTTGGGTATATCTGATGAAAGACAAGAGTAAAGTGTTTTCTGTATTTCAAAGCTTCCACAACATGGTTTGCACTCAGTTTCGGGCGGTTATCAAAATTCTGCGTTCTGATAATGGGAGTGAATATCTTGACTCTGGTCTTGCTAGTTATTTTGCAACTCATGGCATTATTTCCCAAACTTCTTGTACTAATACTCCTCAACAAAATAGTGTTGCAGAACAGAAAAATCACCACCTTCTTGATGTGGCCCGTTGTCTATCCTTTGAAATGCGTGTCCCTCGATCCTGTTGGAAGGAAGCTGTTCTCACTACAGCTTATTTGATTATGCTTTTATAGTTACTGTTGTGCTTGTTCTCATCTTCCGGGTTTGTGATTGGCATCGAGTTTGAGGAATAGTTAGTAGAGTCTCCCTGGCATATTTGACCAGTTATAGTGGAAGGGATAACTGATAACCTCAAGGCGAGAGTTCTGTTATCCCTTCCACTATAATTAATAACCTTAACACTGACTTTAAAATCACCATCTCCCTATTCAATGGTCAAAATTACCTAGCGTGGTCGCAGAGTTTGACTATTTTCTTGAAGAGAAGAGGGAAGATGGGATATGTTGATAGGAGGGTCCAGACACCCAGTATCACAGACCCTCATTATAACCAGTGGGAGATCACCAATTCTCTAATTATGGGCTGGTTGATCCATTCTATGGTTCCGAAGATTGGAGAGGGCTATTTGTCTGGACATTGCCTAGGATATTTGGGAAGCCATAACAACTACTTACTCCAGGAAGGGGAACTTCTCACAGGCTTTCGAGTTACGTCGCTCTATTGAGAGGCCAATACAAGGTGAGATGACTATCCTGGAGTATTTTGTTTTCCTTAGCAATGGGTGGAAGCGACTTAATCACCTTCAGAATTACAAGCTTGTGTGTCCCATTGGAGAGTACCCAGCATGGATATACTTCCATCTCTCCAAGAAGCCTTTGCTTTTGTGCAGAATGAGGAAAGTCGCCACTCTGCTATACTTCCTCCTGCCACTATTGATCACTCTGATACCATGTAAGTTTAGAGAAGAGAAACAGATAGGGAATGAGTTAGACCTCATCCCCTTTTATATTAATAATAATGAGTAATTACAGGAGTGCCATAAGGCATAAATTATGGGTCAACCCATTACACCAATCAACATCAATCAAGGGCAAATAAAATCAAATAAGAATAAAATATAAATAATACTATTTCTTATTCTAACACAAACCATATAAACAAAATGAAAGTACCCAATTGAGCTTCCAAGTTGTCTTTCCCAAACGGTTTAATTCCTGCTTCAAAAGCATCTTTCAAACAAAGCACACTTCCCAAGTTCCAAGATATCCAAAACAATTATGTTGCTACTCGCTAGAGTTTGATTCAGTTCTAAATAAATGTATAAAACCGTGAGTTTTCTCCATGTCATGATATCATTTACTTCACCGCATTCAGTTTCTTCAACGAAACAAAAAGAAAAGGTGTTCAACCATGAAATTACAAGCAACATGGGATGTGCTCAATTTTGGCTTTTGCAAATTAATGGCATCTTTTACATCTTGAACTCACTATCCACTTTCCATTACCAAATTTTTTCAACATTTTCTCTCTACCACTAGGTTTCAATCATATAATAAATTATATAGTGCCATCCAACTGCCAAGCCAAGTACGAAGAAAATATAAATTATATTAAGTACAAACATAAAGTACAAAGAAATATAAGAAAATTACGTTTAGGAATTATATATTTACCCTAGAAATTTAGTATGCCAATGAAAGGGGAACACACCTGTTGGGCATAAGCATTTGCCAGCACAGAAAAGACACTAGCTGAAAGCTGAATGCCTTCCAACTTTAAAGCATTTATGCATTCTTCTGCATCCAAAAATCTTCCATACTGACCATAAATATCAACCAAAACAGCATAAATGACACCACTGTTTTTATGCCCTCTACATTTCATATTCTCAAAGTTCTTCTTCATCATATCCCAATTTCCTTGCTCCCCCAAACGACTAATGATGGTAATGAAGATCTTTGGATCAGGATATACCCCTTGTTCTAGCATCTTTGCAAACAACTCAAGAGCATTAGCAACATCCCCAAACTTGCAATGCCACTTGATCAACGAATTCCATGTTGTGATATCAGGTTTTATGCCTTCTTGTTGCATTTTCTCAAACACTTCTAAGGCTTCTCCTAACTCGCCATATTTCCCAAATGTATCGATGATGCTATTGTAAATCCTCTTGTCCAGTAGCACCCCCATCTCCTTTATTTCTCTCACAATGCCCATTGCTTTCTTCCACATCCCGTTGTCCCTGTAAAGTCCAATAACCTTGCTATACACAAATGAATTTAGTTGTAACCCCTCTTGTTTCATCTCACCAATAACTGACCAGGTATCTGGCAGGCGCCCAGCGTGGACATAATAATCTAGAAGGATCTCATATGTTTCCTGATTCCTCCTGATACCCAAATCATCTATTGCCACTAGAACCTTATCTGCAAGCCTTAAGAGGCCTTTCTTCAAGAAGCCTCTGAGCAAGACATTGTACACCTTTCGCCCAGGCTTAAACCCTAAACGTATCATATCTTGGAAAATTGCATCAGCCTCCAAAGTCCTGCCAACATTTCCAAGAGCTGTAATCAAGAAAGTGTAAGATACTGCATTTGGACGAAAGCCCAGAGCCTCCATTTGGGCAAGCAATGCCATAGCCTTATCAGCATCCCCCACTCTGCACAGCTCACATATAAGATTGTTGTATCCCTTGCGGGAAAGTTCCTCTCTATTTTCGGAACCACATGGTTGTGAAATTGAGCTCTTGATGGTATTTGAACTACTCCCAATTGCATTAACATCAAAATCTATGACTCTTTTGCATTGCAGGGGACGATTTGAACAATTAAATATCTGGAATTTTATTTGACAATTGAGATATTTCAGACAACCAAGAAAGAGTGGCGAGCTGCCATGAACAAATGAACCTGAATGCGGCTTGCCATGGAACATGAATTGCATCTCCAAGCACATGCTATAGCTGCATTAAAGAAACTACTTAAGTTTATAATTTTAATTCGGGAATTCAAATTTTGAAGAAGGTTCCCAACTTTATTTGGCAGCACTATTCAAATTGTGGGGGGAAAAAAAAGAAGTTTTGAATAAAAATCAGCAGCCTGTTTGATTTAAAAGCACCACAGAACCATCACATATAATCATAACCAATCAAACCTCATAAATAAAATTGTGGTTGGTTTGGAAAATAAAAACAATTCTTGGATTAGATTTTTAGAATCTGCCATGTCAAACAAAAAAATGTGCTACTGGTTTTGAAATAAAAAATAAAAAATCAGAGAAACAGAATCACTAGCTACAACTAAACTTGGATGAACCCAATCAAGAGTCAAAGAATATATTAATTCTATAGTTGAAGCATCGATTCATACATACAATAACCAGTTTAGTTTTCCAATCATTCATTCTGGGGCCTTGAGATCGTTCAAATTGCATGTCAGGTTTAGGGAATTCAAATGAACTCGTGAAGAGAACACGAGAAGGAAAGTGAAGATTACCCACAGCTCCAACACACCCATCTCAGAGAAACAATTACTATGAAAGAGACAACGAGAGAACCAGACAGAGACTCACCTAGCCGGAACCGTGGTCAGAGCCGACAGAGAGAGTCGCCGCTGCCGGAGGGGAGAGAGAGAGAGAGAAGTCCAATACAAGACCCGCTGTTTGTCAAAACATGGAGCGGATACCCATCCGAACCAACTGATTTGGGAATTTAGGGGTGATTTGGGAATTTAGGGGTGTTTTAGGAAGTACATTTTTTTTGTTGGGTAGTGAATTTTTTGGGGTGATTCTACTTACACCATTCCTTTACCTCTTTACACCCATTACATGAGTTTTTTTCCCCCCCCAATTTTATCGACGTGTAAAATTACCTTTAAGGACAAAACACTAAAATTAAATATATTATTTTATCTTCTTACACCCTTTGGTCTTCCATCCTTACCCCTTTTTTTCTTTTCTTAATTTTTCTTTTCTCTTACACATCTCTTTTCAAAAGTGAGAATCATAGTATTTTGATCATTAAAGAAAATAATAGATGAAGAAACAATGGTGAAGAACCATCAAAAAAGTGAAATGGTGAATTTTTTTAATTTATTTGGTAGGTTTTTGTTTCATTTTTTTGAACTGGTGTTTGACTTTCGTTCGGTAGTTCAAAATCGAACAAAATAAAATAGTCCGGCATCATATTGCCGAACAAAAAATATAAGCCTAGTAACCAACTGCCGAATAAAATATACATTTTTGGTAACCCCAAACCGAATTTTTTCAATTTATTCGGCTTCTCATTACCATGTATTTTCAGTTTCATTTTTTTATATTTTATATTTTTTTGCTTGAAATGATTATACTTATACTTATTGCAACAACACAAATACTACAATATTAGTAGACTCTAGTCATGAATTCATTACAGACGAGATTTGTTAACTTTTTTTTATGAATACGATTTTTTCTTATTTTTAATTTGTATTGAGTTTTATTAATAATTTGACGTATAAATGTATTTATTATCTTTAGATTTTTCGTAATCGTGAAGCATTAATTAAATGGGCTTTTGACGTTAGGAAGAAATCTGAATTTGTCATTATTATAAAGATATTAGATATGGGAAGCAATGGCAGAAAACCAACACTTACGCTTGCTTGTATAAGAAATGGTTACTATAGAGACAGTAGGAAGATCAATGGGAAAAGATTAAAGATTGACAGGTTCTAAAAAGTGTTGATGTCTATTTCTATTAAGAGGGAAAAAATTGTCTATAAATTATCAAGACGAATTGTTATAACACACTTGATTGATGGATGCAAACAATGACAGATTTTATGAATGCGTGTTTGATTTATGAATTTTTTATGGATGCTTCAAGGAAAAATAAATCTTTCAATGTACAGTGACAGGGGCCTAAACAACTCTATGGTAATTTGGCAACATGACACTAGAGTAATCCCATTTGTATAACAATTTATCACTGAGCATGCACTTCATAAGTGGCCCAAATTAATTTCTCGTTATCATCTAATTAGACGGCAACATAATGTTGGGAAAAAAAATATTGTCCGGTAACTTGGCACTGGAATAATTCAAATTAATTAACGTTGTATTACCGAACAAGCCCATCACAAATTAAAAATCATTGTTTGGAAGAAAGTGTCTCTGTAAATGTATAGCAACAAAATGCTGGAGAGATTTATTTTTTCCGGCAACATAACACCAGAATAATGTAAATTGTTCAGCACCGTGTTACCAAAATTAGTGGTGTAAATAGATGAAATAGTTAATTTAGAGTTAGTTTTGGTAATATATTGGGGGTGTAATGAGAATTACATTTTTTTAGTAGTGTAATGAGATGGAGGGTGTAAAGAGGTTAAATAGTGGTGTAAGTAGAATCACCCTTTTTTTTTTGGGTAAAGTACACTAACATCACTATCAAGAATACCACCAGATGGCAGAAGAAAAGGTCCACTATATTTCTCTTCTAATGCCTGAGCCTTTTACCACCAGTAGCCAATGAAACATCAAAGATATATCTCAGAAACACCCATAGGAAAACAAATCTAACAGCCTCAATCATTATTCCACGACATGGGGTAAGGGAAGAACATTTACAATTGCATATCTTTTTCTTTAGGTAAAAACAATATGTATCATAAACAAATCACCCCAACATAAATCATTTATGTTTAGCACACTGATGGCCAAAGAATAATGAGTGTGCTTCTTTTTCCTATGACTAAATTATTAAGGGTAAATTACATTGACACCCTTGAAGGGTAAATTATAAGTAAAATTATTAAGGGTAAATTACGATTCAAGATTCACGCAACCTGTTCACATCGATTACCCACTCAATCAAATTGAATCGTACGATTCTAATAGTAAATTGTACAATTTAATTCCCTTCAAATTCTACAACATCACATTACTTTTTTTTCAAGACCCTATGCTTTTTAGCTAAAACTTCAAGTTGCCAAACGAGATCATTGTTTAATTGTTTAGTTTGCCACGATTCACATGTTGCTATAACAAAACAAATAAAAATACAAGGTCCATCCATGAATAACTTGATGATATTATGCATTAATGATTATTCACCTTACTTTCACCCAACAGATAAAATAATAATAGTAAATTGTAATGAATACAATCTTTCCTTTTTCATCACTCCAAACGGCACAAAAAAAGATTGTTATCAATATTAGGACGTGATCGAGACCTAAAAGATAATTATAATATTTCATTTCAAATGGAAAGTTGAGGTGCATAATATTTGTAAACAATTCGAAGAAATGTGTTTTACATATTGATCAGGAATGTTGTTTGGAATAAATCATTAAAATTATAGGTGCAGTTTGAAAATATACACAGCATTCGATTGACCAGGGCATCCATGAAAGGGGGAAAAAGCAGCAAAAACCCTCTAACAACCCCACAATGAAATGCTTGCAAATCAACCATACATATTTTTATTATGAAAACCACACAAAACCGGTGAGATGTTCAGTTGAACCACGTGAAATTACAGAACCAAGATTCAACAATAGCAACGCTATTACCATGTATGCACATTGAACGCAACTTGCAAGTAAACACCAAGGAAGATGGACAAAATTTGATTTGCTCAATTACAAATGACAACAAAAACTAAATATTTCTCAAATTGCAAACAGAGAAATATACTCTATCAAATGATAAAATCAACCATACATATTTACCGTGAAAACCACACGACTGGGGACAGGTTCAGTCAAACCTCAAGATATTCAATATAGCAACGCTATTAACACGTGTGCACATTCAATTCAGGTAAAAACCAAGGAAGATGAACATAATTCGATTTGCTCAACTACAATAGCTTCAGGAAAATGACAACAAAAATTACATATTTCTCAAATTGCATACAGAGAAATATAATAATAATTCAAATGATAAAACAACATATCGAAAACCCTAATCAAAACACTTACACCCCTAACATAGAAAAATCGATTTCCAGAGAAAACAAGACAAACAAAACAACTACATGATTTCTCAGCGAAGTTAACTAGTTGCATAAAGCTCAACCGATTACGAGCCATTATCATCTTAAAACTCCATAGACAACAACAAAATTGATGAACCATTTGCATATAACAGAACCAGAGAGAAGTGCACAGATCTCAGAAAAATACTTACAACAACGTCGCCGAAGAAGCTGAGCAGAAATGGCGCAGAGCTTCGCTACTGTACTGTCTCCCTGTCGACGATATATGGGAGGGCGAATGTGTTCTGCTTTGGGCCTGAACTGGGTTGGGCCTCGGTGAGCTTCAATTGTATTTTGAACATGAAAATAAAAGGGGACTTACCAGCCGGTCCCATCTAAACAACTTAATAGCCAGCAAGTCCTCTTTTATTTTACCTTCCAATTTTACCTCTAAATGTCACAAAACACGCATGAACCAAACCCTTGTCATGAGGTCTGCCTGTGCGCGTGAAACACACGCTCCTTCTCAAATTGTTCTGATTTGGAAACTAATCTGAGGCGATTTGGAAACCAGTGGTGATTGGCGATTTGTGATTTCGAAATCGAAACAAACAAAGAGATTTTTCCTGAATCTCCCATCGTTTGCAAAGAAATCAGCTCTGTTTCGATATATATTCTGATTCCGAACAGATACCCAGCAAATCCTCCACCGTTTCGATCTATATTCCTTGTTTCATTCATCTTCAAGAACCATGCGAATCAAACGTGAGTCGTATTCATCTTCCCTTCTTCTTTTATAACTATAATTAAGTGATATTTAATTTCATAATAATCACATATTCATGTTCATTTGCTATACAATAACGGATTTGCTTATTCAGTGAGAAAATTTCCTATAACCATGATAGATTTGCTTAATTTGCTTAATTGAGTCATAAAATTTGTTCCAATGATAGATTTGCTTTCTTTCTTCTTTCATAACTGTAATTGAGTTATAAAATTCGAATTGAAGCTATTTTCAATGTGTATCATACAGTATTAATTTATCATTGATATTGAACTTCATAATAATCACATGTTCATCTCCATTTGCTAAACAATGATGGATTTGCTTAATTTTGCTAATTCAGTGATAAAATTTGATATACAATAACAGATTTACTTACTTTGCCCAATTCAACGATAGGTTTGCTTAATTTTCCTAATTAAGTGACAAAATTTGTTATAATGATGGATTTGCTTCTCTTCTTATTTTATAACTATGGATTTGCTTCCTTTCTTCTTTCATAACTATAATTGAGTAATAAAATTCGACTTCAAACTATTTTGAATGTGTATCTTACAAAATTAATTTATGAGTGATACAATTTGACTTGAAGCTATTTTCAATCTGTACCATACAGTATTAATATATGAGTGATACTCAATGTCATAATAATCATACCTTTATGTTCATTTGCTATACAATGATGCATTTGCTTACTTTTGCTAATTCAGTGATAAATTTGCTATACAATTGTTTTCATCTTCATCTTCAACATCATACTTCATGTTCTTTAGCAATTTGGAATCTAAACTTTGCTATACAGTTATATATTTGCTTAATTTGCATAACAGAGAGATATCTTCTTAGTATGACTAGTTCTGTTAAAAAATTCTTCTTAATTTTCAATGTTCATGCTCAATCTTTTTGTACAGATGTTGCCAGTCATTCTAACAGATTACGTCGTCGAAAAACAAGTTTCTCAAAGAATAAAAAGATTGAAAAAGTTGACTTTGTTATAGAGCCAACAACACATGAAAGTGAAAATCAACTAAAAGTTAAACCTGAAACTAACATTGACAATGAGGAGCCTAAACAGGAACAACTGAAACCAGCTACAAAGATCCACAAAGCAAGAGGGAAGAAAAAGATTGATGGAAGAAAAACTAGGACTGAACAGATAAATGATAATGACGCAAAATATGTCTACCGTTCTAACATTCAATCTCTTATCAAATTTTTCAAGACAACAAAACTCAGAGAGGAGCATTTGATACTATTGACAAAGACCCCTTTTTCACTTTTGATTGATACATTGAATAAGAACAAGGTTAAAAGAAGAGATTCAATTAAATATGATGATGTGGTTGCAAAAATTTTGCAAACTTACCAAATGGATGGAACCACATTTGAAATTGCTGGGAAGAAGCTGAAATTGAAAAGAAATTACTTCAAGTTAATTTTTGGAATTGCATGTGGACACAAGAAGATGAATCTTGCATACGGAAGAAAAAATGAGGTAGCTATGGTGCAAAGAAGGAAAATAACCGACAGCAGAATGACAAGTGCTTCAATCCAAAAGTTGATAACAGAACTTTTGACAAGCACCAACAATGAAGATGTAGAAGATGTCGTTAGGCTTGTGTGCCTTCTGGTTTGTTTGCTTTTGCTGTATCCTGCATCGGGACAACAATTGGTTGGGGTTCATGAAATACCTCGAGAATATTGATGAAATGAAGACTTATGATTGGTGTGGTGCAACAAAACAACATCTTACAAAATCAATAGCATGCAACATCAACCAAATTGATAGAGTGTGCGGATGTGTGATCATCTTGTTGGTAAGTAAATACCTCACTTACAACTAATAAACAACAATATTTACATTTACTAAATACTAATTTATAACATTTTTTTTGTCCTCAACAGTATTGGATATGTGAGCATGCAAATATCATCAAACCAAATGAGAAGAATCCAATACCAAGATTTGCAAATGGAACATTACTCATCTCGAGAACAATTGGCAAAGTCATCCTTGCATGATCTCAAACATATTGAGGCATCCATTCATATCCTTTGTTTTGTTTAAACAAATATTAAATTTTTTATGCAAAGGATAAATTTTAGCAAGACTAATAAATTCTTCTTAATCTTCATGGTGTCACATTTGTCGTAGAAAAATTATTTAGACATTTCATCTGTGCTAGGAAATTATTCAATAAACAATTTTTATCAATGTCTAACCTTTATTTCTTTAATTGAGTGATGAATTTTGCTATACAGTAATAAATATTCATATGCACTGATAACTTTTTGCTCACAGTTATAAATTCCCTTAGTTAGCATCATTGACTTATAAATTTTGCTTAATGTTGCTAATTCACTAATAAAACTTGTTATCATGAACCAAATTACCATTCTTATTATAAATTTGAATCACCGACTGATAAATTATTACTTAACTCTGCCTCATATCATTTTTTTTTAATAATTTTCATTCATGTAGGAGAGTAATTTGAAAGACACAATTGAAGAACAGAACATATACAAACAATTGCAACCACAAACAGATAATGAGCATGAAGATGAAAAATGTAACTTTGAGGAACAACAGAGACCGAATTAACCGAAAGGAAGAGAACCAATTATCGAAAGATAATCGCCTCGACCAGAAGAAATTCAGTGAATCCCAAGAATGAAACAGCTGCTCCAAAAAAGAGGAAATCAACAACACTGCAATCAAAAAAGAATACACGAAGGAAAGCCAACTGTCAGCATGAAACTCAAGAAGGTCCAGTTCATATGCAAACAAATGAGCTTTCTTTTGACAACCTAGAAAATGATGAAGAAGGAACAATGATCAAACAGAAAGCTGGTCCAGCAACTTCCCCGGCATTGAAGTGTCAAACACCAGCTGAAATGAGGAAAGCAAAAAGGAAACTGGCCGAGGAAAGCAAAAAGGAAACTTGCCTATGAAAGAAATATCTACCATGTCAAAATCAATGAACATACTTTTCAGAAACTAGAAGAGAATGTCCTGATAATCCAAAGGCTAGAAACGGAGAAGGCAAGAATCCAAGCAGAAAATGACGAGCTTAAGGACCAACTCATGAAGCTCAGTAAACAAATGAAAGAACAAATCAAGAAAGCAAAGACACAAATGGAAGTGAAAGATGTGGAAATAGTCCTACTTAATGAGAGAATTGCAATGTTGGTTGAATCAAATCTCTACCTGGACAAAGGAAGAAGAACAAATCCAAGTTGAAGTTGAAGCCACCACTACCAAAACATCTCCTCTTGTCACCAATGATAAAAAGGGTCAAAAATAGAGAAACAAGAAAAGAGCACAAAGATCCAAATTTTTGGTACA
This sequence comes from Camellia lanceoleosa, assembly GCA_025200525.1. Classification (NCBI taxonomy): domain Eukaryota; kingdom Viridiplantae; phylum Streptophyta; class Magnoliopsida; order Ericales; family Theaceae; genus Camellia; species Camellia lanceoleosa. Next base: position 3,580,074 of record CM045769.1, read on the forward strand.
TAATGAAAAGACAACCAAACCAGAACAAGACAGTTGATGAAGTAGAACCAATGGTTGAAAAAATCCAAAGACCGTAAAAAGAAGAGCACACACAACATCAACATCAACATCCAACAAAACAAATTAACACTTCCTATCCAGTGTTTCACAAATTGCCAAAGAAATCAAGGATGAAACTCACTAGTCTTTGGGCAACAAAAATCAGCAGGTAAGAACATGAATTGGACCTAAAATTTCCAAATTTAGAATCTAAATTTTAGTATGTAGTCATGCATTTACCAATGTATAACCTTCATTTACTTCAATCATTGATAAATTTTGATATACAGTGATAAAATTTGCTATGTTATGATAAATTTTACTTAATTTGTTTGGTAGAGTGATATATCTTGCTAATCTTCATATTGTCTCATATATGGTGTCAAATTATTTAGGCATTTGAGTTTATGTTCTGTACTTCATTTCATGGTTCATATTTGATACATGAAGTAAAATTTCATGCTTAATTTGTTTCCCTAACCTTTGATTTGTTAATTGACCTATAAATTTTGGTATACAGTGATAAATTTTGTTTTCGCATTTGTAGTTATCCAATCTTACAAGGAAAGGAAGTAGGCAGCTATTTGTACTTGGATGATATTGACAAAATAGTCAAATGGGAAGAACTTTCTGGAAATGTAAAATCAAATCCCTATTTGTGCATATATCAATTGTAATACCAAACTATAATTCTCTCATTAACCTTGTTTGCTTTTGTTTTTAAAACAGGCAATAAATGCATACAAGGAAATCCTAATGACAGAAGAGCAATTGAAACCAAACTTCAGCCTCAGCTCACAAACAGGAACAACATATATATTTACTACATCATGCCATGTAAGTAAATTACATATATATATATATATATATATATTTCATTACAATATCATCCATTCCCCTTGTCTAAATCAAGTGCATAAATTCTCATTCATCCGGTCTTATAGTGATAATTAATGAATTACATTGTAATAAAAACTAATATTTTTGCAAAACACAGTATTTGTTCACCACAAAGGATGAGACAGAAACAAATCAATTGTTGAACAAAATGATGTTAGAAGCTGTCAAGGAAAGATATCTTCTTTTCCCAATTTTCAATGAAAAGCATTGGAAGTTGTTGGTACTTGACACTGAAAATGGCTCATGGAAGTTTTACAATTCAATGACACCAAGCACAGAAACAGATAACCACTTAACTGAGGCAAACAAACTGGTAAAACACCAATTACTTATGATATCATCCATTCCCCTTGTCTGTATCAAATTTTCTTATGCATATATTTGTCAAACACCAATTAATTATTAATATATTTTGTAGATAAAGGTTATTGAAAAATACCTTCAACATCACAATCCCAAAGTCATTGAAGGCAACAAGTTTCATGAAAAAATAGAAATTGCAATGAATTGTCCCCAACAAGTTGATCATTCGTAAGTTTCTAAAAACAAAAACACATTACATTGATAAAATTATTATTGATGACTCCTAACTTTGTTTTTCCAATGTCATCGTAGACTTGATTGTGGCGTCATAGTTTGTTACCTCATAAGAGAATATATCTGTAACAAAGACATCTTTCCCAACTTAACAAAGGAGGAGTGCCACCAAATCAGAGCAGATATCATAGATGCTTTGTTGACTAACCAACAAACAGACACCCAGCAAATCGTTGATGAGGCAATAGAAGCGGTGCTTGAAGACAAGGAGTTTTGGGACACAATACACAATGACAACAATGCTTGAATGAATATTACAATGCTTTTGGTTCTTACATAATACATATTTTGGGACAAAGATTATAATCATTTTGGTTCTTACTTTGCTTCAATGAATATTACAATGCTTGGTTGTTACAATGTCAAATTTACTTCAATTAAACAATCTGTCTTTTTTAAACATATTGTTACCATATCTGTCTTTTGACTTAGGTCTTGTTTTATGCAAATTTCATTCAAAAAATTAATTATGATCTGATTATTTATGTCAAACTTAAAGGTTAATAACAGGTTAAGAATCACTATACTGATAAATTTACCTTCTTATAGTGTTTTGTTTACACTGATAAATTTATCACTGTTCAAACAAAAAAAATCAACACCTCTCTCTCTCTTTCTCTCTCTCTCTCACTCTTTTTTCCAAACTCAATTAAACAAAGCACTATAAAGAAATAAAAAATTTACCTAAATTGAAAAATAAAACTCAAACCCTAATACATTATTTTGATTATTTTGGTTCTTCATTTGCTATAATGAAACATTTAGTCTTTTTTATCCATATTGTTAAAAAATATAGGTTTTGATATCAATCTAGTTTTATGCAAATTTCAATCAAAAAATTGATTACAATCTGATTATTTGTGTCAAATTTAAACGTTAATAACAGGTTTGGAATCACTATACTGATAAAATTATTTTCTTATAGTGTTTTGTTTACACTAATAAATTTATCACTGTTTCAAGAAAATTATCACTGTAAACACTGACAAATTTCTTACTGTTCAAACAAAAAACCCAGCACCTCTCTCTCTGTCATTCTTTTTTCCAAATTCAATTAAACAAAACACTATAAAAAAATTACAAATTTACCTAAATTGAAAATAAAAACACATACACTATTACATTATTTTGATCATTGTAAAATTTTTAAAAGGAACATATAAGTACAGTTACAATAAATTTTTAAAACAGAAATATTATATTTGTAGTTACAAATGAGCTCAAGAATGTTGAAAAATCATATTATAATTTTACAATAAAAAATACTAATATTTAAAAATTAACTGTTGTTAAAATGCTCAAGAATGCTCAAGAGTCTTCTCATGTTTATAAAATGTTAAGAATGTTCTCATGTATTATATTTCATCTAAACATGAGAACATCAAGCATTTCCTAAATCAAATTTTGAACAATTAAAATGAAAATAAATTGCAAAACTCAAAATATCTTGCTCAGAGTAAACATATATGCTACTGATAAAAACAAGTACTATTGTAAAATCTCTCTCTCTCTCTCACATTCTTTTTTCCAAATTCAAGTAAAGAAAACACTATATATTAAAAAAAAAATTACATAAATTAAAACATAAACAGTATTACATTGTTTTCATCATTTTCCTTCTTAATTTGCTGCAATGAAACATTCAATGTTTTGTACTTCATTACATTCAATGTTTAGAACACATTCATTAAAAAAAAAAAAAAAGTTAAAAAAAATTATTTCTACTTAATTACACATGAGCTCAATAATGTTAAAAGATTATAGTATAATTTTTAATTTTAACAATGTAATTTATCAATTTTATGTTGATAGCTAATTTAATTTTTAAATTTTTTTTTAAAATAAGTATTGCAAGTATTTTATTTCAATCCCAAATATAATATGTTTATATTTCATCTGAATCTGAATATTAATATGAAAAACCTGAATCATTTTATAAACTGAAATGTTGAAGAATTTAAATTCAACATGAATATGAGAAACCTGAAGCATTTTCTAAACTCAAAATATCTTTCTATTGTACAAAGATATTTGCCATTTTCTACCCAATTTCTGAATTTATCACCGATAAAAAAAAAAGAAAAGTACTTTCTAACCCAAAATATATTCGCCAGACGGGAAACAAAAAAGCAAGTCATGCGATTGAAGCCCTGTTTTTCTCAGTCTCCACCACTGGCGAATCCCTTCCACTCTCAAGCAAAACAACCAACACAACTGAGGCGATTCCAGCAAAAACTTCGAGGAAACATGCCTGTAAAGCGTAAACAACTGTAACCCTTATTTCTCTCCCTATTCAAACACATTTTCAAAAGCCCTAGATATCGTTCAACTACAACTTGCAAAATTTCAACAATATTAGGGCATTTTCGGAAAATAAAACTTGTGAATATGTAAAATGTTAGTTGATCAACTGATAAAGGTGTTGGTTTTGAACTTCAAAATTACGTTCATTTTGAAATATATATATATACATAATTTTTTTTTAATTATTGATACATCAAAATCAGTTAACAAGGAGTCGGTTCAAGAAACTAAAATACACAGTGGGTTCAAGATATCAAAATAACTAGTCTTCTCCTTTTGATATAAATAATTTATTTTATTTTTTATTTGGTTATTTCACTATGCCCAATTTCTCAAAAATTGTAATTTTTTTACACCTTATGCATTAATTTTTTGTCTCATTTTTTGTTTGATATTTGATCGATTATAAACTACACCTCTCTTTTGGTAACACAATGATCTTCACCAAATTTAAATATACAAATCATGCTCTTGATGTAACCTACAAATAGAACCTTGCCATACTTTTACCTTATAATATAAGTGCACGAAATCAAGGCATCTACCCTGATAAACTTTTTTTCTGTTGTAGGACTCAAACCAATTTATAGATTTCACAATTACACCATACTATAAGGTGTGGTTCTATGACTTTTGTTCACATACGAGACTAACTGACATCAAGTAAAATTTGATTAGTTTTTTTTTATAAAAAAATTAGGTAAATGACACATGGCAAAAGTTTCAACAAACCAATATAGGGGCTGACATAATATACTAGTATAGATAGTATACATAGTATACATAATAGTAACAATAGATACATAAATAAACATACAACTAGTAAGTTTATCACACCAACTAATAAGTTTGCTTCACATACCAAACCACATGACAAGTCTATCACTTACACATCCATCTCCATTTCTATACAAGGATACATTTACATAAATTTAATGTAGGTAAAGATGAATGACACAGTAATCAATAGACTCACCAACTTAAACAAATTTGATCTCTTTTGGGAAAGAATTTGACTCAGTCTATTTTTTTTCTTTTTGTTTTTTATTGCTGAATTCGCCTCAGCGATAAATTAGGTTAATTTTCATAATTCTTATAATTCTTATTTGATTGTTTGAATTATTTTGTTTGCTAACTAACAAAATGAATATACAGCAATTATGAATATATTCAAGTTGTATCAGTGTTTCTTTGCTTAATTAAATGATAATTTTCTTGTATACCCATAAATTTTGCATGCTTTGCCTAATACATTGATATACCTCTTTGACATAGATGTTGCGAGTTCTCGTAAGAGATTAACTAGGCCTCAAACAAGATCTTATCTCGCAAAAAGACAAAAGCGAGAAAAGCAAGACAACAATGAGACAAACAAACAACAAGACAATCAAGAGGAAACCACAAGAACAAAGAACAACAACCAAAAAGCAAAAACAAGAACTCAGAGATGAAGCCATTGAAGGTAAAAACAATAGCAACTTATATAGATGTCACACATGAATTATCGCTCAATTCCTTCACAAGTATTGCCACATGCATCTGACACAACCCAATTGACTGCTCCGTTTTGCTATCATTATTACAACTCTTCACTGTATAAGCTTTCTTTGCTTAATTACATAATAAATTTTGTCATAATTCTTCTAATTCTTCTTTGATTGTTTGAATTATTTTGTTTGTTAGCTAACAAAATCGATACAGACAACTTATGAATATATTCAAGTTTTATCAGTGTTTCTTTGCTTGTTTAAATGATAAATTTGGTTGTATATCCATAAATTTTGCATGGTTTACCTCCATCATTAATATCCTTCTTTCATATAGATGTTGTGAGATCTCTCATGACATTATCTATGCCAGAAAGAAGATCTTTAACAACAAAAACCCAAAAGCAAGAAGAGAAACAAAACAAAAAGAAAAAAAACAAGCAAGGCAACAAAAAAGAAACCAAAGAACAAAGAACAACAACCAAAGAACAAGAAAGGGAGAAAAGACAGAGACATCAAAAACAACAACCTGCAGATCAACCTCAAAAACAAGCACAAGCAAAAGCAAGAATAAGAAAACAGCAACAATCCATTGAAGGTAAAAAACAATACCAACTTATCTATATGCCACACATGAATTGGTGCAATGAATTCCTTTTCAATTATTGCCACATGCATCTCACCCAACTCAATTGACTGGTCTCTTTTGCTGATCATTATTAGAACTTTTCACTGTATAAACTTTCTTTGCTTAATTATGTAATAAATTTTGTCATGATTCTTCTTATTCTATTTTGATTGTTTGAATTATTTTCTTTGCTACCTAACAAAATCAATACAAATGAATTGTGAATATATCCAATTTTTATCACTGTTTCTTTGCTTAATTAAATGATAAATTTGGTTGTATATCCGTAAATTTTGCGTGGTTGGCCTACTTCATTGATATCCTCCTTTTAAATAGATGTTGTGAGCTCTCTCATGACATTATCTATGCCAGAAAGAAGATCTTTCACAGCAAAAACCCAAAAGCAAGAAGAGAAGGACAACAAAGAGACAAAAAACCAACAAGACAGAAAAAAGGAAACAACAAGAAGAAAAACAAGAAGCAACCAACAAGAAAGGAAGAAAAGATAGAGACAGAATAAGGATGAACCTGCAAACCAAACAGGTTTGGAATCACTATACTGATAAAATTATTTTCTTATAGTGTTTTCTTTACACTAATAAATTTATCACTGTTTCAAGAAATTTATCACTCTGAACACTGACAAATTTCTTACTGTTCAAACAAAAACACATACACTATTACATTATTTTTTCCAAATTCAATTAAACGAAACACTATTAAAAAATTACAAATTTACCTAAATTGAAAATAAAAACACATACACTATTACATTATTTTGATCATTGTAAAATTTTAAAAAGTAAGATATAAGTACAGTTAGAATCAATTTTTAAAACACAAAAATTATATTTGTATTATATTTTATCTAAACATGAGAACACTGAAGCGTTTCCTAGACTGAAATTTTGAACAATTCAAACTGAAAATAAATTGCAAAACTCAACATGTCTTGCTACTATAGCAACATATTTGCCACTGATAAAAACAAGTACTATTCTAAAATTTTCAAAACAATTGTTTCTTTGCTTAATTACATGATAAATTTGGTTGTATATCCATAAATTTTGCGTGGTTGGCCTATGTCATTGATAGCCTCCTTTTATATAGATGTTGTGAGCTCTCTCATGACACTATCTATGCAAGGAAAAAGATCTTTCACAGCAAAAACCCAAAAGCAAGAAGAGAAGGATAACAAAGAGACAAACAAGCAACAGGACAAAAAAAAGGAAACAACAACAAGAGAAACAAGAAGCAAGCAACAAGAAAGGAACAAAAGACAGAGACAACAAAAGGATGAACCTGCAAATCAAGCTCAAAAACAAGGAGAACAAGAAGAAACAAAAACGAAACAACAACAACAGAAACAACCAAAAACAACAACCAAGCCCCAACAAAACAAACAAGAACCAAAGCAGCACCAATGTAAAGGCAAGAAGAAAATTGAGGGAAGAAAAACAAGAAGTGATCAAATTTATGCCCATGAAGCAAAATATGTCTACCGCTCAAACATGCTATCCCTCATCAAATTCTTCAATGCCACCAAACTTGAAAAGGAGTATTTCCAAATACTCAAAAAGACTCCCTTCTTCCTTCTAGATGACATTTTGTCAAAGAAGAGCGTGCAAAAAGCAGATTCAATAAAATATGATGATGTGGTTGTAAAAATCTTACAAACATACCAAATGGATGGAACCACATTTCAAATTGGAGGGAAGAAGTTGAAGTTGAAAAGAAATGATTTCAAGTTAATTTTTGGGATCGCATGTGGACAAAAGAAGATGCATACTGTATATAGAAGAAAAGATGAAATAGATTTGGCAAAAGGAAGGAAAATAAGAGAGAATAGGATGACAGGTGCTTCAATCCAAAAGTTGATAACCAAACTTTTGAGAAGCAAGAAGAAGGAGGACAGAGAAGATGTTGTGAGGCTTGTGTGCCTCTTGATTTGCTTGCTGTTGTTATATCCTGGTACTGGAACTACAATTGGTTGGGGGTTCATGAAATATATTGAGGATATTGACAAAATGAAGTCTTATGATTGGTGTGACGCAGCAAAGGAACACCTCACAAAATCAATACAAAGAAACATCAACGAAATTGATAAAGTCTCCGGATGTGTGATAGTCCTATTGGTAAGTAAATATCTCACTTATAACATATGAACTATAATATTTACGTTTACTAAATACTTGTTTATAACAATTTTTTTGTCCTCAACAGTATTGGATATGCGAACACACAAGCACCATCAAACCCAAAGTTGAAAACGCAATCCCAAGATTTGCTAAATGGAACATCACATGTTTGGGACAGCAATTGGCAACATCATCCTTGCAAGAGCTAAAAGATATTGTGGTATGCAATACTAACCTTTGTTCTGTTTAAACAAATAATAGATTTTCTTATGCAGTGATAAATTTTTGTTCACACTGATAAATTTATTTACTTTGCCTAATTGAGTCACAAATTTCCATTAGTATACCTAATTGAGTAATCAATTCTTTTACACAATGAATGTTTTCTATTTGTCTACTGTGCATGAGTTTTATTTTATATTTACTTCATTTGTGTTATTTTATATTCGACTAGAATTGATTAGATTTTTGTATTGATAAATTTATCCATACAAATAAATTGAATTAGACATTATCTCTTATATTTACTTTATTAGGTTACTTTTGCTAATTCAGTGATAAATTTTGATATACAATGACAGATTTGCTTACTATGCCTAGTTCAGTGATAAAATTTGCTATAACAATCATAGATTTGTTTAATTTTCCTAATTGACTAATAAAATTTGCTCTGAGAAATTTATCTCTAAACTTTGTATCATATCAATCATTTTTAAATTTTCATCTGTACAGGAGAACAATTTGAAACACACAGATGAAGAGAAAAAAATATACCGAAAGCTGCTAGGAAAAATTCAGGATAAAGATGAAGATGAAGACAAAGATGAAGATGAAAATAAAGGTGTTAGTTTTCAAGAGAAAAATCAGACTGAAATTTCTGAAAAAGAACAACAAACATTGACTGAAGGCAAAAGCAAACATGAAACATGGGAACCAATTCCACACAAAATATGCCCTGAAAAGAAAAGGAAAACAAGATGCTTGAATCGTAAAAATAGTGAAGGAAACAAAGTTCACAAAGAGCCTGAAGTAGATCCAAATCTTGTAGAAGTACTTGTTTTTGAGAGGATAGAGAATGACATGCTCAAAATGCAAAAGTTACAAATGGAATGGGACATCCTTCAAACTGCAAATGATAACCTGCAGCAGCAACTCAACAAGCTGAAAAAAGAAATGCAAGATCAGCACAAAAAACAAATGCAAAGGAAAGATGATGAAATCAAAATACTCCATGAGAGAATTGCAACATTGGCTGAGGCAAACAAATACTCAGAAGAACAGCGGCCTGCAATGAAGAAACAAAAAACTTCAAATGAAATTTTTAACATCCTACCAGAAAAAGCAAGGCAAAATCTCATTGCATATTAGGCAAATACAAAAAAAAAAAAGTAACAATCTTCTCTATTGACTCTTGTACTTTACTTTTGCCAACTGTTTATCATTAACTCATATTGAATTTATAAGTATCAAATATTCCAAAAATATTAATAAAATTATTATTCAAACACTAATATTCTTTTTTTTGCAAGGATCAGCCAGTGTGGCAAGGATCTCACCATACAACCTATGTGTACTTAAACGACATTGACAAAATATTAAAGGGTCAAGATTTGGCAGGCATTGTAAGTAAAATTCGTAACTCATTAAAACAACATTTTAGTGTTTCATTTATATTAATTCCTTGTTCTGTTTTTTGTTTTCAACACAGGTAATAGACGCATATGCAGAACATTTGCTTGCACAAAAACAAGGCACAACAGCATTCCCATTCATTTCAAGTTGCCATGTAATTAACTAGTTTGCTAAACTCAAGAACAACACTTGTTTTATTTTTCATCAGTGTATAACCTCTGTTTGCTTAACTGACTAACTAGTTTAAAACATATGGCACTATCTTCCCTCTTCAATTGGCCCTGTTTCCTAATTCAAAGCTTGACATGTGAAACAAAGAGTCAAGCAAACCAAACCAGAATTTCTGACTCAGATTTTGTAATCACTGTTATATATTTTGACCTTGTTATTCTGGTGCCACAGTATGAGTAAATCCCAGACTTTGATAAAAAATTCTGGGCACTTTTTTGGGTTTTTGAAACTATTGATATGCAATGCACTGATAAATTTTGATAAGCATTGACAAAATTTTGATTACAAATGACAAAAAGTTTCATACTCACCACATATTTAATTTGAAAAAGTTTAAAGTTAAATTAACATTATTTTTTAATTTATATTTTTAGCACTTGTTCACTACAAAAGATGAGGAAGCAAGAAAGAGAATGTTGAACAAAATGATGCACAAGCCATGAAAGCAAGATACCTTCTCTTCCCAATTCACCAAAATTTTCACCGACAATCCTTGTCCTTGACATTCAAGAAGGTTCATGGAAATTCTACAATTCCATGCGACCAAGGAGCAATGCCTAAAGATCCACACTACAATGTCGCAAATGAAGTGGTAAAAATCTTTTCACTATCAATCTTACCATTAATCCAATACATAAATCCTGATCCATGCTTAACTATATATTGAAAATTTATACACTAATGTATTTATCATTCTTTAAATCCATGGTTTCTCATTAATTCTTTCAACTGACTTTTTAATACAACAATTATACAAATATATATGTTGCAGAGACAGGTTATTGAAAAATACATAAAGGATGAGAACCCAACTCTCATACACCCTGACAAATTTCAACAGCAGACTGAGAACGTCATCAACAGCCCACAACAAGAAAACATATCGTAAGTTTATCAACAACAAAACACTATTATTAAAAAAAGCAACGAAACCAAATTATAACATTTTATTTTCAAAATATTTTTGCAGGCTTGATTGTGGAATCCTTGTTTGCTATATCATGAGGCAATATGTTTCCAATAACAACATAATGCCTACTTTTTTCAAGGAAGAATGCAATCAATTGAGAGCTGATATGTTAACTATCTTCTTGACAGACAAACAAGTTGCTCAACAACAAATGCCTGATGAAAACATTGATGACTTGCATCTGTAATAATCAACAGATCTGGAATAGAAGGAAAAAAAAGGAAACACTGAATCATTTGGTTGTTAGAATGTCAATATTCATACATTTTGCTTATATGCTTGTTACATTGTTACATGTAATGTCATGATTTTCGTACTATGAACAATGCTTGTTTGTTACAATCATTTGGTTGTTACAATGTCAAAGCTATGGACAATGCTTGTTTGTTACAATCTCAAATTTGCTTCAATGAAACATTCAGTCTTGTTTAATGTCAGTCTTGTTATCCAAGTTTCATTCAAAAAATTGATTCTAATCTGAGTATTTGTGTTGAATTTTAAGGTTAATAACAGGTTTGGAGCCACTGTACTAATAAATTTTATTTTTATACTGTTTTGTTTACCCTGATAAATTTATCACTGTTTTAATAAATTTATCACTGTGAAAACTGATAAATTTACCAATGTTCAAACAATAAAACCAGCAACTCTCTCTCTCTATTTCTCTCTCCCTCTCATTCTTTTTTCCCAATTCAAGTAAAAAAAACACTATAAAAAATAATAAAAAATTTACCTAATTGAAAATTTAAACACAAGCACTATTACATTCTCCAAATTGAAAATTAAAATACTATTACAATTTCTAGATATTCCCAACAGTATGCAGACTGAGAACTAGTTGCAAAACCAAATAAACATCGTAGTCGATTTAAAAAAATTTGCTTTTTAAAGCACTTAACACAGCAGATATGCAATTATGTATTCTAGAGATTTGATCTACACCTTTGCATTGTGGAAATTTTTCCTGGGAAAACTAGATAACTCCATACAATGATAAATTTATCACTGTAAAAAAGAACATTTGCTTGCATGTGACAGTGAAAAATTTATAAAGCACTGAAATAAATGTAATAAACCATCAACTCTTTCCACACAATAAGTGATAAATTTATCATTATTCAAAATAACAAAATTCAAGAACCACATTAATGATACATTTATCATTCTTAAAAAAAAAATAAGCCACCAACTTGTCCAAACCAACCAGTGATAAATTTATCACTTTATAAAACACCAAAAAAAAGCAACTACATTTAACCCAAATCAAATAATATAAATATCTGAAACTTAATCACAGAAAAATATCAAGAAAAATATACTTTCTGATCAACAAATTCCTCAATCATTCAATGCGACTACCAAAATGATACATCTTTCAAAAAATACTCAATCATTCAATGCAAGTAACACCTCTCAACTCTCAAAGAAAGAAATTCAATTAAAATCAATACAACTAAAGCAAAGCTTGTTTACATGTCTTCCGATTATGAGTTCTCATCTTTCCACACCTACTGCATCTAATTCTCTTGATTTCGGCCTTAGAAGGTATTCTCTCTGTTCTTGGACGTCTAGCTGGTCTCTTACAAAGAGGAGGTAAAACAACGTCATCATCAACAACTACATTTGGCTTCCACATACTAGGAACCGGATAGATAGAATGTGAATAAGAATCACAATAACTACTAACACGGTAGTAATCATCAAGAAAGCAATTCAGATCCTTCCCACTCCTCTTTATAGCACAAAAACCATGTTTGCAAGGAAAAGAATCAATTTCCCATAATCGACAAGAACAACAACGTTTCCCAATATCAACCATAACTGAATGATCCAATTGGATTTCATAAATGTCATCGTTACATTTCTTAACTATCCATGCTTTTGTATCATTAAAAGCTTCTTCCAACTTTTTCTCTGCAAAAGGACAAACAATACGATTCCACTTATTCCCAACTTCTCTCCTTCTTGAAAATTGCTCCATTAGTTTCACCCGTATAGCATCAACAAGACTAGTTGAAAACAAATGGCACTCATTCCTAATCCATGAATTAAAAGATTCCGCAGCATTTGTGCACATTTCACCATACCTCTTGCCTTGAAAATAAGCATTACACCAACACTCATTAGGCAAATCCTCAAGAAACCTCTCAACACTACGACCACAACGACCCTTAAATTCTTCAAATAGCTCATTAAACAACTCAATAGTAGGAGCATATGCACATCTACTAAAAAGAGTAAGCAAACACTCTTTTGATTCACGACTCTTCACTGACAAATAAGTCTTCAAGTTTGTCTTCAAATGCATTAGATAAAAAGAATAAGAAGAAAACGGAAAGACTTCGGCTAAAGCTTTCAGCAAACCTCCATGTCGATCAGTAACAAGTGCAATATCTCTCTCTGGAGTCAAAATACCTAATAACTTTGACAAGAACCAATGCCAACTCTCATAACTTTCACCATCAACAATCGCAAAATATAACGGATACAAACCTATAAACAAAATATATATATACAAGTATCAGTAACAACTCAAAAAAGATTACAAAAAGAAAATCAAATTTATACAGCACAAATTTATCACTGTATAAATATAAATTTATCACTATATAAATATAAATTTAGCACCAGCCATAGATAAATTTATCACTATAAAAATTTAACAAAAAGTATACAGCACAAATTTATCACTAATAGATTGACCATACTCAATTATCAACACTCTCTAGTAACAAAAATAATAGAATTATCACTATTTCAATAATAATAACACATACACACAAAATATACCTTGGTCACCATCTTTCGCCATAGCAGCCAATAAACAACCTTTGTGTCTTCCTTTCAAAAAAGTTCCATCAAGCATCAACACAAGCCTACAATACTTGAAACCATGAATACATGCCTCAAAAGCAAAAAATAAGCATTTGAAATGTCTTCCTTTACTATCAATATCAAATTCCATATCAAAAACACTCCCCGGATTGCAAGCATTAGCCGCATCAACATACCAACGAAGATCGTCAAATGATGATGAATAGTCACAAAAAACAAGACCCTTTGCTTTTTCAACACCCATCCAAGCTCGCCGATAAGAAACTTCTGTTCCATAATAGTCCTTGAAATCACAAACCACCTCACTAACCGATGTCAAAGCCTTGTTACGAATATCACTAGAAATTAGCCCACCAATCATACTTGAAGTCATCCTAGCATGTTTAATTGTACGAAAAGAAGATCCACAAGTATGAACATCATCAAATTGTTTAATAACAAAAGCTTTACTATAATTTTCCACTCTAGCATGCGCGCTCCATAAACATCCCAAATCAGCTCTTCTCTTACAATGAACAGTGACACGATCCGTATCATTCTTAACAAAATCAAAATTAAAACCGGAATGAATAGAATACTTTGACAACGCATCTCGAAATTCAACAACTCCTTGAGTAAACCTTTGTCCCACTCCTTTCATACAATTAACCCACCCATCGAAGAGCAAAGGTTTCCGTTGATTTGAATAAAATGAAGGCAAAAAATCAGTTTCACAAACAACACTACTACTACTACTACTACTAGCTTCACCATCACAAATCATAGAACCTTCACCCAAAGAACAACACTTTACAAAAACATCAATCCGATGAATATCACAAGAAAGTGCCAGTCCAACCATAACCTCCAAATCCTCTTCACTTTCTAGACCACAAGAAGAATGTCCAACCATTGAATACGATATATTCAAAGAACTACCAACTAACTCACTCCACTTTGCACACAATTTATATACTAAATCCTTGAAATTAAATCCATCATTATACTTGATAACCAATGTCACACCTCTAAACTTGCACATAAGAAACAAACAATTATCCATCACTATAAATCCTACAACAAACAACAATTACATTTCAGAAAACAACTCAAACACTCTCAAACAAAATCAAATACAGTGATAAAATTAACTACTATTCCAATACTCACTCATAAATTTAGCAGTGTTGAAAAACTTAATCCAACATCACCTCCAAAAATACACGTGATAAAATTATCATCAGATAAAATAACAAACCAACAACTCTGTTCAATCAACACAATTTCGTAACCAAAAAAAAAAAAAAAAATCTAAAATTCAATCAACAAATACATATCTCAAAACTTTCAATATCATGATCAAAACACAAATTCAATCGCAACAGAAACAACAGAGTAACAACAATATCACCACAAAATCAAAATCACCAACTCAAACTAAAAAAACCAAAACATTGAAATTGAAATCAAAATCAAACATACCAGTCGACCTACCTCCACAACATCGCAAATCACAAAATGTAACTATACACCAAACGCGAAAATCGCAAATAGGAAGAATCACCAAACACGCAATCACAAATCACAAATCGCGAAGCTACACAAATCGCGCAATCACAAATCACGAAGCTCCACAAATCGCGAAATCACAAATCACGAAGCTCCACAAATTGCGAAGATACAGCAGCAAATCGTGAATTCCACAGAAATCCAAATCACAAACACAAATTTTGATGCAAAATCCAAACAGAAACGCGCCAGAACAGCGGAGGGGTAAAACGGTACCAAAAAAAAAGTCTAAGGACCTGTTGGTGCACAAGATCAAAAGTCAGGACTAAGAGGGGAATAAGTCAAAAACTTGGGACCGGCCAATAAAAAACCCAAAATAAAATAAAATAAAATTTGGCCAAAACCCTCTCATTGAACTCTTTTTTGATAAAAAGACAATTCATAAATTTCTTCTTCATAAATTGCCTCACCTGGGGCCCATACTTGATGGAAGACAGAATTATTTTTTTTTATTTATTTTTTTGAACAAACTTATCCTTCATATATATATATATGAGAGGTTTTAATCAAATCTCTAAATGTGATAGAGTACTTAATATCGCGATAATTCCTTCAATATCCACCAGTTTTTCTACTAGCTAACACATCCATCAATGTGGTCTTACCAACCCCACTAACGCCCATTAAAACTAGAAGAATTCCAAACCTAAAAGCATTGCTCACGCTGTTTAAAAGTTTTAATCGGTCATCAACAATGTCTTAAGCATTCATTTTCTAGAAGCGTGTTAACAAATTCAGTATGCCCAGAGTAAGTATAAGACTCAAAAGTTTAACACTCAAAAGTTCAAACAAACGTTATATTTACTTGACTAATCCATAGAACTCAAAGATACTTATGCATATCAGCTGCATATTTGATTATTCACACAAAGTAATCAATTGGTTGATGTTTGATTTTAGGAATATAACGAAATGAATGGTTCAGCAGAGGGATGGTTTAGTGGTGATGAATTGGTTGGATTGATAATGCTGATTTGAGAAAAGTAAGTATAATTTGTAAATATGAAAGTGAAATTTCATTTCTAATTGTTGTTTTTGCTTTTTTAATATATATATATATTTTTTTGGGTTAATGCTCTGTTTGATAATGATAGTAACGTTTTACTTTGCTAGTGTATTATTGAGTTATTTTTTCTCTTTTTAATTTTTTTTTTTGTTTTCAGTATTTTTAAAAAAAATTATGTTGAAACTTTAATTTTCTGGTCCGTCTTGTCGAGATAAACTTAAAAAAAAAACACTAAAGGAAAAAATAAGTCAAAAAAAATTATTTATTTAAACTTATTTTTGTTTTCTCTAGTTTTTTTTTTAAATTTTTTTTTAAAAAAATTATAATTTTTTGATCAAACTAAATCTAGAAACTTAAAACATTTTAAATTTTTTTTAAAATAGATAAATTATATTTACACCCCCTAATCTCCTATCATTGTAATTATTTAGACGGAATGATAACATTGAATTCATACACTCTCTATTTTTTTACTTTACTTTGCTTCCTCTGGTTTTTTTTTCCTTTTAATTCGCTTTACTTTTTTTAATATAATTTTCTCTATTTTTCTATTAGAAGTTATTACTTTTTATACAAGCAAAGGTTTCTGAAATGAGATTATTAGTTACAAGAGTGAGAATATAATTTCTAGAATGTTAAGAGATGAAATGTAACTAGACCAAACTTAAAGGATGTCAGTGTACTTTACCCCAAAAAAAAAAGGTGATTATACTTACATCACTATTTAACCTCTGTACATCCTCCATCTCATTACACTACTAAAAAAATGTAATTCTCATTACACCCCCAATATATTACCAAAACTGAAAGGATGATTTATACAGATAAATTGGGCCGAGCTGGATGAAGGGCCATTTTGGGTCGCATTGCGAAAGGCGAGGTAAAATAGCCATAAAGTTACTCCGGTCCGAAGAAGACGCCTTGGAGTTAGACTGGTCACACAGCCGTGGTGATTAGCCCGGTCATATAAGGTCTGATTTCTACTTCGATTGAGTAGTGTAGTGTGAATGTTTCAGTCTTCAGTAATTGGTTCGGTTGTAGCATGTGGAAACCGAGGTATGCTAAGTCCTGTTAAGGACTTGGTTTTGAATATAGTTCGGCTCAACTCTCTTATGGATAGCTCGGTCTCAGCATGGGTAAGCCGAGGTTAGAGAAAGGAAAGTAAGGGCCGAACTAGCAGTTACTCCGGCCATTTTGGAGTCCGGCCATGGTAAAACCATCTCACTTGGTTTAAACAGTGAGGGGGGTGTTGACAGATAAGCATTATCTTTCAGGAGTATGAATCATAAGAGGACTCTACATGGAGGAGTAAGAGTCCTACTAGGACTGTGCCACACGAAACCTATAAAAAGCTCACCAATATCACCTATGGAGGGGTAACACAACTTTGTTTTCTGAACACACAGAGCTTTTGTCTATTTGTCAAGCTTACTGACTTAGGCATCGGAGAGGTTTCCGGCACACACCCGCCAGTTAGCTCACGTTTGTGTTTTCAGGTGATAAAGCGACGTCGTATGGAGGAGCGCAGACTTGATCAACAGGATTATACGAGAAGGTTTATTTCTTTCCTATACAATTAGCGCCGTCTGTGGGAATTACAAACAAGAACAAAACCTCTTGATCAAGCTTTTCCTCTCCAAAATCAATGGTGCACAACGAAGAGTTGCCACAATCCGCCATTGACGGACTAATACCAGAAGGAGGCGCAAGGCGTGAGGCACGAAGGTCTACCACTTGTCCCTCCTATGGCGAACTTGGAATCACAAAGACAGAATTCCATGAGGGATACAAGAGGGAGAAAGTGGACTGACAGCCCCCATCACTCTTGTTCGCAAAGTCCAGAGAGACAAAGGTGAAGGATTGATCCTCAAACTTTGGAGGATCGCGTCAGGGAATAAGACGAATTGATTTGTCGGATGGCGGCAGACATGGAATCTCTTAAGCACCAGGTAAAAGGAAAAGAAGTGGCGACAGGAGAGGGGCGCACAAACAAGACGCCCCCTCGCCACTCGGAAAGTTGTAGTAAGAATACTACACCCTCTCAAGTAGGGAACAAGAGCCTCAGGACAGGCGATACGCAATCCAGATCTTCCAGAACTCGTCACTCCAGGTCTGAGAGGACGAGATCTGAAAGGTCGTACACTGAGGGAAGCACATATTGGCCCGAGCATACGCACCAAACAAGGTCTAGACAGACGGAGTTGCCCAGATCGTCCGACCTACGATCCGTTCTAGAAGAAAAGGCACGATGGAGGGAGGACGCCAGGGCACGTGATCCACATAGAATTTCTGCCTTGCAGCGGTTGGCTCCTCGGACGCACGGAAGCGTCGAGGTTGGAATGCCAATACCACGCCCTGCCTACGAACCAACGAACAAGGCATTGGCGAGGCTGCAGTCCTTACCGTTCGTTCCGGCAATAGAGAATGCACCCCTGCCGTCAGGCTTCCTACAGCCCAAATTCACTACGTACGAAGGGAAGACGGATCCTTACTCACACCTGAGCCACTTTCGCCAGGTCATGGCTGTATACTGACGGAACGAGGCCTTGATGTGCATCCTCTTCCCATCTAGCCTTGGCGACTTAGGCTTGACTTGGTTTGAGAAACTTCCGGAGGGCAGCATAGCCTCTTGGGCACAATTAGCGAAGGCGTTCGTAACAAGGTTCCGAACAAACACTAAAACTCCGGTGGAGATTGACCAGCTACTCTCCATCGACATGGGTGACAAGGAAACCCTGAGATCCTATAACAGTTGCTACTGGGAGACCTTCAACCAGATTGGGGACTGTCCCACCAATCTCGCCATTGCACAGTACAAAAGAGGCCTCCCAGTCGGGAACAGACTAAGGGACTCTATCACCATGACACCGTCCCTCACCATGGAAGCCCTGATGGAAAGAGTGCATCAGCACATTAGGGTGGAAGAGGATGGCGCACGTGCCAAAGCAAAATCTAGCGCGACCACAACACCAGAAAAGAAGACCTCAGCAAAGGTCAACACGGTAGACCGTCCGAACAGAAACGGACGTGGTAGAAAAAACAACGGAGAAGACCAGGACAAAAGATGGTTGAGAGTCCGCACTGCCATAACCACGGTATTCAAGAAACCGATCTATCGAATACTTAGTGAGATTCGAGACGAGCCTTTTGTCAAGTGGCCAGCCAAGCTAGGCGAGGCTCAGAAGGACTACGACAACAGGTCACGGTGCACCTTCCATAAAGAAAAAGGGCACCGCACTGAGAATTGCACGCCATTGAGACAGTACTTGGAGGAGTTGGTGGTAGCAGGCCACCTGGATAAATACATCGAAGGAGGGGCGTAACCAGCCCCCCAGGACCATAATAACCCCAATGGTATGCCAATTGACGCCCCACCTCAAGGCGTAATTAACGTGATACATGGAGTCTTCGAACCTGAGCGTGTATGCGAGCTCAGAGGATCAATTAAAAAGGCTGAGCACTTGAGAGAAGTGTTAAGTGCCCAACCCACCATCAAGAAGGAGAAGACAGAGGCCACGAATGTCATGTCTTTTTCGGATAAAGACTTGGCAAGGATATATTGCCCTCACAATGACACCCTGGTCGTCACTCTCCGAGTCAAGGATTTTGACATCAAGTGGATTCTGATTGACCAGGGTAGTTCATGTGAAATCATGTACTACGAAACCTTTAAACAATTGAAGTTACAAGATAAAGACTTGGCACCCGCCGTATCTCTCCTGATCGGATTCAACTCCATGCCAGAATGGCCCGTCGGCAAAATAAACCTCCTAGTCAGAGCAGGGAGTATGACAAAACAAGTGGAGTTCTGGGTGTTGAAGGTCCCCTCCACTTACAACATCATTTTAGGCAGAACATGGCTGCATGCCATGCGATCGGTGGCGTCATCCTACCACCAAGTAATGCGGTTCCCCAACGACACCGGAGTAATAGAAGAAGTCTATGGAGACCAAATCATGTCAAAACAGTGCTTTGTCACAGTGAATGGCAGCCGCGCTGCCAAAGGATACGTTCATTCGGTGGAAGAACCTAAGAGTAATGAACTATTAGCAGATGTTGGCAAAGCGGCTAGCCAGAAAGCAGTGGAAGACTTGGTAGAAATAAGAATAGATGAAAAGAACCCGGATAAGTTCTTTCTGCTCGGTTCGTCGTTGTCCAGCACTAAGAGATTAGAGGTCTTAGAATTTTTGACCTCTAACATCGAAGTGTTCGCCTGGACACCATACGACATGCCAGGCATCGATCCCAACTTCATCTGTCACCAACTCAACGTCCACCAGTCCGCCAGACCAATCATACAACGCACCCGCAGATCGGCACTCCACCACGCCGAGATAGTGGCGGAAGAAGTAGGAAACCTGCTGGAGGCAGGAGCGATAAGATAGGTGCACTACCCAAGATGGATCTCCAACACGGTCGTAGTGCCTAAAAAGAATGGCAAGTGGCGTGTCTGTGTCGACTACAAAACAGTCAACAAGGCGTGCCCAAAAGACAGCTTTCCTCTACCACGGATAGATCAACTAGTCGACCTAACGGCATGGCACAACCGACTTAGCTTTCTGGATGCATACAGAGGCTACCATCAAATTGCCATGCATGAACCAGATCAGGAAGTGACATTCTTCACAACTCTAAGAGGACTATACTGTTACAAGGTCATGTCCTTTGGCCTAAAGAACGCAGGGGCGACATTCCAGAGAATGGTCACCAAGATGTTTGAGCCATTGTTAGGAAAAACAATGGAGGCTTACATCGACGATATGGTGGTCAAGAGCAAGAATGAGAATGACCATCTCAAAGACCTAGGTGAGATGTTTGAGATCCTGAAGAAGCATAAGTTATGCCTCAACGCGTCGAAATGTGCATTCGGAGTAGGATCTGGCAAATTCCTGGGCTTCCTGGTGACCAACCGGGGTATTGAGGCAGACCCTTCTCAGATCAAGGCAATTAAGGAGTTGGAGAGACCGAACTCAGTAAAAGAAGTACAGCATCTCACCGGCATGGCCGCTACGCTCAATCGATTCATAAGCCGGTCATCAGACAGACTACGACCATTCTTCCATGCTCTGAAAGCCAAGCTTGAATGGGACGACGAATACGACCAAGCTCTGGAAAGCTTGAAGGAATACATGTCTTCTCCACCACTACTCGTAACTCCAATTCCTGGAGAAGAACTCTTCTTGTACCTAGCAGTCTCGCAGCACGCAATCAGCGCAGTGTTGGTCCGTGCAGAAGGAATTCATAAATTTTGCCCATCTATTATGTCAGCAAGACATTACTAGGCGCCGAAACAAGGTACTTGCCACTGGAGAAACTGGCATTGGCCTTGATGATGGCCTCAAGAAAGTTGTCGCACTACTTTCACGCCCACACTATAGTTGTCCTCATAGCCTTCCCATTAAAAGCTCTGTTTGATAGGGCTAACTTCTCTGGGCGAATCTTAAAATGGGCAGTTGAGTTGGGGCAATACGACGTCAAGTTCCAACCCAGAACCGCAATAAAGGCATAAGCATTGGCAGACTTTGTCGTAGAATTCACCCCAGGAAGTCATCATATCTACCCAGTCGACCTGACTGAAGCAACCGAACTAGGGATAGAAGTTGACATCGGAATAACGTAACCCCTAGTATTGGCAACTCAGTCAGGCCTCAAGACAGACCAGAGTAAGACAAGGAAGGAAAAAGCAAACCATGCTACACCAAGTCAAGACTCACCAACAAAATAAGACTTGGTACAACCAGATGGCGAGGGGCAGACAGCAAGCATGGACCTTGAAGAAGACACCAGCAACAAGGAAGATCCCAGGGCATCATCTGATCTCTCTACCTGCTGGAAGTTGTTCGTGAGAGAGATGTGGAAGCTCTTCGTAGATGGAGCATCTAACCGGCATGGAACAGGGCTTGGCATAGTCCTCATCTCTCCAGACGGCCTAGTAGTGGAGCAGGCGATCAACCTTGGCTTTCCAGCATCAAACAACGAAGCGGAGTATGAAGCGCTTCTTGCAGGTCCCAAGTCAGCATTCCACATGAAGGCCCCCGAGCTAATGGTCTACAGCGACTCACAACTAGTGGTAAACCAAATATCTGGCGACTACGAAGCAAAGGATGACAGGATGGCCAAGTGCCAAGAGTTGGTCAGAACAGAGGTCAAAAAATTTGATGTAGTCAGGATAGAACAAATCGGTAGGGAGGAAAACAATGAAGCGAGCAGAACTAGCGAGGCCTCAATGGCAGACACCTCCATCCCTCATCCATTACTGATCGACTACCTACTTAGACCAAGCATAGAAGACCCCGAAGCAGAAGAGGTATGTTGTGCAGAGTTAGGCCCTTCTTGGATGGACCCCATCATACTGTTCCTAAAAGACGGCACCCTATCGGAAGAGAAGAAAGAAGCCAACAGAATAAGAGCAAAGTCACAGCGATTTTGGCTCTCTCCATCCTTGGCATTGTACAAAAAGTCATTCTCAAGACCTTACTTAAAGTGTGTTCACCCCAGTAAAGTGGAAGCATTCCTGTTCCAAATACATGAGGGTGTATGCGGCAGCCATCAAGGAGGAAGATCACTGGCATACAGAGCAATCTCGCAAGGATATTGGTGGCCATACATGAAAGCAGATTCCGAGAAATATGTCAAAAAGTGCAAAAAATGCAAAAAGTTCGCACATCAAATACACCAACCTGCCAGAGAACTTTTACCTCTAACTAGCCCATGGCCCTTCACAATGTGGGGATTGGACATAGTAGGCCCACTTCCAACAGCACCAGGCAACAGGAAGTTCTTTCTTGCCGCAACCGACTACTTCACAAAGTGGGTGGAAGTAGAAGCCTTGGCGTCAATCAAGGAAAAAGATGTGAAGAAGTTTGTCTGGCAGAATATCATCACTCGATTTGGCATACCAAAGGCATTAATCTCAGACAACGACACTTAGTTCGACGGCAGAATTTTCAGAGGCTTTTATGAAGAGTACAAGATAGAGTTCTACAATTTTACACCGGCATATCCCCAAGGAAATGGTCAGGCAGAGGCATCAAACAAGGTCGTCTTGGATGGATTGAAGAAAAGGTTAGAAAGAGCGAAAGGTAAGTGGGCAGAAGAGCTCCCTCATGTTTTATGGGCTTACCGCACCACGTCTCGACGATCAACAGGAGAAACACCATTCTCCTTAGCTTATGGCATGGAAGCAGTCATCCCATTAGAAGTTGGCCTCCCCACAATTCGAAACGAAAACTTTGATCCAAACTTAAATGGCGAAGCCATAGCATTGGAGCTTGACCTTGCGGAAGAAAGAAGAGACAGAGCATTGGTCCACATCGCCTCCTACCAACAAGAGTTGTCCAGAAAGTATAACAAAACAGTGCATCCAAGGCAATTCAAGATCGGAGATTGGGTGCTGCGCAAAGTGATGGGAAACACCTTGGTTCCAGGAGATGGCAAGTTGGGGCCTAATTGGGAAGGACCTTACAAGGTGGTCGGATTAGCAGGCAAAGGGGCATACCACTTGGAAGATGAGGACGGCAAAGCAATTCTCAGGCCGTGGAACACTGCCAATCTCAAGTTGTTTTATTTCTAGCTTTTTTTCTTTTAAGTATATGTAATTTTTTACTTCCTCAATAAAACAAGTCGATTCTTTTTTAGCATAATTGTTTTCAGTAGAAAGTAGCTTTAGTAAGTTAGGAGCATTGTAAACATAGTTGGCCGGAATAACCAACTATGAACCCTTCCTAAGCCCAGGATAAGGATCCAGGCTGCAGGAAGTTTGGTCAGAATAACCAAACACTATATTCTAAGTTGGCTGGAAAAACCAACTTACAGGTTGGCTGGATTAAACCAACACCCCTCCTAAGCCCAGGATAAGGATCCAGGCTGCAGGACGTTTGGTCCGAATAACCAAACACTATATTCTAAGTTGGCTGGAAAAACCAACTTACAGGTTGGCTGGATTAAACCAACACCCCTCCTAAGCCCAGGATAAAGATCCAGGCTGCAGGACGTTTGGTCGGAAAAACCAAACACCATATTCTAAGTTGGATGGAAAAACCAACTTACAGGTTGGCTGGATTAAACCAACTCTTGTTACTCTTCAGCCAAAGTAAGTGTATGGCTGAAAAGTGGTTGGCTGAATTAAACCAACTCTTGTTACTCTTCAGCCAAAGTAAGTGTACGGCTGAAGAGTCGTTGGCTGGATTAAACCAACTCTTGTTACTCTTCAGCCAAAGTAAGTTTATGGCTAAAAAGTGGTTGGCTGGATTAAACCAACTCTTGTTACTCTTCAGCCAAAGTAAGTGTATGGCTGAAGAGTGGTTGGTTGGATTAAACCAACTCTTTGTACTCTTCAGCCGAAGTAATGGTATGACTGAAGAATGGTTGGCTGGATTACACCAACTTTGGGAACTCTTTAGCCGAAGTAAGGACATCGGCGAAAGAGTGGATTGCTGGATTAAACCAACTCTTGTTACTCTTCAGCCTAAGTAAGTATGTCGGCTGAAGAGCGGTTGGCTGGATTAAACCAACACTGGATACTCTTCAGCCGAAATATTTATATCAGCTAAAGAGTGGTTGGCTAATAAGTTAGATAGCTAAAACCAGAATACGGTATATCGGCCCAGAAATATTTCAAATAGCAGTTAGAAAGCAAGCATTTAAATCGAAATAAGAGTTGGAGCACAGAAGAAGATTTTTCATTAATGTAAAAAGCAAATACAACTGAGGGGCCGCAGCCCGATTATAATTTCAACAACAAAAGAGAAGAAGAAAGAACAAAAAAAAAAAAAAAAAACAATCAGCTGAAGAGTTCGTCAATTTCGGCATCAAATTCTACATCAACATTTGGCCGAAGTCCGGTTTCAAACGGGAGCACGGTTTGAGGTGGGAGCTCGGTTTCAACATGAACCTCGGTATCAATTCGCTGCGTGTTGTCAGTCAGCAGCTCATCAGTTAGGTCTTCAACTACCGGCTCCAACCAAACCGTTTGATCGTTGGGTTGCTCATTGATGGCCGGAGTATTAGTCGGCTCATCTTCATCATCATCTTCATCCTCATCAGACCCTTCAAGAAATTGCCTTTGAAGATCGGCAGCATACTGCGACAGTGAAGTCGGAATGGAATACTGTGGAGCATTGTAGACCTCGGTGTCGGGCGAACAACCGAGCTGCTCCACAGCACTCCTCCAGCCACATTTGAAGAACAGGTCCTTGGCTCCGTCGCATTGTAGGGTGTATGCGTCCTCTGCCTTCTTAAAGCCTCGCTTTTCGGCTTTCTTCATGCCTGCCTTCAGTTGGGCTATCTCGGCATCTTTCTTCTTTTCAATTTTTGCCAGCCGGCGCAGGTACTTGTCTTTTGCCTCAATGGCAACCTTCTGCTTTGCGGCTTCGGCTGAATTAGCCAGTTCGGTCAGTCGACCGTTCTCAGAGCGTAGTTCGGCAATTTATTTTCTTGCCCCCTCCAGCTCGGCTATTTTTGCTTCGACCTCTGCCATGGCCTCCCTGGTATTTCTCCTAAGCTCCATCACTCTCCTATATGTAACATTGTTTTTCTGGATGGCCTGCAAAGGAGTAGTAACTTTTCCTTTAGCTGGACTAAAAGTTGGAAAAATTACAAAGAAAGAAGAGAGCTATTTACCAGGATCATTGACTTCGTTGAAGACCGGATGGACTTCAGCTCGGTGTTTAATTGCTTGTAGTGGTGCTCCATGTCTTTTGGAAGGCACACACTTTTGGCCAGATTGAAAGCCATCAAGTGGTCCTTCTTAGAGACCACCGAATTAGATTCCAGAATATCTCGACCCTGGAAGGTAAGGTTTGGCACCCATTTGGAAGGGGCAGCTCGGTCAGACTGCTCTGGTTGAGCACTTCGTTGAGGGCTTGGAGGAGGACTTGGTGGCAGAACGGTCTCGTCCTCGTCAGCGAGGCGTCGCTCGGTTTGGCTAGTCCGGGCGAGTTTGCTTGGGCGAGACGAGGACGGCCGTTGAGATGGGAGGGCCACCACGGTCTCAGTGGTTTGGCCGGTTGGTGGTACATCTACCGAGTTGTTATGCGCATCAGGCCTTCACCGCCTTTTGGCCATCTCTTGTTCGGCAGTGAGAGGCACTAGGTTGATCTGGGGCAAGGATGGGTCCAGTTCTGGGGTGTCTTCAAGAAGGAAGTCGGTCATTCTCCCTTTTCGACGACCGCTATATCTGTAGGTCGGCTCGAAGTCTAGAAGTTTGGCCCAACTTCTTTCTTTAACCCGCAGTGCAGCGCAGAGTGTAGCAAGGTTGGGGTGATTGTACAATGAAAAAATATGGGCTGGATCTGCATGAAAAAGACAACTGTTAGCTCGGCTTAAAATTGGAAGCAGAAGTAAAGAGAGAAGAATACAAGGAAACCGAAATAATTATACCAGGTCTCCCTTTTTTCCAGTTTATACATCGGCCAGGAATCTGGGCTTGATGATCTTCAAAGTTCCCAGACACCCAGAAAAAATCATCATCATTCAAGTCTTTGTCCGGTGTATGTTTTATTATTTTCTCTCGGCCGCGGCGTATCCTTAAATAATAACACCAGCCGTCGTCTTTGGATCCTAAGGAGTATTGGTGGAATATTTCGGCTAGACCGAGGTTGAGGCCGGCTTGGCGGTTTAGCTCGGCTACGCCCATTATTATGCGGTATGTGTTGGTGGAAAGCTGGGCTGGGCATAGTCTGGCTTGTCTAAGTAATTCGCAAATTAATGGTTGGACTGGAAATCGTAATCCGGTTTCTATTATTGACAGAAGGGTAAAGGGGACAAAGCCCTCATTTCCCCATGGGTCAACGTCTTGTTCGGCTAGAGTAAGGTGGACATCGGCAGGAATGTTGTAATCCTTACGGAATTCGGCTAGATCTCCAGGGGTTTCTACCAAAAACCTATACTTCCCCATTTATTTTATAAATTATGAATAAATTACTTCGGTTGAAAAACTGTGCTCATTAGCTCGGTTGAGCGCGTAGTGGAGTGCCTGGCAACCTAAGTCTGCAAAGTGGAAAACAAGGTGTTAAGCACAGATCGTTGACCGTCCTACAAAAACAAAACAAAGATAAAGAAGTCCTACTTCGGCTAGGGGATGCTACAAGTTTTATCTCGATTCTAACAATATGCTTGGTAGCACGGTCTAGCGGAGGGTTTGATAGCTCGGTTTGAGCAAGAGGGTTGGTTATCTCTGTTTGAGCTATAGGGTTTGTTACTTCGGTTAAGCCTCTAGGGACAGCTTTCTAAGTTCAGTTTAGACACTAAGAAAGCTGGCTTAGCCCCAAGGACTTAGCTCGGTTGAAGGTCAAAGTTTCTAAAATGCTAAATTCAAAACTTAGTTCGATGCGCTTATCTCGGCTAAGGTCAATCGGAAGATAGTGACTTAAATTACTAGTATTTTCACAAGTTCTAGTTTGGTTATGACTTAATAAGGTCTACATGCAGCATAAACAGTACCCTAGTGCGGTTACATTTTGATTTTGGATCAAAAAACCAGTATCCTACAGGTTTTACGTATATTCAAGTGTTTTATTGCTAAATATGCTAAGAAAGGGATGCAAAAAGGTGTTTTTCAGAAACAAACATAAATACTATGGATTGTAAAGCAGTAAAGGTACATTTACAAAGAAGATTTTAGAAAAGCTTACCAGGAAGAGAGGAAGACTTGAGGATGGAAGCAACAGCAGTAAAACACAAGCTTCAAAGTTGCAAGAATGAAGAACAACAATGAGCTCAAGATTGAGAAAGCTCAGAAACGAGGGAGAGAGAATGAATAGTAAGGTGTGTGATTTTTGAAAGACAAAAGGGTTTTTGTTTTTGTGTTGAAACGGGGGCGGGAACTGTTCAAAATTTTCGGAGTACGAGGGCGGCGTGACAGCTGCGAAGGACCAATAAGAGCCTGCCACGTGTCACTGGAAAGGCAATCGATTCAGTTTCTGTGATTGAAGTGACGTTTTGACCGGATAAAGATAGTTCGGCTAAAAATGTATCTCGGTTCTAAAGGCTTCGTATTGCTAGCTCGGCTGGATAGGCTAAAGGTTATTTTAGCTCGGCTGGAAAGACTAAAAATTTAGCCTGGTTTTTAGACAAGTAATCCCTATCATGCTACGCAGATGGAATTAAGGGGCAATTGAGAGGGTAATTTATATAGATAAATTGGGCCGAGCTGGATGAAGGGCCATTTTGGGTCGCATTGCGAAAGGCCAGGTAAAATAGCCATAAAGTTACTCCGATTCGAAGAAGACGCCTTGGAGTTAGACCGGTCACACAGCCGTGGTGATTAGCCCGGTCACATAAGGTCTGATTTCTACTCCGGTTGAGTAGTGTAGTGTGAATGTTTCGGTCTTCAGTAATTGGTTCGGTCGTAGCATGTGGAAACCGAGGTATGCTAAGTCCTGTTAAGGACTTGGTTTTGAATATAGTTCGGCTCAACTCTCTTATGGATAGCTCGGTCTTAGCATGGGTAAGTCGAGGTAAGAAAAAGGAAAGTAAGGGCCGAACTAGCATTTACTCCGGTCATTTTGGAGTCCGGCCATGGTAAAACCATCTCACTTGGTTTAAGCAGTGAGGGGGGTGTTGACAGATAAGCATTATCTTTCAGGAGTATGAATCCTAAGAGGACTCTACATGGAGGAGTAAGAGTCCTACTAGGACTGTGCCACACGAAACCTATAAAAAGCTCACCAATATCACCTATGGAGGGGTAACACAACTTTGTTTTCTGAACACACAACTTTTGTCTATTTGTCAAGCTTACTGACTTAGGCATCAGAGAGGTTTCCGGCACACACCCGCCGGTTAGCTCACGTTTGTGTTTTCAGGTGATAAAGCGACGTCGTACGGAGGAGCGCAGACTTGATCAATAGGATTATACGAGAA
The DNA here is from genome assembly GCA_025200525.1 of Camellia lanceoleosa. Taxonomy (NCBI): domain Eukaryota; kingdom Viridiplantae; phylum Streptophyta; class Magnoliopsida; order Ericales; family Theaceae; genus Camellia; species Camellia lanceoleosa. The sequence continues at coordinate 3,609,253 of CM045769.1, forward strand.
GGTTTATTTCTTTCCCGTACAAAAACTAACCCTAAATTAACTATTTCATCTATTCACACCACTAATTTTGGTAACACCATGCTGAACAATTTACATTATTCCGGTGTTATGCTGCCAGAAAAAATAAATCTCTCAAACATTTTGTTGCTATACATTTACAAAGACACTTTATTCCAAACAATGATTTTTAATTTGTGGTGCGTTTGTTCGGTAATACAACATTAGTTAATTTGAATTACTCCAGTGCCATGTTACCGAACAATATTTTTTTTCCCAGCATTATGTTGCCGTCTAATTAGATGATAACGAGAAATTAATTTAGGCCACTTGTGAAGTGCATGTTCGGTGATAAATTGTTATACAAATGGGATTACTCTAGTGTCATGTTGCCAAACTACAATAGAGTTGTTTAGGCCTCTATCGCTGTACATTGAAAGATTTACTTTTTTCTTGAAGCATCCATAAAAAATTCATAAATCAAACACGCATCCATAAAATCTATCATTGTTTGGATCCATCAATCAAGCATATCACAATTCGTATTGGTAATTTATAGATAATTTTTTCCTTCTTAATAGAAATAAACATCCACACTTTTTAGAACCTGTTAATCTTTAATCGTTCCCCATTGATCTTCTTATTGTCTCTATAGTAACCATTTCTTATATAAGCAAGTGTAAGTTTTGATTTTCTGCCATTACCTCCCATATCTAATATCTTTATAATAATGACAAATTCAGTCTTCTTCCTAACGTCAAAAACCCATTTAATTAATATTTCACGACTACGAAAAATCTAAAGATAATAAATGCATTTATATGTCAAATTATTAATAAAACTCAATACAAATTAAAAATAATAAAAAATCGTATTTATAAAAAAAATTAATAAATCTCGTCTGTAATGAGTTAATGACTAGAGTCTACTAATATTGCAGTACTTGTGTTGTTGCAATAAGTATAAGTATAACCATTTCAAGCAAAAAAAATAAAAAATATAAAAAAATGAAACTGAAAATACATGGTAATGAGAAGCCGAACAAATTGAAAAAATTCAGTTTGGGGTTACTGAAAATGTATATTTTATTCGGTAGTTGGTTACCAGGCTTATATTTTTTTTTTCGACAATATGATGCCGGACTATTTTATTTTATTCGATTTTGAACCACCGAACGAAAGTCGAACACCAGTTCAAAAAAAAAAAAACGAAACAAAAACCTATCAAATAAATTAAAAAAACTTACCATTTCACTTTTTTGATGGTTCTTCACCACTGTTTCTTTATCTATTATTTTCTTTAATGATCAAAATATTAAAATTCTCACTTTTTGAAAAGAGATGTGTAAGAGAAAAGGAAAATAAGAGAAAAAAAGAAAGAGTAATAAAATTCGAGGGGAGGGGGGGAACTCATGTGAAGGGTATAAAGAGATAAATGAATAGTGTAAGTAGAATAACCCCCCAAAATGGGAGCTTCTATATACACACACCAAATACCCTCTTTGCACACACTTAATGATATTTAATTTTATTACAATTTTATCCCTAAATGAAATTACTATTTTAGACATCTACCCATTTGCAAAAGTCTCAATGCACACACATCCATCACGTTGAAGAACATTAAATGTTTTGATCTCAGCTCTGTTAACGAACCTAGACACCTCTACCCTCTCACCTTCACAGAGCATCACTTATTCTTCATTCATCATTGTTCTGGAGGATTTGCGTTGGAAATGAGCAGAGTCCGATTTGCCTGGGGAGGATATCCAAATGAGCATCACTTCTTTTTTTTTTTTTTTTTTCCAGCGTCGTTCGGATAACCAGGGCCAGATTGTATTATTTGGTTCAGAAATCTACAACCGAAATAATTACTTACTTTCGGAAGTTGTTGTCCGAACAAATTTATTAGTTTCGGAACTTGTTGTCCGAACAAAGTATTTAAATTCGGAAGTTGTTGTCCGAACAAAGTTAACTTGTACAACATTCAACTTCCGAAATTTAAAAAAAAAATCAGACAACTACTTCCGAATGAAGTAAAAAAAAAATTCCCATTTTATATTCCAAATTTGCAAACTGCAAACTAAATTTACAATTTTGAATTGCAAATTTATGTTTATAATGCGATTAAAAATTTGTAATGTTATACAAAATGTAAATGTATAAAAATTTGTAATGTCAATTCACATGAATTTTATGGATACATGGATTTTAATATTAGTAAATGTTTAAAAATTTGTAATGTCAATTCACATGTTTAAAAATGTTTAAAAATTTGTAATGTCAATTCAAATGGATAAAAATTTGTAATATTAGTAAATGTTTAAAAATTTGTAATGTCAATTCACATGGATTTTATGTTTCGAATTGCTCACCAAATGTAAATGTTTGATAATAAGAAAATATTACTTACAAAATCAACAACCACTGTTACCATTCCATTCTAAAAATAAAATGTCATTACAATGTCATTACAATACCATTGTTGCCATTCCATTGTAATAAGAAAAATGTTAACCACTGTTACCATTACAACAATATCATCTTACAAAAATCACCAAAACAAATTCATCAACACACAAATAACATGTCACGAATCAGTTGCATGCCTACGCCTTGGCCTACGACTGTATGTCAATGTCGAAGATGGAAAGCGACCTCCAGCAGAACTAGGTCCAGCTTCGTCAATGTGCTGACCTTCAAGGACATGTGTCATACTCTCGATAGCCTGGTAAAGTCGATAAGGATGGTGAATCCCCTCCTAATAACTAGCGTCAATAATAGGATGTGAAATCTGCAGTGCATGTGCAATACGCTGCATTTGAAAAGAATTTTACATTTTAGGGAACATATCAGGAAAAAAAAAAGAAAAAAAAAAGAGTTACATATGCATAAGAGAGGATAATAGATTACATCCGCATGTTCGCTGAAATCCTGATGGTCATGGACACGCGGTTCATCAGTGTGCTCGACATATAGATGCGTGACATTTTTATACCAATCCATGTAACCCGGTACACATTGCCAAGGCTGACGAACTGGTGTGCTCCTCCGTTGTTCAGATAACACGTGGTTATCCCAAGCCTCCCAGATCCTATCCAAGTATCTGTACATGACTGTATATCATGCAGATATGTTGCCTTGCGCACCACGACTGGGAGCTAGCGGTGCATCTGGGATGGTTTGAACCCTGCCAAACTGCCTCAAAACTCTATCTGGATGATAGGGTTCGACAACGTCTAAGCACTTTAAGCATCCATGGTAGAACGTAACCGGGTTACATGGATGCCGGTCTCTGCAGCTGTTGTATGGATCCCAAATAACCTATAAACGTAAAGTGTTTTTACATTAAAGTACATAGAGGGTAAGATAAACGGAAGTGTTAAAATTATCGCAGGATGAGTAAACCTACATCAGTAGGTACCAAACTGTCAAGCTCGGCTCGAAAAGATTTCAAATGGTCAATGGAGGAACCCGCCTCTCTCCTAGATGCCCAATGGTACACGTGTGGTATGTCTTCATTGTATCCCATGTTCTGATGAGGTCGGAATGCTCGGAAGTGCTCATAAATCCACGCCTCCAAAAGAGTCATATAACCACCCATCTGCTTAACCCCAGACCGGCTAGCAAACCCCAACTGTCTATATAAAAATGCTAATGCAGCAGCACCCCAGGCGTAAGTATGTATGGATCCCAAATCCATCAATAAGCCAAGGTAAACAACGGGAACCCTGCCGCCACTCTTGTCACTGAAGAGTGTACATCCCAACAGAAACAACAAATAAGCTCTTGCAGCGCACTGTATAGCCTCTTCGGGGTCTGAATCTGTGACACCAGCAAACTGACTTCGCAACCATTCAAGCCTGACTGAATTGCCACCAGCAGAAGAAACCTCTTCATGTGCTGCACGTTCAGTAATCCCCAAGCCATAAATGAGTAATGTAACTCCATGATGATCTGTCACATCTGGTATGCTGACTGATTTGCCTACAATGGAAAGGCCAAGAATAGTGCCAACATCATCCAGGGTCAAGGTCATCTCACCAACTGTCATGTGAAATGTATTCATCTTAGGTTGCCATCTCTCAACAAAACTGGAGATTAGAAGCTTGTTGACGAACCGATAAGTGCAACGAGCTAACTGTGACAGTCCAGACTGCTCAATAATGGCTTTGAATCTAGTGTTGTTCTCAACTAACCACCATGGCCATGCAAGGATCTTGGAAGAGTGATTATGACACTTTAGGGGCCCTCGTTCCTACAACACAAATGATATCTCATTACAAACTACCATACAACGCACACACAAAAACAAAAAAACTCATATACAAATGAATGTTTACCTCCCCGTGCCAAATAGCTGCAGCCACATGACTATTGAAACTCTGCAGTATTGACGGATTAGTCGGTCCACCTGGAAAAGCATGAGTAAGGTACTCTTCCTGGATAGGAGGAGAATCAGGTAAAGAGGTATCCTTCACAGCAATGTCAGGCATATCATAACCTTCAATTCGTCTTTGGCTTCGGCCCCCACTTTGACTGGCACTGGGAATATCATATTCTACCGAAACTGGATCACGACCTCGACCACGACCTTGACTTCGTCCTCGCCCACGCCCTCGTCCTCGTTCGTGGTCTACATCCAATTCACGATGTCATCTATTTGAAGCAGTAGGTGGGACACGTTGTTGATATTCAGAATCCATATTATCTGCAAAAAATACTAAGTGTGTAATGAGTGTGTGTGTAAATAAACAGAGTGTGTGTAAAATTAATGAGAGTGTTTTAAATTATAAGTGTGTGTGTAATGAGTGTGTGTGTAAAATTAAGGAGAGTGTGTAATGAGTATGTGTGTAAATAATAAGTGTTTTAAATTATAATGAGAGAGTGTGTGTAAAATTAATGAGAGTGTGTGTAAATAATAAGTGTTTTAAATTATAATAAGTGTTATAATTAAGTGTTTTAAATTATAATAAGTGTTATAATTAAGTGTTTAATTAAGAAGGAAAAAAAAAACCTGTTCGGAAGTTCACAACCGAAAATACCTATTCTGTTCGGAAGTTGTTGTCTGAAATTAAAGCTACTATTCGGAAGTTGAAAACCGAAAACAAAAAAAATTTCGGCACTTGAAAGCCGAACCAAGTAAATATTTTCGGAACTATAGTGCCGAATAGAAGCAAAAAATTTGGAACTCTAATGTCGAATATTATTTTTGTTTTCGAAACTAGATTGCCGAACAAAAACAAAAAATTCGAATAACCAGTTTCGAATGAGGAAACACCGCAATCACTTACAATGGTGGAGGGAAAATTTCAAAAATGGTAAAAATTAACCCTACATTACAAATAAAATAGGAATGAGAAGATTCTAATTTGTGTAAACTAACCTAAAATGTGAAGATTTCAATGCCCTTCAATGCCAATACTTCAATGACACAGATGGATGGATGAAGCTTTTGGGGAGGAACGGTGGAGAGTGTGAGAGATGGGTGTGTGTGTGAGAGGGGTGACAGACGGGTGTTTGTGTGAGAGGGGGTGTGTGTGTGTATGATTTACATTTGGGGGTATATGTGGAATGATAGGTGTGTGTAGTGAGTCAAATATATTAAGATTTATTTTTTTAGTGTGTGTATTGAGAAGGATTTGTATAGAGAGGAAAGGGTGTGTGTACATAGAAGCTCCCCCCAAAAATTCACTACCCAACAAAAAAAATGTACTTCCTAAAACACCCCTAAATTCCCAAATCGGTTGGTTCGGATGGGTACCCGCCCCATGTTTTGACAAACAACGGGTCTTGTATCGGACTTCTTTCTCTCTCTCTCTCTCTCCCCTCCGGCAGCGGCGACTCTCTCCGTCGACACTGACCACGGTTCCGACTAGGTGAGTCTCTGTCTGGTTCTCTCGTTGTCTCTTTCCTAGTAATTGTTTCTCTGAGATGGGTGTGTTGGAGCTGTGGGTAATCTTCACTTTCCTTCTTGTGTTCTCTTCACGAGTTCATTTGAATTCCTTAAACCTGACATGCAATTTGAACGATCTCAAGGCCCTAGAATGAATGATTGGAAAACTAAACTGGTTATTGTATGTATGAATCGATGCTTCGACTATAGAATTAATATATTCTTTGACTCTTGATTGGGTTCATCCAAGTTTAGTTGTTGCTAGTGATTCTGTTTCTCTGATTTTTTATTTTTTATTTCAAAACCAAAAACACTTTTTTTTGTTTGACATGGCAGATTCTAAAAATCTAATCCAAGAATTGTTTTTATTTTCCAAACAAACCACAATTTTATTTGATGAGGTTTGATTGGTTATGATTATATGTGATGGTTCTGTGGTGCTTTTAAATCAATCAGGCTGCTGATTTTTATTTAAAACCTCTTCTTTTTTTTCCCCCCACAATTTGAATAGTGCGGCCAAATAAAGTTGGGGACTTTCTTCATGATTTTAATTTCTGAATTAAAATTATAAACTTAAGTAGTTTCTTTAATGCAACTATAGCATGTGCTTGGAGATGCAATTCATGTTCCATGGCAAGCCGCATTTACGTTCATTTGTTCATGGCAACTCGCTACTCTTTCTTGGTTGTCTGAAATATCTCAATTGCCAAATAAAATTCCAGATATTTAATTGTTCATATCGTCCCCTACAATGCAAAAGAGTCATAGATTTTGATGTTAATGCAATTGGGAGTAGTTCAAATACCATCAAGAGCTCAATTTCACAACCATGTGGTTCCGAAAATAGAGGGGAACTTTCCCGCAAGGGATATAACAATCTTATATGTGAGCTGTGCAGAGTGGGGGATGCTGATGAGGCTATGGCATTGCTTGCCCAAATGGAGGCTCTGGGCTTTCGTCCAAATGCAGTATCTTACACTTTCTTGATTACAGCTCTTGGAAATGTTGGCAGGACTTTGGAGGCTGATGCAATTTTCCAAGATATGATACGTTTAGGGTTTAAGCCTGGGCGAAAGGTGTACAATGTCTTGCTCAGAGGCTTCTTGAAGAAAGGCCTCTTAAGGCTTGCAGATAAGGTTCTAGTGGCAATATATGATTTGGGTATCAGGAGGAATCAGGAAACATATGAGATCCTTCTAAATTCATTTATGTATAGCAAGGTTATTGGACTTTAAAGGGACAACGGGATGTGGAAGAAAGCAATGGGCATTGTGAGAGAAATAAAGGAGATGGGGGTGCTACTGGACAAGAGGATTTACAATAGCATCATCGATACATTTGGGAAATATGGCGAGTTAGGAGAAGCCTTAGAAGTGTTTGAGAAAATGCAACAAGAAGGCATAACACCTGATATCACAACATGGAATTCGTTGATCAAGTGGCATTGCAAGTTTGGGGATGTTGCTAATGCTCTTGAGTTGTTTGCAAAGATGCTAGAGCAAGGGGTATATCCTGATCCAAAGATCTTCATTACCATCATTAGTCGTTTGGGGGAGCAAGGAAATTGGGATATGATGAAGAAGAACTTTGAGAATATGAAATGTAGGGGGCATAAAAGAAGTGGAGTCATTTATGCTGTTTTGGTTGATATTTATGGTCAGTATAGAAGATTTTTGGATGCAGAAGAATACATAAATGCTTTAAAGTTGGAAGGCATTTAGCTTTCAGCTAGTGTCTTTTCTGTGCTGGCAAATGCTTATGCCCAACAGGTGTGTTCCCCTTTCATTGGCATACTAAATTTCTAGGGTAAATATATAATTCCTAAACGTAATTTTCTTATATTTCTTCACACGTTATGTTTGTACTTAATATAATTTATATTTTCTTCGTACTTGGCTTGGCAGTTGGATGGCACTATATAATTTATTATATGATTGAAACCTAGTGGTAGAGAGAAAATATTGAAAAAATTTGGTAATGGGAAGTGGATAGTGAGTTTAAGATGTAAAAGATGCCATTAATTTGCAAAAGCCAAAATTGAGCACATCCCATGTTGCTTGTAATTTCATGGTTGAACACCTTTTCTTTTTGTTTCATCGAAGAAACTGAATGCGGTGAAGTAAATGATATCATGACAGGGAGAAAACTCACGGTTTTATACATTTATTTAGAACTAAATCAAACTCTAGCGAGTAGCAACATAAGTGTTTTGGATATCTTGGAACTTGGGAAGTGTGCTTTGTTTGAAAGATGCTTTTGAAGTAGGAATTAAACTGTTTGGGAAAGACAACGTGGAAGCTCAATTGGGTGCTTTCATTTTGTTTATATGGTTTGTGTTAGAATAGGAAATAGTATTATTTATATTTTATTCTTATTTGATTTTATTTTCCTTTGATTGATGTTGATTGGTGTAATGGGTTGGCCCATAATTTATGCCTTATGGCACTCCTGTAATTACTCATTATTATCAATATAAAAAGGGATGAGGTCTAACTCATTCCCTATCTGTTTCTCTTCTCTAAACTTACATGGTATCAAAGTGATCAATAGTGGCAGGAGGAAGTATAGCAGAGCGTCGATTTTCCTCATTCTGCACAAAAGCAAAGGCTTCTTAGAGAGATAGAAGTACATCCATGCCGAGTAATCTACTCTGAACAGGATTATACTCCACATTTAGGCCCTCTAAGAACTTGAAGGTTGGCTCTTTCTCCACAAACTTTCAGTAACCAGCAGAATCAGTGGGACACACAAGCTTGTAATTCTGAAGGTGATCAAGTCGCTTCCACCCATTGCTAAAGAAAGCAAAATACTCGAGGATAGTCATCTCACCTTGTACCGGCCTCTCAATGGAGCGACGTAGCTCGAAAGCCTGTGAGAAGTTCCCCTTCTTGGAATAAGTAGTTGTTATGGCTTCCCAAATATCCTAGGCAATGTCCACAGACAAATAGCCCTCTCCAATCTCCGGAACCATAGAATGGATCAACCAGCCCATAATTAGAGAATTGGTGATCTCCCACTGGTTATAACGAGGATCTGTGATACTGGGTGTCTGGACCCTCCTATCAACATATCCCATCTTCCCTCTTCTCTTCAAGAAAATAGTCAGACTCTGCGACCACGCTAGGTAATTTTGACCATTGAATAGGGAGATGGTGATTTTAAAGTCAGTGTTAAGGTTATCAATTATAGTGGAAGGGATAACAGAACTCTCGCCCTGAGGTTATCAGTTATCCCTTCCTCTATAATTGGTCAAATCTGCCATGGAGACTCTACTAACTATTTCTCAAACTTGATGCCAATCACAAACCCGGAAGATGAGAACCTGTACAACAGTAACTATAAAAGCATAATCAAATAAGCTGTAGTGAGAACCGCTTCCCTCCAACAGGATCGAGGGACAAGCATTTCAAAGGATAGATAACAGGCCACATCAAGAAGGTGGTGATTTTTCTGTTCTGCAACACTATTTTGTTAAGGAGTATTAGTGCAAGAAGTTTGGTGAATAATGCCATGAGTTGCAAAATAACTAGCAAGACCAGATTCAAGATATTCTCCCCCATTATCAGAATACAGAATTTTGACAACCGCCCCAAACTGAGTGCAAACCATGTTGTGGAAGTTTTGAAATACAGAAAACACTTCACTCGTCTTTCATCAGATATACCCAAGTGGCCCTAGAACAATCATCGATAAAAGTGACAAACCATTTTTGACCCTTTAAAGACACAAAACGGGAGGGACCCCTTACATCAAAATGATCAAAGAAAAATGAACTGAATTGTTATTAATAGAAGGAGCAAAAGAAGCTCTGTATTGTTTTCCAAGTTGACAAGACTCACAGTGAAAATTAGATACATTATTTTTCTCAAAAACAAAAGAAAATAAATACTTAAGTAGCAAAAAGAAGAGATGTCCCAAGCGACGGTGTCAAAGCCAAAGGTCTTCATTGGATGATGGTAATTGAAGAGATGAATGAGCCAGCTTGTCTGTCTAATTCAGAATGTAGAGACCGTGTTCCTCTCTACCCAAATCAAATCAGACTGTTTAAGCAAGTAGATGTTTTGTTCATATTTTAGTATTATGTATGCTGTAAAGCTATTCTAAAGAGAGATTGTTGTGTCCCTTTGGCATGCTATATCAATTTTAGATTCCTAGTAGGTGAAATTGCATTTCCATACGACGAAGGTGTAATAGAAAGTTTTCCATTAGTATTACCAATGGCTTTCCAGACGGCATCAATATTGGCTCCACTGTCAAATCCCTTTGAACAACATTGTCAGCTCCAACAATAATGCTAGAGAGATCTCTGAAATTTGCTCCTTATGAAAAATACATATTAGGACATAATAAATATCAAGAAACCAAAAAAACTGTCATACTTACGTAAACTACCTTTCTTCATGGAATTTGACAAACTCGCAAATAATCATCCTCACCCAATGGGAGAGGCCGATGATCACAATCTTGACTTTTACATTATAGGCGTCTTTGCAGAAGCGAGCCCATCATATCTAGAGATAAAAAATTACACATAATGTCAAACCACACATTTTAAGAAAATTAAGAAATAAGATTGATAGAAAGAAGCTGATAAGTTCATGATACCAATTTAAGTCATAAAAGTGCAATCATCAAGTAATGGAAGCACAACACAGTTTTGTAAACATGAAAGGAAGCTCAATATATATGAATGAAGGCATATATATTTATAGAGGAGAGAAGACAACGCATGTTATAGCTTGAGGAAGCTCAATCATCAAGGACCTCAATTTATACTTCTAATGCAAAATATAGATTTTCTATCAATTGCCATTTGCCATGTGTTATAGCTTATTAGAGACGTGCAATATATACATATATATTCAATATTCAGTCAGGAAGTGCAAGTAGAAGATATTATGAAGATATTAGCATGATGCAATACACCATAAGAACGCGAAAAGGTAAATTTAAGAAAACAGCTAAATAATAAATTTGCACGATAATGATTTCAAGATGGAACATATAGGAACCATGCATAGTCAAGTTACTATTCTTAGTAGTCTTATATGGGGGTTATATTAGGTTAAATATGACTTGTTTTCAATATTTTTCTTCCAAGTTTTACAATCCTTAAGCCTAAACACATTAAAATCCACACAAGAAGCAAGTATACTGTTCCAATACTGTTCACAACATCTAGAACAACCACTAAACAATCCTTAAAACTTTCCCTCTTTAGTCCCAAAAGCCTACTCTTTTATTACCCTCATCGATACCCTTTAAAAGCCAATATTTTGTTGGAATGTGTCCCACATCCATCTGTGCTAGTTATAAGGTTTCAGTTTTCCTCTTCTTAATACCTGGATTTAAGGAGAAATGTGGGCTGAGCTTTTCAATTTGGTATCAAAGCTTGGTGTGTTGTGGTCCAAGAGGGTGTGTTGGAATGTGTCTCACATCGCCTGGAGTTGCCCTATCTGTGTTAGTTATAAGGTTTTAGTTTTCCTTTCCTTAACACTTGGGTTTTAAGAGAGATGTGGGCTGGACTGGACTTTTCAATTTGGTATTAGAGCTTGGTATGTTGTGGTCTAGGAGGGTGTGTTGGAATGTGTCCCATATCGCCTAGAGTTGTTCCGTCTATGTTCCTTATAAGACTCCAGTTTTCCTCTCCTTAACACCTGGGTTTTAAGGATAAGTGTGGGATGGGCTTTTTAATTTGATATCAAAGCTTATGTTGTAGTCTAGGAGGGTGTGTTGGAATGTGTCCCATATCGCCTAGAGTTGTTCCATCTATGTTCCTTATAAGACTCCAGTTTTCCTCTCCTTAACACCTGGGTTTTAAGGATAAGTGTGGGATGGGCTTTTTAATTTGATATCAAAGCTTATGTTGTAGTCTAGGAGGGTGTGTTGGAATGTGTCCCACATTGCCTAGAGTTGTCCCATCTGTGTTAGTTATAAGGTTTCAGTTTCCCTCTCCTTAAAACCAAGGAGAAGTATGGGCTGAGCTTTTCAATTTATTTTACCAACCACTCGGCCACCATAGATCAATTAAAATAGGCCTCTAATATCTACTCTTTCTACTACATATCACTTTTTGCCCCATTAATTGTAGGAAGGAATACCCTTCACTAGTCCTCTACATCATATAAATTCTATGGTTTTATTTGGGTTGATGCTTACTCGTTCAAAGGTAGCGTAATAACCTTCTAAATCATGTTGCCCATATGCCATCCTAATTTCTTTCTTTCTAAGAAACATGAATATAGACACGGAACAGAAATATGACATAGAAAGGATATGCCAACATGAAAGTTTCAAAAAGAGCGCATGACATAGCAAGGACACAATAACACATGTTTACATATATGCATGAAAAATAATTTCATTTTTTATGTCACTGAGTATTGTACGCACCGATATGATGAGAGACCATTTAGAGGTGGATGGAGTGAGAGATGAGGCAATGTTAGGAAGAGAAAGAATAGCAATAGAGGAGAATAGAATCCTCTAAAAGCTTGGCAGAGAAGAATAGCATAGGGAGTGGGGACAGGAGTAGGGGAGCAAGTGCATATAAAAGTTTCTAAGATTGGGACTGACTATGGGAGGGTGTATTTTTTTAATATATTAAATATATAATATAATCTAACAATTAAATTTTCTTGGTTAGTTGTAATGTCAATGTCCCTCCCAAACACATAGTAACGTGTACTAATTGGGCATTGTTTTTAGTTGTAATATCAATGTCTTAAAATATGAATAAATATGAGAGATTGCCAATTATAAATTTCTTTGCTAAGTGTAAATAAATTTATGTAAGTAGAAACTACTACGATAAGTTTGAATTGTTTTTCTTTTGTTTCTACAAAATTTGTATGTTTGATAGGTTTTATCTCACTTGAGAGCGAGTTTCTTACTTAGGAGCATGGGATCATGTTTTTGAGTAAGAAAATGCCACCAAAGTAGGAGGTTCCTGCTACTAAGGTGGAGACAAAGGGATAGGTGGCTCAACCTCCCTGGCCCAACAACTTGGTGATAAAGGCCATTATTGATAGTGACGCTGAAATCTTGAGGGTCTTAAGCGGTTACAAAGGTGGTCTGGTGTGCTCCTCATGTATGAAGAGGAATGGTTATGGAGTTGTCTTCTATGGAGGCCTCCCTCTAAGGCCAATAAAGGCAAAAGTCCCTTGCACATGTTCTCTCTTCACTTATCTTTAGTTTGTTCTTGTCGACTGTGTCCATAAAATCTAGCTCTATATAGGCTGCTTTATTATCTTATCAAGGTATTTTGCCACATTTAGTCTTCCATTGCTACATATACTTTGTTTAACTATCTATCAAAGTTTTAATGTAGGGGAATACAAAAATCTAGTACATATAAAAATTATAAACATGAGTTTGTAACATTTAAAATTGAGAAGTCTTCACAGTTATAATGCAAAATGAGCCCAATCAAAGCCAAAAATAAAACAATAATGCTACACTTACCACCTTTTTATACCACCTTCAATGTTCCACCTCATGTGTTAACCTATCATTGGTGTAATGGGTCCTATCATTCATGTTTATGTCAAATGATGTGCTAACATATGAGGTGGTATAGAAAGGTGGTAAGTGTAGCATTACTCAAAATAAATAGATTAGAATGAGCATGTGAACATGTGTGAGTGGAGAATGGGAAAAGAGCCCTTTATAAAAATGAGCTAACCTCATGCTTGGGAAGGCCAAGCTCAATTATGGTAAAGTTCCAAATCGTCTAGGCTAGAGTTAGATTGGTCCGACTTGCAAGACAAGTTAACATTTGCATAATATAAGAAGATAAAAAATAATGCTAACTCCCACAAGTTAGCAAGAATCCTACCTAAAAAACTTTACCAAGAATGAGGAGTGTAGAAGGATAACAATAAGAGGCCATGGTGAAGAAGTTTAGCATGACACTATAAGGTGAATGGTTTTTATTTATAGATGATATACAATTATCAACTTGCACTTTTTCTATGCAAACATCATTGACCATTTTCTTTGGCTATGCTATGAGAATTGTTTGTCTCCAAAATATGACATTATTAAAATATGCACTGCATTTTAAAGACATTTAGCAATTAACTCAACTAAAGAGAATCATAATCCCCAAATACTAGCTACATGAATCTTTCTTTAATAAGCTCTATCAAGAGCCATGCCATCTATTGTGTGCAGGGAAGGTGTCTATCTGTCATAAACTCGACCAATACTCTTTTTGGCATTCTGCCCTTCCATGAGTGCTTTCAACTTGAATCAAATTAATCCTTTGTACTAGCTCATTCAGTGTAAAAATGATTTACACCCCATTTGATGGTATGGTGGCTTCTACTGAAGTGTGTTTTTGAGTTAAGAGCATTCTAAAGAAAGAGATTGTTGTAACAAAGTTGGCATTCTGCCCTTCCATGAGTGCTTTCAACTTGAATCAAATTAATCCTTTGTTGATTTACACCCCATTTGATGGTATGGTGGCTTCTACTGAAGTGTGTTTTTGAGCTAAGAGCATTCTAGAGAAAGAGGTTGTTGTAACAAAGTTGGGTATTTGATTGTCGCATTGGAGAAGAAATTTTACATCCCGTTTTCTGTTAAAGCATCTTAGTTACTGCTTCACTGACAAACCTATAAAATGTTGATGCGCTTTAAAGATGCACTCAAACACAACCTAAAGCACTAAAAAGGTTGGAGAAGTACCTCCAAACAAAAAGCACCACAGTACCTAACAAAAGGAAAAAAATATTTTAGTACCTATAGATATAAATTATGGAGATATCAAAAATTGCAACCACTATAGAAGCATTAAGTTGATGAGTCATACAATAAAATTATAGGAGAGAGTGATTAAGCGTTGCCTAAGAGCTACAGCCTACAACAATAGTATTAGAGAATCAATTTAGATTTACTCCCGGTAAATCAATGATAGAACCATAGATCAACTATGAAAGTGATATTTTATTAAGAAGATTTATAGAGAAGTACAGAGACAAGAGGTGGAAGCTTCGTATAGTTCTTATAAATATAAAAAAAGCTTATGATAGAATGCCTAAAGATATAATGTGGTTGGTGTATGTTATTCAAAGATAATATTGTTCTACGGGATGAAACTAACACTAAATTAGAAAATTGGAGAGAAACACTTGAGTCAAGTAATGTAAAATTATAAATAACAGAAATATAAACAGCAGAGAAGTGAACATAAAAAAATCAATAGATAACATAGACAGTGAACAATTTCATTAAGTAGGGTCAATTGTTAACGATAGAGAGATTGAAGATGATGTAAACCATAGAATCAATATAGGTTGGAATATCAACAAATGAGAGGGAAAAAAAATCATAGCACAACTACAAAGCTAATGATTTTTATGGGGCATAAAGTTGGTCTACTAAGAAACACGTTCATAAAAGTTGAGATGAAAATGCTTAAATTGATGTTGTGGACCAAGTAAGATAGAAATTATTATATTCATGAAATGGTAAGTGTAACATCAATTGAAGATAAGTTTAGGAATAATTGACTAAAATAGTTTGGTCATATACAACGAAAACTAGTAGATGTGTGTGAAAATATTCATTCAGATTATGGAAATATATATTTTAGGTTGATTGTATCTTTTAGATTGATTGTATAGGGTTATTTCCTATTTTAGATTAGGTTTAGGATTGCTATATATATCGGTTGTACTGTTTGTATTTTACACATTGAACATACGAGTTAATTATCTTCAAAAAACTTACATGGTATCAGAGCTTGGTTCGAAAACCTAACCTCCACTGTCTCTGTCTTCGTGTACGAAACCCAAGCTTCTCAGTCTCGTCTTGGGTCGTGATCATCTTCAGTCATCATCAAGCATGATAAATTCCATACAATAGCATCTTAATGTAAATTTACAATTAACTCATGCTATATTCATTTAATAATAGAATTTAAATAAATAAATAAAAACATGCTTCTCTCATCACAACATATTACAAACTCCAAGAAAAAAAAATATGCTGTATTTAATATTCAAATTATGCCATAATAGAAAGTACATCATTCTGGAATTTTCCGGAATTTTCTGAAATTTTCTAGAATTTTAAATAATTAATAAACACACATAAAATCAGAAATAAATATTTCAAAATCTAGTAAACTGCAACAATCATACCAGTAAATAGTAAACCAATACAGTAGTCTATAATAAAAATTTCAGCCCTAAAAACTTAATTATGCAACACCAAAAGCATTTTAAAGCATAAATAATAAATTATTATCTCAGGAAAAATATTTTTTATTTTCATAAAATTTTAAAAATTTTACAGCAGATAGAAAATTTAATCCTAAGTCTAACAGTACCAACCACGCTCAAAACAAAGCTATAACGAATTATTTATGACCATTTAACGCGATTCAGGATGTAAGGGAAAAACAAACAGTGCCTTAACATCAACAGCAAAGCCAGCAAAGTCGGCACAGAAAACAACGCGAGCCGCGCAACGCATGGCGCGCGCGCGATTGCGTGGACGGCTCGCATGTGGGGAGCTCAAACGGTGCGCCCGTTCGAAGCGCGCCTAGGGCGTGTGAGCTGTGGCAGATGCTTGGAGCGTGCGTGGCGGCGCGTGTGGCTCACACGCCGCCTTCTAGGGTGTTTTCTGGTCCATTTTTGGTACTGCTGGACTCCATTTTCCAAAATAAAAACATTTGTGGTCTTAAAAATGACATTTAATAAGCATAAATGATGAGGTGTATTATACTCTCTCTCTAGTGAGAGTGGAAGTGCAGAAACTCTGCACTTCATCTTCTTGCTTAAGCCATCAAAAATTCAAAACAAACCCAAATTAGGGTTTGATGTATCTCATCAACCGTAAGTCCAAATCTAACAAATAATATATGGTTTCGAAGGTCTCGAAACAAGGATTCTAAATATATAAGATTTGTAAACTAAAATTAAAGTATGTAAAATCATCATGCATGTAAAGCTTTGGGAATATAAAATGGGTCTCCATTTTTCTTGAAATTTAACCGTTGGATTTTCATGAAACTTTGCAGATATGTTCTACATGAAATATACTACAACATATATAAATTTCAGGTTGATCGAAGATAGTTCGAAAAATTATTAATTTTCATGTATATATATAACTATACACATATTTTAATACATAAAAATAAATACGAAAATACTCATTAATGCTTTGATACCAATGTAAATCAAGTATAACGCAGCGGGTAAAAATTTCAGATTATACCTTAGGTGATAGAACTTGAAGCGAAGAACCATGTGGGTAAATCACGTGCTTCACAAACAACAAACAACGAACAACGAACAGCGAATATCCAGCAATGGAGTGATACGATAGTATGAGTATCACCCATACCAATCACAGTGCAAAAGGCTTGATTGTTTTACAAATGGGAGAGAGTTAGAAAAAGAGTATGGGAAAAATATTAATCGTTGTTTTGATCATCCCACATCCCATATATAACGTATCTGATATAAAACCTATCTAACTATCTATCCATATCTATTGATAGGATATGACAGATATAGATATAGGATAGTGGGTTATCCAGACAAAAGGATAGATGATAATTTAAATTCAAATTCAAATTATTTAGATGATCTGATATGGGTCCTGGGTCATGCCACATGGGTGTCCAAATCCGGGTCCAATACCTGGCCCAATTTCCAACAATGTTATTGGAATTCCAGTGAGCTCTGTAAATATTCAGTTCAGAAGTCACCAAAAAGACTTTTATGCAATCCTGATAGCCAATACCATATTCCCCCTCGTCCAAATGGATCTCTCAAATTCAAAAAGAGTTCGCCATTTCTCTCAGGATTAGAGGTCTATGTTACTTGCTACTTTTAGATGATTGAAATTAAGACCAGTCTTTGATAATTTATTTTTATGGATGTGGATAAAGTAGGTACAGTGATTGATAAGATGAACAAGCTTGGAGAAAAGCAGACCATCTTGTCAATGGCATTCAAGATCACGGTAACTATTTCTCAATTCAATTGGGTCTGATAATAATAAATTAATCAAGTCTAAAAACGTATAAAAAGTGGACTTCTATCTTGATTTAATTTGTTTTTTTACAAAATTGCAATGAGATTAGAGTCTAATATCTCGGAAACAGTGAAGGGGAAGTTGAGATTGGGCGTGAAAATTCTTAAAGCTAGGAGGATAGAGAGGATCTTCAAGCAGAATTTTAACATTACAGAAGGAGAAAAGTTGCGAAAGGCTTGCCAATGCTATTTGTCAACAACATTGGGTCCTATGCAGGCCTCCTTTTTATCTCAGCCTACAAAGTTGCCTTTTGCAGTGAGAGATCCATCAAATTGTCTTCACCGAATGGGCAGGTAGTTAGAATCCATTACAAAGTGAGTCAATATAAATCAATGTTTGAATTCATATCCATTCTTGCTAACATATTAAATAAATATATCAGCTAACTAATGTGTATTACATGCACGTCTTGATCCCACTTGTAAATATGAAGGGAGCCAATGAAAGCCAAAACACAAAGAGACCATCACGTGAAGTACAAAGAAATAGATACTATGGACAATTTTGATTCTTGGTTCGTGGGATTCATGAATTATCACGGAACTTTCAAATGTCTTCAACAAGCACTCCCTCAGGCTCAATGCAATACTTGCAACTCGATCAGAAGTGACAAAACAGACCAACCCGCTGGCTTCGTTAGATGTGTATGCATTATGTTGCCAAAGCTGTATAATAACAATTTTGTACAAATTTGTAACTTAAGGCTTTTGCTTCAATGGAAAACAATTTCTCAGTAAATGGGTCGTTGACGCTGTTCGATATATATCATTTTATGACTTGATGGTAATTTGCCTAGTTTCCTGCAAATTTGCTTCCCAAAATTGGGCAACGAAACCAGTACATTGCATGGTGCAATTTAAAATTCGAGAGAACACAAAATGCATAATAATCAACAACGGGCCAATTGTCTTCCTCTCCAAGCAATTCTGATTCACATGTACTTTTTAGTAGTGACAAGGTTTGCCTTTACCATCCCATTTGGTCACAGAACCTTTTGAGTTCTTGTCAACAAAAGATTGCTAAAACCATCCTTCTATTCATGCAAAACTTTCTAAAATTTTCCCCATGAACTTGAAACATTTAATATTCTTGTACCCAACAACATGAGTGATAAAATTATGCACATTCATTATGTATCCATAGAATTCAACATATTACATAGTTTTTCTATCTATCTTCACGTAAAATCATGTTTTCTTTCATTTTAGTATCGTTTAATTTGTGTTAACTGAATCAAGTGAACTGGGAAACAAATTTCGAACAAAATCAACAACACTTGCTAACCATGAAATCTCAAGAGCTGAAAAGTTGTTGAACATGTGGAAAATTGTGTTGATGGGGCTATGATGTTGTTTGCACCATAAATTATTTTCTGTCGATTGTGGCCAAATCCAGTCTTGTTGATTGTGGCTTGTCGATTATGGCTAAATCTAATCTCATTGATTATGGCCCGTCAATTATGGTCTTTCAATTGAGACCATGAACTATCTTTATTATTATTTGTTTTTTGCAGGATATGTGGCAACATCTTGTTTACCTAAAAGTTACCTGGAGGTTAATTGAAGTTATACAAGATGAGGAGTTTAAAAGACACATGGCAATAATCTATTTCTTTGCAATTAGTTACCTACTTGTAAGGCACCACATTGACGTCATGGAAGAAGAAACTGCCGAAGCAGTTGTTGAAGGAAACATGGACATGAGCCTATAAATTGGCTACGGCAGATACAAATGACATCAACAAACACCATGATCAAGACATCTTCTATCATTAGGAGTAGTATTCCTAAGTAGTTATGAATTGTAGTTGTGATAACAACTTCAATTTTAGGAGCAAGAGTAGTTGTAAGGTGTTACATATTAGTGTGTAAGGGCAGTTATGTTATTTGCTCCTTTAGTCTTTTATTATAAGTATGTGTAACCCTAATATGTTTGGGAGTGAAAAAATAAACACAGCAGTAGTTCTCTCTCTTTTCTTCTTCTCATTCTTTTCTTCTTTCTTTTTTTATGCAAATCTAACATGGTATTCATCTTCCTCCTTGAAGATTCTTCTCTTGTTCCTTGTTTCATTCGTTCTCTCTATACACAAAAAAAAAAAAAATCCTTCATGGTCGAAATTTGATGGGTTTTTACCTTAGATTTTTATTTTAATTTTTTTGATGCGTGTTTGAGTGTTTTTCCAATTTTTGTTGATTCCTAGTCAGCAGACTATTATTTGTGGCAAGGGGGAGCCTAATAGTTCTCTTGATGTGGAGCCTGACATTGGTGGTCGTTTGGATAGGGTTGATCTTAAGACTTATTCTCGACGTCCGAAAGAGCAAGCTTCTCTTGTGTCACCAGACCCATCATCATCACTCATGCCAGTTCCAGGTAATGCACCTCAGTCTATTCCTCTACCAGTAGTTGATAGTCTTGTTATGATGGTTTAAGTCTTCCTATTGCTCTTAGAGAGAGGGTTAAGGCTTGTACTTAACACCCCATTTCTAAATTTGTGTCATATGATTCATTTAGCCGACCCCATTCGATGGGACTTAAGGCTTGGTTTGATTGATTAATTGATTGTCATATGATTCATTGTCTTTTACATATCGTGCTTTTGTTTCGCCTTTGTCTTCTGCATGTATTTCCCAGGGTTGGAAGGAAGCTATCAATGTTCCTAAGTGGAAAGTAACTATGGTAGAAGAGATGCAAGCTCTAAGTAAGAATAACACTTGGGAGTTGGTTCCTCTTCCCAGTGGAAAAAAGCTTGTAGGGTGTAAGTGGGTGTTCACCATCAAACAGAAAGCAAATGGAACAGTTGAACGGTACAAAGCACGATTAGTGGTCAAGGGGTTTACTCAGACATATGGAATTGATTACAAAGAAACCTTTGCTCTTGTAGCAAAGATGAATTCCATTCAAGCTATTCTTTCATGTGCAGCTAATTTGGGATGGCTTTTACAGTAGTTAGATGTGAAGAATGCATTTATCCATGGTGATTTGAAGGAGGAGGTATATATGGATGTACGACTAGGATTCTCATCTCAGTCTATAGTTGGGAAAGTTTGTAGGTTGACAAAGACGTTATATAGTTTGAAATAATCTCCTCAAGCTTGGTTTGACAGATTCCTGAAGGCTATGTTGAGATTCGAATATAAGCAAAGCAATGCAGATCACACAATGTTCGTCAAACGCCATGCAAATAAGGTAACTGTGCTTACAATATATGTAGATGACATAGTTGTGACTGGTAATGATGAGGAAGAAGTGACACATCTTAAGATGCTGTTGGCCAAGGAATTTGAGATCAAAGACCTTAGTCCGTTGAGCTACTTTTTTCGGATTGAAGTTTCCAGATCTGACAAAGGCATCTTTATTTCTCAGCAGATATATATCCTAGATCTTCTTGAGGAAACTAGCATGTTAGTGTCATGACCAAAACCCGCCCCTATAGGTTTAGCATTGTAACCGGCCAGTAATCCTTGGATTACCAAAGGCCTCTGATATGAATATCATAGAATGTAAGGGACTGAAGAAGCAAATATACAAAATACAATGTCCATAGAGCTGTGTAGACATACATGGGACAGAAAATTTAAAACATACAAATATATGTCTAAATAATGTCAAACTTCCATATGACATGCATCACCATACAGATAGTATCATAGGGACTTAGCCCAGCGTATAGATAAACAAAAAACAAAATAACAAAACATCCTATCATGGTATACTGTAATAACCCCGACCTCTGATTAATGCTAAAACATGATTAATTATGCTTAGCAGTAATTTAGAAGGAATCTGGAATTAATTTGCATGTGTATTGCATTATCTTTATGTTCTTATCTGTTTGCCATAAAATGATCTGTTCATGTTTCAACTTTGAACTGCAAATTGAAAGACTTATCGGCGCCCGATTCCGAAATTGTTGTGTTAAGTATTAGTTAGGATTTATAGAATTTTATGGTAAGTTTAATTAAAATTTGATTTGGAATGATTAAATTAGATTAAATAACGCTAAATTACATTAGTTCAATTATTTACGAAACTGCCACTTGGTGGACCACTTCTAAGAGACTTGTTTGGGACTTGATTAGCATACTCCATACATCATTTCCTCAGCCATATTTGAGACAAAACGTAGGAGAGTGAGAGAGAAGAAGAGACTTAGCTTCAACAAGAGTTTTTGGCTTGGAACTTGAAGAATTGTAAAGGAATTTTCATAATTGAGCCTCCATACTTGGAATTCAAGACTTAAGGTAGGAGAATTACCTTCTTGATTGTGAATTCAAGTCATTTCTTGCATGATTCATGTGACAGTAGTGATCTAAGACAAGAATTGAATTAAACATGTTGAATTAAAGCTTAAATCATGCATGCATGTCCATATCATAACAATTTGAAGTGTTTTCATGGAAATTCTTGCATGTAAGACCATATTCTAGTTATAGTCCATGAGTTCATCATGATTTTGAGTGTAATCGTGCATTTGGTTACATTTTTGGAGCATTGAATTCAAATGAACACTTGCATGTTTTGTTCTTTAATATTTCTTGGAAGTTTGTTTGAAATTGTGTTTAATTGACTCACCTTTGGGCTTTGATTTCTCAAATTGATCTTTAAAACATGTTATACTATGAGTTTAAAGTGTTTTTCCAGAAAACGGGCCCAAGAGGTTGAGATTTGGGTAGTTAAATGCTTGGTTTGAGCTTGGGAGGCAAATCTGGAAATTCCAGAATTTGGCTTCCTCGCTTAAGCGAAGGATTCCACGCTCGAGCGACCATCGTTTGTTCAGAGCTACGCTCGAGCGAAGGAATGGTGGCTCGAGCGTAAATTGTAAGCTCTCAGGTTTTTAGTGCACGCCGACGCACGCTCGAGCGACGAGACCCACGCTCGAGCGACGAGACCTACGCTTGAGCGAAGGGTGTATCTCACGCTCGAGTGAGCATCGGGCGTGCATCATGCGTAAAAATTCAACAATCAGTACTTTTGCATTTTTACAGACCGCTCGAGCGAAGGGGTCTACGCTCGAGCGACCCCTCTGTTTTGGCAAGCTACGCTCGAGCAAGACCCCTATTTTTAGCAAATTTTGAAAAATGTTTTTCAAGGCATCTTTGCATCCTCATTCCATCCTAGGCATTCCTAGGCCATGTTTAAGACTCTATAGTGAGGCTTTAAGGTTAGAAACACATTACGAACCAATGACGTAAGTTTTGTGTGATTAGAATGTGTGTTTCAAGTGTATGTCTGTTATGTGTTATGTAGGTCACGTGCTGCGTGTCGTGTGATCAATTTGCTCTGTCTATCTATTTCAAGGCCAACTGTGAGTAATAATTTAGTAAAGTTATGTTCAAACTGTATCTACTTTCTGTGTGATAAAACAAGATATGTTTTCCGAAATGATATGTTCTGTACAATAAATGATTGTTCAATTTTTGATATGTATTTCGTGACATCCTTAGCATCATGTGATATCTGTTAGCTGTTACCCGGTATCGGAGGTTCCTTCATGGAACTTATTTCTGTCTGCACTCTGTTACCCGTATCGGAGGCCCTGTTACGAGGGCTCAGCTTCTGTTCTGTTCTGTTAACCGGATCCGGAGGTTCCTTTATGGAACTGGTTATTTGTAACCTCACGCGTATGCGTTTTGTTCTGTTCTGTTAATGCTAATGGATGTATCACGTAAATTAATCATGACTTATGATTTCTGTCTATATATATGATCTGAACAAATGATGAATTTGATGCAAATCTGGATTGTGATTTCTGAATCTGTACGAACTCATTCATTGAAACCCTTTACTCTATTATTATTCACTGGGCTTTCACTCGCAGTTTATATTATGCATGTAGGTGAGACGGCACATGACCAGGGCCAGAGTTGACGGCCTTCTGTTCTGTTTTTGTTAGCCATCCGTTGTGCCTCCCGAGGAGGTTCCGATCGAAGCCTAATGCTGTGGCTGTTTTTGTATTTCATGCTAGTCTCTGTATATGTTTTGTAAAGACAGGTCTTGGGTTGTACATGTTGTAAATATTGTGTACTTGGACTGGCATGTTTATGCATATATGCATATAAGTTTTGAAATGTTCCGTCCCATGTACGTTATCACAGCTCATTGGATCTTATTTATTTTGTATTATTGCTTCCGTAGCCCCTTACTATTATCTAATCTGTTCAGAGGTGTGACAACCCTCACTACTGTTTACTGATAAGACCACTGCTTACTGCTAAACTGTGACTGAACTGGATAAGTAAATGATTAGACTGAAATGTCAAATTAATTGCATGAATATATTGTGTTATTTGCATTTCTATCTGTTGACGGTCAAATGCATCTGTTCATGTTTCACGCTTTAAACTGCAAATTGAAGGCCTTATCGGCGGTCGAACTAGAAATTGATTAATGTTTTATGCTATTTGGAATTTATGTGATTTTTTGGTGTGTTTAATTAAAATGCGATTTGGTATGACTAAATTAGATTAAATGAAGCTAAATTACAAGAGTTGGCCTTATTTACCGAAATGCCACTTAGTGGCCCACTTCATATCATATTTTGAGGCTTGAATTATACATTAGATGCATCTTTTCCTCAGCCATTCCATGAGACCAACCGACCAAGAGAGAAGAGAGGGAGAGAGTGAGAGAAATTGAGTTCCATCTTGTGATTTGCTTGGTGAATTAAAGAGATTGAAGGTTGATTTCATAATTGAGCTTCCTACACTTGATAATCAAGGTCTAAGGTAGAAAATCTACCTTCTTGAACTTGTCTTTAAGTTGGTTCTTGCTTGATTCTTGTTATATTGAACATTGGAGTCAAAATTAGCTTAATACATTGAATTGAGTAGGAATTCATGCATGCATGTTGCCATTCTTGAGTTTTGAAGAGTATTGTTCATGAAATTCCACATGCATGTCCATATTTTTGCATTGGACCATGAATTCATCTTGTTTATGGAGAAATTGGCTCATTTGAGCATGTATTTGAAGCTTTGAAGTGGTTCCAATTCATGCATGTTGCATCTACATCTTGTTCATGAAAGTTGGTTTGAAATTGGTATTTAATTGACTCACCTTTGGGCTTTGATTTCTCAAATTGAGCTTTGAAACATGTAATACTATGAGTTTACAAGTGTTTTCCAGAAAATTAGCCCAAGAGGATCGAATTTGATGCATTGAAACTTGGTTTTGAGATTGAGGTTCAAATATGGAATTTCCAGAATTTGGACTTACGCTCGAGCGAGGAAAGTAGTGCTCGAGCGTAAAATTCGTGCTCCCAGCACTTTGCATTGTTTTACAGTCCGCTCGAGCGGGGAAATGTACGCTCTAGCGGGGACTTGTGTCACACGCTCGAGCTGGTGTCGAGCGCCTATTGAGCGTGATTTTCACACATCTAGTACTTTTTGCCATATTTTGCAGTCTGCTCGAGCGGGGAAAGTGACGCTCGAGCGGGGAACCTTTGTCTACATGTCCGCTCGAGCGGGTAAATCCACACTGGAGCGGGACCCTGTTTTTCTAAAAATTCTAAAAATGTTTTTAAAGTGCATCTTTGCATCCTCTTTCCATCCTAGGCATTCCTAGGGCATGGTTAAGGCATCTTAAGGAGGATATTGATGTAGAACCACACCGAGGCAAATTAAGGATTAAGTTATTATTTCCCAACTTTGTAGCTTAGTGTGTGTTCATTCTGTAACTGTGTAGGGTTGGCGTCCGAAGACACTCTAGCTTATCTGTAGCCCAGAACTCTGTGAGTAACAATGTTGTAAAGATATGTTCTATAATGATTATCTTCTGAACAATTGAACTGTACTGTTTTATGAAATGATAATGTTACTGATTGAATGATGTCCTAATTGTGAACTGTATTGTGGCATCCTTAGCAACCTAATGTTACCATCATCTCGCATCACACAGAGATCTCTGTCGGTTCCTATGTTGGAACCACTACTGTTTACTGATATGATGGCCATCAACTGACTGTTCGGTCTGTTTAGACCTACTGTACTGCTTTGCTAATGGATGTACTACATATGACTGCTATGACTGAATAACAGATATACTGATTAAAATGACTGTTTTCAATACTGAAAGGACATTCATTCTTAACCTCTTTACACATTATGTTATTCAGTGGGCTTTAGCTCACTACTCATATATATATGTAGGTGTTCAGGCACCGGACTGTTGCTAGAAGCGTCGGGATAAACTCCAGTTTTGTCAAGCCAACCTTTGTGCCTTACTGCGAGGTTCCAGAACTATTCAAGCCAAGGCTGTTTGGGGTCTTTTAGTTTTTCCCTTTTTGTTTCTGACCTGTATAGACTGAACGTTTTTGTACTGTACTGTCTTATCAGGGATCAAGTCCCTGATCTGAATAATTGTAAATACTGTGCATATTGTTTTGGTACTGACTATATATGGATGTATATGTACTGTTTATGTGTATATGATTGAAAAGTTTTTTTGCATTCAAACTGTCACAGCTCATTGGACATCTTTTAATTACTGTTTTGGCTTTCGCCATACTTTTGTATTATCAGTATTCATTGTTAGCATTCGGTAATCTCGGATTCTTGGCGATTCTGATGCTAAACCCATAGGGGTGGGTTTGGGTCGTGACAGAGTGGTATCAGAGCGTTATTAAACCACGAGTTATACCGCACACACGTGTCCAAGTGAGCTATAGGATGTCTTAGAAAAGTGATTAGGGCATTGCATGAGCATTGAAAAACAAAACATGTGTGTGACCATGATATGAATATATGTGCTAATGTGTTAAATGTTTAAAGTATGCAACTTCCTATGTTTATTATTACTGTGTTGCATATAGTGAAATGGATAATGTAAGAACTACTGATGAAACTAAATCATCTGACGTCAGAATGGCGGGATTAGAAAGAACTGTTGAACTACTGACTGAAGCCTTAAGGCAACAGCAACAACAGAACCAACAGCTCCCACCTCCTCCGGTATAGCCGGAACAGAATGTGAATGATGACATCATAGCTTTGTCACAGAAATTTAGCAAGATGAAACCGCCATCCTTTCAGAAAGGCTTTGAACCCTTAAAGGCTGAAGCATGGGTTCTTGAAACAGAAAATTTATTTGAAGTGTTTCCGTGCTCCGAGGCACACAAAGTATTACTGGCTACCTTCACCTTACAGGAAGAAGCTAGAAGGTGGTGGATGCTGGTCCGTGACACCGACACCTTATGACTTGGGCTCAGTTTCAGGGAGCCTTCTTTGAGAAATACTTCCCACAGTGTGTCAGGGACAAAAAGGTGACTGAATTTGAACAACTGAAACAAGGTACCATGTTCGTGGCTGAGTGTGAATAAAAGTTTACAGAACTTGCCCGTTATGCACCACACATGGTTGATACAGATTACAAAAAGGCCAGGAAGTTTGAAGGCGGCCTTAATGTGGAAATTCTTGACAGGATAAATGTTTTGAAATTACAGAAATACGTGGATGTTCTCGACCGAGCAATAATGGCCGAGTTAAATATCGAGGCATTAAAATAGACTGAAACACCAGCGTCTAAATGGCGCGGTAAGAGACGAGGCTTTAAATTCAAGAAAGGCAGGAACAATCCGTTGAACAAAAAGCATAATACAGGGTCAACGACTAGTTCTAGTCAAGGGAACCGTTCCATACTGCCTTGTTCTGAATGTGGTAAGAACCATAAGGGAGTTTGTTATAAAATTTCTGGTGCTTGTTACAGGTGTGGCAAGGTGGGCCACATGGTCAAAGATTGCCCTTCCACTCCTCAGGGCAATAGTAAAGCTGCAAGTCGGCTGAAAGATCAATCGCCCCACCAAAACCCAACCCTAAAGTGACTGGAAAAGAGCCTATGAGGCAGGGCCGAGTGTTCGCACTGGTACCGGGAGATGTGCAGAATACCGAGAATGTTGTGTCAGGTATCCTCTTAATTTGTACTCAAAATGCATATGTTCTGATTGATTCGAGGTCTACACATTCATATGTATCGCATGCTTTTTCGCGAAAATTGAATAGACCATTGGAACCCATGAATTACTTGTTAGCTGTATCTTCACCTGTTGGGGGATCTGTGACTTGTGCTTATATGTACCCTGCATGTGAAATTATTGTTGGGGATATGCATCTGTATATTGATTTACTGCCTCTGAACATTGATCATTTTGACGTGATATTGGGAATGGACTGGTTAACAAAATATCATGCTACTATAGACTGTGTGACAAAACAAGTTGTTTTCCATCCACCTGGCCTACCCGAATTTGTGTTTAACGGAAGTGGAGTGGTACCTTTCCCATATTTGATTTCATCTATGAAAGCATACAAACTGATTATAAAAGGGTGTAAACGGTATTTTTGTTCTGTATTGACTATATCTACTGATGTTAACGCTAATGTGAACAGTATTTCTATAGTCAGAGAATTCCCAGATGTTTTTCTAGATGATCTGCTAGGGGATTTGATTAATAGGGAGATTGAGTTCACCATTGATGTGATTCTGGGTATACAGCCAGTATCTAAAGCTCCTTACCGAATGGCTCTGACTGAACTGAAAGAATTGAAAGTGTAACTGCAAGAACTGTTAGATAAGAAGTTCATCAGGCCCAAGATTGCCATGGGGCGACTCGCTTTGTTTGTGAAAAAGAAAGACGGCTCGCTGAGACTTTGTATTGACTACCGTGAACTGAACAAGGTAACTGTGAAAAATAAATATCCATTGCCGCGTATTGATGACTCATTTGATCAGTTACAGGGTGCTCAAGTGTTCTCTAAGATTGATCTCAGATCCGGATATCATCAACTGAAAGTTAAACCAGAGGACATTGACAAAACTGTTTTTCGAACGAGGTATGGACATTACGAATTCCTAGTTATGCCTTTCAGAGTTACCAATGCACCTGCTGCATTTATGGACCTTGTGAACAGAATTTTTAAACCATTCCTCGATGACTTTATTGTTGTATTTATAGACGACATTCTGATTTATTCTAAAAGTAGAGAAGAACATGAACATCATTTGAGACTTGTCTTACAGATCCTAAGAGAACAGAAACTGTATGCGAAATTGAGTAAATGTGAATTTTGGCTTTATCATGTTATGTTTTTGGGACATGTTATTAGTAGAGATGGCATTTCAGTTGACCCACAGAAAGTTGAAGCCGTGGTAAATTGGCCTAGACCAACAAATGTTACAGAAGTCCGAAGCTTTTTGGGGTTAGCCGGGTATTACAGAAGATTTGTCAAAGACTTCTCCAAAATTGCCTTACCACTAACACAGTTGACTCAGAAGGGGATGTCATTTGACTGGACTGACCAAAGAGAATCAGCATTCCAAGAGTTGAAAACTCGACTTGTGACTGCACCGGTTCTTACCCTACCTTCAGGTACGGATGGTTTTATCATTTTTAGTGATGCTTCTCGTAAGGGTTTGGGATGTGTTTTAATGCAGAATGGGAGAGTTATTGCCTATGCTTCCCGACAATTGAGACTGCATGAAAAGAATTACTCGACCTATGATTTAGAACTTGCTGCAGTAGTGTTTGCACTGAAAATTTGGCGTCACTACCTTTATGGGGCGACGTGTGAAGTGCATACCGACCACAAGAGCTTGAAATACTTCTTCACACAGAAAGAACTGAACATGAGACAGCGGAGATGGTTAGAATTGATTAAGGACTATGACTTACAAATTCTGTACCATCCAGGAAAAGCTAACACCGTTGCCGATGCATTGAGTCGGAAATCGATTGGGAATTTAGCCTGTTTACTCACCGGACAGAAAGAGTTGCTATGTGACCTTGAAAGACTTGATATTGAGATTGTTTTGCGTGAACAAGGTGGAACATTAGCTCCTATTTCTGCTCAACCAGCACTGATTGAAGAGATTAAGGAAAAATAGTAACATGATGACTTCTTGAAGAAGATCATCGAAGAACAGGAATCCAAACCGAGGCCGGATTTCAAATTTGAGAATAATGTGTTGAAATTTTAGGGAAAATTATGTGTACCGAGTGATTCTGAACTGAAAAGAAGAGTTCTACAAGAGGGCCACAATTCGAAACTGTCTATCCATCCAGGAAATACGAAAATGTATCAAGACTTGAAATTGAATTTCTAGTGGCCGGGAATGAAGAAAGAAATTGCTGATTTTGTGTCAAAATGTCTTCATTGCCAACAAGTTAAAGCCGAACATCAACGACCCGCAGGTTTACTGCAACCCTTACCGATACCGGAGTAGAAATGGAAACATATTACCATGGATTTTATTGTTGGTTTACCTCGCTCTAGTAAAGGTATGGATTCAATTTGGGTTATTGTTGATAGATTGACTAAATCTGCTCATTTCTTACCTATCAAAACAATTTATAATGCGGACAAATTGGCTATACTCTATATTGATGAAATTGTGAGATTGTATGGAGTGCCTGTGTCCATTGTTTCTGATAGGGACTCGAAGTTTACATTGAGATTCTGGCAAAGTCTGCAAACTCCATTGGGTACTGAACTGAGACTAAGTAGTGCCTACCATCCTCAGACAGATGGCCAGTCAGAAAGAACCATCCAGACTCTGGAGGATTTACTGAGAATGTGTGTCCTTGATTTCCAGGGAAATTGGGAAAGCCATTTGCCTTTAGCCAAATTTGCTTACAACAACAGCTTTCATTCAAGCATTGGTATGGCGCCTTTCGAGGCTTTGTATGGTAGAAAATGTAGATCTCCGATATGCTGGGCAGAAGTTAGAGATGGGCCTTTGCTTGGGCCCGAGATTGTGTATAAAACTACAAAAAAAAGTAAAACTGATCCAACAGAGACTGAAAACCGCACAGAACCGACAAAAAAGTTATGCGGATGTCTGCAGGTGAGACAGAGAGTATGATGTAGGTGATCACGTTTTTGTGAAAGTGACACCGATGAAAGGCCAGACTCCTTTTGGAGTCAAGGGTAAGCTAGCGCCGAGATATGTCGGACCATATGAGATTATTGAGAAAATCAATCCGGTGGCGTATCAAGTAGCGCTTCCTCCTGAAGTGGAGCATATGCATAATGTCTTCCATATTTCAATGTTGAGGGATTACCTCTGGGATCCTTTCCATATGATTGAGCCTACTCGTGTAGTGCTGAGTGATGACTACACTTACGAGGAACGGCCTATTCAGATTGTGAACAGACAGATCAAGAAGTTAAGGAACAAAGAGATTCCGTTAGTAAAAGTTGACTGGCAAAACCATGGTGGCGTGTATGCCACTTGGGAAAGGGAAAATGACATGGCCAAGAGATATCCTGAATTGTTCCCACTGAATCCTGTTTTCTTCCAAAATGAAGGTAATTCGAGTTTGGAGGACCAAACTCTTTATAAAGAGGGGAGACTGTGACAACCCTCACTACTGTTTACTGATAAGACCACTGCTTACTGCTAAACTGTGAATGAACTGGATAAGTAAATGATTAGACTGAAATGCCGAATTAATTGCATGAATATATTGTGTTATTTGCATTTCTATCTGTTGACTGTCAAATGCATCTGTTCATGTTTCACGCTTTAAACTGCAAATTGAAGGCCTTATCGGCGGTCGAACCAGAAATTGATTAATGTTTTATGCTATTTGGAATTTATGTGATTTTCTGGTATGTTTAATTAAAATGCGATTTGGTATGACTAAATTAGATTAAATGAAGCTAAATTACAAGAGTTGGCCTTATTTACCGAAATGCCACTTAGTGGCCCACTTCATATCATATTTTGAGGCTTGAATTATACATTAGATGCATCTTTTCCTCAGCCATTCCATGAGACCAACCGACCAAGAGAGAAGAGAGGGAGAAAGTGAGAGAAATTGAGTTCCATCATGTGATTTGCTTGGTGAATTAAAGAGATTAAAGGTTGATTTCATAATTGAGCTTCCTACACTTGATAATCAAGGTCTAAGGTAGAAAATCCACCTTCTTAAACTTGTCTTTGAGTTAGTTCTTGCTTGATTCTTGTTATATTGAACATTGGAGTCAAAATTAGCTTAATACATTGAATTGAGTAGGAATTCATGCATACATGTTGCCATTCTTGAGTTTTGAAGAGTATTGTTCATGAAATTCCACATGCATGTCCATATTTTTGCATTGGACCATGAATTCATCTTGTTTATGGAGAAATTGGCTCATTTGAGCATGTATTTGAAGCTTTGAAGTTGTTCCAATTCATGCATGTTGCATCTACATCATGTTTATGAAAGTTGGTTTGAAATTGGTATTTAATTGACTCACCTTTGGGCTTTGATTTCTCAAATTGAGCTTTGAAACATGTAATACTATGAGTTTACAAGTGTTTTTCAGAAAATTAGCCCAAGAGGATCGAATTTGATACATTGAAACTTGGTTTTGAGATTGAGGTTCAAATCTGGAATTTCCAGAATTTGGACTCACGCTCGAGCAGGGAAAGTGGCGCTCAAGTATGAAATTCGTGCTCCCAGCACTTTGCATTGTTTTACAGTCCGCTCAAGCAGGGAAATGTACGCTCGAGCGGGGAAATGTACGCTCGAGCGGGGACTTGTGTCACATGCTCAAGTAGGTGTCGAGCGTCCATCGAGCGTCCATCGAGCGTGATTTTCACACATCCAGTACTTTTTGCCATATTTTGCAGTCCACTCAAGCGGGGAAAGTGACCCTCGAGCGGGGAACCTTTGTCTGCATGTCCGCTCGAGTGGGTAAATCCACGCTGCAGCGAGACCCTGTTTTTCTGAAAATTCTGAAAATGTTTTTAAAGTGCATCTTTGCATCCTCTTTCCATCCTAGGCATTCCTAGGGCATGGTTAAGGCATCTTAAGGAGGATATTGATGTAGAACCACATTGAGGCAAATTAGGGATTAAGTTATTATTTCCCAACTGTGTAACTTAGTGTGTGTTCATTCTGTAACTATGTAGGGTTGGCATCCGAAGACGCTCTAGCTTATCTGTAGCCCAGAACTCTGTGAGTAACAATGTTGTAAAGATATGTTCTATAATGATTATCTTCTGAACAATTGAACTATACTGTTTTATGAAATGATAATGTTACTGATTGAATGATGTCCTAATTGTGAACTGTATTGTGGCATCCTTAGCAACCTATTTGTCTTTGTCTTATCACATCTTGTCACAGAGATCTCTGTCGGTTCCTATGTTGGAACCACTACTGTTTACTGATATGATGGCCATCAACTGACTGTTCGGTCTGTTTAGACCTACTGTACTGCTTTGCTAATGGATGTACTACATATGACTGCTATGACTGAATAACCGATATACTGATTGAAATGACTGTTTTCAATACTGAAAGGACATTCATTCTTAACCTCTTTACGCATTATGTTATTCACTGGGCTTTAGCTCACTGCTCATATATATATGTAGGTGTTCAGGCACCGGACCATTGCTAGAAGCGTCGGGATAAACTCCAGTTTTGTCAAGCCAACCTTTGTGCCTCACTGCGAGGTTCCAGAACTGTTCAAGCCAAGGCTGTTTGGGGTCTTTTAGTTTTCCCCTTTTTGTTTCTGACCTATATAGACTGAACGTTTTTGTACTGTACTGTCTTATCAGGGATCAAGTCCCTGATCTGAATAATTGTAAATACTGTGCATACTGTTTTGGTACTGACTATATATGGATGTATATGTACTGTTTATGTGTATATGTATGAAAAGTTTTTTTGCATTCAAACTGTCACAGCTCATTGGACATCTTTTAATTACTGTTTTGGCTTCCGCCAGCCCCTGTACTCTATATTACTGTATTACTGTTAAGCAGGCATTCGGTAATCTCGGATTACTGGCCAGTTACGGTGCTAAACCCATAGGGGCGGGTTTGGGTCGTGACAAGAGGCCTTTGGTAATCCCGGATTACTGGCCGGTTACGATGCTAAACCTATAGGGGCGGGTTTGGGTCGTGACATATACAAAACTTGACTTTGGCAAAATGGGAACCTCCTCGGGAGGCACTGTGGTTGGCTGACAAAAACAGACTTCCAGACATTTGTCACTGAGCTTGGTGATGGGTCGTTACACATACCAAAATTAAACACAAAACTGCACCAAATTCTTTTAGAATAATGGCAAGTCCAGGTATCGATCCACAGGGACAATTGTGAATAAATTCCTAAATTAATTTTGATGAAAATATTGATTGTTTATAACCTAATTTAATAACAAATAAATTAAACTAAGTAATTAAATTATCAATTATAAATAAAATTGGTTTTACTGATTTGGGGAAAAAACCTAGGGCAAAAAGTCCACCACTAGTCACATAAATAGGGTTTCCAATTGAAATCAATTATGTTATGGTTCGAACTGAACAATGCTTCGCAACTACAAGTTCAAAGCATTCAACAAGAAAATCATCACGTTCAATGTATGAGCACGAACCATCTCAAGTAGTACGAATTGTTCACTCTAAACTAGGGTAGTGACATGACTCGTCTCTCGTAGTATGGTTCGTCTCATACCTTGAATGTGAAAGAATAAAAAACTCTTGTATAGAAAACATTCAACAATCACAGAAAGCCGAATACTTGAAGAAATAATGGAAAGTGTATATATAAAACTTCTAAAACACCATACAATTGTTCAAACCTTTACATAATTGAAAATCAAAAAGAAAAACTAATTACATGGCTAGGGTTTCATCAAAACCCTAGAAAAGATGACTAGCCACTCACAGAGGAGCGGGAAGAGGAAGAAGATGAGGAAGAAGACCCCATAGAAGTGTCCTTCAAGCTTTTGGAGAAAATCACCGCTTGGAACCCTAGACTCTCTTTCCTTACAAAAACAATTTTCAGAACCCTAATCCAGACCTTTTCTTCCCTATTTATCCTTCTGATGTCTTCCAAACAGGTTTAAAACATCGGGCCCGCTTTTCCAGAGAAGTCAATGCACGTGCGGACAAAGTCAACGCACGTGCGAGAATCTGTTTTCTCTCCAAATTCTATCTTTTTGCCCATTTTATGCTCCGACTATGTACAAACTGATTGACATTAAACACGCATAAAACATACAGTTTGACGAGCAAGTAAAGTTAAGAGATCCTAACTAACGGCCCCAATGTTACACAATTCGGCCTTAATCACTTGGTCACGCGCCTGGTCACCTACATACATAAATAATAGAGTGAGCGAGAGCCTAGTGAATAATAACAAACAGAGTAAATGGTTGAATGAATGATGTCCCGTAACAATTAAAAAAACAGAAATAGATTCACATTCATATTCTTGTTCGAATCATATACAGAAATCAGAGTTCATGCTTGATTATATGTGGTACATTCAATAGCGCTCATAGATCAAATACAGAGCATTAAGGGTTATATTTGTCAGTTCTATAAAGGAACCTCCGGTATCGGGAACTTGTAACATATTTGAGCTACGGTATTGTTACCCCCGGGCAAGGGCCTTATGCTCATAGACCACGGTATTGTTACTCCCGGGCTAGGGCCTTATACTAAGGATGCCACATATACTTTTTAATATATGAACAATCATTCATTGATTCAGAACATAACATGTCAGAAAACAGGACATTTCTTGTCATATCATATCATATAAGAAATTACTTAAACGTAAACATAGCTTTACAAAGTTATTACTCACAGATGGATTCGAAGGCAAACAGACAGAGCAGACAAATTGAAGAGCTTACGGCACGTGACCTACACAAATAGAACAGATACATACTTGAAGCATACACTCGGATAAAACTTAACTCATTTCATTTCGTTCTTAGTGTGTTTCTAAGTCTTATCCTCCTTCTTATGTCTTAATCATGGCTTAGGAATGCCTAGGATGCATTGAGGATGCCAAAACATGCAGTTCAACACTTAGGAAAATATGCTGAAAATAGGGGCCTTGCTCAAGCGCAACTTCCTTCATTAGAGCAGAGGCTCAAAAATGTGAGTGGTTGCTCGAGCGCCACTTCCTTCGCTCGAGCGGTCTATAAACTCTACAAAAGTATAGGTTGAGTGAATTCTCTGCTCGACGGCCGCTTGAGCATGAGATTGAGGCCTTTGCTCAAGTGCAACTCTTGGCGCTCGAGCGGTCTACAAAACATGTGAATTTCTAGGAGCATGCATTTTACGCTCGAGCCAACTTTTGGTCGTTCGAGCGGAGGTGCAAAACATAGAGTAGTCGCTCGAGCGCAGGTTCTCTCGCTCGAGTGTAGAAGTAGAATTATGGAATTTCCAGATTTGCTTCCAAGTGTCAAAACTCAACTCAATGCTGCAAATCATGTTCTCTTGGGCCAAAAACTCAAGGAAACTTGTTTAATCTTGGAAAACATCATGAATTCAAAACCATTTCGCAAAATCAAGGCCTAAGAGTAAGTCAATTGTGCAAACTCAAGTTTGAAAGGTTAAAAACGTAACATGCATGCAATTCTTGACTTCAAAGCTTTTCAAAACATCATCAAACAAGGTAAATTGGTATGAAACTCAAGAAATTTCCAAAACCAAGCTATGATCAATGCATGCATGTGAGAATTATTTGTAATTACACTCCAAACACCATGAATTATGCATGCAATGCATGGATTGTTCTCAATTCTTGTTCTTAAGCTCAACCAATTCCCTTTAATTCTCTAGCAAATTCCTTCCAATCTCAAGTTTTGATATCAATCTCTTTCTCTCTTGGTCTCTTTCTTCCTTTCTCTCACATTTCGTATAGGCTCAAAGTGATGAATAAGAGATGACTCAAAG
Organism: Camellia lanceoleosa; assembly: GCA_025200525.1. Lineage (NCBI taxonomy): Eukaryota > Viridiplantae > Streptophyta > Magnoliopsida > Ericales > Theaceae > Camellia > Camellia lanceoleosa. The sequence continues at coordinate 3,645,889 of CM045769.1, forward strand.
TGGTGTATAAGCCTTTGATAGGCTTGATTAAGAAAATTAATTAATTAAGCTTACCACTAAACAAATGAGCATTAATTATTCTAATTATTTCGTTCCGAATTAAATTTCAATTGAACCTACCATAATGTTTTATAAATTCTAAATAATACATATACCAAGTCAATTTCATGATTAGATGCTGATAAGGCCTTCAATTCGCAAAGCAAGGCAAAAACACAAATAAATATTTCTACGATAGACAAATAGAAACATAAATAATGCAACTCATATGCGCGTAATTCAAAATTCCACCTCAATTACTGATATTAATCATGGTCTAACAATTAATCATAGGTCGGGGTTATTACAATTAGGCTGTCTACCTGCTAATTCACCAATTGAGGCTAATCACCATCTTTGTAGAGGTGTTGGTGATCTCATGGAGAAGGAAAGATACTCGCAACTTGTGGGAAGACTTATATATTTATCCCACACTCGTCCAGATATTGTCTATGCGGTTGGGATAGTGGGTCAATTTATGCATGAGCCTTGAGCGCCTCATTTGGATGCATTGTATCGCATTTTGAGGTATCCTAAATCTACTCCTGGAAAAGGAATTTTATTTTCCAATCATGGTCACTTGTGTTGGAGGCATTCATAGATGCTGATTGGGCTGGTTCTATAGATGACAAGCGATCTACCTCCGGTTACTGTGCATTTGTGGGGGGGAATTTAGTCACATGGCGTAGTAAGAAATAAACAGTGGTGTCTAGATCTAGTGCAGAGGCAGAATACAGGGTTATGGCACATGGTACATGTGAACTGATGTGGCTCCAGTCCTTGTTGAATGATATTGGGTTTGTTTGTAGTGAACCATTGACACTGTATTGAGACAACAAATGTGCCATTAGTATTACTCACAATCCTATTCAGCATGATAGAACAAAGCATATTGAGATCGACAGACATTTCATCAAGGAGAAATTGAATAAGGGTTTAATATGTATGCCTTTTGTGAAATCTGAAGATCAATTGGCTGATGTCTTTACTAAGGGTTGTAGTAGTAAGGTTTTCCATCCCATTTGCGGCAAGTTAGGCATGAGAGATATCTTTGCACCAACTTGAGAGAGAGTGTTAAGTATTAGTATGTAAGGGTAGTTATGTCATTTGCTCCTTTAGTCTTTTATTATAAGTATGTGTAATCCTAATATGTCTGGGGGTGAAAAAATAAACACAGTAGCAATTCTCTCTCTTTTCTTCTTCTCATTCTTTTCTTTCTTTTATGCAAATCTAACATAAGGTAATATACTTTTCCAAAATTGTAATCATCTTGTACTATTCAAGATATTACAGTTCTGCTTTTATGGTAGTTGTTCTCAATTCAGTTGGTTACTTCTTCTTTCTCTCTTTTATTTTCCTCTGTTTACTATTAGAACCTTTACACAGTTGTTTGATATTTTGGTTGTTTAGTTAAAACAAAGCATATTGAGATCAACAGACATTTCATCAAGAAAAAATTGAATAAGGATTTAATATGTATGTCTTTTGTGAAGTCTGAAGATCAATTGGCTGATGTCTTTACTAAGGGTCTTAGTAGTAAGGTTTTCCATCCCATTTGCGGCAAATTTGGCATGAGAGATATCTTTGCACCAACTTGAGAGAGTGTTAAGTATTAGTGTGTAAGGGTAGTTATGTCATTTGCTCCTTTAGTCTTTTATTATAAGTATGTGTAACCCCAATATGTTTGGGGGTGAAAAAATAAACACAGTAGCAGTTCTCTCTCTTTTCTTCTTCTCATTCTTTTCTTTCTTTTATGCAAATCTAACATAAGGCAATATACTTTTCCAAAATTGTAATCATCTTGTACTATTCAAGATATTACGGTTCTGCTTTTGTGGTAGTTGTTCTCAATTCAGTTACTTCTTCTTTCTCTCTTTTATTTTCCTCTGTTTACTATTAGAACCTTTACACAGTTGTTTGATATTTTGGTTGTTTAGTTAAAATCCTTGTTCAATTCCAGCTTTAGATTTGGACATGGAAACATGTTGAGATGGACCATTGAAAAGCGTTAAAGCATCTTTCTTTAATCTGAGGATAAGATAAATAAGGAATGCCAAAATTGAGGATTGTACTCAAATTCAGATAAGGCATTTGGGTGGTTTGATCCTGTCAGATTGTGATGTTGTCAGCAGTCGCCTTTCCTCCCAAATTAAGTAACACTTAATTGATTTAGAGAACTTGAATTCTGTGGTTTCAATCTAGAGCATCAACATTTTGTTTTTAAGAATGCTGAATGATGTTTCGGAATTCTAATTTGAAAACTAGATTGTAGCAGGAAAATGGAAAATAGAAAGCAATAATCAAGATGACATATTATTGTCCTCCAATGGTCAAGATATTAATGTTGTTTGGTTTACCTAACAAGGTTGGTGTGTTATGAATATTTGTAAGAAGGAATGGCCCCACAAAGCTAAAATGCCACCTCAAAAAGCTTAATTCACACATTCACACACAGTCAGCAAGACCTAAGCAGGCAATATGGTCCTGCTTTGGAACATTGAATGATTGAAATGCTGACCCAACTGATTCTATTATTTTACTTTCATTGACCAATTGCACAAAGTGTATGATTTCTGTTTTATTATTAAATTTTTTAAAGGTTCAAAAGTGACTTTAGAAATGAAAAAAGATTGAATGCTTGCTTCGCAGGTTTTAATGGAATTTCAAAAGTTACTTTCTCCTAATTTTTAAAAAAAAAAATTATCTAATGCTTAGCCTCAAATAATGTCTTCGGTCAGGAATTTATCACAAAAGAAGACTTGGATTCTGCAAATCTCTTTTCTAAATGAAACCACACACATGATCACCTTCACATCAGCAATCCTTCTTTCTAGAATGTTTTTTAAGTGGTGTGTGCTTTTATTCATGTGGATGAGGCACACATGACTCATTCCACCAAGATTTTTAAGAGCCACCAACTTACCTTTTCTCTTCCTATAAATACATTTGCTGAATCTGTGGTTTGAGCCCTCACTCTAACCATCTGACAATCCCACAACATTCTTGGAATAGAAAGCAAAAACAGAATCACATCGGAGCAATAGCAATTCATCGAATATGAAAACACAGCGGCTGGCACATGTAGCCTATCTGGGTGAGAGGACACCAAAAAGAATTTTACGAGACCCTGCTAGTGCTAATGCTAATGCTAGAGGATACCAAATTTCCTCTTCTTCGATTGGATCTCTGAAATTAAAACAGAGTAAATCTCTCTATTACTCTTGCCAATACAGAGCTCAAGAGCTATTTTTTTACTTCCTAGTTTTAAATGATTAAAATAGAGGCATTGTTTAACAAATTGATTGTGATTAATGTGCAGATGAAGTAAATTGGATGAACAAACTTGGAGGAAAGGCAGATAACCTTGCAAATGTCATCCGAGAGCACGGTAATATAATTATTTATTTTCTAGCAAAATTATTTGGTATCATATTGACATCTCAATCTGTTTTTTCTGCCAACAGGATGGCAGAAAAACAAACTGAAAAGTTTTGAAAACCCAAAGGAAACAAACATTGAAACAAATTTGTTTTCTTCCTCTCAACCAAACCAACATAATAGGAGTAGGATGATCATGATACGCCTCTATGGGAGTCTTATATTATTTTGTGAAAATTGCAGTGAGATTAGGGCCCAAGATCACTGAAACTGTGAAGAGGAAACTGAGTTTGGGGGCTAAAATTATTAGAGCAGGCGGTGTGGAGAAGATTTTCAAGCACCACTTTAGCATTAAAGAAGGAGAGAAGCTGCTAAAGGCTTCCCAATGCTATTTATCAACAACAGCTGGTCCAATAGGAGGCCTCCTCTTCATCTCCACCGACAAGGTTGCCTTCTGCAGCGACAGATCCATCAAATTGTCTTCTCCAACTGGCGAGTTTGTTAGAATTCGTTACAAGGTGTTGATCCCGGTAGAAAAGATATTGAGAGCCAATGAAAGCCAAAACGTGAAGAGACCATCAAAGAAGTACATTGAAATAGTTACTATGGACAACTTTGATTTCTGGTTCATGGGATTCTTGAATTATCACAAAACTTTGAAATATCTTCAGCAAGCGCTTTCTCAGGCTCAATACTTACAACTTGATCAGAAATGATTAAACAGATGTGTTCCACCCCATGGCCCCCCTACTTCACTAGATGTGTATGAATTAGGAGAACAAACTCGTATAAATATTGTAACAACTTTGTTACTTAGGCTTTTCTTCAATGGAACAAAAAAAGCATAATTCTCATCAGTAAATGGGTCATTGATGTTGTTTGCTATATATAAATTCAGAATCGTTTGCATTATATGTAAAGAATGCAAGGTGGAAAAGGAAACCAGTAAATTGCCGTAAACAATAATTTGAGAAGTACAAAATTCATAACCAACAAAGGGTCAGTGCTTTTGCACTGTGATATTTAGTTACTGCGGATAATCTTGAGGCTGGTTACAGGATTCCTAAATTATCATGAGCAGGAATTTTCTTAGGTTTTGTTTGGATCTTGGACTTGAGGAGGAATTTGTGGATGGAAAAAATATGGAAGGGGATGTGATAAAAAAAAATTCCTTTTCTTTCTTTTTTTTTTTCTTCATTCACATTGTTCTATTAAAATTGACAGAAGCTCTCTTTCAATTTCTGCCCCTCGTCACTCATCTTCCCTCCTATTATTCAGTGATCTTCCTCTCAAAGAGTTTGTGAGAAGTTTTACCATTGTCCAGGCCAGCCCATTTGGTTACAAAAACGTTCCAGTTCTTTCCAACAAAACATTACTAATTGAATGCTTCCAAGTATCCCTCTTATTCTTACTCAATATTTGAAGTGCACTCAAATTGACAAAATCTTAATCTTGATGAAGTGTTACTATAGTTTTTACATTGAACTATATTGTCCAAGATACACAACACTATATGGTGTCATCTAAATCCTTAAACCTTGATCGTGGTTCTTTGTATTTTAACATATTACGTGTCATTGCTAGCTATGAGAATATATTCATTTTTTTTTTTTTAACGCCAAATAGCAGGGCTTAAAACACGATCTCACACACACACATAGACAAACAAAGTAGCAAGACAAACCAGTCGATCGAATCAGCCCAATGAACCACGAGGTGTGGTCAATTAGCAAAACCAGAGAGAACTAGAGAGGGAGATAGATTGCGAATCAATCGCGATGTTGAAGCAGACTGAGAGAAGCGACGGCGTGAGAGGCGACGGCTGAGAGAGGCGACGATGACTGAGAGACGCGGCGGCTGAAGCGACGACGGCGGCAGCTGAGAGAGGCGATGGTGCTAGGGTTCGCAAAGATTGATCACGACCTTAGGTTTTTGAACACGACTCTGATACCATGTAAGATTTCTGAATAGCATTTTGTATCTCATATATTCAATGTGTATCAATTACAATAAGACCTTAGAATATATATAGCCCTAACTCCTAAACCAAAAAGAAAATACAAATACAATACTATCATGACTCTAATACAATCATACCTCTAATAGGACTCTAAGTTTAATTTGTAAGACTAATTGTGAAATATATTGTGAGTCTTAGTCTTACAAATTAAACTTAGAGTCCTATTAGAGGTATGATTGTATTAGTCATGATAGTATTGTATTTGTATTTCCTTCTTTCTTTTTCTTTTTCTTTTCTCTTTTTTTTTTTTTTTTTTTTCTGAACACCAAATTATACGTGTAATAAAGACATAGTCAAGTTGAACCTCATAGAACATTCTCTCAAGAAGGCTCTTAGCCTCAATTGTTAGCAGAGTTCCTCATAGAACATGCTCCCAAGAAGGCTCCTAGCCTCAATTTTAAGCAGAGTTGTAGCAAATGGAATATTGTAAGATTTCTAATACACCTATTGAGCTTAATGTGAAGCTTAATTCTACTGATGGTGTCCTTCTGGATGATCCTACTTTATATCGCGAGCTTGTGGGTTGTTTAGTTTATTTGACGGTCACTCGCCCTAATCTTGCTTATGTTGTTCATGTGATTAGTCAGTTCGTTTCTGCTCCTCGTTCTACCCATTGGGCTGCTTTGGTTCGCATTCTTCGCTATCTCTGGAGTACCATATTTCAAGGCTTACTATTGTCCTCTACTTCCTCTTTGGACTTGGTGGCCTATGCTGACTCTGATTGGGCTGGTGATGTTACTGATCGCAAGTCTACGTCTGGTTTCTGTATGTTTTTTGGCGATTCCTTGATCTCTTGGAAAAGTAAGAAATAATTAGTCATTGCCCGCTCTACTGCCGAAGCTGAGTATCGTGCTATTGCTCATGCCACTGCTGAGATTGTTTGGCTTCGTTGTCTTTTGTCTGATTTGGGTGTCTCTCAGCCTTCTCCGACCTGTCTCTATTGTGACAACCACAATGCTATTCAGATTGCCCACAATACTGTCTTCCATGAGCGGACAAAATACATTGAGATTGATTGTCACTTTGTTTGCCAACATCTGTAGTCTGCCTCTATTTCGCTTCTTTTCATCCCTTCAGCTTTGCAACTTGCGGACTTCTTCACCAAGATTCACACTACTGCTCGGTTTCAGTTTCTTCTTAGCAAACTCTCCGTGTTTTCTGCTAAAACACCTTGAGTTTGAGCGGGAGTGTGAGAATATATTGTGAGTCTTAGTCTTACAAATTAAACTTAGAGTCCTATTAGAGGTATGATTGTATTAGAGTCATGATAGTATTGTATTTGTATTTCCTTTTTGGTTTAGGAGTTAAGGCTATATATATTCTAAGGTCTGATTGTAATTGATACACATTGAATATATAAGATACAAAAAGCTATTCAGAAATCTTACAATCTTCACCTAGAACCATGTTTTCTTTTCATTTTGACTATCTTTCAATTTATGTTGATTGAATCGAGTGAACTAGGAAACAAATTTTGAACCAAATCAAAAGCACTCATTAACCAAGAAAGTTCAAGAGTTGAAATGTTGTTCAACATGTGGGAAATCCATGCTGATAGGGATATGATGTGTAGATTCTCTTTCTCACTAACAATAACAGTAAGCATGAATATAATATATATATATATATAATTATAGTATTAAGATGTAGTTTGCAAGGCCGGCTTTAGATTTGTTCTTGGAAACATGTTGAGATGGACCATTGAAAAGTGTTGAAGCATCTTTCTTTGATATGCTCTGTAAGACTAAATTTAATTATTTAGTTATTATGGTAACCCACATGATATGGCAATATGAATTATCGATTTAAAAAGATTATAGTTCTATATCATGAATCACAAGTTATTATCTGATTGGTCAATAGATGAAATAGTTTCCAAATCTCCTACTTTGATGGGCAAGTGAAGTTATAGTTATATTAGGAAACTTGTCCTCTCTCTACCTATAAAAGTATATTTAGATACCCATCAATTATTCTGAATATAATGTATTCTAAAGATGGTTAAGAGAGAGAAACCTTTTTCCACTAATATTGACATGGACAGGCCCACAAAGGCCATGAACCACTATAAACAACCCAAGCCCATCAATTGGAGCCCAATACATAACCCAGCCAATGAAGTCCAGAACAGCTGGATTCCAACATGGCATAAAGAGCCAATGGCATTCAGACACATGGCAGGTGAAGGACGAGCCACATCAGCAGACAAAGATCTGCAAAGTTATTGTCACTGCACATCACCATTAATGCAGCCCATCACAGCATTTATTACGACAACACCTTCCCGTCAGAACAGGACCCCCTTACCTTGAACAAGGTAAGCTACAACATAGACTTTCGGCAAGAAGGGCAGGTCGGGAGAGACAGCGAAATGATTACCAAAGGATATAAGCAAACGTTGAAGACAAGGAGAAGGTTAAGCTTTCTGTCTCCCATCTCTCTCTCACTACATTCTCTACTTCCTCTACTAATTTGCTCGTCGGAGGGTTCATTGGGGGCCTATCCCGTTCCCCGTTGAACTTGTTTGCAGGTGACTTGGTGGGCTTGACCATTTGGACCTGAGCTTGAAGAACTTGGACCAGTCCGACCCATCCACCGAGAACGAACTGTATTATCAGTTGGAATCCAGCTGATAACTTGGATTTCCCCAACTGGTGGAGGGGGATTACCTGGCGACTGAGGCTGTTGCGGGGGACGATCATGGCCTTGATCAGGTTGGGCTGGCTGCCGAGGTGGGGTGCGCCGACGGTTGTTTTTGTGGGGCTCGGTTCGTTGCCTCTACTGAGGGCGGGTGTCCGTGAACCGGCTGAGGCGCCCCTAACATATTAGGGTCTTCACCTGATCCTTGAGGTTGATGCAGTCATCGATATTATGGCCATGGTCCTGGTGAAAACGACAATATTTGGACTGGTCTTTCCAATTGGAAGGGGTCTGTGGAGATGGGGGCCATTTAAGGGGGTAGTCCCGTTGGATCTGGTGGAGGACTTGTTCTATGGGAGAGTTAAGGGGTATGTACCACTCGAACTGACCGGTTGGTCGGGTTGGTGCCGACCAGTCAGCGCGAGGAGGTCGGTCGATATAGTGGGGTGTATGGCTGTTATACTAGGTATTTTTGGGTTCTGGGTCTTTTCTTTTCCCTCTGGGGGTCAGGTTTTTAGTTATTGGATCCTGCCGAGCGGCTAGTGAGTCTTTGGCATTCATGTATTTCTGGGCTTTGGAGAGTAGGGCTGCCATGGAGGTCGGCGGGTGTTCAGAAAGGGAGAAAAGGAAATCGGATGATCGTAGCCCGGCCATGAAGGCCGTGAGGATGACCTTGTCATCGTTTTCTGCTACTTGCAGGGCCTCAGTGTTGAAGCGAGTAACATAACTGCGCAGCGACTCCCCCTCGGTCTATCAGATGCTGAGGAGCTGGGTTTCCGGGTGACATTGGCGCTGGGCTCCAATAAAATGGCTAAGGAAGGAGTCGAGAGGTCTTTGGAAGGTGGAGACAGAAGTCTGTGGCAATGGTGAACCACGGTCAGTGACTCTTCAGTGTCACAAGAAAAGCTCAGCATATGATCTCGTCAAGGAAGGCATGGAGGATCATGAGGGTGCGGTTGGTTTCCAGATGGTCGACCGGGTCCGTCGTTCCGTCAAAAGAGTCGATGGTGGGCATTTTGAACTTGGCAGGCAGGGGTTTGTCTCGGATGGAGGCAACAAATGGTGAGTTTGTTGTGGTGGAGGGTTTATGCTGGATGTTCTGCATAACCCCTTGGAGTTGGAGCTTCATGGCTCGGAGTTCAGCGTCCCAGAGGGGAATGTTGTCGCCACCAGAGGGAGACAGGTATTGGACGCTGCTGACTTCTCCCTCGGGGGCTGGTGCTGCGACCGATGGATGTGAGGGTGGAGGTGGTGGATTTATATGTAGGCGAGAAGGTTACAAACCTTCCAAGTTAGGTGGACAGGGTTGCGGGACAATATGGCTCGGAGTTCGTTCTAGGTTGGGTGGAATATTTGGAGGTGGTGGAGGCATGGGAAGGTTTCTTTGGAGTAAAGCATTTATTAGGGCCTGATTTTGCTCGGCTATACAGTTAATGCTGTTGGTAAGCTCGATGAAATACTGAGGTGGGTTATTTGGATTGGGAAGGTCGGCTTGATGGTCGGCAGCGTTATGGTAAGAAGCCATGGATCTAGTCGTGACCATACACCTTGATGGGTAGGAGAGAAGGGTTGTTGGGACAGGGTCTCCGGCGACAATGAGCACAACTGGCACACGGATAAGAGCTGTTTTCCACATATGGCGCCAACTAATAATACAGTTTGTTCTCGGTGGATGGGTCGGACTGGTCCAAGTTCTTCGAGCTCAGGTCCAAATGGTCAAGCCCACCAAGTCACCTGCAAACAAGTTCAACGGGGAACGGGGTAGTCCCCCAGTGAACCCTCCGACGAGCAAATTAGTAGAGGAAGTAGAGAATGTAGTGAGAGAGAGATGGGAGATAGAAAACTTAACCTTCTTCTTGTCTTCAACGTTTGCTTATATCCTTTGGTAATCATTTCGCTGTCTCTTCCGACCTGTCCTTCTTGCCGAAAGTCTATGCTGTAGCTTACCTTGTTCAGAGTAAGGGGGTCCTGTTTCGATGGGGAAGTGTTGTCGTAATAAATGCTGTGATGGGCTACATTAATAATGATGTGCAGTGGCAATAACTTTGCAGATCTTTGTCTGCTGATGTGGCTCGTCCTTCACCTGCTATGTGTCTGAATGCCATTGGCTCTTTATGCCATGTTGGAATCCAGTTGTTCTGGACTTCATCGGCTGGGTTATGTATTGGGCTTCAATTGATGGGCTTGGGTTGTTTATAGTGGTTCATGGCCTTTGTGGGCCTGTCCATGTCAGTAGTCCCCCATTCCCGAGTGCAGCTTCAGTCCAACGAAAGAAATATTTATGAGGAAGATGAGTCCGACCGGGATGGGCAACTGAGTTGGTGGACCGAGCATGAGGTGCTCCGACCGTGAGAGGGGGACCGAGCGGGAGGGCCGACTAGGAGGTGCACCGACTGCGCGAAGGCAAAGCGGAAAGGAAGACCGTGAGGAGGACTGACCGCGCGAAGGCCGAGCGGAAGAGCCATCCCGCTCAGCCTAGAGGGCAGAGCTTAGAAATATAAGGCAGGGCTCAGACAAAGCAGTTGCCACGGTAGACTGACCCACCAAACAGCCCAAGCAGTGGACAGAGCCCATCACCTTTACGGACGCCGACTGCACAGGCATCCGTTATCCTCATGATGACCCTCTTGTCATTTCTGCCCTCCTGTCCAACTACAAGGTCAGACGAGTTCTCATCAACAACGGCAGTTCTTCAGACATTATATTCCTCAACTGCTTCCGCCAGCTCAAGATCGGGAAGGAAAGTCTGTCTCCCCTCCAAACTCCTTTGGTCGGTTTTACTGGCGACCGGGTGACTTCTATTGGCTCCATCGATCTCCCCATTACCATCAGCGAGTACCCACGGCAGACCACAAGGTTGCTCATCTTCCTTGTTGTCGACTGCCCCTCGGCCTACAACATCATCCTTGGTCGCACTGCCCTCAACGCTTTCCAAGCTATCACATCAACCTACCACCTCGCCGTAAAATTCCCCACCGACTTGGGCGTCGAGACAGTACGGGGGGAGTAGATCATAGCTAGGGAGTGTTATGTCGCTTCACTCAAGGAAGTCAAGCTGAAGGAGGCCATGATCATTGAAGGACTTAACGTCCGAGATGAAGACGAGTTGGTCAGAAGAGAACCTGTGGAGGAACTCGTTGAGGTTTCTATCGACCCTACCAACCCACTGAAAACTGCCAAGATTGGCAGCCAACTATCCCCCCAAGCAAAGGCCGACCTTACTGCCCTTTTGACCGAGCACAATGACGTATTTGCCTGGACCCATTCAGACATGCCGGGCATTGACCCTTCCTTCATAACTCACCGCCTCAGTATTGAACCCCATTTTTGACCTTACCGCTAGAAGCAGCGCATCTTTCATCCGGAGCGCAATGCTCTTATAACTGCAGAGGTTGACAAGCTCCTTGAGGCCCAATTCATCAAAAATGTAGATTATCCTAAATGGTTGTCAAATGTGGTCCTAGTCCGCAAAAACAATGGCAAATGGCGACTCTGCGTCGATTACTCTGACCTGAACCGGGCTTGCCCCAAAGATAGCTATCCTCTCCCCCGCATAGATCTGCTGGTCGACACCACGACCGGTCATCAAATGCTCAGCTTCATAGATGCATTCTCCAGGTACAACCAAATCTTGATGCACCCGTCCGATCGAGAACACACATCCTTCATCATCGACAAAGGTACCTACCACTACTGTGTGATGCCGTTCGGCCTGAAGAATGCTGGGGCCACCTACCAACGGTTGGTCAATACCGTTTTCCATCATCAGATCAATTGGAATATGGAAGTATATGTCGACGACATACTGGTCAAGAGCAAACTCTCCACTGATCATCTGACCGACCTGCGAGAGACCTTCACCACCCTTTGTAAGTACCAAATGAAGCTCAATCCAGAGAAGTGCGCCTTCGGCGTAGGATCTGGAAAGTTTTTGGGTTTTATGGTCAGCCAGCGCGACATTGAAGCTAACCCTGAGAAGATCAAGGCCTTGATTGAGATGTAGTCACCCAGAACGGTCAAAGAAGTTCAAAGACTCACCGGCCGAGTGGTGGCTCTCAACCGCTTCATTTCCCGTGCAACAGATAAGTGCCTACCATTCTTCAAAGTTCTTCGGCAGACTTTTGAATGGACAACTGAATCCGAAGAGGCTTTTCAGCAGCTAAAGCAATGCATGGTCAATCCTCCCCTCCTTTCACAGGCAGTTATGGGCGAGCCTTTTTTCCTATATTTAGCAGTGTCAAGCACAACAGTCAGTGCAGCTCTTATTAGGGAAGACGGCTCAGTCCAACGGCCGGTCTACTACATTAGTCAAGCTCTTAGGGAAGCGGAGCAGAATTACCCATTGCTAGAAAAATTGTCCCTGGCCTTGGTCACCGCCTCCAGACGGCTCCGTCCTTACTTTCAAGCCCATTCCATAGTGGTCCTCACTGACTAACCCCTGAAGAAGGTCATGCAGCAACCAGAACTTTCCGGCAGACTTATGTAGTGGTCAGTAGAACTCAGCCAATTTGACATCTCCTACTGCCCTCGAACAGCAATCAATGGACAAGCCATAGCTGACTTCATCCTGGAATTCACCAACCCTACCCCAACCACTGCCTCTCCACCCCCACCAACTCCTGTCGAGCCAGAAGACCCCCATTCTTGGACTCTCAACGTCGACGGGTCATCCCGCAGGGAAGGTAGTGGGGCTAGCCTCATCCTCACCTCCCCTGAGGATGGCTATTTCAAATGTGCTCTCCGTTTCTTGTTTGATGCCAGCAACAATGAGGCCGAATATGAGGCATTGATAGCAGGACTCCACCTTGCCAAGGACATTGGTGTCAGCCACATTCGGGTATTTAGCAACTCCCAGCTCATCGTCGATCAGATTACGAGGGAATTCGACGCCAAGGAGGACACAATGTGGGCTTACAGGGATATGGCACTCCCCCTTGTTCGCCTCTTCAATACCTTCCACATCAAGCACATACCTCGGGCAGAAAACTCCAAGACAGATAAGATGGCTCAATTGGCCTCTGCAGACCAGTCCGACCTCAGCCACGGAGTCCGCCTCGAATACCTAGCCCACCCGGCCATCTTACCCGACCTACAAGAAGTGCAGTTCCTTCAAAATGAACCCATCCCCTGGGCATCCGACATCTTCCTATTTTTGACAACAAGAGAACTCCCAAATGACTAACAGCAGGTCGCCAAGGTCAGGGCTCGGTCGTCTAACTACGTTATGGTCAGTGGCGTCTTGTACAAAACGTGGCTTTTCATGACCATATCTGCGATGCCTCAACTCGGCTCAAGCAACCTATGTAATGCAAGAAATTCATGAGGGAATTTGTGGCAATCATTCGGGTGGCAGGTCTTTAGCCCACAAAATACTTCGTACTGGTTATTTCTGGCTGACTCTCAATCAAGATGCCGCTGATTTTGTGCTCAAATGCGATAAGTGTCAGCGTTTTGCCAACATCCCCCATGCTCCTCCTACTGAACTGATCACACTCTGCAGCCCCTACCCATTCGCCAAATGGGGAATCGACCTAGTTGGTCCACTTCCCACCGGCCGAGGCCAGACCAAGTTCGCGATTGTCGCCATTGATTACTTCACCAAGTGGGTAAAGGCAGAACCCCTTGCGACCATCACCGAGCGGAACACAACCAAGTTCATCTGGCAGTCAATCGTTTGCAGATTCGGCGTCTCTCAGGCCATTGTCTCCGACAACGGCAAACAATTCGACAACGCCAAGTACAGGAAGTTCTGTGCCGACCTCCAGATTCAACAATGTTTCTCTTTCCCCGGTCATCCCCAAGCTAATGGCCAAGTTGAGGTCACCAACCGTTCTCTCCTGAAAATCATCAAGACCAAGCTTGAAGCTGCTAAGGAACTTTGGGCTGAGGAACTACCGAATGTGCTATGGGCTTACCGCACCGCCGCTCGGACTCCCACTGGGGAAACCCCTTTTCGTCTAACATATAGCGCTAAGGCGGTTATTCCAGTGGAAATCGGTCTGCCTACCCCCAGGGTTTTACATCTGGATCCAGCACTCACCGAAGAACTCCGACGGGCAGACCAAGACCTAATTGAAGAACTCAAGGAGACCACTGCTGTCAAATTGGCCTCATACCAACAGAAAATGAGAACACACTACAACCGCAAAGTCCGACCAAGGGAGTTCGCTGTTGGGGACTTTGTCTTGAGAGAAACAACTCTTGCCACCAAAAATCCGACTGAGGGTAAATTGGCAGCCAAATGGAAGGGACCTTACATTGTGAAAGCCCGACCACGTCCAGGAACTTACTGACTTCAGGATTTTGAAGGTCGAGACCTCCTGCACCCTTGGAATTCTGAACACCTGAAACGTTACTTTCAATAAACCACTACTTTTGTATTGCTCAATTATTATATTTTCTTTTCGGAAAATTCACACGCTTGAACATTCTTGTTATCTTCTCATGCAATGTAACTTTTTGACGTTTATATACCTCAGTTATCTATATGGTGTCTCAATGACGTTTTGATTACAGCACTCACAAAAGCCTCAGCCAGACTGAGCATCAACAAGCCTCAGCCCGACTGAGCATCAAAAGCCTCAGCCAAACTGAGCACTAAAAGCCTCGTCCAGATCGAACATCAAAAGCCCCAGCCAGACTGAGCACTCGAAGCCTCAGCCAGACTGAGCACCCAAAGCCTCAGCCAGACTGAGCATCAACAAGCCTCAGCCCAACTGAGCATCAAAAGTCTCAGCCAAACTGAGTACTAAAAGCCTCGTCCAGACCGAGCATCAAAAAGCCTCAGTCCGACTGAGCACTTAGAGCCTCGTCTGGACCGAGCATCCAAAAGCCTCAGTCTGACTGAGCACTACACGCCTCATCCAGACTAAGCACAAAAGCCTCAGCCAGACTGAGCTTGATGCACTCGGCCAGACCAATCCTCACCTAGACCAAGCATCACAAGTCTCAACCAGACTGAGTACCGCCACTCCAGGCCCAAGACTGAGTCACTTGCAGCATCAGTGAAACTTCATAATTGTGGCATTAGTAGAACACTTAGTCGCAATTCCAGGTCGAAGTTTTTACCCCACTCTTCACTTAGTCAAATTCCAAAGACGTTCTTACATTTTTCCTCTACTAATCAGATTATTTCCTCTCCCATCAAGCCTGACTCAAATAAACCACTCTCATCCATTTCAGCAATGTGGCAAGCACAGATACATAATTTTATCACATTTTAAATTCCACTCTGCATTGAGGAGTTCTTTACTTTACCCTGCATTGAGTTTTTATACAAATTCAACTTTACTCTGCATTAAGTTTTTATTACAAATCCAATTTCACTCTGCATTGAGGAGTTCTTTACTTTACTCTGCATTGAGTTTTTATACAAGTTCAATTTCACTATGCATCAAGGAGTTCCTGAATTTAGTTCACATTGATTTATACACAAGCAAAAGCAATCGAATAAAAACACAGCTGAAATTTTATTTATTCACAAATGTGTACACAAGTTCATTACATCAATTCCAAAAACAAAAAAACAAAACAAAAAAGGGTCTATGTAAGCTCCTTTTTCTCATTCTTTCCCAGTCACTCCTCTTCACTGGATACAAGATCTTCTTCTTTAATGCCCTCATCCAAGAGGGTTTGGGCCACATCGTCTTCGCCAATCGTTACACTACTAAGGTCTAATTCTAGGAACAGCTCTTCAGCTCTACGTTTGAACATCTTCTAGCCACTGTCCCAGTACTCAGCCATTTCGTGCTTATAGAAGTCTGACTGCTGGAAGCTCTCAATAACTTCTGCTTCAGTTCTGCCTCTAGCAGTCGTCCTCGATAGGCTCGCCCCTCCAGATTCTTGCCTAGCCAGGTTATTGGCGACTGCGGCATCAACTGCCATCTGAAATTCAGCAGACCCATTGAATTGCTCCACTGCTGCGACGCACAGATCGGGATAAGCCACCCTCGTAAAGCGCCGCCTCTCTTCGTCCAAATTTCTCTGAGGTCGCCTTTCAGACGCAGCCTTTGCCTTTTCCTCCTCCACTTCCTTCTTCAGGCTCTCCTTCTCCGCCATCGCCTTCGCTCTCTCTGCTTCCAACTCCTTCTGAAGCCTCCCTCTCTCCTCCACTGCCTTGGTACGCTCGCCCTCCAACTCCTTCTGTAGATCGCCAATTTTGACATCTGCCTCATCTTTCTGCCTGACCAGCTCTTCATTGCTGCTCATGGCCTCTTTATGCCGCTCGACCGCGACGGCATAGGCTCTTTGGGCCTCCTCCAACTTCTTCTGCTCGCCAGTCAGCTGGAACTCGAGCGACACAACCTGGCGGCGTGTGTTCTCCAGCTCTAACTTGACTGCTTGCAGATCGGTGTGGGCGCTCTTCCAACTTGCACTCTCCTTCTTCAACTTAGCAAGTTGAGCCTTGGCCTCATCCGCTTTTAGCTTTGCAGCCCCCGCCTTTTTTAGCAGAGCCCCTGCTAAGGTGGTTACCTCCATTTGGGCAGAGTATAACCCCCTCAGCAGGTCAACCTCATTGAATCTGGCAACTACTGAGTGCACGGATGCTTCCTCCACGATCGCTACTAGGCAGTCTGCACCCGCTCTGGCTGGGCCCTCCTCTCCCTCCAACCACACCATGAAGGCGTAGATCATGTAGTAAGACCGACACCCCCTTGGGGCGCAGAACCCTTTTGGGTCTTTTCCCTTTACTTGGTCCAGCCCCAGTTGCCACACCCTCTACATGCACTTCGGGAGCAGCCCTCTCGACCCCTTGGAGGATCTCCACCACTGCTGGGGCGACCTCCACAACCTCCATTGTTGGGGCGATCTCCACCACCTTCGCCTTCTTTGATCCAGGGGCATTTGCAGCCCCCTCAGGGGCACTCCTCTTCTTTTTCTTCTTCAAAACCTCCCCCTCTTTTCTTGCCTGTTCTTTCACGGGATCAACTGGGGGTGGTCGCGGCACAAAACTGCTTAAGTCTTTCCCTCCCAGCGGCTTGGGGCGCGGTTAGACTCTCTCCCGTGCGATCGGCTGGGGAGGTTGGTCTGACTGCGCCTCCTTAAATTTTGTGGCTTTGGCCAGTATGGCCCTATCCTCAGCCTCCTGCGCTCTCCTCCTTGCCTCCAATTCAGCTCGGCCCACATCCCCACCGCTCGATTGAGGACCTAACCCCGCCGCAAACAAGGCTGAGGGTTGAACGAGTTCGTCCCACCTGGCTCCCTCCTTCTCCCTCCAGGCCTTCACTTTCTTTATTCTCTCCTCTGCTGCTGCCCCTAATTTTGGCTCCACAGATTTGGTGGGCACCCTCCACATCGTGCGCACCTTAGCCCCTCCATTGGTGAACACATAGAACCACCGTGGTCTTTAACCATTGATTGACGTTGGCAGCCCCGCCACCAAACTCTTCCCTGCCGCTGCTTGCAGGGTGACCCAAGTCTCCTGCTGCCCTGAGGCCTTATAGCATGCAAAGAATTCATCTACTATCATGGCCTCCCCTTCATTCGCCTTCGGCCACACACTTGCACAGGCCAGCAAGATCTTCCATGCATTGGGCATTAGTTGGCCCGGTGCTACCTCCAAACGGTTAAGCACATCCACCACCACTTGCGGCAGTGGCAACCTCAGTCCTCCCTTCAGAGCTTCCTCATAAAGGGAAAACTCCCCTAGCCTGGCGTCAGACGGCCTTTCCGTTGATGTCGGCAGTAGTAACTCCACTTCCACAGGGATCTAATATTTTTCGCGGATAGCCTCTAACTCCGCCGTAGTAATCGTGGATTTGTCAGCCTTCGTGTGCCAATGATCTGGTTCCACCTGGTTGGTTGGCTTTGGAGCTACTATCATGGTGGAACCATGGGATCGTACCACCGATTCCCCCACCCTCTCTGTCCTATACTGCGCTGCTAGCTCCATTGCATCATCATCACCAAGCAGGTCCACCTTCACCTTCACATTCACAGTTTCTTCTTGGGCCATTTCTATGGTATATTTGCAAATCGCTTCTGACGCAGGTGCAAGGAAATTAAAAAAAGTGTTGCAGCGGTGTATTGTGAGCAACGAAAGCGTTAACACTTGGGATGTTTTGAGTTTTTGTAAACAAGTAGGTGAACCAAATGATGCCAAAAGCCCACGGTTTGCCTGTATTCCAAGGATCCCAATTAATTTTCGCCAGTTTGAAAACTTTTCAAATCATCCGCCAAAACTGCCTTTTCAACACACATAATGACCTATCGTTTCATTTCTGCTCCAACGCCTAACCTCCTCTCCCCCAAGATATTGCCACGTGTACGACCACGATGCACTGTCTCCTCTCCTTACCCTGTCTTTTCCACTTCAAATCATCACTTGACACGCTACCTCTTGAGCCCCTCGGCCTCGGCCTTTCAGCATGTCGCCCCTCCTCGTGGTCGACCCTTCCGCTTAGCCTTCACATGGTCAGTCCTCCTCACGTTCTTCCTTTTCGCTCGGCCTTCGCGCGGTTGGCGCACCTCCTGGTCGGCCCTCCCGCTCGGTCCCCCTCTCATGGTTAGAGCACCTCACGCTCGGTCCACCAACTCGGTCGCCCATCTCGGTCAGACTCATCTTCCTTATAAATATTTCCTTCGTTGGACTGAAGCTGCACTCGGGAATGGGGGACTACTGACATGGACAGGCCCACAAAGGTCATGAACCACTATAAACAACCCAAGTCTATCAATTGGAGCCCAATACATAACCCAGCCGATGAAGTCCAGAACAGCTGGATTCCAACATGGCATAAAGAGCCAATGGCATTCAGACACATGGCAGGTGAAGGACGAGCCACATCAGCAGACAAAGATCTGCAAAGTTATTGTCACTGCACATCACCATTAATGCAGCCCATCACAGCATTTATTATGACAACACATCCCCATCAGAACAGGACCTCCTTACCCTGAACAAGGTAAGCTACAGCATAGACTTTCGGCAAAAAAGGCAAGTCGGAAGAGACAGCGAAATGATTACCAAAGGATATAAGTAAACGTTGAAGACAAGAAGAAGGTTAAGCTTTCTATCTCCCATCTCTCTCTCACTACATTCTCTACTTCCTTTACTAATTTGCCCGTCGGAGGGTTCACTGGGGGACTACCCCGTTCCCCGTTGAACTTGTTTGCAAGTGACTTGGTGGGCTTGACCATTTGGACCTGAGCTCGAAGAACTTGGATCAGTCCGACCCATCCACCGAGAACGAACTGTATTATCAAATATTATTATTAGTTTATGTTCAATCAATTTTGGGTCACTCGAACGTTTCGCATAATTGATCCGGGTATGTTATTTATTTTCCGCATTATGTTATTATTTGTGAAAATCATGATAGTTCACAATTTTGGATTATGAAGGTTGTTATATCCATAACACTATAAAATTATTTACATGCCCTGCCCTGGCCTACAATCCAATCAGTTCCACCTCAGGATAAGAAGAAAAGGAATATCGAAATTTAGGGTTGCAATCCAGATATAAAGCATTTGAGTGGTTTGATCCTATCAGATTCTGACTTTCTGAACTGTCACTTTTCCTCCCAAATTAAGTAACACTTGATTGATTTCAAGAGTACAAATTTCATTTCAATTACTTTTGTTTTCCCTCAACCTCACAATGGAATTGTACAAAGAACTTGAATTCTGTGGTTTCAATCTCAAGTATGAAATTTTATACTCTGAATGATGAATAAATGCTTTGGAATTCTAATTTGACAACTAAATTCTTTTCCAAAAATGGCCCGGATTGCACTTTATTCAATTTTTTTTTTTTTCCTGCTCGGCAGATTAAGGCACTACCCACCATTATTAAGCGTATATGAATAAGGGAGATCCAATTGAAGGTTTAACAGGAGACTTTCTATAGTATTGTTAGTTAAGCGGTTATGATGTAATCTCTCACAGATGATATGTTATTGTCCACCAAATCATTGAGATGACATACCACTGCATAATTTATATCTTTCGTAATGCAGTTTGGTTTACTTAACAAATTTGGAGTCTTTAGCCTTTGCTTTGTTCTGCACGTAACAGTCTAAGAAAAAGGAATGGTGTTGTCACAAAGCTAAATTGCCAGCTCAAAAAGCATTCACACCCTCACACAGTCAGCAAGACCTAAGTAGATAATGCAAGATTGAATGATTGAAATGCTGACCCAACTGATTCTATTATTTTACTTGCATTAACCAATTGCACAAACAGTATGATTTCTTTCTTCTCTTTTTCTTTTCTTTTCTTTTTTTTTCCGTTTTTCCTCTTTTGTAAAAGGTTCCAAAGTTTCTTCAGAAATAAAAGATAGAATACTTGAATAGCTTGATAGTTTTGTGAAACCTTAAAAAAAGAAGACTTGAACCTTTCTGCAATTGTCTTTTCTAAAGAAACCAGACACACCATCATCTTCCCAACACCAATTTTTCTTTATAGAATTGTGTGCTTTATATTCATGTGGGTGAGGAATGAATGACTCATCCAACTGAAGTTTAAGATCCACCAACTTACCTTTCTTCCCCCTATAAATACATTTTCTGAATCCATGGCTAGAACAATCACTCTAAGCATCCGATAATCTCATAAGCATCCGATAATCTCAGAACATTCCGGGAATAGAAAGCAAAGAAGAATCACATTGGAGCAATAGCAATTCATCAAATATGAAGAAACAGCGTCTGGCACATGTTATTGAAACCCTGATCAGCTCACCGGTAGCATATCCAGATGAGAGGGCACCAAAAAGAATTTTACAGGACCCTTCTGCTGCTAGTGCTAGTGCATATAAAGTAGATAGGATGAAGAAAATTGGAAGAAAAGAAGACAATCTTGCAAGTGGCATCCGAGAGCACGGTAACTATTTATTTGCCACAACTGAGTCTCAGAATAACTAAATTCAAGAATATATTATTTATTTTCAAGAAAAAGTATGTAGCGTTTTCAAAGGTATGGAAACCTCCATTACCAAATAATAAAATATAAATAAATAGATATTTAGCATTTACTGGTATATATCATATTAAGCTCTCAATTCTTTAGCTGCCAAGAAGATGGCAGAAAAATAAACATTTTGAAATAAACTCTGAAACAGCTGTATTAGTGTCAAGTTGTCAACCAATACCCTTCTATGCGAATGTGAGTCTTATTTGATTTTGTGAAAATTGCAGTGAAATTGGGACCCAAGATCACTGAAACTGTGAAGGGGAAACTGAGTTTGGGGGCTAAAATTATTAGAGCAGGCGGTGTGGAGAAGATTTTCAAGCACAATTTCAGCATTAGAGAAGGAGAGAAGTTGCTAAAAGCTTCCCAATGCTATTTATCAACAACAGCTGGTCCTATAGCAGGCCTCCTCTTCATCTCCACTGACAAGGTTGCCTTCTTCAGCGACAGATCCATCAAATTGTCTTCTCCAACCAGCGAGTTTATTAGAATTCATTACAAGGTGAGTCAACACACATCAATATTTGCAGAATTTCATGTGTTAATTAGATATCAAAGTAGCTAAGTAATGTGTATTGCATGCAGGTCATGATCCCATTAGTAAAGATAAAAAGAGCCAATGAAAGCCAAAACATGAAGAGACCATCACAGAAGTACATAGAAATGGTTACCGTGGACAATTTTGATTTCTGGTTCATGGGATTCCTGAATTATCGTGGAACTTTCAAACATCTTCAACAGGCACTTTCTCAGGCTCAATACTTACAACTCGATCAGAAGTGACTAAACAGATGTATTCCACCCCCACCACAACCCCCTTTTTCGTTAGATGTGTATATGAATTAGGAGAACAAAGTTGTAAAATCACAACATTGTAAAAAAATTGTTACTTAGGCTTTTGGTTCAATGGAAAACAATTTTTATCCTTTTCTATATTTCTTTTTAACACATTTGGTGTGAGACTGAGACATGGACTGTTTGTTTCGCTTTCTTCTGTTTTATGCATTAAAAGAGGTGGTGTGGTGTAAAAAAGCTAAAATGCCACATCAAAAGCTTTAAATCACTCACACACACCAGTTCAAATTCAACATGTGGAAAATTGTGATGCGCCGATGGGGCACTGATGTTGAGATTCTCTTTCCCAACTGGCTATAAATTTGAGCATGGAATTGGATAATCTTATCATACATCAACACGTACCTACAAATGTAGTAGCATACAAGTCTGGCTTTAGATTCAGTCACTGATTCACTTGGTCAAAAAAAGAGTACTTTAATCATCCTTAAATCTCCGTGACCTACAGTTTTCTCCCTTGCACCTCAACCTCAAGGTATTATAATAAAAAAGAATGTTCAAATTAATGATCACAATCCTGAGAAGAAGAAATAAAATGAAAAAAAAGAAGAGCATTTTGTGTAGTGGGTATTTCATCGTCTTGACTATAATTTTTCTACAAGTTATAGTTCTCTGACTCTCAGTTTAAATATTGATTTTTGTTAGAAGACTTCCATTACTGTTTGTTTTATATTGCTCAGTTCCTTTCCATGATTTAAGACTTGAATGAAACTATCACCAAAATGCTGTCAGTGTAATCTATTGCTCAGTTCTGTTTTCTCATTATATATGTGTGTGTATATTTAAATCCACATAATTCTAATTCAATGTTATTAAAATAACCCACATACCCGAATCCTGCAATTCTTAAAAACTTTATGATTTCAATTTCAATTTCCCAAACCCTGAAAAGTAAAAATAATAGCTAAATGTTCAAAAAAGAAAAAAAAACCAAAGGCTTTGAAGTAATGACATGGCTTATTAACTTGAGATGCTCCATCAGATCAAATATTATTTATTTATTAGTCATCATGAGATCACCATATAATTTTTATCCTTTTCTTTCTTTCTCTTAACATATTTGGTGTGAGACTGGGATATGGCTGTCTCTCTTTCTTATCAAAAGTGGCTTTAAAAAGGCTTAACTGACTCACCACATGGTCACATACACAGTCACCACACAGTCACATACACAGTCACCACACGCAAAGCACCAACTAACTGCATTATTTACCCCATTAATTAAACTAACTGCAAAAGGCTGTATTTGTCAACTCCAGCCACTGAAACGACTACTGATAAATCGAATAATAAAGACTAAAAACTAACTTAAGAAAAGGAAGATGAATAAATTTTCACTCCATGGAATTTCAAGTAAACCATATTCTTAATTTGTTGGATGAACTAAACTTAAAAAATTCCAAAAAAAAACGTCGCGTAACCTTTACTAGGATGACTTCAACCTTTCTACAAGCTAAAAGTTACCAGACACATCATCTATCCAACAATCTTTGTTTAAAAAATTCTCTAAAGAGTTCATACCTGTGCCTTTATTAATGTTGATGCGGCACAGGTGATTCATGCAACTAAAAGTTGAGATCCATCAAACGCCATCTAACTTTTCTATGTATAAATACATTGCAAGATACATGGTTTCACGCATCATTCTACACATCTCCTTGGCTTTATACACCTCTGACAGTGGAAGAGCACAATCTGAGGGAGAAACAGACAGCTTTAAATTCAAGCTATTCATCAAGCTAGCATATATGAAGAACGTCCTAATGGAACATGTTATTGGAATTCCAGTGAGCTCAGTGAATTATTCAGTTCAGAAGTCACCAAAAGACTTTTATGCAATCCTGATAGCCGATACCACATTCCCCCTCCAAATGGATCTCTCAAATTCAAAAAGAGTAAGTCTTTCCATTCCTCTCAGGATTAGAGAGGTCTATGTTACTTACTAGTTTTAGATGATTGAGATTAAGACCACTCTTTGATAAATGATTTTTATGGATGCAGATAAAGTAGGTACAGTGATTGATAAGATGAACAAGCTTGGAGAAAAAGCAGACCATCTTGCCAATGGCATTCGAGATCACGGTAACTATTTCTCAATTCAATTGAGTCTGATAATAATTGATCATGTCCAAGAACACATTAAAATTGGACTTCTATCTTGATTTAATTTATTTTTAACAAAATTGCAGTGAGATTAGAGTCCAATATCTTGGAAACAGTGAAGGGGAAATTGAGATTGGGCGTGAAAATTCTTAAAGTTGGGGGGATGGAGAAGATCTTCAAGCAGTATTTTAACATTAGACAAGGAGAGAAGTTGTTAAAGGCATTGCAATGCTATTTGTCAACGACAACCAGTCCTATAGAAGGCCTCCATTTTGTCTCAACCGACACGGTTGCCTTTTTTAGTGAGAGATCCATCAAATTGTCTTCTCCGAGTGAGTCAATATAAATCAATGTCTGAATTCATATCCATTCTTACTAACTCTTAAATAAATATGTGAGCTAACTAATGTGTATTAGATGCAGGTTTTGATCCCACTTCTAAAGACAAAGGGAGCCAATGAAAGCCAAACACAAAGAGACCACAACAGAAGTACATAGAAATAGATACTGTGGACAATTTTGATTTTTGGTTCATGGGATTCATGACTTATTGCGGAACTTTCAAATATCTTCAACAGGCACCCAGGCTCCCAATACTTACAACTCAAATCACAAGAGACTAAACAGATGTATTCCACTCCCCTGCCCCCCCTGCTTCGTTAGATGTGCACGCATTAGGAGAACAAAGCTGTATAATCACAATTTTGTACAAATTTGTTACTTAGGCTTTGCTTCAATGGAAAACAATTTCTCGGTAAAAGGGTTGCTGACACTGCTTGCTATATATCATTTTATGGCTTGATGGTAGTTTGCCTAGTTTCCTGCAATTTTGCTTCCCAAGATCAAGAAATGAAACCAGTATGTTGCTCGGTGCAATTTATAATTTGAGCAAACTACCAAATGCATAATAATCAACAACGGGTCAATGGTTTTGCACTGTGATTTCACTGATCTTCCTCTCAGAACAATTTTGATCGGTACTTTACAAGAGTAGTGACAAGGGGTTTGCCTTTGCCATCCGATTTGGTCACAGAACCTTTTCTAGTTCTTGCCAACAAAAGATTGCTGAAACCATCCTTCTATTCATGCAAAACTTAATAAAATCTGACACCCCATGAACTTGGAACGTTTATTAGTCTTATACCCAACAACATGAGTGATAAGATTGTGCACACTCATATGTACCCATAGCATTCAACACATTACATTGTTTTTCTAGCTATCTTCGCTTAAAACAATGTTTTCTTTTCATTTTACTGTCATTTAATTTTATTTTATCTGAATTGAGTGAACTAGGAAACAAATTTCGAACAAAATCAGCAACACTTACTAACCTTGAAAGTTCAAAAGCTGAAAAGTAATTCAACATGTGGGAAAATTGTGCTGATGGGGTTATGATGTGTAGATTCTCTTTCCCATTAACAATGACATAAAAGACACATCTTATCAAGACGTAGTAGAGTGTAAGGTCGGCTTTAGATTTGGACATGGAAACATGTTGAGATGGACCATTGAAAAGCATTGAATCATCTTTCTTTAATATGAGGATAAGATAACAAGGAACGCTGAAATTGAGGATTGTAATCAAATCCAGATAAGGCGTTTAGGTGGTTTGATCCTATCAGATTGTGATGTTGTCAGCAGTCACCTTTCCTCCCAAATTAAGCAACACTTGATTGATTTCAAGACTACTGAGTCCTTTTCAATTAACTTAATCTGTTTTCCCTCACCATGGAAATTTACAGAGAACTTGAATTCTGTGGTTTCAATCTAAAGTATCAATTTTTTGTTTTTAAGAATGATGAATGAGATTTCGTAATTCTAATTTGAGAACTAGATTCTTGTAGGAAAATGGGGACAGAAAGCAATCATCAAGATGACATGTTATTGTCCTCCAATCAGAAAGATATCAACGCTGTTTGGTTTACTTAACAAGGTTGATAATATTTTTAGGGAAAATTATCAGAAAGTCCTATATAGCTAACTGTTACTCTTTATGGTCCTAAAATTTAATCTTTTGGATTGGCAAGTCCTATTTTGCACGTTTGTTAGACAAGCAAGTCCCATTTCAAATTATGTGTAGTGTGACTAGACTTATTTGCCCTTTTTTGTTATTGGCATGTACGTGTATAATGGGATTCGGTGCATATTTTGTGGGATACGTTGCTCTGTCACGTTTGGCAAGTTGGATCCTATGTTTATGGGTGTGGCATTTTCGTGGGTCGGGCTGAAGGCTTATTGTCAGTTAGCAAAGTAGGGTTTCATTGTTCTTTTGCTGGTGGTGAGAGCTGCTGCAGTCATCAACGTTCGCTATCATTACAGGTACATAATACGTGTATATCGTTTTCCATAGTTAGCACGCCATTTTTCCCTACAGATGACGTGTGTTCAGTACCACGTTTGTACGTCCTTCACACTGTCCACATTTGTTCTACTTATGTTTTTGTCGCGATGTATCTGCCCCTGATTTACCCTTCCCACACCGTCCATGTGGGGGGTGAGACGATACAGTTTTTATTCAGTTCATTACTGTATTGATTTTGTTTTGGTACTTTTTTTTTTTTTACATGTATAACATGTGTTTGACACATGCCAGTGTCTGTGATCGTAGGTATGGAAGGGAGTTTGATGTTGCTGCGTTCATATCGGAACATTAACGCAGCCTACAATCTCCGAGATGATGGCACGTTTGCTGACTTAGTCGATTTTTTGTGTTCGAAGTTCAGCGGGATAGGTCCCCGTAATGTGGGATTGTCGTACAACATTCCAGGTTTAAAGAGTCTTACTTTACAAGATGATGTGGATTTGGGAAACCTTGTTATTCTTGCCCAATCGTGCGGGTTGCAACACGTTTGTGTGTTGGTTGATCAGCACAAAAGGTTGGATACCGTAAGTGCGTACACCGAACAACAGAATATGCAACCCAACCCTGTGGCCGGAATAATCGTTAATGACCAAGGAGAAAGTGATGACGAGGTTGATTTGTTGCCTGATTTCTGCCCTCACAAAAATAAAGTATTACTGACCGAATCATGGGCGCGGGGGTTAACCCACGTCGGCCAATGCTTTGAGGGGGGTGCACACAAATTCCGTACGGTTTTGTGCATGTATGCTGTGGAGTTTGGGTTCAATTTCAGATATGTTAAGAACGATTCCGTACGAGTAACAGCAGTCTGCTCTATGTTGGAGGAAAAGGGATGCACGTGGTCTGTACATGCTCGGGTGTTAAAAGCGAATCAATTTTTCTACATTCGGAAATGGAACAGTGTGCATAGTTGCGGTATATCCGTCCAGACATCAAATCATCCAAGGGTTGGATCTGATATGGTTGCTGACACTATTGCAACTCGTGTTCGGGATAGACCACTCACACGTCCAACTGATGTCGTCTTAGATTTGAAAGACGATTATGGGTTGGACGTCAACTACCGGGTTGCGTGGTTAGGGGTTGAGAAGGCAAGGGGGGAATTGTTTGGCGCGCATTCTGTATCATTCGACCAACTGCGTTGGTATCGTGAAGCCGTCATGCAATACAATCCTGGGAGTTATGTTGACATCGATTACGATGAACACAACTACCGTTTCCGCCGTTTCTTTATATCATTCAAAGCATGCATTGATGGTTTCCTTCATTGTCGTCCATTACTTTTCCTCGACGGAACATTCTTGAAAGGCAGGTTCAAAGGGTTTCTGCTAGCTGCCACCGCGAAGGACGGTAATCAAGGTGTGCCCCATTTTCACTTTGAAAACATTGTACACGCCAAGCATATTCTCATCACTTTTTGTAATAGGTTTGTTCCCGCTTGCTTATGCAATTGTGGACTCTGAAAACAATGCGAATTGGGGATGGTTCTTACAACATCTTGCCAACGTGGTACCCAGTGACAAGACAATCACTTTCGTGTCTGACCGAAATGTGGGACTCATAGAAGCAATTCCTATATTTTTCCCCACATCTCACCACGCATTCTGCCTCTAACATTTACAAAGAAATCTGTGGGACAGACTACATTACATGAATAGCATGCATCGGATTGGACTGGTCAGCAAATTCCGTAAGTGCACATACGCACCCACCATAACAACATTTAACCAAAAGGCCGACGAATTTCAAAAATCCGGAAAAACCATTGCCACGAAATTCCTTGAGGATGCACATCCACAACACTGGGCGAACGCGTTTTTCAAGTACGTATATTCCTGGTACGCAACGGGACAATAACATACCCAACAACAAACGTGCATGCTTACTTGTTAACTTCTTTTTGCCCTTGGCATTTGCAGAGGTCGCAGATATGGCGAAATGAGCTCCAACGCCGCCGAGTCATTCAATTCTTGGATTCGAGAAGCACGAAATTTACCAATCACCAGAATGGTTGACAGCATCAGGGGTCAGATTATGCGACAAATGTCGAAGAGGAGGGTATCGGCCCAGACATGGACTGGCGCAATTTGTCCCAAAATGGAATCCTGGCTGGAAGAAGATTACAACAAAAGTCGGGTGTGGAAAGTGAGTCAAGTGAATAACGACGTGTACGAGGTCCATTCATTCCCTTCTGTTATGGTGGACATCGGCAGACGTGCATGTTCATGTTTCCAGTGACAAATAAACGAGTTTCCATGTGCGCATGCTATAGTTGCAGTGCGAAAAAGCGGAAAAAACCTTGACGACATAGTCATACCTTGGTACCAGGTGTCCGAATACCGTCTGACGTATGCGCCCACCATCTACCCAATACCAACTGTGGAAAAACCACCATTCAGCCCCACCGACTACGTCATTTACCCACCAAATGTCAAACGTCCGCCTGGGAGGCCGAAAAAGAAGAGAATACCGTCTAAAGATGAGAATGTGCAACAAATACGGTGTGGAAGGTGTGGTCGTATGGGAAACCACAACAAGAAGACTTGCAAAGAACCCATTTAGACGTAATCCCAAAACGTCGACAAGCCAATTTATGTTAATACGATCTAAGTGGTTGGGTACACCGTGCATACCATTAAATAAGAATGTGATACTCACATACAGTTCAGTATTTTAAACAATTTATTATATGAATTTGTTTGTTCGTCTACAAGTTCCATTTGATTACAATTGTTGTAACGTTCAAACCTTCATGCAAATATACTTTGCCTACCTTCGCTTAATCCATATATTAATGTTGTCATAGTTTTTGTGTTTGAACACAAGCTCGCAGACCGTGCCTACATGTAATATGCGAACCTGTTTGCGCACATCTCACTAACACACTGTCAAGCATATTGTCAACCCTTTTCACGCAATCACACCTAAATTATGTTAACGCACCACAATGGACTGGAACGTGTGGCTTATACCAACGTCAGTCTGAATGGGTTGACACATTATCCATCACCCAGTCACATTACACCTTACTGAATGTCCCAGTGCATAACTCAGAGAAAAAAGGCACACAACACACTCTGCGAAAAACCACATCATTCATCACAATACGCACACATTTCACAAAATTACAACCAAAACATAACATAATATTTTCCAAAACTATGTCACCTAACTACAACCAGCATGGACTACACGCCAAAAACTACTACTCAACGTCGTATTACATACACATTAACTCAAACAACAGCATCCCACGTCAAAACAAATTAATGTCTTGCATATTGTCCACCCCTTTGACACATTCACACCCAGCTGACGTTCAATGCACCTCGACAGGCTGGAACATGTGCATCACTTAACTTGCAACTCAATTTCAGCCTGATTTGATTCAGACAGTATCCATCAACCAGCAACATTATACATGACTGGATGCCCCAGTGCATAATTCAAATAAAAAATCTATACAACACAAGTTGAAAACAACCACATCAGTCATCACATTACACACACATTCCACAGAATTCCAACCAAAACAAAGTCATAATATTTTCCAAAAAATGTGCCAGCTAATTGAAGTCATAGCGCTGTACACGCCCGTCACGCGTTAATTCCAGACAAAACATCCAACAGACTAACCTACCAATATGAACAAAACATAACCTGTGCTAATAATATAATGTGCATAACCAAACAGATAATTATATGCGCATCGTATCGTCCACAATCTTAAAACCCCATATTCGAACTAGCTAATATTATAACTATATACTACTATATGCATCCCTACACACCCTCAATCAGTTGATATCGCTCTTCGATCCACGCACCGGATCATTTACGAAAGTCTTTACCATGATCGCCTGCAACACACTGCAGTTGCCCCCATGCAGCGATCTTCTAACTTCCACATGGCGCACATACTGGCGCATCACAGCATAGACAATGATAGCACAATCAAGCCTGTCCAAATATTTCACATTGCAAGTTACTAACGTCGTAGGTATAAATTAAGACAATTCATGTAATGTACCAGGTCAAGTCAGGGGGGGAAATTAAAATGTGCTTACGATTCGGGACGCTGTTGGGGACAGTCCGCCACTGCTTCCAACGGCGGGTCATACTCATGAGTATCAACCGATTCATTCCCAATTATTTGCCTCTGCACCTCTGACACAATGTTTTTTTACAACACCACACACATACGTCAGCCAACACAGTTTACATGTTCACACACAGACCCACAAATATTGACATTTACAAATGTTTACCAGTGAAAGCGCCTCCATGTAGTGTACGTCCACAATTTCACTCCTCATCCTCATCGAATTAAAATGCTTCCAACTCCCATCCTCAGTGTCATACACGACCAGCGTCCAGTGTGAGTCTTTGCAAATCGGGAAATGTACGTAACGGAAGAGCTTAGCTGCATGCAGGTTGTCTAGTACATACCTATTCCTTGAGCGTACGTTGTTGTTCTTCATCATGTCCTGCATCACCATGCAAACATGTTACACATTATGACATCCCATAACCAAACAAAACATCTACAGCCACAAACTTACTATATATATACTACTGAAGAAATATGATTTGTTTGCAGCATCAACGCCCTTATTTGTTCTCTCCTGCTCAGCACTTAATAGCACAGCATATGCATCGATCACCTGTGACATTTTCACATGTTCGATTATTGCATGGTTGGTAAAAAAAATATA
Organism: Camellia lanceoleosa; assembly: GCA_025200525.1. Lineage (NCBI taxonomy): Eukaryota > Viridiplantae > Streptophyta > Magnoliopsida > Ericales > Theaceae > Camellia > Camellia lanceoleosa. Next base: position 3,676,916 of record CM045769.1, read on the forward strand.
CGAAAAAAAAAAACACATTGCATAAATACCCTTCTACGCGACTTACATTCCCTCATATCTCAGATTGGCGCACAAGAGATTTCACATCAGTGAAATACACGGCAACACCGTGACCCTGCCCGTCCCACATCACAGCACTGCACAAATCAAACAACACACATCAACCACCACAAAACATACAAGGCTAGCAACGCATAATCAAAACACTTTACATGTACATACCTATCACCATCCCTGTTATATGCATCGGTTATCTTTTTCTTCTCCGCAGCTGTCATCATTTTCCATACCGCGTGTCTGTCGTTAATGTCGAATCCTGATTTCTTCTTTCGATGTACGTCCACATCGTCCACATCAATTACATCTGTGCTACCACTGTTTCTGGCATTGCATACTACATTACTTGTAGATGGAGGAACATGCACCACGTTAGAATTTCTCGTTTGCCCACTTACAGCCATGCACTCAACCCTTGTCACTGTTAACCCCTTTCTATCGTTGCGTTTCACATCCAACACAAATGAATTTTTTCAAACATTCAACCTACCATCTTCAGCCATGTTAGGACTAATAACCACCACCTCTCTTCCACCTATTACAGCATGCTCCATTTCACTAACACTGTTGGTCTGTTCCCTTACTGGCGTGACATCCCACACTGGAACTGCATCCCCATTCACTGCAAACAGTCTGTTTGGGGTCGTATTGTTTGTTAGGTCTGTAACTTGTTCGTTTCCCATCAAACCATAGTTCACACCCTCTACATTCACGTCTACTGCACGAAACGCTTGCGTCACGTTATGCACTTCGCGCTCAGCAAGCTGCTCCTCCAAAACATTGATTGCCTTTTGCAATTCAGCGTTTTCAGTTGTGAGTTTTTTTACCTCATCGTCCTTATTTTGCATCAAACAACCAAAACCTCCAACAAGATGCAACGTTTGCACCTCATTCGCCTGCCTCAGTTTGTCCACTTCTGCACGTAAATCTGAAATCACTTTGTCTTTCTCGTTGACTTCCATTTCCAGTTCTGCAATTTTCTCCGTAGCATAACAAACGTGTATCCCAACATCCACTACGTCCTTCCCTGCGTTTCGTGCAACATTATTGATTGGTGTCCGAAAATGATCCGAAGACGAACCCCGTTCCACATTTCTACCATAAATTCGTACGTTCCCACCCATCAGATTCGCATCCCGTCCCATATTCACAAAATCATCTTCATCCACAAAATCATCCTCATCCACACTACCACCAAAATCTTCAACTGCATTTCCAGCAGGCCTAGCGCTGTTTATACCATTCACCTCAAAAAAATTAGCCTCATACTCTTTCATAATCAAACGTGCAGATGTTACCTGTAAACACAACAGAACAACGTCATGAACAATTTTGGAACGATGACCCGTATAACATCATCATCAATACCAGTTACTATTACTTCGAAACCGACACGCCCTGACAGGTTGACCCCACGTGCAGCCGTTACTAATGTGGCAACATCCCATTTCATGAACCTAGGAAATGCATCTGCAGATTTAGGCGCTATGATCGTTGAATGCTCACAAAGCCAATACTGTACACCACATCAGACAGCACAATTAACAAGGTGCAAATTAGTTACATGACTACACCACGTACAACATAAAACAAAGCGCTTACAATCAATAGGACAGCTAAGAAAATATTACACACACACGTACCATCAATACGACGACACATTTGGTGACTTTTTCAGGTGTTCGATAAAAGTCCCTCACCGAACTCATCAACGCGCTACGGATTGCCCCCGTCCAATCGTAGGTTTTCATTGCATCCAAATTATCCACATACCGAATCAGAGCCCAGCTGATTGTTTCCCCAGAATTTGAAAAGAATAATTTCCCACAGGCATACAAACATAGCAACTTCACAGTGTCTTCCACATCATGAACAGTTCTACCATCCGCAGCTTCGACTAGTAACGTCCGTATCAGTTTCGATGTTATGCGACTAGTGTTATGACACCTACGCTGTACGAAATCTGATAGTGCCTTCGGTCTGGGAGTCAAGTCAAGGCTGCCAACCCCACATTGGATCCCAAAAATTAATTTAATGTCATCATCGCTTACGCACACACTTCGTCCTCCAATGCGGAACGTCTCGTCTCGTGCATTGTACGCCCGGATGATATTTACCACCAAGTCGTCCCCTTTGCGAAACTCCGCATGGTCAAGTTGATTTACCAAAATTGCCTCAAACATAAACCAGAACGGTGTTTTCTTAAGGTGAACAAGGTGTTCGTCTCGCAGATTTAGCACATACACCAACTTCACAATGCCTGCAATGTTCGATCGGAAATTGAGCCTCCCACGATTAAGCTTTGGTGTGACACTTGGACGATTAACAATTTTACTCTGTTTGAACAAGATCCGTCCTTGTTTATGTACGCCAAGTTCTGTTCTCATTGTTTTGCCTGCTGCGTCTTCACGTTTACGCTCACATGAACGCATCCACGGACTGTTTGTCCTCCTAACCCCTGCATTTCAAACAACAAATCAAATATTAGTTTGCTTAGCGTTACTTACTAAACACAAAAGGCTCGTAACTACAATTCAATATTACAACACGTCACAATCACACACACACAATTTACAATAACAACACCCTTCACAGTCGCACATACTTATTAAAACACAGCGTTTGATTAACCACGTCCCACCAGAAACAGTAACAACAATACGACATTCTCACACACCATTTCATATTAAAGTTTCACTTTATAATATACGGAAAATACATTTCACACAATTATATCGTAATGGACATACCTACACCCACCTAACGTCACACATCGTCATTTAAAAACAGCCCACAGTCAAACAATGTTGTAACCCCACACAAATCTTCCCCTCACGTCACCACAGATTTAAATGCGTGACAACATAGGGGAACCGTTCCACACAAAGTAACATTGAAATCCACAAAACGCCTTAGATTATTGACCCACACACATCTCAAAGACAAGTAACAAGGATGCCCCACAAAACACACACACACTACACTATCAACACACCCCACCACTTTCAGTGTTTTAATAGAAAAATCAGTTCCTCTTTATGATAGCGACACCACACACCAACCCACCGAAACAACTACGCACGAACAACCTACTGATTTCGCCCAACATGCTAAGCCCTTAAACATGTCACACGAAACCAATATCACCAACCACAACGGTGGAATCCATGCATCGTCGATGACTGAAAAAGTTTTGTAAACACTAATCGCATCATAAAAAACTGTAAAGAAAACCAGTTAATTAAGTTTACCAGTCATCGTTCACGTTTGTGAATAATATATTCCTCCGCCGTATTCTTCCTGTAAACGTTGCACGGTCGTCACGTCACACCACTCATTAGGGTCTATCCCACACACAAAATCGCAGACACACCAAAGCGAACCTAGATGCAACGTTTCAGATCACCAAATCTGTGTGAAGCCACACCAAATCTACACCGTGGAAACGATTGAACGAATTTGAATTTTGAACCACTGCTTTTCACCCCTTAATTTTAGGGCAACATTCATTTACATACCAATTACGTGGTGTTTCCAATTTGGGGATATCAAACTTTAACGGGTCGGAGCGCCTTCTTTTTCGAACCCATATTGCCAAAGTCTATCAACGTAACACCCACCCACATTCACGCGTCACATTACTCAAACCCTCACCCGGTTTACACTCAATGGCATTATAGTCATTCAATGTACATGAGGACTTAGTGGTACATAAGAAAACATTTGGGACCATCCAGACCATAAGTTCAAAAAAAGGGATTTACCAGTCAATCTCCCATATTTTTAAGGGAGCTTCTTTTAATAATTCCCCTTCCTAAAATTTTATTCCATCTAATCCATATATATATATATATATATATTTTTGACTATTCTATTAGGTTTCAACGAAGATCAAAATACTCTCAATCTCTCCTGTCCCATTAATGTTGATATTTAATATTGATTATTATTATGTTTTGTTAGTTCTCATGATCATTCATATTCTCCATTTCTTTACTCCAAAAAAATGCATTAACTACACACCACTATTTAATGTTAATATATATTACACACAAAAAATTAAACATGATCTTTATTGATTGTCATTATGTTTTGATAGTTTCCATGCATCCAAATATTGATTGTACATGATGATGTGAATGATTTAGATGACGTGAATATGAATGTTCACATCAGATGATGTGAACGTAAATGTTCATATCAGATGACGTGTGATAAAGGTGATGTTAAGGTTCACATTAGCATTGTATCAAATTACACAACCATAAGTCTCAACTTTCATTTGAATATAAACATGACTATATGTGATGACGTAAATGTTTACATTAGATAATGTGAATGTGACTGTTCACATCAGATGACGTTGTGATAAAGATGATGTTAAGGTTCACATCAAATAAGAGAAAATGTTCACATTTTTTTTAATGTGCTATCAATTAAAAATATATTCACATCAGATGAGAGAGAATGTTCACATTATTTTTAATGTGTTGTTAATTAAAAATATATTCACATTATATAATAATATAAAATAATAACATCAATGTTATTTAATTTGTGTATGAAATTTTATATGCCATGATCATTTCCCTTCTCTCTCCTCCCCTAACATTAAATATCAATATTAAATATAAAGACATAAGAGTCTAAAAAAATAGTATAAATCAAGAAAAATGACTTTATGGAATAAAATTATAAATACATGGGACTAAGTGGATTAAAAAATTCCTTCATAGACTTCTTAAGTTAAAACACTTATAAATGAGATTTATCAATAAAAATCTCTATTTTTAAAGAGGAACAGCGTCACAAAGCTAAAATGCCAGCTCAAAAAGCTTAATTCACACCTTCATATACAGTCAGCAGAGCTAAGCAGGCAACATGGTCCTGCTTGGTAGGATTGAATTATTGAAATGCTTACCCAACTGATTCTATTATTTTACTTTCATTGACCAATTGCACAAAAGTCTCTGATTTCTGTTTTTTATTTATTTATTTTTTCAAAATTTTTAAAGGTTCAAAAGTAACTTTAGAAATGAAAAAGATTGAATGCTTGCTTCGCAGGTTTTAATGGAATTTATAAAGTTCCTTTCTTCTAATTTTTTTGTCTAATGCTTAGCCTCAAATAATATGTCTTTGGTCATGCTTTTATTACTTCTAACACTATCTTTACATTTTGTGAATTTATCACAAAAGAAGACTCGGACCTTCTGCAAATCTCTTTTTATGAAAGAAACCAGACACATCATCACCTTCCCATCAGCAATCTATCTTTATAGAAAGTCTTTTTAAGACGTGTGCTTTTTATTCATGTGGATGAGGCAGACATGACTCATTCCACTAAGAACTTTAAGATCCACCAATACCTTTCTCTTCCTATAAATACATCTCCTGAATCCATGGTTAGAATCATCACTCTAAACATCTGACAAGCACACAGCATTCTGGGAATAGAAAGCAAAAACGGAATCACATTGGAGCAATAGCAATTCATCGAATATGAAGACACAGAAGCTGACACATGTTTTTGGAACTCCGGTCGGCTCACACGTGGCATATCTGAGTGAGAGGACACCAAAAAGAATTTTACAAGATCCTGCTAGTGCTACTGCTACTGCTACTGCTAGCCGATACCAAATTTCCTCTTCTTCAATTGGATCTCTAAAATTAAAACAGAGTAAGTCTCTCCATTACTCTTCACAATAAAGAGCTATTTTACTTACTAGCATTACTAGTTTTAAATTATTAAAATAGAGACAGTATTTAACAAATTGATTGTGATTAACGTGCAGAAAAAGTAGATTGGATGAACAAACTTGGAGGAAAGCAAGACAATCTTGCAAATGGCATCAGAGAGCACGGTAATGTAATTATTTCTTTTCTAGAAAATTGTTTGGTATCAATATTAGTGTCAACCAAACCAACATAGGAATAGGATGATCATGATACATCTCTGTGCGAGTCTTATATTATTTTATGAAAATTGCAGTGAGATTAGGGCCCAAGATCACTGAAACTGTTAAGGGGAAACTGAGTTTGGGAGCTAAAATTATTCGAGTAGGCGGTGTGGAGAACATTTTCAAGCACCACTTCAGCATTAGAGAAGGAGAGAAGCTGCTAAAGGTTTCCCAATGCTATTTATCAACAACAGCTGGTCCAATAGGAGGCCTCCTCTTCATCTCCACCGACAAAGTTGCCTTTTGCAGCGACAGATCCATCAGATTGTCTTCTCCAACTGGCGAGTTTGTTAGAATTCGTTACAAGGTGTTGATCCCGGTAGGAAAGATATTGAGAGCCGACGAAAGCCAAAATGTAAAGAGACCATCACGCAAGTACATAGAAATAGTTACTGTGGATAATTTTGATTTCTGGTTTATGGGATTCTTGAATTGTCGAAAAACATTGAAATATCTTCAGCAGGCAATCTCTCAAGCCCAATGATACACTTCTGTAGTCAAGTACTCTGTACAAATTTTGCTACTTCGGCTTACTTTGCTTCAAAGCAAAGGAATGTATTGATAAATGATATCATTGAGCTATTTGACATTATGGATATCATTATGATTCAATGGTACTTTGATATGATATAGAATCATCTCCATAATACCGAATGAATAATACCTAGTAAGCTATAGCCTCTTTTCCTGGAACGGTGTATGCCAAACTGCTAAGCTGCTGCTTCATTCATTCATTTGGGAGAACCATAAAATTTGTAATCAACAAAGCATCGACCATTTTGCGCTGTGACTGCCATCATGCAACCTGCTGCTTAACACCAATTTATGGTGTGTTTTAAAGCTTAGCAATTTCATTTCACTCAAGGGTGCAAAATAAAGTCTTTCAGCATCTGTGCATGCAGTTGGCTGATCAACCATTAGGCTTGACTTTTGGCACTCTAAATTGAAACTATCATACAGCAATGAAATCAAAAGTACCAAACGGACAAGAGAAAATTACACTACCTAAATTGCCTTGTGTAAAAATTAGTGTCAATTTGGTCCAATCAGTGATAGGCACTAGAAGTTTGAATGGATAATTGTCAAAGTTTGCCTCACATGACCATTTTTCAAGGTCAAATTAGTAATTCACCCATTTCTCGCCCCCCACCCTTGAACAGCTTCTCCGCCATCCCACTTCCCCCTCTTTCCACATAATACCCAAACACATAAATTAGAACTACAGTAGCCACTTCTACATAAGTGGGAAAATTTTGGAACCGTTGAGTTCCAACCAACTCGAAAAAAAAGTTTACCAACTCCAAAACCCTAGCACTTTGCAAAATTAGGAACATGCTAGCAGTGACACCGTAGAGCTGTAAAACAAATCAAGCTGCTAAGAGCTCGAATCCTATTTGAGATACTCAAAGTAAAGCAAGCCAAGCATTACCAATACACAGGTTCATATTATTATGCCCAATCCAAATCCACATCTGCAATCAAATTAAAATAACATACCCCAATTTCCAAAGAACAGAAAACTAGCAAGCAACAATGTACAGACAAATAAACAAATCTTTTTTGTGTGATAAATATTAAACAGGCCAAATGTTACAGAATTCTTAAGCCAATACAAAACATGGACAAGGGCAGGAGCAGAAGATTTGAGTAGCAATAGCTCACCCAGCCTTGTACTGATCCATTAAGTTTCCAAAGGCAAATGTCCACACAAGCGGCATTTTATCAGAAGAAAATTCTGGCATTGTCAGACCATCCAAACTTAGCCTCACAGTAAAACATCTGGCTCCCCTAAACTCCCAGTAAAATTTACTTTACAACACTTAGGAAACTGCAATCCTGCCTCATCGCAACCTGCCTTTGTGACATGTGGGCATGACCTCACATCAAGGTATTCTAGAAAGTTACATAACTCCAAAAGCATGCCTACCCCAGCCACCGTGATCTTTGGACAGTTACTGACCTTCAAAACCTTCAAAACCAACTTCAATCCATCATTTCCTAATCCCTGAAAAGCAGAATCTGTCACCTCCTCACAGCACCCTATGTCAAGAGCTTCTAAATTTCTGCACTGAGAAAGGATGCAATTCAATGAAGAATCAGAAACATTTAGGCACCAATCCATCCTAAGGTTCTTGAGACTCTGACTACAAGCAGAAGCTAATGACTTTATGGACTCATCAGATACGTCTCGGCAACCACCAATTATAAGAGTTTCTAGATTTTTACAGAATTTGGCTAATGATAATATGGACTCATCTCCAATCTTATAGCAATCTAACAACTTCAGCGTCTTCAGAGAAAATGAACAAGCTTTGGATACACTAGATATCCCAGCATCTCCAACATTACTGCATTTATTGATATCTAAAAGCTTTATATTTTGACAACCATCAACAAGAACAGTGAGCCCAGAGTCAGTTATGTTGGTGCATCCTTGCAAACATAACTCCTCTAGATTATGACAGTTCTTGGAAAGAGCTTGCAACACAGCATCTGTAACAAATCTGCAACCAGTAAGATGCAGGCTTCTCAGGTCACGACAGCCCTCAGCAACAGTTGACAACCCCTTGTCTGTTAGCTTTCTACAGTAAGATACATCTAAGTCCTGTAGAGAAGAAAGACCACATCCAATTGCTGATATTCCAGCATCTGAAATACCTACAGAACAAGAATAGTATACCAACCCAAATAAGCAACAGTGTAGAAGTTTTGTTTGATAATCATACAAGAAGGGAGTTTAGTTGGGAATGAGGTCAGGTATGCAAAGGACAAAAAGACCTATTGAGTCACATAACACAAACATAATGCTCAAAACAAAAGAGTTCCCATGCAACACATTTCTTTATTATTATTTTATTTATCAGTATTCCCACATTTGTTCTCCATAACCCCAAAAGGGCAGTCCAACAATGGAACTCTTATAAAAACAATAATCAACTTTAGCTCGAATGGTTTGTAAGGGAACCCTACCTTCTCCAAATTTCAGATCATTTTCTTTCGACTAAATATTTTAAAAACCAGAGAGCATGACCCAAATACTATAAGCCTAAAACAGCTAGAAGAAGAAGCTCTATTAACCACAGCAACCCCAAATTCATGTAGCCCCTTGCGTTGTTTTAATCCAATATGATAAAATTTGACTCACTTCCAACATTTTCCTTTTCTCTTTGACTTTTCTTTTTCATTTATTTATTTTCTAAAGAGAAAGGAGATATGCTAAGTCAACATGAATCTCTCTCCCTGTGATCCACAACATTTCTCAACCAAAGAAGATACCGAAGTTCTTCAAACACCAGCCAATACCAATTGCTCCTATTATTATAGTCTTTACAGATGTGCAAAATTCTCAACCTTCAGTACATACAGTAATAGAGTTTTGAGTTAAGAAATGGATTTCATTTTCATTTAAACTAACTCTTGAACAACCCAGAAGCACATCTACATGTATCTGAAAGGAATCAAACAACTTGTTCCTGATTTAGCATCTAATAGCCTGTGTATAACACATTAATTAATAAGAAAAAAAGCACCCTTTAAGCAATCTTTGCATTTCCTAGCATAGCATGCCGTGTTATTTTTGATCAACTACAGTACATCTCATAAATAAATGCCCGGAATTAACACCTTCTAATTGTAGTAAATTTTAAGGACAAATTAGTAAGAAAAGTAATTCCAAGGAAATATACTGCTTCCAACCATTGACCAAGAAGAACGTAGTGCCACTAACTTAGGAATCTTTACAGTGAAACCTGACCTCATAGAAGTCAATTATAGCTATTTATCAGACAGAAGACACTGAAGTCTTTTTCAATTCCAAGCAATTCAAAACTGAAAACTTAACAAAACCACACAAAGAGTATCAAATTATCAATACGATACATCATGCCAACACCCAAATTTCACAAACTATCAGTAATTATTGACAAGAGTTCTCACAGCTGACCAAGAAAGTAAAGCAGAATAATTGCATAATGAAGAACTAGTATATAAATTTGCCAAGGACATCATCATCGCATAAGGAACTAATATACACAAATACAGACATATATATGCAATTTTGCTAAAAATTCATCAGAAAACAGTGAAAATAAAAGAAACCCATAAAAAAATTGAAACTTGAGCGAAATGTGTAGTTGTTACTTTTGCAATTCCTGAAGGCATATATGTAATTTGGTAAAAATTCATCAGAAAATAGAGAAAATAACAGAAACCCATCCAAAAAAATTAAAAATTGAAACTTGAGGGAAATGGGTAGTAGTTACTTTTGCAATTCTGAAGGCTGAGGACTCGAAGGCAAGTGAAGGAATTAGCAATGACAGACAGATCAGAGTCGGTGACGCCAGGGTAGAAGGACCTGGAGATAGACTGAGAGAGATCGAGCTCATGTAGGCGAGTGAAGCGAGCGGCCATCTTGCGGAGCATGTGGGGTCCGGCGCGGGCGGCGAGCTTGCGCCGCTCGGTGCTCTGCAAGTGGAGCCACCGCTTGCAGACGAGTCCGAACACTTCCTTGTCTTTGTCGCTCTCAAGCCTCGCCAGTATTGCTCTGAGCTCGTCGTCTCTCAGGGCCTCGTTTATGCAAATTGAAGTCATTTTTCAGAGTAAAGAAACCCTAACCCTAACCCTAGCTAAGTTTCTAATAATCAGAATTGTAATTGGAAAAAAAAAAATGAGAAGAAGAAAGAGGCTTGATCGGAAACAACCCTAATCTCTCTGCTCTTCTTCCTTCAATTTCAATGGCTGATACAGGTGAGCTAGCGTCAACGTGGAGTCCTAACCTAATATATACCCAACCCACATTTACGCTATGGGTGTGTTTGTTGGGAAGGATTAGGGCGTGAGACCATACTACTAGTTTTATCGAATTAATAATTTATTGTTTGTTTTAATTTTTTTGTTTCGAATTATTAGGCCTCTTTTATTTGAAAAGTTAGAGGGGGATTAAGACTGGTAGTGAGGTGAGACTTACTAATGTTGTGCTTGTTTTGAGAGATGGAGAGATGATTGATTGTGAGCTCCGGATTAGGATGGGCCTCCTCAAGGGGATTCAGATGGGTCTCAAGGACTTAATATTAGAAAAACAGTCCGACGGACTAGAAATATTTTATTTTTATTTTATTTTTTACATGTTGGACATTTTTTTTTGAACATTAATATTTAATTTTTTTATAATTTTTGTTAAGTAAAAATTATTATTTTATTTATTTTATTTTATTTGGAAATTTTTATTTTATTTTTATTTTTAAATTTTTTTTTACATGTTCGGTATTTTTTTAAAACATTAATGTTTAATGTTTTTGTATTTTTTTTATTTGTTTTATTATTTTATATAAAAATAATTTGACAATTCCTACACTAACAATTATCATCAAAACAAACGTAAGTTTACTTAATCCCCTCACTATCAATCCCCTCCATTCTACTTCTGCAAACAAACGGAGCCTTAGTCCCATATTTGTGGGACTATTCGATCCCATGGGGGGATGGGATTATTTCCGTAGGATTGGTATCTCGTGGAATTAGGCTCTGAAATGTCCATTTTACCCCATGTTATTACTTAGCAAACAATTAGAAAAAGGTAAAATAGTTATTTGAACATTTATAAATTATTTTTTTAGTGTTGTTAATTTAAAATTATATATTAAATAAAAGTGTAAATTATAAATTTAATTTAATTAAAAATAATAAATTAAAAATTATGGCCTTATAAATTAAATTTTTTTAGTATTGTTAAAAAAATTAAATTTACATACTAAATAAAATTATTTTTTTAGTGTTGTTAATTTAAAATTATATATTAAATAAAAAATATAAATTATAAATTAAATTTATTTAAAAATAATAAATTATAAATTATGGCCTTATAAATTAAATTTTTTTAGTGTTGTTGAAAATTTAATTTATATATTAAATAAAATTATTTTTTATTGTTATTAATTTAAAATTATATATTAAATAAAAAATATAAATTATAAATTATAAATTATAAATTATAAATTTAATTTAATTGAAAATAATAAATTAAAAATTTTGGCCTTATAAATTAAATTTTTTTAGTGTTGTTAAATTATAAATTATAAATTATAGATTATAAATTTAAAATTATATATTAAATAAAAATTATAAATTATAAATTATAAATTACAAGGGTAAAGTAGTCTTTTGAACATTTATCTTTATTCGGTCCGTCTAACCAAACATAGGATACAAATCCAATCCAACTAAATAGTTCGGGGACAATGTATCCCAGGACTAATAGTCCGATAGATTACAATCCCCCATTATCCAGTTCGTCCAAACAAACACACCCTATGTTTGGATGGTGGGATTTCCCTAAAAAAATGATTATTCTATTTTTTCACTTTCATCAAATATGGGAATATAAATATACAACTGGGTTAATTAGTCATAAATTCAGGGGTGATTTGGGATGATTTAAATAAGTATATTTTTTGACTTTTTATGAAATATGGATTGGGCATGGGTTGGGTTTGAAATGATGTGGTAGAGAGATGATGTGACTTAAATAAGATAGTGACTTTTTGATTTTTTGACTTTTTTAAGACACATAAAACAAGGCTTCAATCTAAAGAGTATAAGGTATTAAGTCCTAATTATTCTATTTTTTTTATTATTTGGTGAGAAGTTGTTGAGAATATTTTATTTTTAATTTTATCTCTTAATTTTTTTTTATCTATTGAAATTATTTTCTATATGTTGAATTGAAATTATTTCTCAGCTAATTATGACAATTTGTTTCTATGGCCTATTTGGAAAGTTGGTTATTTTAGTAAATTATTTTAATATGTTAAAATTTTTGTTTTTAGAAAGATTATTGAATTTTTTTATAGTTAAATGTGATATTTGTGAGAAAAAAAAGTGAGATGATTATAAATTTAATGTAATATTTTGTCTTATTAATTATTTTAATCTATTTTATCTTTTTATAAATTTTAACTTAAAAAGCTAAATTGTAGTGTTTGCCAAACAAGGCACATAATTCATTCCATATTTTAGTTAGGGTAAATTACACTGACATCCCCTGAGGTTTATATTTATTACAGTTTTTCCTCACTTTTTGAAAATTACATCTCCCTTTGAGATTTAAAGTTTCATTACAAATTCCCCCTTCAGCAATTTAATTTTTTTAAATACCAATTTTACACTCATTGAGTAAATTACATTGACACCCCTCACGTTTTAGAAATTACAATCCCCTCCCTAAGGTTTAAAGTAGCATTACTAATTGCTCCCTCGGTTAGTATTAGTTAGAAAAAAAATTATTTGAAAAAACAAATTAATTGAAAAAAAAAATTGTTAGTAAAGTTTTTAAATTTCTGTTTACAAGCCAACGTAAACTCATTTTTTGAATTTATGTTTTTTTCTCAAATTTACAAACTGAGACAACCATTTATAAACAAAAAAAATTATCAAACAAGTTTTTATGACAGTTTTTAAATTTTTTGTAAATAAAAATTGAAAACCGAAAACGAAATGGTTACCAAACAAGCTTGATGGTAAAAATGTTGTAAAATTAACAAATAATTAAATAAGTTACCAACGTAAGAAATGATTTATCAAAAGATTCTTTGGCTATGCATAGTTTGATTTTTAAATTTTTTTTTAAAATTAAAAATTAATTTGGTTAAGAAATAAAAAATAAAAAAGTAAAAAATATTATGTGTTTGGTGGTACATAGCCTAAGAATTAAATTCTATGTATGGTTTGATAATTATTTTTTATTTTTTATTTTTTATTTCTTAATCAAATTAATTTTTAATTTTTAAATTTTTTTTCTAAAAATCAAACCATACATAGCCTAAAAATATTTTGATAAGTCCATTTCTTACATTTGGTAACTTATTTAATTATTTATTTACGACATTTTTACCATCAAGTCTGTTTGGTAACCATTTTGTTTTTAGTTTTCAATTTATATTTACAAAAATTTTAAAAATTGTCATAAAAACTTGTTTGATAATTTTTTTTGGTTTATAAAAGGTTGTCTCAGTTTGTAAATTTGAGAAAAAAAAAAGTAAATTTAAAAAATGAGCTTACATTGGTTAATAAACAGAAATTTAAAAACTTTACTAATAAAAAAAATTTTCAATTAATTTTTTTTAAAATAAATTTTTTTTCCAACTAATACTAATCGATGGGGCAATTGGTAATATTACTTTAAACTTTAATGAGGGAATTATAATTTCTAAAATGTGAGGAGTGTCAATGTAATTTATCCAATAAGAACAAAATTGATATTGAAAAAAATTAAATTACTAAAAAAAAATTTATAATAAAACTTTAAATCTCATAAAAAAAATATAATTTTTAAAAAGTAAAAGAAAAATTGTAATAAATATAAATTTGGAGGGGTGTCAGTAATTTACCCGTTTAATAGTTATGTGTGTTGGTTAGTAGAGTGGTATAACAACTGTTATACCAACCCTACCACAGAGTAGTGGCATGTGTTAGTTAAGGTGTCTTTTTCCGAGTGAGGGTGCCTGTCGTGCACCTAACATAACAGTATTGCTGTGCGATTTGATGGATTTATTTTGGAGTTTATTTTAATAATTTAAATAGTTGATATTTTAAAGTATATTGGGTAAAATATATCTATAAAATATTAAGTTAATCAGATATTGTTAATTCTTTCATTCATTTATATTTGTATTTATTTTAATATTTTAAATCATAATGTTATTTATTTTTGAAGATATAAATGTGAGTGGATGAAAGGATTAATGATATTCGATTAACTTAATTTTTAGAAACATATTTAGTCGATGTATTTTAAAATATGAATAATTCAAATTACCAAAAACAGACCTTAAAATAAACCTATAAAATCATACAACAAATGTCTGCTGTGCTGGCAGCACCCCAAATCCGTTTTTTACAGCTTTGATTTGGATAGTTATGTTCAACCTTCCCAATGGGGTGCCTTAATTAAAAGGCACAACAACAGGGTGTTATGTTTGTCAGTGGGTCTATTTCAATTTACTTTAATCATTGAAATTTTATTTTATAAGAATTAGTTTGAAAAGTGAGTCGATTTTTTAATTTTTTAATTTGAATAATAGTTGAGAGCTCGAAATTTCGAGATTCAATTGTCTCGAAATTCAAAACGATGTCGTTTTGAATATATATATATATATATTTTCTCCTCTCTTTCTTCTCGCTGAAACAGGGAAGAGAGAAGAGGGGCGAGGGAAAAGAGAAGAAAGAGAGAAGATGGAGGAAGAGAGGCGATGGGCTGGAGGGAGAAAGACGAAGACAATGGGCGATGACAGGGACGATGGGCTGTATAGATTTGTATATACACAGATCTATGTGTATGTATACACAGATCTTTGTCTCTTCCCTCTATTTCTTCTTCCTCTCATTCTTGCTCTATTTTCTTTCTCTGCTCTTCTCCTTCTTCTTCTGTTTTTTATTTTGATTTTAGATTTTGATTTGTGTATATTTGGAATATTTGTATAGATTTGGTTTTTTTTTTTTGATTTAGATTCCGATTTTATTTTTGATTTTGGGATTGATTTTGGATTTTGGTTTTGGATTGTGGAATTCTGTTTGAGAGAAAGAGAGAGGAAACTGCGTAGGAAGGCAAAAAAAAAAAAAAAGGCCAGATATTTCGGGCTACGTAGCACAACTGTTTTAATTTGGAGTTAAAAAGTTTTATTTAGAATAAAGTTTTTTGATTTTTTGTGAGAGAAAGAATGTAATGATTATGGGTTGAATGTGATGTTTTATCTTATTAAACTAAATAGTTTATTTTATCTTTGGGGGTTTTTTTTTAGGGTCCTTGATATTAAGTTTTTATAGTATAAGGGACATTCAATATTTTCATAATATCTAAGGTTCCTCAACATTGATCCAGAGAAATTCTTTCCAGAGAAATTTTCTCCAGAGAAATTCTGGATTTCCCAAAGAATTTCTCTGGGTGCAACCCAGAGAAAATTCAAATTTTTCTGGGTCATTTTAACCAATTTTCTCTAGATTTAAATTTAAATTTCTCTGGATTCGTTTTAACTAATTTTCTCTGGATTGTAAAGACACAACATTATTTTATGAAATCATTTTGTTCAATTTTCTCTAGGTTCAAATTCAAATTTAAATTTAAATTTCTCTGAGTTAATTTATAAACCAGAGAAAATTCACATTTCTCTGGGTTTATTTTAACTAATTTTCTCTGAATTGTAAAGACATTATTATTTTATGAAATCCGGAGAAATTCTCAAATATTTGTGAATAGAATCAGAGAAAATTTCTCTGAGTTGACAAATTTCTCTGGCTCTATTCACAAAAAATTTCTCTGACTTTGTGTAATATGTAAGCCAACAATACAATTTTTACTAACAAATCTACAAATTTCTCTGGTCTAAAACCAAAGAAATTCTCTCCAAACCAAACAGATCAGAGAAATTCTCTGCATTGAAAGCAGAGAAATCCAGAGAATTTCTCTCTATTTGCAGCAGAATTGTATCTAACTTGGATTTTTCCATCCAAAACGTTGAAAAATGAATTCAGCTTTCATGTTATAAAGACTGTCGGGGAATCATTTTTTTCTTCTATACTCTTCTATTTGCTACTTTGGAAGATTCATGCCCCTCTTTTCAAAACCACAACCCACCATAGTGGACTTCAGAGAGATTATATACGCAAAATCTTCATCTAGTTTATAATTGATTGAACTTAAGGGAAAAGTGATTTTACATTTGTGGCCAACCAAACACGAGCATTTTGTTATTAGATTATAAACAAATATTACCCAATGCATTTGGATATAGGTCAACCACAATCCATTTGTGTATCTCTAATCATATATCTCATCAATGATAAATATGAAGGTGCTACATTTGAACTGAATCAGAAACTACTTTGTTTAGTCTGCACGGAAGCCTTACTTGGATCTAAATATAGCTAAATCTGAAACTAACTGTTCAAACTGATGAGAGGAGGTCAACCTGGTATTAATTCATATATGAATTGGGTTAGTTTGCCAGGTTGGATTCATACCTGCTTTTCTTTTATGAGTTGAGAATGGATGGAAATCCTAGTATCTCATTATGTGTTAGAAGAACAATTTTGCATTTTAAAAAAGCTTCAACGTTGATTTCTTACCTTTGCTTGATAGTTGATACTTGGTGTCCTTTGCAGGCCAACACAAAAAGCTTATAACATCTTGCTTGATGCGTTTGCAATCTCAAGAATGGTGGATCAAGCTCGAACTGTCCTTAAGAGCATGCGAAGAGACAAGTAACCTTTCATTTTTTCTGAATATGATATCATACGCTGGGCTTTTCCTTGAACATGTCCTAAACTAAGGATAGAAGTATCATTCTTAGACAATAAAATTTCCATCTTCCTGAACCCTTTGTCTCTCACTCTTCTCTCTTGTAATATGTTTTTCATTGTTCAGAAGTATAAAGAGCAAATCAGTGGGAGAGAGATAGATCTAGGGAAGGAGAGAGAGAGAGAGAGAGAGAGAGAGAGAGAGAAAGATCTAGAGTTTTGAACTGGTAGTGGAGATCGAAGAGAGTGAGAGAAGAGCAACGGGATAGAGATATCAAATTTCTCTGTGAGGGACCTTAGACATCAAACAATAATATTATGGATCTATTTCATTATCAAAACTAGGAGAGGGACCTTAGATAAGTGGGGCACAATAATTATATTATTATATATCATATTTATCTTAAAAAGAGACGAGTCCTAATATAAATAAATCACTTAGATAAGTGGGGCACAAGGGACAACAAACACATTAGGGAAAACAAACCCTCCTCACATTTGTTTTTCATTTTTTTTCCTTTTTATTTTTATACATTAAGATTTTATTTGGATTATAAATCTATGTAGAAAAGAGAATATTTTAAGAAAAATATTAGAAATAATAAAGCGAAGAAATTAAACCAAATTTTTTTTTTCCACTCATTTCTTTCCTTTGATAAATTTTTTCGTAAATGCATGATCTCAACAGAATTTAAAGAAATACATTAAGCAACAAAGAGGGAAAATTTGTAATTGCATTTATAAATTCTAAACCCTATACATTTGTTCTCCTATGATTCTGAAAACTTCATACAACTCCCTAGGATTTATAATTACATTTCAAAAAAATTTCCTTGATTAATAGACCGTTAAATAAATTAACAGATTTAATTTGTGTTATCAGTTAATTTGTTGATAATATCTTATAGGAAAAATTAGTGAAATATTCCTCTATAATTTTGTGTAGGGAAAATGCATCAAACCTCCATTGGGGGTGACCCCCAGTGGGGTCTGATTGGTCAAAATTAATTAATTAATTTTTTTTTTTTTTCAAGTCTTCTTGACTTGACTTCGAAATTTGGGGTGCCTCAAAGACTTTGTTTTGTATAGTATGAGAGGTCTAAGATGTTTTTTTTTATTAGTCAAGGTCCCTTAATATTTTTATAAAGAAAATTCGATTTAGAGAAATTTCTCTGTGAAAATTAAAATTTTTCTAAGTCAGGATTAAATTTCTTTGAGTCAGGTAAAATTTTTCTGAATCGAATTTTCTCTGTAAAAATATTGAGAGACCTTAATTACTATGAAAATATTATACGTCATTTATCTTATAAAATCTTAATATCAAAAACTTTTAAAAAAATTCTCCTATCTTAAATATCTCTCAAATAAAGAGAGAGAATATAATAGCTTAGGGTCAAACGAACCCTCATCCCCATCCCCATCCCCATCCCCATCCCCATGACCCACCCTACTCCTCCAAGTTAAAAAATAAAAATAAAAAAATGAGTTTTTACGTTCTTTCCATGGCAAAGATTTTTTCAAAACATAAATTCTCACATTGTTTTGAGAACCTAGAGTCAAAACTCCTACTCATAATTAATGAAAACATATAGACATTCTCGCACTGTTTGAGTACCCAAAGTCAAAACTCCTAGTGAAAACTAATGTGCAAATTTTATGACAACATTCCGATTGCTCAAAAACTTGTCTGCTTTCTTGAGAAACAAAAAAAAAAAAAAAAAAAAGAGTAGGATAAACACAACAAAAGGCCATGCAAGTACATCAAGAACCTAGCTAGAATTAAAACTAGAATCAAAAGAATTGTCAAAGTGATTTTCCCAGGCTGGAAGTTATGAGTTCCCAGAAAGCTCCCTCATTTCCATGATTCATTCATTGGTTTTGGTTCAGAGTTGTGCTTGACGATTGTGTAATGAGAGTCCTAGAAGAACCACTCCCACTCTTGTGCCACAATTCTTGCACTCAACACAACTTTAGGAACTAGATTAGATAAAATTCATAGTTTTAATAAGGAAATAAACAGCATAGTGATAGGTTATCAAATAAAAAGTGTAATCAACCCTGAAGGCATCACTATCTTAAACTCAAAATGAAGATATGACTGAGTGTATAAAACTTACAACTAGCATAGTGACACCAACACAATGAGTTCATTTACTTTCTAGTTTACCTCAGAAAAAAAATAAAAAATAAAAGAAGAAGAAACTGCCAAAGAAGATAACAAATTTGGAAAAACACTATCATCTACTATAATGGCCTCTTTGGTACAGTTTTTTAAAACTTAAAAGTTGATAATAAAAAAATAGAAGGTAAAACACCTTTTCCGTAACTTCCCATATTTTTGCCTCTTGAGTTGGAAACATAAGTTGCACTGAACACACTAACAAGGACTCCCAAAATTCAATAATAATAAAAATAAATAAATAAATAAAATTATAAGCCGCCCTTATAAATTGTACCAAACGGGACTAATAAGCGTTGACCAAGAATGAAAAAATAACAATGACATGGCCTTTGTTCATATAGTCCACACCATTACCCTTCTATTTGTTAGGGTAAGTTGTTAGGTAAATTACACTTTTCCTCTTTTATGTTCAGCTACTTTCTCACTTTGACCTTTAAAGTTTAATTTTTTTCACTTTGACTTTTTATATTTCAAGTTTTTTCAATTTACTCCTAAACCTAATTTATCTTCAAAATTAGACAAAAAAAATGTCATAATAATTGTCATATACATAAAAAATATATTACTATATTGGAGTTTTAATTTAAGAGATGTGAGTTATATAAAATAAAATATTTTTATGTCACGTGATTGTCAATATATCATTTTCTATTTGATTTTTAACAAAAATTAACTTTAGGAGTAAAATGAGAAAAACTCGAAATATAAAAGCCCAAAGTGGAAAAAAAACAAAGCTCAAGGGCCAAAGAGAAAAATTGGCCAAACAAATTTACCCCATTTGTTAAGATGAATAAGAATAGAATGGCTAAAATCATCATAAAAGTGGATAAAACAAAAAGGAATAGTAAAACTAAACTGATATGGAAATCAATCCAACACACACCAACTCCATACTTCTTATAACAACAACATAATACCAAAGACTGCAAATTTGATGACTCGTTTATGTATTTGATCAATTTTATGACTAGTGAACAACATGAGTATCCAAAAAGGAATAAATAAATAAGGGGAAAAAAAACTAAAAATAGAAAAAGAGGCAATTATTCTTCCTCTGTTGCATTCACAACCTCTACAAAATGAATTAAATATCATTTGTATATGTATTAAACCTATAGGCCAAAAGAAGAATCAACGAGCTGATCTGCAATCTATTTAGGAAGAATGTTCGCAAGAAGCAAGCACACAGTCATCGAAAAATTGGGTGAGCTGAGTTGAATATAATTTGGGGTCATTTCTGAAATGATCGACATGGGGTGTGGAAACAAAGTTGCAAGCCCTGACCTCATGCCCAGTCCTCCGCTGCTCTTCGATAAAAGACTCCACAGATCCTGCAGGAATCACTCTGTCTGCAGAACTGTAAATATATAACTGCGGACAGCTTGGTTGTCTCGATGTCAACAAGCCCAATATCTCAGAGAGTCTCCTGAAATTTGATGAAAAGATATAGATGTCACTACCAATATCAAGTTCAAAACAAAAGGATGAACAATGAAAAATATTGGTTTCATTAAACGTGACACATAATTCAATGGTTGGCCTCATGGATTAAGGTGGTGCTACATGCACCAATTAATATACACATTAGTGTACCAACTAGTGTTATGCTATTATTACTGATCCCACCTATTATACAATTATAAATATCCCAAACTTCTAAAATTATGCCACATCATCTGTTAGTATACTAGTTAGTATATTAATTGGTACATATAGCATTGTTCCATGGATTAACTTCACAAAAGCATATATCAAAATAAAATGTACAACCCCAGTTTAGTTCCCATTAGATAAGGGTCTGGAGGGAAATAGATTGGGTGCACACTTAACCTTTGACATAATTTGCACTAAGCTTGCCCTCAAGGTTGAACCCATCACCTTAAATTTAGTAGGCCGAATTTAAAAATAAATAAATAAATGGATTTCGATTAATGAAATTTCTGCTACAAATAAATGTAACTTTTACAGGGAAAATTATCAACACCATCAAAAAAAAACAAAAAAAAAAAAAAACCACCACCAAGGGTTGACTCTTATAATAACAAAATAAATCTGAACTTTTGATTTATTTTCAATCTGAACCATTTATCTATTTTCATTAAGTAAAATCGACAGAAAATTTAATATTTTAGTCATTAAACTCAATGAAAATAGATATTTTAGACATTTTATGTTCACCTATATTAAGTTCAATGGCTAGAATACTATTTTGTTTTGTCGGTTTTAGTTAACGGAAATAGACAAATAGTTCAGATTGAAAACAAATCAAAAGTTCACGGCTTAGATTGACAAAATTAAAAACTCTGAGTTTTTACCAGGGTCAAAAACTGTTTGTAATTGTCCCAAACATATATTACAATTTTCCAAACAATTGCAAGTCAAATAAATTTTGCCAAATTTATGGAGAGACAATGATTGCCTACTTCAAGAAGATCAATTACCTATTTATTTTAGGAAGATTCAAAACCACCTCAAAGAACTTCTCCAACACTAATAGCAAAGCTGCTTCAGTCACTGCAGGTTTAGCTTCTGCAACTGTTGTTGCACCAATTGACAAACTCACACCTGGTTCATTTGAGCTTCTGACTCCTTTTGTTGCGACACTATTCTTTTTTAAGAAAGCAGCAGAGAAACCTGAAGCCCAAACCTGTATATAAGCAAATAAGTTTAATAACATTTTCCAGCAAGCTCACAAGTACAGAAACTCACAAGAAAAAATAAAAGAAGAACATCCTAACTCGGAAATTCCAGAAAGTGAAATAAACAGTGGGACACCTATCAATCAAAATACCTAAGGCTTTCCTTAACAATCCCTTTGCCTCGAGACAAAAAAGCACCAATCAAAATGGTGAAACTACACCCACAAAAAAAAATCACCCCAAATGGAAAAAAGATACAAATTAAAAGCTTTCATATCTGATGTTGTTTTGAAGATATTAGAGTCGCATAAAAGTCTAGCAATAAACCCCAAATGGAAAATAAAAGTTCAAATTAAAAGCTTTCATATCTAATAATAGTTTTGAATATACTAGAGTCACATAAATGTCTAGCAATAAAGGGCACTTTCAATGAGAAGGAAAAGAAAAATAATGAAAGAGCACAAGGATACAGGCCTAAAAGAAAATGAGAGAGAAGACATCTAAAGAACAATCACTGACAGTTCAAAATCTGCAAATGTACATGAGAGAATGCTATTGCTTGGCAAACACCTAGAAGATAAGAAAAAGCGGCAAAACATTTGCCCTTTGATTACAGATTCCTAACTTTCTCACGGTCAAAATCTTATCGATCACCTTCAAACAGTCATTATGCATATGGCTAAACAAAATCTTTCACTGGCATTGTATCAATTAACATAATTTTCATAATAATGCGATCTTGTCCAAGCAAAACCAAATTAATTCTCTTAGAGAACCCTTTACTGTGTGTCAAATTAAGACTACCACAAGTACGAGAGATCAACTACACAATAATACATTTCTTACGTACACTGAGAGCACATCTTATCTTGTCAACAAGGAATCTCAGACAATTGCAAACATCATTCACCTGTGGATCAGGGACTGCAACAGGAGCAGAATCCACAATACATCCCTTAATTTTTCCCATCAGAGAAGGATCCTGTTTCTGAAACTTTTCAAGAATAACTCCATATCTGTAAGTCAACCAACGAAACAAATCAAGTAAAACAGTTAAAAGGAAAAAAGAAAAAAATATGGAAGTCATGCATGTGTATGAGAGAGGAGGGAGGAAGCAATGCTCACGTTAACCATCCTGTGTTGCTAAAAGTGTGAAAAACTAGATTCTTTCCATACTCCTCCTCCATCCAATCGGCAAGATGGTTAACAAGAGAGTCTATGTGTTGTTCAGCTTTTCCACCAACCTGGTAACTGAGAATCTCAGCCATAGGAAAAGTAAATGTAATGGCATGAAACCCTCTTGAGGTATACCACTCTGCATATCTGTTTAGATGCTTTTGCTTTGCACCTAACCATCCAAGTAAAATGACTACCGTCCTGGACTTCGCTGATGAACAATCAGCATTACCTGATATATCAACGGCCTTTGGCTCCGGTAGATGCCATCTGTACAGAACCTCTGATGATGAGCTAGAGGTGGGAACAGAATGTGTATATGCAGTTGGTTTTGCAGATTTGGCCAATTCTGCAGACTGATACGAGTTGAGCAGGGCAGGAGTAGAAGCAACAGGAGAACCCAAAATTTTTGGAACAAAGCTACGATCAGAATTGGGAATTGGTTGTGCTATGTTAGGAACAGGTACTGGTATTCTGGTTATAAATGACAAGTTTGCAAGCTTGGAAACTGATATGTTAGAGACACATGATGACTTTATTTCTTCTAATGAATCAGAAATAAAAGAATGGGATTTTCCTGAGGAGGAACTAGAATCTAATGATTTGGGAAGCAGCAATTTATCATGAATATCAGCAGAAACAGAAGCTATGGCAACAGCAGCAGCCGCAACTACAGGTCGTTGAAGGATTCCCGACAAGGAACCCATGATTGTGCACAAACTTCACAATCTCTCATACCAGAGCCAAAGAAACGCTCATACACAACAATTACCAACTCGCCAAAAAATAGAAATCCCGAAAAAACTGCAAATTTGAATTCAACAAGTATTATAATGACCCAGCAATCCCAGAATCACCTGCAAGAAACTAGCATATAAATACCCATGAACAAATTTAATAACTTTAGGTCCAACAATATTTTATGTTCATTCATTGACCAACAAAAAGAGCTTGGAATAAACATGAGGAAAACATGAGAAATATAGAAGGCCAAGTCAAACTTGGTGTAAACTGGTTGTTGATTGATAGTATATGTGCTTACCTGGTCCAGGGTTTGGGGAATTGTTTCCAATAAAATCGGGCTGTCAAAATCAACACGTTGATTGACAGCCCGAGCAGTGCTAGACACGTATCGTCACCACCAGCTGACCCAAGAACACGTCCTGCAAGAAAAGGAAATAGAAATATAAGTCCATTATTAATTTGTGATTCATCTACATAAAACACAAAACAGGGTATATTAGAATTATGAATTAAGAAATACAAACTGAAGAATAAAAGTTGAATAATGTATGGCTAACGTTTGTCTTTAGGATGTGTCCAGTCCAGGCTAGCACAAACCCAAGAAAATTATTGCACCGCTTGTTCTGTTCACTTTTTTTCCCTTGGCTTTAATTATTAGAGATGGTCCTCCAAACTCATGTGGGGCTTCCAAAGTCTGTTCACATGAATGGTAATATGCGGTTGGGTTGGTCACATGAAAAGGGAAAGGGAGGTGTTAAACAGGAGAGCTTTTTAATACACTTTCCAATTTTCTTCTCAAAATATAAAGTGGGTGTAAAAAGAAATTTTTGAGCATATGGCTACGTGTCAAAAGACAATATCATACATTAAAAAAAGTCAGTTTAAAAACAAATTCATACAAAAATTAAGATTGTTTGGAACCACTATTCAATCAGTTTTTTAATCTTTTTAGTGGACTTCTTCAATTTTTTTAGGAGCATTAATTGCACCACAGATTTTAAAAAAAATTTAATTGAAAAGTGTTTAAGCAGCTTTTTTTTTCGTGTGTCTGTAACGGCTTTTTTTAGTCTCAATTCTCAATTTTCATCCTATTAATTTTTTAAATAAAAATTGAAAAAGACCACTGAAAATGATTTTTTTAACGAGTACGCTAAACGAAAGCGTGTGTTTGAACCAAATTATTATTATTAGAATTTAAAAATGGAGAAAGCAAACATAGGACAACGCGGACTAATTACGCTCAATTCACGAAGTTGAAACGTAAGATGAGCCGCTAATTAATTGATGTGCCATCCAGACAAAAAGCAAAGGGGCAAATTCTAAATGACAATTTTGCCCCTTCCTTCCCCTTTGTTCCAGGAGGAAGGAGTCATGAATATGAATATGAATATGAATAATCAATCAATCGATATCACTGATTCACGAATAGTCAAATCAAAGGTTGGAAATTGAAATCAGTCTAAAATTGCAAAGGAAAGAGATAGATCGACGACTACAAAACCCTAGAATACAATCACAAATATAGATTTATGTAGATACTTAGAAAACACCACACCTTGTATGCAGCAAACGGAAAGAAAACATGATAATGCTGCATAATCATCAAAACCAAAAAAACCAAAAGAAAAAGAAAAGAAGAAGACAGTTATGTTACCTGAGGAAAAGAGATTATTGAGAAGCTCTTCTGTGCTTTGAAAATAATTTGTATGTAGTTTGGCAGAGAAGAAGATGCCCAAGTTTGTCCTCTTTTCTAGGAGGAGAAGAGAGGAGAATAGAGGATCTTTCTCTTTCTATAATTCTGCACGCAAATAACGCTCTCTCTCTCTCTCTTTCTCTCTCTCTCTCTATATATATACACGCATATGATGATGGAGATACATACATACAATACAATGGCATATCTCTCTCTCTCTTCTTGGAATGCTCAACTCTCCCTCCTGCGTGCTTCTTCTGCCACCTTTAAAATTTGGCAAATGACACTTTTTGTCAAATGAGTGCCATTTTGGGAACATGGTAAAAAGTCATGTTTTTGGATAAAATATTCAAAAACGTGGCTGTTAAAAACATCAAAAAAGTCATTTGGCAAGTACTAAAAACGTAGCCCTAAAATTACAAATTAAGGCCTATGAAAAATAAATAAAAAAATAACTCTCTTATGTTGGGTAAGGATATTTTGATCATTTTAATTTGATTTGACACCATAAATAAATATTAAACTAAAAAGCAAAAAGTCAGCTTTTTATCAACTTTTCAAATCACTTTCAACAAAGCCAAAAAACTTGGTAAAAAGTCAAAAGCCAGCTTTTTACCAACTTTCCAAATCACTTTCAAAAAAGCCAAAAAACTTGGTAAAAAGCCAAAAGCCAGCTTTTTACCAACTTCCCAAAACAATGAATGATTAATGTTTCGTTTATTTTATTAATTTTTTGATTAAGGGTTGATTTGGAGTGTCTTAAAAAAGTATATTTTTTGTCTTTTTAAATTAAAAAAGTTGAGAAAAAATATATGGAGATTTGAGTTAATTTTTTGAATTTTTATAGAAAAATGTGTATTAAAAAATTGTATAAAAAAAATGTGTAAGAGATGATTAGAGAGGGTGAATCACCTGCTTCTTTGGCCCTGACGACCACCTCAACCAGCCGTTTTTTTTTTTTTTTTTTTTTTTTCTTTTTTTTTTTATTTTTCTTTTTTTTTTTTTTTTTTTTTTTTTTCTTTCAGGAGGAGAGGGAGAGGAGGGAGGGAAGGAGGAGGAGCCGGTCGCGTCAAAAACTGCCGGCCGCGAGGCGTCGATCGCCGAGGTCCAGATGTCATCCGTCCTCGCGCCCGGCCGCCGCATGCTCCCCGCCCTCACCCCTCCTCCTCCTCCTCCTCCTCCTCCTCCTCCCTCCCTCCTCCTCCTCCGCCCCTCCTCCCCCGCCTCCGCCTCCCTCCTCCTCCTCCTCCTCCTCTTCTTCCTCTCTCTCTTTCCTCCTGGGAGGCGAGAGGGGTGGCCTACATCCGTACACATTGCAGCAGTGAATTGGGGATGGAAATTATTGCCTAATTTTTGTACAAAGCACTGGACGGATTTGTTTGGCCCATGGGGGTCATCACGGGTCCCATTTTAATAATCTAAACCGTTCAACGTGTATAACTCGTTGAATACTATGTGCCTATAAAAAATTACATTAATCGGATATCGATAGATATCCGATCAGATTTATTTATTTTTCAATCATTAATTGTAACACCAACCATTTGTTGTACATAACTGCTTTGATCATATAGTTATCGATATCCGATCAATGTGATTTTTTACAAACATATAGTACTCGACGATTTCTACACATTGCACGGTTCGGATTATCAAAAAGGAACCCGTGATAACTCCCATTAGATGAGCACCGGTGTGTGTGCAAATTACACCTAATCTTTTAGCCCCTGGGACGAACAGCAGCACATCAGCTGCTTTTTGTCAATTCGGTGCGTACTTATTTTGAAAAAATTGATTTTTTAATATTTTTTTTTTTTGTAAATAGTGATACCTTTTTAGATTTTGGAGTAACTTTTTGACTTTTTAACTTATTTAGGTTTACCCAAACCAGCCCTAAATATTAAGTAAAAAAAATTAATATATTTAGCTGCCGTTTGGAAAGCCAAAAAGCCAGGCTTTTTGGCTATTTTAGCCACAAAAGACAAAATAGGCTTTTTTAGCCACAAAAAATAAAACATCACATCCAATCCATAATCATTACACTCCTCTCTCACAAAAAAAGTCAAAAAAGCCAAAAAGCCAAAAAGTCCTTCCCAAACCAGACTTTTAAGCCCAGGCTAAAATAGTCAAAAAGTCAACCCACTTCCCAAACGGAGGCTTAGAATAATTTTTTTTATGAAAAGATGTATATAATGTAAAGAAAAAATTAAATTTTTGATTTTTTAATATAAGTTGTTGACTTTTTTTTTTAATGACTTTTTGACTTTTAAATTAAAAAGTGATATTGTCAAACGAGGTCTGAATGTAATATGGAGTTAATAAATGATTAAAGTGTAGACTCCACACCTATGTGAGACATTAGTCATTCATTTAGTAAAAAATTTAGGCTCCGTTTAATAAGACTTTCTAACTATGATTTGAGAATATGCGTTGTATTTTGAGTTTATATACTTTGAAATTATAATTTGAGTGTAGAAAATTTGTTTGGTTATGATTTTTGAATAGAGTGTTGAATTGAGTTTTGAATTGAATGCGGAATTGAGTTTTGAATGTTTAATTTGACATGTGAAGTAAGAAAATTTGTTTGGTTATAAGTTTTGAAAAGAGTTTTCAAAACTTAATTCAAATTATTATAACTCATAACAAAACACACTATTTTCACACTATTAAAAATTCTGATCAATACTCATAACCAAACTCTTTTTAAAATTCAATTAAAAAATTTATTATTAACAGAAAATAACATTAATCAATTTTTTAATTGAAAATACTACAAAGGAAATAATTTTTTTTCAAAATAAATATTCAAAAAATTTAAATCATAAAAATTTAAATAATTTAATAATCTAAAAAAAATTAATAAGTAAAAAATTAAAATAAATATTCAAAAAATTTAAATCGTAAAAATTTAAATAATTTTAAATTTTAATATTTCAAATTTAAAAATAACTCTATACTCAAATCGTAACCAAACACATAAAACAAAACTCAATTAAGAAATTATTTTTAAAACTCATAGCCAAACACATAATCCGAAACTCCAAATACTTTCACAACTCTACACTCAAATCGTAACCAAATACATAACAAAAAAATTAAAATATTTAAAAATATTTTTATAAAATAGAGTTTGAATTTAGTTTTATAAAATATTTTAAAAATTAAAAAATTAAAATCGTAATATTTAAAAATTAAAATATTTAAAAATATTCAAAAAATTAAAAAAATCGTAACATATTTAAATATTAAAATATTAAAAATCCTAAATTAAAATATTTTTAAAATATTTAAATATTTAAAAAATTAAAATATTGATTTAAATTGAGTTTTGAAAAGAGTTTTGAATTATGTGTTTGGTTATGAGTTTTGAAAAGTAATTATTATGTTTTGAATTAAGTTTTGAAAAATGAGTGTAGAATTATGATTTGAAAGCTTAAAACAAACACCACACTCAAATCAATGGGTGGAATCATAATTTGAGAGGGTTACCAAACGGAGCCTTAGTATTCCTAACATTAATTTTAAAATTTCGTTTCAATCTTATTTTTTAATAACAAATAAATGTTAAAAAGTGTAAAAAAAAAAAATATAAGATTTTAAAATTTATAATAAAAAAAAAATCAGAGTGGCAGTTGTGTCTATGCACAACAATTACTGTTGTACACACAATGGGACTTGTTTGGTATTACTTTGATAATACGAATTATTACTTTTTAGAATTCGTCAAATAAAATACATTTATAAAAAATCAAATTAATAAGATATCGTAGTCTTATGACTGAATCAAATTTGAACTTGAAAAAAAAAAAGGGGGTGAGTGTAATGTTGATTATAAATTTGAATACAAATGTTATTTGATCATAGATTTATCAATATTTAATCATCTTGATTTTTTAAAAGAATATTTTATTCAATGTATCATAAAAAGTAAACAATTTAAATTATCAAAATAAGAGTTGAAATGAATCTCAACATATGTACATCAATGATTGCTATGCTTCGAGCACATCAATCACCCTCTATCCCAAAAAAAATAAAATAAAAATTATAATCTATTTAGCCTCCATTTGGGAAGTAGGCTGACTCTTTGGTTTTTTGACTTTTTTAGCTATATGAGCCTGGGCTCAAAAGCTTAGTTTGCGAAGGGCTCTTGGCTTTTTGACTTTTTTGGCTTTTTTTGTGAGAGAAAAGTGTAATGATTGTGGGGTTGGATGTGATGTTTTGTCTGTTGTGGCTCATGAGCCTATTTTGTCTTTTGTGACTCATGAGCCCAATGAACCCTTGCCAAACGGAGGCTAATAATCGTAACATATTAAATTTATTTATTTTTTATTCAAATATATTTATATGTTTCAAATCCACTAAACTTTCACTTTGAATGTAGATCAATAATAACAGTAACATTATTTTATCATATTTATATTAGAGATTTAAATGAATTATTAAATATTTTACAAAATACTCATGTGGTTGCGAGACTCATATGGTCCCACATTCGTGAGTCCTACACCTAAGTGAGTATTATGTACATATGTCTCACATTATTTTTACACTCATGTAAGTATTGCGTAATGTGTGAGACTCACACCACATATTACAAATTTTAAATGGATTATCAAATATTATGTTGTTTTTACACTCATGTGAGTATTGCGTAATGTGTAAGACCCATACTACATATTACAAATTTTAAATGGATTATCAAATATTCTATACAACACTCACCATCGTTGTGGACCTACACACTACATCTTGAGTCCTACAAATGTTGTATAGGGTAGATAGCTTGATTTAAAGCATCTCCACAAAGCTATAAGCTATAAGCTATATAAGCTAAACCAAACACATAGAAATAAAATTATGGAATAAAGAAAATAATCTCCAGGCCCATAGTGTGGATCCCACACACATATAAATATTAAGTAAAATGTTTAATAATTCATTTAAAGTCTTTATTATTGTTCTTTAAATAATCTACAAAAGTTTAAAAAATAAATGAATCGGATTAATAAGGTAAGATTATGTAACCTTTATTAGGTAATGTTTGGTAAGTTGGATTTTAGAATTTTTTTGATTAAAATTCATAAAAAGATAAAATAGACTAAAATAATTAATAAGACAAAATGTTACATCAAATTCACAATCATTTTACTTTTTCTCTCACAAACATCACATCTAATTACAAAAAAATCCAACTATCTTCCCAAACATAAAAATTTTGACATATTAAAATAATCAAAAACTAAAATAACTTACTAAAATAACAACTTTCCAAATGTCCACATAAAATCAAGTAATTATGGTGTCTTATACAGTTGATGGTTTAAACACGCAATGCATTTGTAATTCGAAAATAAGTAACAATATATAAATAGTGATAAAGAGAATTGCTCACACAATGTGTTGCTCGAGTGGTAAATTTTTTTCCACCAGAGGTAGTGGTCTGGATGAGCTTCGCCCCCTTCCACATAAGATGTCTGGGTTCGGCACTTGGAAAGCCCAACTTCCTTCAGAAGATTGTACTGTACTCCTGTCACAAAGTCCTAAAACCCTTATTGTGGAGTGGGTATGGAGTCCATTGTTACTCGATGAGGGGTCCTTCTTTTATATTGAGTTAAATCTCACCATCAACTGGCTATACTGGGTCAGGATCTGCGAAAGTTATGATACTCTTATGGAGTTTTTCTTTTTTTTCAAAAATAACTAAATAAATAAAAGTGATAAGTGTCTTATTTATGAAACTCATGATCTCGATTTTGAATTCCATTACTCTCTTAATATAATTTTTACATAAACACCAATTATAAGAATATTTTGAAAAAATTCAAAATATGAGACGGCAATACCATCACAGTATAAAATAAAATATAGAAAATAGATAGATAATAGTATGGATATTTGACAAATTATAATTTTTTCAAATAAATTATATTAAATTGTGACAATTTTTTTTATACACAATTGAAACCTTTTTGTGAAGATAGTTCGCGTGGAGTGACATGCATGCGTTGTGGTGGGTCAATTGTTTTTGTGAAGATTGTTACGCTCTACTTTTCTAACCGTCCACATGAATTAATAAAATAAAATAAATATATCAGATGACATTTGTCATTAATTAATTAATTAATTTTTATATAATTTTGAAAGTAACTTATCTTTTTATGCTGAATATTAACAGGTGCTCATCAGGATGCTTATTAATATTTGTTTTTATTAATAGTAATGAGGTGAATTTTTTTTATATTTATTTTTTCTTCAACCTACTCAATCTCACTCCTAACTTTATTTTTTCTATCCTACCAACCTTGGTGAGATTATTTCTCTCATCCTTGTCTTTGTAATATGGTATTGGACAGGTGGTGATTATTTCTTAAAAAGTAAAGGTCAAGGGAGCTAATGTAACGCCCCACTACTTGCTGGCCCAAATAACTTGTGGGTCGACCAACAATACCCAAAAATTTAAGTCCAAGTTATTTAGTAGCAAGGTAGTGGTGCTTTATATATCCAAGATCACCTATTCAAACTTCCGATGTGAGACAGGGTGTTACAAACTCCCCCACTTATAAATCCTCGCGTCCTCGCGAGAGTCTATAATCAATCAGAATACCACGATAAGCTCGTGGCCAGCCCAGAATAAGTGGCCCACATGGTTGTGTGCATGGGTCGGCTCTGATACCATTTGTAACGCCCCACTACTTGCTGGCCCAAATAACTTGTGGGTCGACCAACAATACCCAAAAGCTTAAGTCCAAGTTATTTAGTAGCAAGGTAATGGTGCTTTATATACCCAAGATCACCTATGCAAACTTCCGATGTGGGAGAGGGTGTTACAGCTAATATCTAGTTCCATTCCTAAACTTTTACTAACTCGAGAAAAACTCACACATTTCAGCATGGATGCAAGTGAGGATGGAAGTATTAGACTAAAATAATCATTCCTAATACTATTTGAAAACAAAAATGAAAACGTCAAATTTTATAAGTCACATAACCCAATAATGGCCTATTTTGGGAAGTGGGTTATAATCCACTTCCCAGATTATAACCCACTTCCTCTCTCACAAAAAAACTGCTTATAAGCAGTTTTTTACCAAAAAACTGATTATAACCATCTTCCCAAAATAGCCCAACATTTTCATTTTTGTATAACAAATAAATAAATAAAAGGAAGGGAAGGGAAGTTTTATTTTGTAAATATTTTGTAGAACGATTTATAAAATGTATTTTTTGTATATGGTTTTCAAAACAAAATATAATTAATATCAAAATTGAGAACTACAAATTAACATTATTATTATTACTATTATTTAAAAAAACAAAAGTTGAGAAGAAGTAAGAAAGAAAAAGCTTAATCATTTGATATTTAAGACTCAAATCTAAGTATAGGATTTAATAGAGAATACTTTATCCATGGTACTACATGCACTAATTAGTGTATCAATTAGTATTATGATATTATTATTAATCCAATTTATTATACAAAATATAAATTACAAATACTTAAAACCTCTAAAATGATATCACATCATCTTAATACATTAGTTAATATACTAATTGGTACATATAGTATTATTCATACTTTATTCATTTGATTAACTCCTTATCTTATTATTACACATTTAGAGGATGTTTGGTATGATGTTAATAAATATATTTTTTAATTTTTTATAAAAAAATATACAAAAAAAAAGTAAAGAAGTGATATTATCCTGAAAAGATTTTTAAAAAAAATGCTAATATAAAAGATGCCAAAAAAATAGCTTAATTTCTTTTTAAAAAATTTATGTAAAATCTCTCCAGAAAATACTATATCCTCATTTCCACTCTCTCCAACTAAAGTTAGGTGAAATAGTATCATCCATTAACTTTTCTTATATTCCACTGGAAGATTCTCCGTAAATTCTAAGATCTTGAACATTGCCCTCCAAATTTCACAAAATTCTATTCCCACAAAATTCAATGAAATCAAGAAGAGTGCATTGAAAGATTAAAAAAAAAACAAAGGAATAAGTGCTCTGAGAGCGCTAGTTAATGTTGGGAATGAAATAAAAAGTACTTTGGAAAGAGACAAAAAGATTAAAAAAATTATTAATAGTTTCAAATTGTTGGAAATTCAACATCTTCTTTTTCTTTTTATTTATTTATTTTTAATTTCTTGTGATGGAGAGGCACACATTAGCAAGACTTATTTCAATATATATATATATATATATTTTTTTTTAATCCTTTGCAAAACAAAAAAATAATAATAATAAATAATTTGAAGAATACTAGTCGTGCAAGATATATTTTACTAATTTAAAAAAAAAACTATTTTTCATTCATTTATTTATTTTATCATTTTTACTATCAATAATACTAAAGGCACATAATCAAAATACAAAAAGAACACAGAAAAGTTGATTCTTCTTTGCCCAATAGGCTCTGTTTGGTTGTACATTCAAATCAATTTTTAACATGTGAGTTCGCGCTTGATGTTTGGATACGACGTTCAAAAGTTGATTCTGCGTATTAATTCAAATTACATTTTGAAAATCCGTTTGGCAGCTTGTATCTCCACTTTCAACGTTTCAACGTTTCTACCTTCTTCCTCTTTTGATCTGAAACATTTCCATGTCCTTCTCTATCGTCTCTGTGTGAAACCTCGATGTAATTTCTCTATGTGCTCTCTCTTCTGAAAAAGAGAAGTGTTGACCACATCACTTCGAGATTGCACAGACATTATCTGCAAAAAAAAATTCTGGAGCTACTTTGATTCTTTATGAAAACTTCCTTCCTTTTCTTTGATCTTATCTCTTATACTGAAATCACTTTTTAATCAATAACAACAAGAAATGCTTTCCAACACCTTTTCGTGAAGTTGTTCTGTGTTTGATTCCATGCCGACAATATTATTTTTCATCCTGGACAAATAAAATATCAAACATATTCTTGTTGTCCAGGTTGCAAACAGGAAACTGAGATGAGATGGGATGACCGGCCGGTTGACCACCCGGCTGTCCTGCTCCGACAATCTATTCTTCGACTATCTGGAGGTTTAGGTTGAGAAAGTTTAGAAGGTTCAGGTTGTTTTTTTTAATTTTTTTTATATTTTATTACAAAATTAATAACGTATAATAAATGAGAAAAAAAATTGATAATATTTTGTAAGGTTTACGGTATGATTTGTATTTTAACATTTAAACTTAGTGTATTTATGTTAATTTTTATTAATATGTATTCTCAAAAGTTGTTGACTTTAACAAAATTTTATGAAAAAATAAAAAGGGTATTGTATAAGATGTTTGTACAGGTGTAAAAAATGAATTGATAGAAAAATTAATTGGCACAAAATAATTGACATAGATTTATTTTAAAATGAAAAAATAATTTGAAAAAAAAATTATTCAAAAAAATAACTGAAAAAAATTAATTGAAATAAAATCAATTTTTAATTTCAGTATTTTAAAAATAGTTTGGTTATTACTATTGATAAAAAATTACGAATATCGATATATGAGTTGTGTGTTTGATTATAAATTATTGATTGAATTAAGTTTTGAAAACTATTTTGAAAACAAATTACCAAACAAATTTTCTTATTTCACATGTCACATCAAACTTTCAAAACTTAATTCAAAATACATCTTCAAAACACATTTCAACACTCTATTTAAAAACCATAACCAAACAAATTTTCTACATTCAAATCATAATTCCACAACACACAAACTCAAAATACAACTCATACTCTCAAATCACATTTACAAAACTCTACCAAACGCTACCATTATGTGTATGTGATTGAGACAGTATTTCGAATGTGATTTACATCACTTCTATGATGAATGTCAACTATACAAAATATTTTTACGTGATCTTTCTATGTTCTACTTCTGTGTACTTAATATTATTGTTTCAATATTCTTAAAATATTTTTAATATAAATTACAATACTAAATAACACTTGTTAGAATTTGGCATAAAAAGATGATAGAAAATAAAAATAAAAATAAAAAGCAAACAAAGAAAGAGAAGGAAGGATAGTTTGTAGAATATCCAACAAGAATATACCCACACAAATATATTCAATATTCACTAGCCGCCCCCCCCCCCCCCCAATATGAAAAGGTATGGGCATAGAGTCTCAAAGCACATGTCTTTGTTTGGTTCCTTTCGGTCATTTTTGTTTGTTTTTGTTTTTGTTTTTGTCTTTTTCACAACCACAACTTTGACCTTTAAACAAAGTCTCAAGACCTCCGCCTCTCAAAACGTATGATATATGAACAACAAAAAAATAAAATAAAATAAAAACAGAAAGTTTATTTTTTAAATTATATAGTTATAATTATAGATTAATATAACTTTATCTATATATATATATGGATGCACTACATAAAAATTTAAAAAATAACGGATAAAATCACTAAAGTGGGCCATGATGGGCACACTTTAAGACCGGATAGTCTAATCGTTTTTTAGAACTAAGATTGAACAGAAACCCAATTTGTCATATGCGTAAAAATGGTGAGAGTTGTTTCATTTTCAAGAACTCTGGTAGTGTTTTGGTTAAGATTTATAAGTCTCTGTCAGCTATAAGTTAGAAGACACTTATCTAAAGAATGTAACATCTCTACTCAAAAGTATAGGATAATTCAATTTATTCAGTATTCAACATCTTTCAAATTTTTTTTATTGCAATTTTATCCCTTGGCTAAACTACCTTTTTCGACAAAACCTTAACCCTAATTTTTTTCAAGCACATGTGTAAATTTGGCTTGACTTGGGCCCGAGCTGGCTTATGTCGGGTCTCATGGGCTCCTGCCAAATTTTGGGCCAGGCCGGGCCACGGACCAAAAAATTAAGCCCAGGCCCATGAGGTATTCGAGTCTTGGACGAGCTAGTGGGCTTGGGCTTGGGCTTGGGCTTGAACAAATGTTTTTGTTTTTGTTTTTTTTTAAATATTTTCTACCAAAAATTTATTATTTTTCACTAAAAAAAATGCTAGACCTCAAGCCGGGCCTTAAAGCGGGTCCACGGGCTAGGCCGGGCCGGGTTTCAAAATGATGGCCCAGGTTTTAGCCTAGGGTCTCGGATTGGGCTTGTGCCCAAACGGTCCTAGCCCACCTTGGGCCGCGAGCGGATTTTGGGCCGCCCATGGGACATGAGTCATTTTTACACTCCTGTGCCCATAGCACCAACAATCACAACCTTAGAGCATCTCTAATGGTTCAGTATAATTTTCACCAAATCTGAGTAAAAAAAAATTGATTTTCTCAATCTGACATAAGTAGCTCCAATGGTTACACTGTAGTGTGCATCAAAAGCGAAGGGGACGTCTGGTGGGTCGACCGGTTGGTCGACTAGTTAGGCTTCTCAAAATTTTTTTTTCCCTTCCTTTCTGTTCCCAATTCGTTTATTATTTCTTTTTCCCTCCATTACATATTTTTCATTTTTTGTTGCCTCCAATAATGATTTCCTTCCAAAACCTGATATAAACACATTATCCATATGCCATATACTAGACAAGTGATACGATTATATCTGAAAGGCACATAACTGAAAGAAAACAGAGCATAATGAGTATCTTAAATTCCATGATATTCACTTTATTTTTATCATCTTCTTCTTCCTCATCCTCTAGTGATGAGTCTGACGATGAATACATAGTCACACTTTTAGGGGCTTATGAGATGAATAATGTTCGTATGATTCAGATTTTGCAATCAACTGATCGATCAAAGAAAAGAGGTGGTTCTGTTGTAGGCTATAAGTACATACGCTGCGATAGAAGAAAGAGTCATGAGCGATTGTTTGCGTGTTATTTTGCGGCAAATCCAGTTAATTCACCTATAATGTTTCGGAGACGTTTTCGAATGTGTCGTCCTTTGTATCTGTGAATTTTGAATGACATCGAAGCACACAAACCATATTTTGTTCAAAAACAAGATGCATCTCATATTCTTGGATTGTCTCCCCTACAAAAGATGACTTCAGTTATGAGAATATTGTCATATGGAGTGGTAGTAGATGCAGTTGATGATTATATACGTATTGGGGAAAGCACTGCAATTCAAAGTTTGCAACAATTTTGTAATTCAGTAATTGAAATCTTCGGACCAGAATATCTGAGATCTCCAACACCAACTAATATTGCTAGATTACTTGCTATTGGGAAGGTTCGAGGGTTTCTGGGTATGTTGAGAAGTTTAGATTGCATGCATTGGGAGTGAAAAAATTGTCCAAAGGCATGGCAAGGTCAATACGTAGGCCATCAGAAAAAGCCAACCATTATTCTTGAAGCAGTAGTTTCTTATGACTTGTGGATTTGGCATGCATTTTTTGGAATTTCTGGATCACACAATGACTTGAATGTGTTGGATTGATCGCTCTTGTTTTCTGATCTTGCTCAAGGTAAAGCTTCCCTTGTCCATTACACTATTAATGGACACAGTTATAATATGGGTTATTACCTTACTGATGGTATATACCCTTAATGGGCAACACTGGTTTAAACAATCTCTTCTCCCAAGGAGCAAAGAAGTAACATTTTGCAAGGATACAAGAGTCCGCAAGAAAGGATGTAGAGCGGGCATTCGAAGTGCTTCAATCTCGATTTTCAATTATAGGTGGTGCTGTACGTTTTTGGGATCGGAAAATGCTTGGGAACATAATGAAGAGTTGCGTTGTATTACATAATATGATTGTCGAAGATGAGAGAGAGGAGCACCTTGATTTTGATTATGAACTTTCATAAACCAATGCAACTTTCCTGTACTCCTAATTAACAATGACTTCCAATCATTTCTATCTCGTCATTTAGGTATTAGAGACAAAGATGCATATTATACCCTCCGTAATGATTTAATAGAATATATGTGGCATCTTCACGGTGAAAACTAAATTCACCATGTCAACGAGAACATGTAATTTTGCTTATATTTTTGAAATGGGAGGTTGCCTTGTTTGTACTCTTCATAATTTTATCAATATTAACCAAGTACTTGGGAAGTTCTGCTATGATGTTCTGTTGTGATAATCCAATTTATAAAGTTGACAATTGATAAATGTTCAATTCATAATTTATTGATGTTGTCTTCTTAGATATATCCACATCTATTAAATTACCAAAGAATTACAATTTTTAATAACCATATCTTAATCAGTTACAAAATAATGGGAAAAGGCTTACTGATGTTGGAAGTCTTATATTTAAATATTCATTCATGAATTTAGGAATTCATTTATTCAGTACATCATGAATATTCAACACCTCATTAATTTGACAAATCAATGAGGCTGTATGACACAAATTTAAGAACTCAATTTGTTTGGAGATGTGGCACATGAGCCTCATCAAATGAGTCAATGCCTCATTACACACACCACCATCCAACTAATTCATTAAACCAATTTACCAACAACATTAATTTCCTCCACCACCTACCTCATTTATTAACCCTCTATATCAGCTTAAGATTGTAGATGAAACAGATATACAAATTCTGCTCCATAAACACTACAAATTTGGCATCACCAAATTCTGTTCACCAAACACTACATATTCACTCTATACAAACTCTATATTGGAAGTGTGAATCGACAGAATCAGCAAGGCAAAGCAACTGAAGCAACAAGCCCAACAGCAGCAGGAACAACAAGCCAACAGCAAGAAAATTTTGTGAGTGTTCAACATAGGTCAACCGGCCCTACAAATTATTATTATTATTATTTCTTTCAATTTGCACTTCCTTGCACTTCTGCACACCACATTTCACACACAAAAAAAAAGGCTTCTATAGAAGAAAGATGAAGAGCATAACACCATGTTATTTGATTTTAATCAAGTTTACGGTTTGATTAATCTTTTGGTGTTTTAATTGTTGAAGAATGTATGAACGATAATTTAAGTTGGAAGTTTGACCTTGTTCTGATAAAGTTCTGCACCCATATTTTTCAAGTAGTTTTTAAAAGAACATAGAGCTACATTAATGTGGTATTATAGCTTATGATGAATCAAACTATTTTCCAAGTATTTATGATAAACTTCTGCACTCTGATTTGCAAGTATTTTTGTAGTCAAGTTTTTCATGGTGAAAGCTCACCAAATGTTAGCTCCTCACACTGAATGTCAGCTCTAATTCACCTTTGATATTTAACACATTTCCATTTTAATTTGAGCTCCTGTGTAATTCACCATTGATATTTAACACATTTCC
Source organism: Camellia lanceoleosa (assembly GCA_025200525.1). Taxonomy (NCBI): domain Eukaryota; kingdom Viridiplantae; phylum Streptophyta; class Magnoliopsida; order Ericales; family Theaceae; genus Camellia; species Camellia lanceoleosa. The sequence continues at coordinate 3,716,851 of CM045769.1, forward strand.
ATTAAAATTGAACAGATATTCATATCATGCCTAGAACTAAAAGAGCCAGACCAGAACATGGTGAAAGCTCCAATCCTCCACGACGCCAACAATAGCAGCCTCAAAATCAGTCTTATCCTACTTCTGATTTTCTCAGTGAAAGTCATGAACAAGCCTTTGAAAGCTTCTCTAGCCGATCTATTGTAACAGGGAGGAGGGTAAATCTGCCACCTCAATATGATGCACTATTAGTTAGCAAACTTGACTCAATGAGGTGGCTAAATTTAATTAATTTACCGCAAAAGGTATACCTACAACTGGTGTCTTTATTTTGTGTTCACCTAAGAGGTACTAACGAAGAAGATAAAAATTTTACTCTTCTGTCTTATGTGAAAGGAAAGGGTATTCAGTTTGATATCCCTACTTTAACAAGAATTATTGGAGTTGAGGAAGGTGATATGCATATCCATTTTCAGAGTGAGGCTGACCTAGTTAATATTGTTGGTAATAACAGTGACGTATATACTATTATTTGTGAGAACAGATTTAGCGAGACTAATCTACAAGCAAAACATTTGAAACCCTATCTTCAGATTCTCCACCAGTGGATTGTAGAAAATGTTACTCCGAAAAGAGGACATTTTGATGCTATCCCATATTTTAATGCTTATTTGTTATACTGTTTTGAAATTAGCCATAAAATAGATTTGTGCTACATAATAATGAAAGAAATGATGTATGCAAATCTTGGTCAATTCATGGGGCGGTCATTACTTTTTGGGGGCACTCCTGACAAAAATTTTCAAATATTTTAGGGTTCACTTTATAGATGAAATAGAGACCAAAATATGTTTAACCATTAATCAGTATACACTGACCTATGCTAGTGGAGCCGTCAATTTAATGGGAAGTCTTAATGCATATGACCCACCAAATGATGCTCCAGAAGATCCTCATGCCAATACGATGCCATCAACTAAACAACCTTAATATTGGACTAAGTTTTTGGCCATGAAAGAAGAACGATATAATCAGCGCGTTCAACAGGAACATCAAATGGCTAATCAGGTCAGTTCGTTGGATACTCAGTTCGATGCATTTGCATTGCACAGAACTCATTAATTCAACAATTTGTTGAGTTCCGTTTGGACATTAAAAAATGAAATGAAGTGGCAAACAATCTCATAGATAGGATTGAGCATCACGTAAATGACATATACCATCACTACTTCCCTCCACCACCACCTGAGAATGACTGATGACACCATTTTAATTTGTTTGTTTTTAGAATGTACTTTTACATTATGTATTTTCATTGTTTTGTATTTTGTTAACAACCTTTTGTTATTTTGTTGAATCAATTTGTTTTATAGGTGTAGTGGTTTTGTCTTGTATAATATAGTAGCTTCCTCTATCATATTATCCGATATTAAATCCCTTGTTAGTTTTTCACTTCCATTGCCAATCAAAACATCTGCACCATCCTTTGGAGCTTCAGGGATTCCACTGCTCATTTTCTCTTTGATAATTTTATTTACTAAATCAACCATTTTCTTCTTTGCCCAAAAAACAAAATCCCAAGTTCAAACCATTTTACTTGAATTTTTTTAAGAAATTAAAGAATGTAATTTAACTAAAACTTGCCTGTAATGATCTGTGGAGTCTACTTGCAGGGAAATTAATAGGTAGAGACATGAGACCTGCAATGAATTCTTGAAATAGTTTCCTTAGAAACTCCTTTTCTTCACCAGGATTTATACTTATTAATGCCTTCACTAGCATGTGGTACCAATGTGACAACCCTCACCTCTGATAAATGTTAAACTGTGACTGAGAATGATAAGTAACTGATTTGACTGAAATTCTGAATTGATTGCAAGAGTATATTGCTTTACTTGCATTTCTATCTGTTTGTCATTTGATTGATCTATTCATGTTTTAAGTTTCGAACTGTAAATTGAAGGCCTTATCGGCGGCCGAATCAGAAATTGATTAGTGTTATGTGTTAATTAGAATTTATGTGATTTTATGGTAGATTTAATTGAAATGTGATTTGGAACGATTAAATTAGATTAAATAATGTTAAATTAATTGAACCTAGTTATTTACTTAATTGCCATTAGTGGGCCACTTTCATATAATACTTTGAGACTTAATTCATATCAGCCTTGTGTCACGACCCAAACCTGCCCCTATGGGTTTAGCACCGTAACCGATGTCGTGATTACCAAAGGCACCTTAACGATAATGTGATGTCTGAGTACATGGGCTGGCGGAAGCCAAAACAGTAATAAAAGATGTCCAATGAGCCGTGACAATCTGAATGCAAAAAGACTTTTCTGCACATATTCACATTCAAAACCATAACAGTATATACATACATCATATACATATATTCAGGTTAGGGACCAAATCCCTACCATAACAGTACAGTGCCAGTCTAGACATTTATTACAGAACAGAGGCAAAAGGGGAAATCTAAAACACCCCAAAACAGCCTTGACTTGGCAGCACTTGGAACCTCGAAGTGAGGCACAATGGTTGGCTTTGACAAAAAAGGAGTTAACCCGACGCTCCTAGCTCCGGTCCGGTGCCTGGACACCTACATATAAATATAAACAGTGAGTTAAAGCCTAGTGAATAACAGTTGTATAAAGAGGTTAAGAATAAATGTCCTTTCAATCATTAAGCAGTCATATCAGTCATTTAGAAACCATAACAGTCATATGTGGTACATCCCATAGCAAAACAGTACAGTAGGTCTTAGCAAACCGAACAGTCAGTTGATGTCCATCATAACAGTAAACAGTAGTGGTTCCAAACATAGGAACCGACAGAGATCTCTGTGACAGTAGCAGTAACAGTACAGTAACAATAAATTGCTATGGGTACCACGAATACAGTTTACAAATAGGACAAACATTCATTTATTAAACAACAACGTTTCAGTAAACATAATAGTTGATCATTCAGAAAATATTCATAATTGAACATATCTTTACCACATTGTTAATGACAGAGCACTGGGTTATAAGTAACTAATGAACGTCCTTGGATGCCAACCCTACACAGTTACAGAATGAACACACACTAAGTTACACACTTGGGAATCAACAACTTAGTCCCTATCTTGACTCGGTGTGGTTCTACATCAATAGCCTCATTAAGATGCCTTAAACTAGGCCTAGGAATGCCTAGGATGCAATGAGGATGCAAAGATGTACTTTAAAACATTTTCAAAATTTTCAGAAAATAGGGGTCTCACTCGAGCGTGACTTTCTACGCTCGAGCGGACATGCAGACAAAGGATCTTCGCTCGAGCGTGACTTCCTTTGCTTGAGTGGACTGTAAACTCAAGAAAAAGTATTGGATGCACGCAATTTACGCTCGATGGGCGCTCGACCTCCGCTCGAGCGTGAGACACAAGTCCTCACTCGAGCGTGCATTCCCTCGCTCGAGCGGACTGTAAACACATAATAAGTACTGGATACACACATTCCATGCTTGAGCATTACTTTCCCCGCTCGAGCGAGATGTATGTACTCAGACTGTACGCTCGAGCGTGAAGTATTACGCTCGAGTGTGGGTCCAAAATCTGAAATTTCCAGATTGAACCTCCAAGCTTAAATTCAACATTTAAAGCATCAAATTTGATTCTTTTGGGCCAATTTTCTGGAAGACACTTTAAAACTCATAATCAAAGATCAATTTGCAAAATCAAAGCCCAAAGGTAGTTCAATTAAACACAAATCCAAACAAAACTTCATGAACATAATGTATATGTAACATGCATTTGTTCAATTGAAACCAAAGCATCAAATACTTGGTCAAATGAGTTAATTCACTCAAAAACATGATGAATTCATGGACCATAGCTAGAACATAGACATGCATGTGAGGATTTCCATGAAATCAACCTCAAAACTCAACAATGTGTGCATGCATGCATGATTTAGCTACTCAAATCAACTTTTTAAACCAATTCTTGATTTAGATCACTAATGACTCATGAACCATGCAAGAACTAGCTTGAATTCATAAACTAAAGGATAAATATCCTACCTTAGGTCCTCAATTTCAAGTCTAGAAACTCAATTATGCAATCTACTCTTCAATTCTTCTAATTCTCCAAGCAATTCTTGTTGAATCCAAAGCTCTCCTACTCTCCCTCTCTTGCTCACAGTTTTGGTCTCAAGAAGGATGATGAAATGATGTATGGAATGCACTAATTAAGTCCCAAACAAGTGTATAGGAAATGGCCACTCAATGGCAAAATTGTAATAAACTCCAACTAATGTAACTTAGCTTATTTAATCTAATTTAATCATTCCAAATAAAATTAAAATTAAAATTACCATAAAATCACATAAATTCTAATTAGCATGAAATACCAATCAATTTCTGATTCGGTCGCCGATAAGGCCTTCAAGTTATAGTTCGAAACTTAAAGCATGAATAGATAAATCAATGGCAAATAGATTAGAAACGCACTAAAACAACATACACACACAATCAGTTCAGAATTTCAGTCTAACCAGTTACTTATCATGTTCAGTCACAATTTAGCAATAATCAGTGGCGAGGGTTGTCACACCTTGGTGCATCATTGTGTTCACCTTCTAGTCCAAAACCGAGAGAGAGTAGGAGAAAAGCTTGAGTTCATCAAAATTGGCTTGAAACTTAGAGGAATTGCAGAAATTGCACATTTGAGCTATCACACCTAGAATTCAAGACCTAAGGTAAGAAAATCACTTTCTTAATTGTGAATTTGAGCTACTTCTTGCATGGTTCATGGTAAATTGGTGATCCAAGTCAAGAATTGACTTAAAGAGTTTATTTGAGTAGTTAATTCATGCATGCATGTACATGTTCTTGGAATTTGAGGTTGTTTTTAGAAAATCCTCACACGCATGTCCATTTTCTAGTTGTAGTTCATGAATTCATCATGTTTTTGGAAGGATTGACTCATTTGATCATGTGTTAGAAGCTTTGAATTCAATTGAACACATGCATGTTAAACGTACATCTTGTTCTTGAAGTTTATTTGAAATTCGTGTCTAATTGACTTACCCTTGGGCTTTGATTTTTCAAATTGATCTTCAAAACATGTTATATTATGGGTTTAAAGTGTTTTTCTAGAAAATTGGCCCAAAAGGATCGAATTTGAGGCTTTTAAAGTTGAGTTTTGTGCTTGGGAATGAATCTGGAAATTCCAGATTTTGGACCCACGCTCGAGCGTAGGACTTCACGCTCGAGTGTACACTCTAAGTCGTGCATCTCTGCTCGAGCGTGGAAAGCCATGCTCGAACGTGAAATGCATATGCCCAGGAGTTCATGTGTTTTACAGTCTGCTCGAGCGAAAGAGAGTTCACGCTCGGGCGAGGACCTGAGTCTCACGCCTGAGCGGAGGTTGAGCGTTCGTCGAGCGTGAATTGCATGTATCCAGTACTTTTCATGAAGTTTACAGTCTGCTCGAGCGAAGGAAGTCACGCTCGAGCGGAGCTCCTTTGTCAGCATGTCCGCTCGAGCATAGAAAGCCACGCTCGAGCGAGACCCCTGTTTTCTGAAAATTTTGAAAAGTGTTTTAAGGTGCATCTTTGCATCCTCTTTCCATCCTAGGCATTCCTAGGCCATGTTTAAGGCATCTTATTGAGGATATTGATGTAGAACCACACCGAGTCAAGATAAGGACTAAGTTGTTGATTTCCAAGTGTGTAACTTAGTGTGTGTTCATTCTGTAACTGTGTAGGGTTGGCATCCGAGGACACTCATTAGCTACTTATAGCCCAGTACTCTGTGAGTAACAATGTTGTAAAGATATGTTCAATCATGAATATTTTCTGAATGATCAACTGTATTGCTTTTTGAAAAGATATTTTTTACTGAATGAATATTTGTCCTATTTGTGAACTGTATTCGTGGCATCCATAGCAAATTACTGTTACTGTACTGTTACTGCTACTGTTACAGAGATCTCTGTCGGTTCCAATGTTGGAACCACTACTGTTTACTGTTATGATGGCCATCAATTGACTGTTCGGTCTGTTAAGACCTACTGTACTGTTTTGCTATTGGATGTACCACAAATAACTGCTATGGTTTCTAAGTGATTGATATGACTGTTTAAATACTGAAAGGACATTCATTCTTAACCCCTTTACGCATATGTTATTCACTGGGCTTTAGCTCACTGTTTATATTTATATGTAGGTGTCCAGGCACCGGACCGGAGCTAGATGCGTCGGGTTAACTCCCTTTTGTCAAGCCAACCTTTGTGCCTCACTTCGAGGTTTCGAGTCTGTTCAAGCTAAGGCTTTTTGGGGTGTCTCAGCTCACCCTTCTGTCTCTGTTTTGTTGTACTATTTAAGACTTGCACTGTACTGTTATGGTAGGGATTTGGTCCCTAACCTGAATGTCTGTATATGATGTATGTATATACTGTTTTGGTTTTGAATGTGAATATGTTCAGAAAAGTCTTTTTGTATTCGGACTGTCACAGCTCATTGGACATCTTTTATTTATTATTTTGGCTTCCGCTAGCCCCTTTACTCTGTATTACTGTCATTACTGTTAAGCAAGCCTTCGGTGATCACGGATTACTAGCCGGTTGCGATGCTAAACCCGTAGAGGCGAGTTTGGGTTGTGACAACCGACCACAGAACAATTGAAAAATAAATATGTGAACTAAAATGTTGTACCAACCACATTTATGAGCATGTTAAAATCAAATCAATACAATTATATGTTATAAAAAAAAACAATGAATACAAATAATTCCAATACAACCCACTATTAATGTTTTTAAATAATAAAACCAATACTACCCACCAATACAGAAACAGTCAAGGCAATCTATTAGTTGTTCGAAATAAGATTTGTCGTTGAAGATCTTCGTAGTACGCCCTTTGCATAGGATTTAAATTTGTCATGTCCATTGACATTATTTTATAATCTTCATTTCGTTGTTCTCTTTCATTCATCATAGATAGGAGTTTTAGTTGTTCCTCCCTATCCTTGGCTCTTCTTCGATGCTCTGTAGCCTTCTGTTCACAGTCTATCGCCTTTTGTTCATCTTGCTCAATAGTTCTAGTGGCGATAATTAATAACACTTCAACAATTTTAGATTGGTTGGCAGCCATTTCATCATATCTACTATCGTGAGTTATTTGATTCTTCAACTTCTCTTTTGCTGTCTTAGTACCAATTGGTCGTGTTGATGTATTAGTTAGTTGTTGGTGCACCGCAATATTTTGGTTGGGTTGAAAAGACTCATCTTCAGTTGGTGGATTCGAACATGGATAAGCATGTTGCGTCGTTTTTTTGGGTTGTGTTCTAAATTCATCCCACTTACAACTTTGGCGCAAAATATCCCAACATGTATCAAATGTGAAGTGTTTTTCTATATTGCATGATACATCCGCTTCGCTTCAATGACCTACAAAAACAAAATTACAAAAATTTCAATAACAAGTATACATTACAAAAGGAAATTGATATTTAATAATAGAAAGAAATTTTACCATATCTGCCTCAATTGTTCCACTTTGTTGCCTCAGTTAAATTTGCTCAAGAAAACTACAGAATTTATTAATTGCCTTTTGCATGCCAGACCAACGGTGAGACAAAGAAATACGGTTTTGATTTGATTCACCGCTCAATTATAAATTAAAATAAACAAGTACTCGTTCCCAAAATATAGCCATGGTCTGACTATTACCAGTAATGGGATCTTGAGAGACTGTCAACCAAGATCTACATACAGTTTCATATTTTGTAATTGTGAACGCTTTACCACGAGAAACACGAGAAGTTTCAGAAATAAAATGAATATTAGTGTTCTGCTCTCGTGAAGTTTCCGAAATAAAATTAATATCAGTGTTGTGCTCTGACATTTGTGATTCCTCAAATATTTCAAAATCTTTCATAGTTTGAAGCAAATTCAGTAGAATACAATATCTAACTTAGACAGTGAAATATATTGTAATGATATACACTGAACCTCACAATCAAATAATATAAACTGAAGCTCACAAAAAAAAAAAAAAAATTGTAATGACACAGAACTATAAAAATTCACAGCATGTTTATAACTTCAACAAATTGTAATGCTATTATCAAACTGTAGGTCACAAAGAAATTTAACCTGAAAAACAGAGAATACACACTGAAGCTCACAAACAAAATAGAAATTGTAATGACATTATTAAATTGAAGCTCACAAAGAAAATAAAAATTGTAATGATGTAATGAAATTAAAAGATTGGTATATTTTATAGAGCACAACAACAACGGTAAGTTCTCAAAATACTTTGTCAACCCAACGGTAAGCTATTGGAATTCTTGATGCAGAACGGCTACTTCTCAACTCAAAATTTATATGTATATAGGATGTAACTTTTTTGTGTTGCATTTTCATGGGAATTTAAATTTATATCAACCTTCAATTTATTCCTAGTCCACAAAAGTAACCTACCTATTTGAACCGGTTCGCAGGCCAACAGATTGAGGCAGGTGTGCCTACTCCAGTCGACCGGTGGGTCAATAGGCCGGCTGGTTGACCGGTTGGCCCACCTCCAACGTTGCAGCACAGTGAAATGGTGAAATCTTACGCTTATCCTCAGTTTGATGAAAGTTTTGTTTCATTCTCAGTTTGATATCAGTTTGGTGAAACTATTGGAGAGAGAAAAAATGACTTTTTTCATCAAATTTGAATTTGATGCTTAATCTTATGCAACCTTGGAGATGGTCTTATTGCCTATTTCTAACGCTGGCAACGCCGCCTCCTCAGTCCCTGACTCCGCTGATCATAGTCTCCTCAAACCCCAACTCCGTCGACTGCTACCTCTTCAACCCCCATCATAGCTCATCTCTTCTCTCATCTTCTTCTTCTTCTTCGCATCTGATCTCTCTCTCTCTCTCTCTCTCTCTCTCTCTCTCTCTCTCTCTCACACACATTTTTCATATCTCTTTGTCTCTTTTCTTCTTCGTTAGCAACTCACACTGCTCTCTTAGCCATCGCTGCAACTCACCTTTTTGTCACTACAAAGCGCAATCGGCGCCGTTGGAAATCGCAACCTAGGGTTTAACATCATTTGTTTAGAAGAAAAAAGATGATGAAGGCTAGAGAGAGTAAGGGCATTGACGAGAAGAGCCAAAGGCGGGAAGGAAATAAGGATGGAGATAGGCGATAATTGAAGGGGGTAACAGTCGGCAATGGTGAGTGGTTAGGGTTACGATTAGGGTTTTGAGTTTATTAGAGAAGATAAGGATAATATGGTATTATATGAAAATTAGTGGTGTGGATTAAGACAAAATCAATATGTTCAATTTGTGTATAGTGTGAACAGAGTGAATGGTATGTACTGAGATAAATTGTGGTGTGTGAATAGAATTTTCCAAAAGTATATTTCAGCAGAATGTATATATACACATACATTTATAGTTAATTACATGAAGAATTATATTATACACACCCTATACCATATGCACCTTTAATTATGTCATTTTCTTCTTTAGTTATGATCAATTTTCTTTTTTAATTATGACATTATTTTAAGATATTTGATTATGACTTTTTTGTATTTAGTTAGTTATGAATAAAAATATAAAATTATACTATTTTTTTTTTCTATAATTATAAAATGTATATGGTACACATCCTTTAAAAATGTGTACCTTAATCTTTTTGTAATTACATATACATGAATAATGTTATTTTATTTACATAATGATATCATACCTAACAATGGGATTCTAACAACCCCATTAAACAATTATTATTTCGGATAGGTGTGTACCATTGCATCAAACTCAAACCATCCATTTAACATTTTCGCTAAAGATGCCTTAATGCCGCAAATATGTTAAACTTTATATATATACTAGAGTACACCTGTTGTGACATCCGAATTCTCTTTTAAAATTGAAATAAATAGAACTCAAAAATAAATAAATAAATCAATAAATAATAATAATAAATAAATGCATAATTTAAGAAATTGGGAATTTATCGATTAAATTGTTAAGGAAATAAATTGTAAGACACCACACATTAAATATTTTAGTAAGTGGTAAGTGATGTTTTATAGTTGGATAGTGAGGTTTTTAGACGTAAACATAACTTATAATTATACGTAATTTTAAGAATCATTGTGGATTACCAAAGAAGGTAATAACCCTTAGAATGGTAAAAGGGGCGAGGGGTTAGTGTCCCTTGGTTGTTTCATGGGCCAATTACACCAGTGTTGACACGAAGTAAAAACGTGTTCAAAAGGGGAGGCAACGTGGTAGCCATGGAGTTTGGGACTTGCTTAGCAAGCAAGGGAATAAGGGCTATAAATAGTGCACGGCTGGGGGCTTCAGAAATGTAAGGTGAGACGAATTTTAAGAAGTAGCGTGGTATTAGCAAGGAGCTTATAGTAGGAAAGTAAAGGCTAAGAGTTGATATTAAGGTGAGTTTTATTATACCTTGAGTTATTATAATATATTTTCTACATGTCTTAAGTTACCATAATATATTTTACGAATGTTTTGAGTTACCACAATTTATTTAAATTATGTTTTATGGTTAGGTTAATGTTTCAATTACGTAGATTATTTTTTAAACTCTATTTGCATAAATTAAAACCCATGGATATATTTGTTTAAATTTTAGAGATTATTTGGCAATGAACTTGTAAACAATTATTTTCTGTAAGTACCACCACGGGAGTCCCATGCCTTGGGGGACTTAAATAAACCATTGGCCCCTGTTTGACCACTTTGTGGTCCCCTGTTTGTCATGGATCCATTGACCCCTGTAGTGATTGTCACTTAGTGACCCCCGTTCTGTTCTGTTATGTACCATGGTTATAGTGATTTATTTCAGTTTTTGCCACTTAATTAAATTGTGTATTCAACTCAAATTATGTTAATGTTTTAGTTTAAATAATTATCCATGGCTATTTTGTGCCCTACACTCACAGTATAATATTTCTCACTCTGCTATGTGCTTATAGCTGTTACCCCTTTCAGGTGACGAGGTTTAGCGGGATCAAGATGGAAAATGAATCGCTCTGTTGTTTTTTTTTTAAAATCCTTTTTATTTCTATCTGTTTTCTTTTGAACTCTTGTAATACAATAAAGTTCAAATGACCATTTTTGTTTCCTTTTAAATAAGCAGTTGGTACCCAATTATTTCATTTAATTTATCCGCTTGTGCTGTGACTATAGAATGATCCGAATTAATTTATTTTTATCTTGTTACGACGCCAAGTCTTTGGGTACCGAGTTTGGGTCGTGACACCTGTACCTAAAGGCATGGTGTAAATAATTTTAAGATTAAAATGCAGTTATAATTTATACATATTATGTTGAAATTTATGAAGTTTCTGCCATTTTTTGATAAAGATACTGAAAAAATATATTGAAATATTTTTCTTCTTAAAGAACTTATAACAATTTTACTTGTATTACACGCTCTACAAAACTCAAATAAAATAATAACTCCCCCTAATCTTAATGCAAATTAAGAAACAAACATATAAGATTTAAAGTTATATTGCATATCAAAATATAAAAGGCAGTAAAAAAAAGTGTAAATACTGAACAAAAAATAGAAATTAAAGTTATATTGTCATACACCAAAAGAGTGGGTTAAAACTTTATAAAAAGTGGGTTAAAGCTTTTCAAAATATGTATGCTTTACAAAAGATGTGTCAATAACATGTCTTTAAATATGTATTTGCCCAAACTTCCTCCTCATTACTTTCCAAAAAGTCTTTAAATCAACTTGTATGTATCCCCAATGAGGAATATGCACAACAATCTGGTAATTTGTGGAAACAAAAAAAATATAAATTAATACATTTGTTGGAAATATACATATCAAAATACTTTGAGATTGAAATTACCTTATTACATCTCCATTGAAGCAAGCTAGTTGTATTTCTCCTTTTAAGCTCTATAGATTTTTCAATCCAATCCTACAAAAGTCCAAATTTCAAATTATTATTAAATTGAAATTTTATAAAAAGTTATATAATCAATAGAAATAAATCTACATGGTTACCTTCTGATAAAACATCATTTAATCTACATAGAATACTACAACAATACTTCAGGATAAACAATATTTGTAGTAGAATCCAAACCATCTTTAAAGAGGAGAATACTTATATGATCAAAGGATGCACATCTAGACAATGCCACATATAATTGCCCATGGCTAAACACTGGTATGCGCAAATCAACCCCAACAAATTTCACAGATTGTCCTTGAGATTTGTTAATGATCAAGGCATATGCCAATCGGACTAGAAATTGATGTCTTGTCATTTGGAAAGGCATTTCTGAAGAAGATGGTGTCAAAGATAATTGCCACACTTTTCTCCAGTTAAAATTTGAGCTTTAATTATGCGAGTGCCGCACCTAGTAACCATCAATCTTGTACCATTACATAGTCCATCTTTCGGTGCAATGTTTCTCAACAATATTATAGGACAACCCACTTTCAACTCTAACTTAAAAGTTGGCAGCCTAGGAGGATCCAATGAATTTAAATATTCATTAGGATATCTATTTGTAATGGTAGGATCAATTTCATTATGTTCAGACATTTTATCTGCTGCAAGATAAGTATATAATCTCCCTGGAAAGATATTCAACGCAGTAGTATTAATGTTACTGACATCATCGTTACGCGCAGACAGAATTGTGCGTTCAGTTAAAAATGTTGGGGTTGACGTCTCTATCATATTCAATTGTGGATAAACTGTAGAGAGTAATTCATTCAAATCTTGACATTTGTGTATTGTGGATGGAAGGTTAACGATTTCTTGAGGATTGGTCCTAATCTAAAAAAAAAAGTGAAATCAATAAAAAAGTAAGAATGTAAACACAATTTATAAATTTAAAATAATCTATATAATAAATATTAAAGTAGTGTTACCTCCATCAAGAAATTTGCAAAATTAGTATTTCCATGGCCTTCATGATTCAAGCGCATATTCAATTCCAAAGTTAAGATATATATATGCTTCCATAGAACATAGTGTCTTAATGATGCATTCACAATTTGCTCACGAACTCCTTTGGGTATAACTGGTAAGATTTGTCGAAAGTCTCCACCAAGAACAACAGTAATACCCCTAAATGGCTTTTCACTATCACAAATATCCCTTAATGTACGATCAACCGCCTTAACACAATGTCTATGTTGCATAAGAATTTCATCCCAAATTATGAGTTTTATTTCTCTAAATAACTCAGCTTGTAATGATTGTTTGCTAAACCCACAAAATGAATTTTCCAAGACATCTAACGAAATGGAAAATGTTGAACGAAGCCACAGTAACAACGATATACCCAAGGCTGCAACATTTTAATGCAATCGTATTGTACAGAAATGTTTTCCCTGTTCCAACACCCCCATTCAGAAAGAAAATAGTTCCTTTATCTTGAAAAACTGAAGAAGTGATTGTGTTATAAGCATTTTGCTGCCCATTATTGAGACAATCAATAGTAATTTATGGATCTACATGTTGTGCCTCACTCTGCAGTTGTTGATGTTCGAATATCAATCGAGTACCAACTACTGCACTCCAATTTGCAGTAGGTTGTGGCATGGGTGGAAAGTCAATTAAACTTTTGTCTGATTTATGAAGTATTTGATTCAAAAGATGAAGACCATAATCTTCAATTTGAGCCTCAGTTGGGTTAGAAATGGCAAACCATGTACAAATCTTATGTGCAAGATCATCACATATATGCGTGGAAAATTGATTCCATAATGCACATGGATTTAGTGGAGAGCACTAGGTGAGAATAATACTAAACAACCTCCTCAATTGATATCCAGTTTTTATAACTGCAGCCTCTTTCAAGCATTGTATCCATTCTTCATCATCTTCTGAAAGCCCCCTTGCAACACATGCTAATTTAAATGTATCATGCACAACATTATCGACCGTGCGTAAAGACTGAAACGACTTTGGTCCTTTGACAATGGTTAGTAACAAATGCAGATAAAATCTTTCACCACAATTAGGGCTAGCAAAGTACATTATACCAATTGCATATTCCCTTTCTTTTGATCTCCATCTCTTTTCTGACTTGAGCCACACAAAATGTTGTGGAAATTCTTAATAAGTGAATAGACATTCATCTTCACTGGCAGCACAATATGCAAAGAAGCCAGTAAGAGTTGACATTTGTTGACTAGCTCTAAATTGAATCGTTTCTAATGACTCTTCTGGGTTAAAAAAAACACGATGCATTCCAGGTAAATGAAGTGCCAATCGTACAATTGTTGGCATCTCTGTATGTAAAGGATGACCAAATATTCGCCAAGCAGCTTCTGGAGGTCCAATATACCTTGCATCGAGATATTGTTGAATCTCATTTATCATTCCTAACACCATCGTGGTACAATCATAACCCTTATAAATGTACTTATGTATATACTTGACACATCTCATTCCGACACAAACTTTCACATTTATATGACAGTTGAAAAGTTTAAAAAGATATGCATTGTATGGTAAGACATTCTTGTTATCAACTTGTTGCCCCCTCACAGTATGCACTTGACCATTATTGCGACAACGATAGATAGGGTATCCATTTTGATCCATAGTTGTTGTTTCTGTGAAAGCTCGAGGATATCTCTTAGTGCATCTACCATTTTCCATACATGGTGTTTGCGGATTTCGAGCACTACATGGTCCATGTACCATACAACATTTGATAGTTTCAAAAAGCATAGGATCATCTTTTGGGTCTAGAAATTCTGCACAGACCAATTTGTCTACTTAAGCACATGTCCGAATTTTGTCTAGACGCTTAAGAAATAAAAGTGCATGCATATGAGGGAGGCCTCGTTTTTGAAATTCAATTATAAAAACATGTGCAACTTTATTTCCAAACACTTTATTTGTTTCTATCTCCTTCATCAAACATTTTTTCTTCAACTCAAAAACACGGGCAATTAAATCAGGACGATCAATAGGTTTTTGATGTGGTAATAATGCCGAAGTAATTTCTGGCCAATTAGGATTTGCAGTTATGGTAAGAAAAATATCTAGGTGTTGGCTGTATCGCGTGATAGCCATTGAATCTTGAAAGATTTAAACATATGTCTAGGACTACCAGTAAATGAAGATGGCAAAACAAACCTTTGACTAATTTGACCAGGTCGCACATAATCTAGATCTATATCTGACAACTCTTGGTAAAGCTCAGCCCGAAGTTTCCCTTGATTAAGCTTGTAGTATATCAATCGATTTTCCTCAGTTGCAGCCCAAGCATCTACCAAAAACTCTTGAAATAGTTTCCCACCTCTCAAAATTGTTGAATACTCTGTAGGTCGTTCAAACAAACGATAACTATAAAAATCCATTTGAGTAAGTCGATCAATTAAAGGTCGATCATACTGAATGTTCCATAATTTCAACTCAGGTTCCCGTCCAAGCTCACCATATGGAAATAATATAACATAATGTAATGGCAAGTATGCTGGGTGACATTCATTAATTTGCATCAACTCATTATTTCCTCGAAAATGTAAGATAATATCTCTCATTCCATGTACCTCTGTTCCATCACCTGGTATTACAATTACAATCTCATCTACAGTTGGTAAGTTATACCGACGTCGATCAGTTGTTGAATTGTAATGAAGATGAGCAGGTAGATTGTGTCCTACCGAGTCTAATTGATGTAAAATGGCATGAGCCTGGCGAAATTTATCTACAAATGCATTGACTTGCAACAAATTATCCTGAATAGTTTTGAGAACATCCCTTCTCAATTTAGGATTTCTACGATTACGAATTTCTAAAACTGAATATGGGTCATAATATACAATTGAGCATAACTCGCATCCTGCCCTGGTTGTGGTTGTAGTGATCTTGTTCGATGTCGCAATTCCCCATGAATTGTGAATGATGTACGGCCCCTTCCACTGAGTACTCTATGATCCAATGTAGCACCAAGACTCATAAAAGCATTGGCTGCATTGTACACTCGAGAATAACTTTGAAATGATTTTGATTGATCATTATTCTCATCATACAATGCTTGAAGTAGTGGAGGGGGTGTAATAAGTAAAGGTAGCCTAATCTTTCCTTCCAAACAGCAAGTTCCGAATAAGGAGCGCTTCATAGATGATTTTGTCAATTTTTTATCCATTCAATGTAAGGCTGAACAATAAAGACATAATACATCCATCTTGCCAAGATAATGGCGGCAAGAATCTTTGTGTGCCCGAGCGTCAATCGATGTACTCATAGGCATATCTTCTAATTCATCATCAGTACATAGATCTTCTTGAAGAAATCGATTTATAGGTGTAGACCTACGAATATTTGTGTATAAATAAAATTTTGTAAAACAAAGCGGTATGAGTAAAAGTATGTATTTGAATATTAGACATAGTAGTTTACCGATTCCTTTATGGAGCTAAGATGTGCTTGGCATAGAAAACAAACTTGTAGAATGATAGGTAACCATTGTTCATTTTTGTGCTGAATGAGAATCTTCAGTTATTGTTTCCCACTCCAAGCGAGTGCGATCGCGAAGAATTGGTGTTAAAGAAGGTTGTCTTAATTGAACACATTCTTCTAATCCCTCTTGTTCTCGTTACAAGCATTGAAATTCAAAGTATGACTTTTCATTTTTTTCACGCTCTCGCCGTTGGGCCAATGCAGCTTTTGATATTACATTATCATTTTGTGCCTAAAATGAAAATATTTTATCATTGATGCAAAATATGTGAATATTTTGTGCTTAAAATGAAACTATCTTCTTATTTCTTTCCTTTCTCTTAATTTTGTTTTCTATTTTATTTGTTTTATACCTTTAATAGTGTTATCTTTATTTATTTCTTTCTTTATGCAATTTTTTTATTTATTAAAAACCTATGTTATTTAGTTTCTCATTTCTTTATATATTTTTTCTTCATGTAAGTGGCAACTTATGGATGGTACATTATAAATGCACATGTATCCATGCAAAATAAAAATAATTAAATTTGGAAAAAAACATACAAATAATAGCAAGTTACAGGAAAATATATTATCATTCTACAAAAATAACATAAAACAAAAAATTCATTTTATACACTCATACCTTTTAACTATTCAAAATTTTGATTAGTCTTGCATCATATTTTTAAAATAGAATATATATCACTTGACATGCATTTGTCATTTACTTGTCAGTAGGAGCCATCTTTTCTTTTCCTTTAAACATTAGATTGACCTTTTCTTTTTCTTTTGCCTAACAAATATAAACAAAATATTCAAAAGATCAAAAAAATCTTATATAATCTTATATAAATAAAATACATACAATATTTGACTTGATTTTGTACTTACCGCATGAACACAAATAATATTAAGGTCATGCTCATCACGGATGACCACACCAATATTTCTAGATGGGGTTGTAGGAGCAGGCCTACAGAAATGGATTGTAAACAAATTAAAATCTATATAATAAAGTAGTAATAGTAAGAGTATATATTTCAAGAATTAAACATAGTTGTTTACCAATTTGGTGTTAAAGAAGGTTGTCTTGGGTTAATACATTCCTTTGATCTTTCTCGTTCTTGTCGCAGGCGTTGTTCCAATTGGTATGCATAACGTCGTTCTCGCCGTGCACGTTGGGCCAATCTAGCTTTTGATAACACATTATCGTTGTGTGCCTAAAATGAGAATATTATATAAGTAGGTGCATAAAATGTAAAGATTATCCCCTCTCTTGCTTCCCTTTCATCATGTATTTTTTCTTCCTTTTAACTAACTTTTCCTCTTCACTCGGTCGAGTTGTTAGTCAAATAAGAACCAATGCATGTATTGATGAAATTTAAAAAGGGAGGAAAAAATAATTTAAAAATACATTAAGCACACAAAACTGCAAACTCAGTATGCACTTATTGGTTTAAAGACATTACCCATCTCTTTACAAAATGTACGTTGAAAAGTTAAATATTAGATCATTGGGTACGTAAAATGTGAATATTAGCATGTAATGTTTTCTACTTTCCTTTTCACTCTTCTTGTTCTTTCCGTTATATTAAATTTCATTTTTGTCTTTTTCTTCTTTCCTTAAGAACTTCTTATAAGAAAAATAAAAATTTTAAAAATTATATTATGTAGTTTTCTTTTCATGACATATTTGTTTCTTATTCTTCTTTTCCTTTTCGTTTTTTTCTTTTACATTTTTATTATGTTATGTTGTAAATGCAACATGTGTTCATACAAATAGACAAACATATTAAAAATTCAGATTAATGTTCATACAAATGCATTAGCATGTTGTACAAATGCTTACTTTAAAACGCTTCAGAAAAACATTTCACATTCAATAAAAAGAATTAAATAAATATTTGAAAAAGAAACTTTTAAAAAGTCTACATAAAAAAGAGTATATGATACTATGCAATTCCTAAAAAAATCTATATAAATTTTTTTTTTATATAATATTCGACAAAGAAACTTTTAAAAATTGTTGAGAAATCATACCACGGGATGTGTATTTTCCTTTCCTTTGCCAGAAGGGATAGCCTTTTCTATTTCTTTTGATATTGCTTTGTCTTTTTCCTTTACCTTTGCCTATAAAAAGTAAGTGGAATATATTTATAACTTATTTTTAAAATGATAAGAAAATGCATGTCCAATGTTCAAGTGACTTTTAAGCTTACCTCACGAATGCGAATAGTATTAAGGTCACGCTCATCGCGGATAACAACACTAACATTTCTTTCTTGAAGAAATCGAACCCATACATACAAAAACTTTAGAGTGATAAATAAAATTTTATACACATAAATAAGAAAATTAGTAACCTGAGGTGATATTACGGTTCAGTGTAAGTCTCCATCCACCTATAAAGTATGAGGAAAAAAGCAATTTATTAGAAGAAAATTAGATATGATAAGTTTTTTTTATAAAAAAAAAAAAAAAAAACTTACTTGACTAAAAATAGTGATATTGTCCATAACTGTTGTACTTCAACCTAAAAATGTTTGGTTATATAATTTTAGACACCAATAAACAAAAAATTAGCAATAATAAAAGTTAACATGGATTTCAGAATTTTATTTAAATAAATAGCTGCCATAGATAGAAAATACTTAACGAGCTACAATCAAGAGGAGAAGAAATAAAAATATAAACATCTAAGAAAAAGAAAAAGGCCAACCCAATGTTTAGAATAGATGTATTTTAACAATCACATTAAAATGATAAAATTAAAATCGGAGTACAACATATGTCCAAATTTGAACTCTTCTATTTTCTAACTTACTTCAATTTTATAGAGATGAAATTAAAACCAAAATTAAAACCCGTTATAATCATAAATATTTTGAAGTTCACCATTTATCACTTAGAAAGTCCAAACATAAATTTATGCCAAAAAAAAAAAAAATCAACAGATAACAAAACCATTTTATAAGCAATAATGAATAATTATTTCATGAAGGCAACTAAAGTAATACACACACATATACATTCACCAAATTTTTTTGAAATACAACATAAAATATTATACTCCCTTAAAAAGGTGCAAAAATAAAAAAATAAACTCTCTTGCCATATTACACATAAATATTAAAATGCCAGGTCTCCGAAATTTTTCTTTTAATTAGGAACTCTAGATATTCAAAATAAATTATATGAAAAATATTTATCATCTGTATATTAGAATCACACAGCAAATATATTACATTTGAATGGTACAATTTTTTTTATATAATAAAATGTTAAATACATTTTTTTGAGTGTGTGAGTTTAATTTTTTTTTCTTGCAGGAAGATCAGTTAAACAAATAGCTTCAAACAAACAGTCCCTTCCCTCTCAGACTAATTTATACAACACAAAGCACTAACCACAAACAAAGTTCCAAATAATCCCTCTCTCTCTCTCTCTCTCTCTCTCTCTCTCTACATTGTCTGAGAAACCCATAATCAAACTCACATTTTCTAAGCCAACCCAACGTTTAGAATAGATGTATTTTAACAATCACATTAAAATGATAAATTAAAATCGGAGCACAACAATTGTCCAAATTTAAACTCTTCTCTTTCCAACTGACTTCAATTTTATAGAAATGAAATTAAAACCAAAACCAAAACCCATTATAAGCATAAATATTTTGAAATTCACTATTTATTACTTGGAAAGTCCAAACATAAATTTATGCCCAAAAAAATAAAATTCACCAGATAACAAAGTCATTTTATAAGCAATAATGAATAATTATTTTATGAAGGCAACTAAAGTAATACACACACATACATTCACCAGAATTTTAGAATATTATACTCCCTTAAAAAGGTGCAAATATATATATATATATAAACTCTCTTGCCATATTACACATAAATATTAAAATGCCAAGTCTCTGAAATTTTTTTTTTAATTAGGAACTCTAGATATTCAAAATAAATTATATGAAAAATATTTATTATCTGTACATTAGAATCACACAGCAAATAACAAACTAAGATGAACAAAGAAACCAAGATGAACAAAAAATAAGATGAACAAAAATTAGAACAAAATTGAGAGAAAGATGAACAAACTAAGATAAACAGAATTAGAAAGTGTGATTTCTTTAATTGTTGCCAACTATCAAAGAAATGAATTAAAGAGATGTGATATTTCTTTGTTCAACATGTTATCTATCAAGGCGAGCTGCAAAGGTAAGATTGGGTGCAAGGTGAAAAAAGGTCGTGATTTTCTGAAAATGATTAGATTTAAATGTGTTTTTGAATGATTTTTTATTTCAAAAATATTAAAATGGGTTTATGAAGGGGTTTGTTTAACTACCAGTTTGATTTTTGATTTTCACTTTATTCTAAGTTCTTTTGCTACAGCTCTTTGGCCCTTGAAAAAACTTTGCTTACATATGGAAACACAAACACAAACACAAACACAAAATACAAAAAAAGATAGAAACGGACATGCAAAATATTGGCCAAAATTGTCTAACCCAAATATTGGCCAAAGAAAATAAAGCTTTCTTGTAATTAAACTAAACAAAGCTTTCTTGTAATTCAACTAAATAAAGCTTTTAAACTAAACAAAGCACACCTTCATTTTTGTTGTGGGTCTCAAATTTAATTATGACACAGTTGCTATTTAAATATGATCCATTGTGGTGGTTTTATTACAACTAAAAGTGGCTTAGCTTTCTACTTGAGCAGATGTTCAAAACCCATTTCAGATCAAGTAACCACACTACCAAACTAATTTTAAATTAAAACCCATTTCCCATTAAAGAATCAAACCCATTTCATAAATCAAAACCATGTGAGAATGTTGATACCTTAACTTTTGTTTGTGGAGGGGGTGTTGATACTTGAGCAGATGTTTAACTTTAATGTAGATTTAGACTGTTGGAAGAATTGTATCTTAGGCAAATCATTTGTGGAGGGGGTGTAATATTTTGTTTGCTACAGTTCTTTGGCCCTTGAACAGGTTATATTTTCATGAGCTGCAAACAAACTTTGCTTACATATTGTTTGTGGTTGCCTTGTGATATGCAAACACAAACACAAACACAAAATACAAAATATTGGCCAAAAATATTAGCCAAAATATTAGCCCTATTTTTTATTCACTGGATTAAGGGACTTTTTTAATTGTAAACAAAACAGAGGCATTTATATAATTAAAAGGAATGTGATTGAGACCCCCTCCAATCACCACCCTACCACCGCCCACACACACGTGGCGGGTCGTGATTGGAGGAGAAGGAAAAAAAGAAAAAAGAAAAAGAAAAACTGACCAATCAGAAAGAGAGGGGGTCAAAGGGGGTGAGGGAAAAGGGGGTCCGGATCATTTTTCTAATTAAAATTGGAGATGAATGTTTATTTTCAATCCCCTCAAAACAGAGGCATTTATTTTCAAAACAGAGGCATTTTCATTGCATTTATTTTCAAAATTGGAGGCATTTTTTATTTTTTTATTTTGTGTAAACTCTTTATTAATATTAATATTAAGTAAATACAAAATAAGAAGACCGAGTAACTTTTAAAGAGAAGTTGTAATATTTTTTAACAAAAAAATCATATAGAGAGAATATATGAAGAAACTAAAAAAATATAAAAAGTTTGAGATTCAAAGCAAACATTCTCTCATAATCTCCTCATTGTCTAGAGGCATCTATATAATTATTTTATATAATTAATTATACAGCAAATATTTATATAATTATTTTATTTTAATAATTAAAAAATCTTAGCATAAATAACTTAAAAATTATTAACATGATATTATTTGGTGTTGACGGTACATTGTTTGGTTCTGTAACCTAATTAATGGTTGAATATTGGAAGTAAACACAATGTGTATAACTTTACCATTAAGGAGGAAAGGAGGTTACACAAAATATTACCCAAAAATAGCTTGAATTACTAATGAAAAGCTTTTATTTCCATGAAGTTTTAATGGAAAGATACATGCCCTGTTTTAGCAGTTCCCAAAAAGCTTTCTTGATTACTAATGAAAAAGCAACCATAAGTTTTTATTTCCATGAAGTTAATATCCGACAGCGGGAATTCAACAAATCTAACCCAACACATTGAAAATACAATGGAAAATACTAACCCAACACACTGAGAGAAAGGAGGAGAGACAAAAATTGGTAGCAAATGTTTTTTTTCCAAAATATACAAAATATTTGCCCTATTTTTTATTCACTGGATTAATAGACTTTTTTAATTATAAACAAATATTATTTTATATTCTCTCATAATCCCCTCATTTTCACAACAGAGACATTTATATAATTAAAATTGGAGATGAATGTTTATTTTCAATCCCCTCAAAACAAAGGCATTTATTTTCAAAATAGAGGCATTTTCACTGCATTTATTTTCAAAATTGGAGGAATTTTTTATTTCTTTATTTTGTGTGTAAACTATTTATTAATATTAATATTAAGTAAATACAAAATAAGAAGACCGAGTAACTTTTAAAGAGAAGTTGTAATATTTTTTAACAAAAAAATCATATAGAGAGAATATATGAAGAAACTAAAAAAATATAAAAAGTTTGAGATTCAAAGCAAACATTCTCTCATAATCCCCTCATTGTCTAGAGGCATTTATGGATTTCGATTTATGGACGGTAGAGGTACTGTGCGTGATTTCCTGCGCAAGAATAGAGAGGGGAAGAGAGACGGTTATTAGATTCAGAGAGAGAGAGAGAGAGAGAGAGGTGCGTGTTTTGCTGAGGGATTTTTTGGTCTTTCTGTATGAAATGGACCTAATGGAATATTATAAAACACTATGGGTTTTATGGAATAACACTCTTAGATAATGGATTTACTGAAAAAGCTCCTATTAAAAAATCTTAGTGTAAATAACTTAAAAATTATTAACATGATATTATTTGGTGTTTGGTTCTGTAACCTAATTAATGGTTGAATATTGGAAGTAAACACAATAACTTTACCATTAAAGAGAAAAGGAGGTTACACAAAATATTGACCAAAAATAGCTTGAATTACTAATGAAAAGCTTTTATTTCCACGAAGTTTTAACCCAACACATTGAAAATACAATGGAAAATACTGACCCAACACACTGAGAGAAAGGAAGGGAGACAAAAATTGGTAGCAAATATTTTTTTCCAAATCACTTGGTAGAAAATTGGATCATAAAATCCAAAATTTAATTTAAATAAAATCTGAACCTGAACATATAGAAACCTATATCAAGGAAACACAAAGCCAAACACAAATGATAGCAGACTTGGACCAATTTAACCAAATTCTAACTCAAATTGGACCAGTAGATATTGGCTCAACCAAATAGGTTATGTCATGACCCAAACCCGCCCCTAAAAGTTTGGTCCATGACCGGCCTGTACATAGGCCTCAAAACAGAATTTTAAAATAATATTTAACCATATATGGGGCCTTAGGCGGAAGCAATATCAATAAAAGACAACATCCATTGAGCTTGTGCATACATGATAGTTTAATTGGATTTAAGCATTTAAATACATTTCCAAATATACATATACAATCACAGAATTTATATAGATCTCACACACACTTACATAAGACTTAATAATTTATAAGACTCCCAACAATAAATTAAGGCCTCCACGTGGAGACATACCCCAGGTGACTTGGCAGACAGGCAAACCTCAGTACAACTCTAGTGTCAATCCTTGATGGCTTACCTACAGAAATATACGTAAAACAGAATGAGCAAAGCTCAGTAAATAATAGCAATATAAGAAGGTTAATTGAATAAGCAAAACCTTGGATAAAATAAATAGACAGATACCAACCATATACAGGTCTTATCCATAACTATATTTCAATACGGTCTCAGGCTCACATATAATATAGACTGGCTTCAAGCCCATGCAAAATACAAAACGGCCATAGGCCCAACACATTATGCAGAGCGGCCTCAGGCCCAACAGATTATACAGAGCGGCCTCTGGCCTAACAGATTATACAAAACGGCCTCTGGCCTAACAGATTATACAGAACAGCTGTAAGCCCAGATATGATACAGAACGGCTGTAAGCCTAGATATGATACAAAACGGCTGTAAACCCAGATATCATATAGAATGGCTGTAAGCCCAGATATAATACAGAACGGCTGTAAGCCCAGATATAATACAAAATGGCTTTAAGCCCACAGATAATACAAGACAGCCTTAAGCCTAACATATTATGCAAAGCAGCCTCAAGCCCAGATGTCAACAGATTGGCCTTGGGCCCATTATTAACAAAACAGAATGATTCCAGATACACAAAGATATCATTGTTCCATAATACACATATGTTCCATTTGTTCATCATGAAATCAGATAGTTAACTTGCAGATAACAGAACGTCAGTATTAACTATTAACAGTAAGCAAAACGTACTACTACAGTACTATTACTCAATAGTGCACAAAGATTTTCCCATGGTTTATTACAAGTCGACATAGTTGTCTTGCAGATAACAGAACATTAATAATGACTATTAACAGAAGGCAAATATATCACTGTATTAATAGCGACAAAACAATTCACATCATAACGGCCTCAGGCCCACTTCTATTAATAGGGACAGGACAACCTTAGGTCCATATCAATGCCATTATTCAAGCATATCGATTAATTGAAGCAAAGCACAACATCAATGGGATAGACCATTCACAAATAACAATACATAAATCATAATCACAGGAAGTAAGTGAAACATATTGTTACACTACTATTACTCACAGTGATCGGCTCCTAGTAATAATGCGACGATGTCCTCGTCTTGACCTACACGTACAGTGCACAACACATAGGCCATGTTTGGTAGAGCTGTGGGAAAGTGCTTATAGCTTATAGCTTATAACTTTCAGCTTAAGCTGATTTCCAGCTTATTCTTAAAGCATCTCCTGCCCCACTCAAAGAATAAGTTGATTTCTGACTTCCAAAAAGTTATAAGCTATAAGTTATAAGCTAAACCAAACACATCAAAATAACTTAAATTAAGCTGAAAGCTGAAATAAGCTGTAATTAAGCTCTGCCAAACAGGCACATAATATGAGATTATACTCGATCCTTTACTTATTCTCTTTGATCATTCAATCAATTAGCCATGGTGGTACCAAGCTCATTATTCCTTAATAAGTTATAATCCATGTCTCAGAAAATAGGAGAAATCGATGGGAAATGGTTTAGGTGAAGAAATAGTACAAAGCTGGTTGACAGAATGTGAACAATCGTCACTAATTTGGGCATAACTATTTCTGTATTTAGAATTTGGGAGTGAGACCACTGCCATTGGAAACTAGACTTCCGAGACTTGATTTTACGCTCAAGAATCACTCAAAATGGAGTCCCAAGGCAAAAGATATGCTTATTCAAAGTTGGCTGGACAGAGCTGTCTCCCCCACGTGTGACCCTAGGCAGTTTGCAATCCGAAAATAGCTGAAAAATTGGGACTTCTCATTTTCAAAATCAACCTCAACTTCATGTAAATCAAAGCCCAAAACCCTTTAATACATAACAAATTTCACATTATTAATCTCCATCAAACATCATAACCTCAAAATAAATAAGTATAATGACTTTAATTCTTCAATCAAGCAACTCTTAGGAAATCAAGGTTCAATCAAATATATACATAGAACCCTAACTCAAATGGGTTCAAAGCTTCCCTTATTATCATGATTTCATGAAATTGATGCCTCAAACATAAGGATTCAAGATAATTTATCATACCTTAGTTCACTCTTTGACTTTCTCATAGTTCTCTTTAATTTCCCCAAGCTTCCATGGTTGATCTCCTTCTTCTCTCTTCAATTTCTTCAAGTCATCTTCAAGCTCCCAACAATGGTGAACTCCCTCTCTCACTCTCTCTTGGCCTCTCTTTCTCACTGTTCTCTCTCCCTCGGATATTTTGTTTTTGACTTCAAAAAGATGAGTTTACAACTCATATGGCATATCTCTATATATATAAATATATCACACACACAAGCTTCACACAAGGGAGAGCCAAACGTGATCTTACGAATCGCGCAAAATAAAATTTCAATTAAACTTCCCAGATGACTCTAAAAATTGTGTTGATCATAAATATGTCCCCTGTTCTGGTTTCTGAAGCCTCTAAGGCCTTCAATTTGCAGTACCAAGTTAACCATCCAAACGTACATTAACGAATCACACAAATTAGATTTCCAATTAATTTTCCCAAATAGTTCTAAAAATTCCCATTAATATATCTATGTACTCAATTCCGATTTCTGAACCCACCAAGGTCGTCAATTCCAGTTTTAAAGTCATAACTCAATAGATAGTTCTTCAATTCCAATAGATATAATTAAATTAAAACACATTATCCCATAGTTAAACAAGGATGACTTCTTATACGCATTTTGGGGTCATTACAGGTTATGTATAAACTGCACATCAACATGATTCCAATATATTTTAGGTGTTTTGATTTAAAATTTAGAGAAACAAAAATCAAAATAAGGGCCAAACTACAAGCGACTTTTAGAACTTGGCAACCTAAAACGAATCCCAAAAGAACAACCACCTAAAAAATGCCCTAACAAAAACATCAAACCCAGATCATCTCCCTAAAATCACACCAAACCCATATCATAAAAGTAAAATTCTTGGGTTCAAAGCTTACTGTTAAATAATTACAAATGATTAGACAAAAAAAAAAAAAAAAAACAGAGAGAAAGGAGGAGAGACAAAAGCAAAAACAAAAAAAATTATAGGCTCTGTTTGGAACGATTCTGGAAATCGTTTTCAACGTGTGAGTTTGAGCATGATGTTTGGTAGGAGTTTTGGAATTAATTTTCCAAAACTCTGCCGAAAGCTCTGTAACATTCTGTCACAGCAAAAGGGCGTGTTTGAGGAAACAGGACGTCCGGCCGGTTGACCGACCGGCTGTCCGGAAAGTAAATTTTTTTTTTTTTTTTGCAATTGATTTATATAATCGGGAAAAATATTTTTTGAAATTTTCAAAATTTTTTATGTGCTTTAAAATAATTTTGAGTTGTATGTTTAGTTATGAGTTGTAAATTTTTGTATCAGATATCAAATGTCACATCAACAATTCCCCACTCAAATCAAACCTCTTTTCCAAAACTATTTTCAAAACTCTTTACCAAACAAATTTTCTACACTCAAATCATAATTTCACAACACACAAACTCAAAACACAACTCATACTCTCAAATCACATTTACAAAACTCTACCAAACGCTACCATACATTTTCAAATGCTTGCTCTAATCTCATTTCATGTGTTTTGTTGCCACAAACTATTGTAATTCCCAAAATTTGTGGTCCATTTTAGGAATTAATGCAAAATTCTAAGTATTTGTCCTGATTGGAATATGGGAGTTAATTTTAGGAGTTGAATTAACTTGGGCTATTATGGGTAGTAATTGTTATATCAGCAAAAAAATCAAAATTCTACTATCGGTTTCCCCTTCCCTCCCACTCCATTACCGGCTATGTCCTGACCGTTGCCACAATGGGCTCCCATTTGGCAAGTATTTTTTTGTCATCCTCTATGCCCTAAACAACTCCCAATAAATTAAGTAGGTCATTTCTATACACTTTGAATGAATAGATCAGAATGTTGATTCTTATCAAATATAAAAATTGATTATTTTTCACCCATTATGAGAGTTTTTCATTGTATTAAGTTGCTTATTTATTCTAATTAGGACTCTTTATTGTGTTGGTTTTGGGCTTCTAGAATTGTATTATTGGAGTTGTATTTGATGTAATTCTTCTCATATTTATAAATAATCTCTTACCGACTGACACTAAAAAAAAAAATTATAGGAGAACAATATTGACCCACCTTATTAGATAGCTAGTTTTCTTCTTTATTTTAGAGAGCAGTTAGCAAACATTTATATAATTATTTTAGTGTAAATAACTTAAATAATTTATTAACATGATATTATTTGGTGTTGACGGTACATTGTTTGGTTCTATAACCTAATTAATGGCTAAATATTGGAAGTAAGCACAATGTGTATAACCTTACCATTAAGGAGGAAAGAAGGTTACACAAAATATTGACTAAAAATAGCTTGAATTACTAATGAAAAGCTTTTATTTTCATGAAGGAGGTTACACAAAATACATGCCCTGTTTTACTATTTCCCAAAAAGCTTTCCATGAAGTTACAATGGAAAATACTAATGACTACTAAAAAATTTGGTGATAAAAAACATTTAATTTTTATCACCATAAGCACAGAGCACAGAGTCATGAGCACAGAGCCAACTAATAAAAAACATAGCATACAAAGATTTTGGTGATAAAAAACAGAGCATACAAAGCTTTGCAACTACTCTTTAGTTTTTATTTTTAGATTGATAACTACTCTTTAATGTAGTCAGCTTGTTCTTCTTCTTCAATTTTACTCAATAGTCATGCCTACCAAACGTTACCAAAGCAAAACAGAGAGAAAGGAGGAGAGAAAAAAGCAAAAACAAAAAAAATTACTTTAATGAATAGCCAAGCAGCCAAAGTGATGTCACAGCCGGAGTGAACAATGATGAGAGTGGTCAGAGTGATCCACAGTCGAAGTAAGCTCTGATGAAGGCAAAAGCCGAGAGAGGGGAAAAAAATTCAAGAAGAACATATTGAATTAATGGATTACCCGAATATAATTCAAAAAATTCAAGAAGAACATATTGAACATATTGATAAAAATGAGAGAATACTTAAAGGATAGTCAATTACCCAAATCAATTCTCCTGAACTCAGCAATTAAAGTCATGTTTTCAACACTAAATAATAATACTGAATTGGTTAAATTTCAATATAAAATAATAATACTAAGTTTTTCCAACTCTATTGAACCCAGCAGTTAAAAATCTATCAAAACATGACTTTGGGTACATATTATTTTCCTGTTTATTTGGGTTATTATACATATCCTTAATGACTAATGAGATTGCTGTAAATATGGATACAGTAAGTGATGTATTTATTATCTTTAATACCCTGATCCGTCTCCCCTTTACACATCGGAGAATGAAAAGTGCATTCATGTTCATATGTGCACACTAAAGATGTGCAAATTGATTAGTTATGGACAAAATAATTTGACTGGAAGTCTTCATTTAAGTTATCAAAAGTGAGGATGACAACTATAGTAGGTGATTCTGAGTTAAGTTATTGAATGGTTGGAAATAATGGGTGGGAATACAGCCTAGGGGAAGAACGTAAAGTGCTCACGTTATTGTTTTTATTTTTCTTAGAAGTTAGGAAGTTTCTGTGTAGAATGTGGAAGGGAGCCTAAACACTGAGTCTCTGACATTATTTGGTGGGTGTAAAATTTTCAACATGGCTGTGCTTACTGCTATAGCATATGGTTTATGCATGATTAACTTCTGCTTTCTACGTGTCATTTGCATATACCTCTTGCAAAGCTGCAAAATTGCCCTCCACCAACAATATATGCCATAGTAATTGGAATATGAGAAATCTCTTATATGATCATTAGATGTTATTGGCAAAGTCTTTGTTTGTTGCTTTCCCCTCCCCTCCAATTTTTTTGGAGGGTTATCCGAACAAAGACATTGGAAATTATTACCAGGTTTAGTTACCGAGTGCCAGATTCTTATCTTCTTATGCTAGCTACTCCTTTGAACTACTCCTTTTCCTATTACATTTATTTTCAGCTGATAATTGAGTGTGATAAGATTCTGCTTAGCTCAGCTTAATATGCATATATTTTAACCTTCCTCAAATATCATTCAAAATCCAAACCCAACACAAGAAGATAAACCCAAAAACAACATACACACACCAATGTGGGTAAACTCAAAAACACACCCAGAAGATTGAAACAGAGCAAGGAATAATACTAAGTTTTTCCAACTCCATTGAACCCAGCAATTAAAAATACTTTTCCATATCAAAAAATCAAACTTTGAATATATATATATATCATTCAAAATATATATCAATCCAAACCCAACACAATAAGATAATTTGCACACACAACATACCTCACACCAACAATAAATCTGTAGGACTTTTCCAATGTGGGTAAACCCAAAAACACACCCAGAAGATTGAAACAGAGTAGGGAATTCAGCAAACAATAGGTTGTTTAGGGAATGAGAGTGATTGATAGAGGGTATGGGGAGAGTCGTGAAGAGTAGGAATGTTTAGGCGAGAGAGATCAAATGATGAGGGTAGATAGAGGGTATGGAGAGACAAACGGTAGACAGAGAGGGAAGGCAAAGAAATGAAATGCAAAAGTTGAGATAGAGAGAGGGAGATAGAGAGAGAAGGTAGATAGAAGGTATGGGGAGACAGCTGGTAGACAGAGGGTATGGGGAGACAAAGGATAGATACTGATACTGAGGGAGAAGGGTGGGAAGACAGAGGCAGCTCATTTGGGCGGGATCATCATTAATTCTCAAACATGGATATTTATTAGAATTCATCTGAGCCATCCAAATGAATTGTCTCTCATACATTTTATACATTTTCAAAAATCTCTCCCCCTAATTATATAGATATATATATATATATATTAACAGTTGGTGATGTTAGCAAATTAGTAAATTAAAAATTATTACAATTGGACATTCGACACTTTTGTATAAGCTTAAATTTTAAATATCTCTTTAAAAATATAAAGATACAACCGCTAGAATTATGCTCAATTTATCTATTTGAGAAGAATTAACTGTATATAAGATTTTCACAAAATAGGACACAACGCAAGACATTTTTGATATTTCAAACCATAATGTTAGCCATGTGTAGCGTACTGATCAATAAATCAACTTTACTTTCTTTCAATTGATAGAATAGAATAGACTGGACAATGTAAAAAATGTACTAGCTTAGTAATTGATTACAAATCACCCCCCTTGCTTCTCCAATAATATAGCCTATTTTTAAAACCAACGAGAAAATTAAGAGACTCCAAAGTCAATACCCAAGAACCTAAATTCATGAGAGATAATACTAATACATGTACCTACCTCATCCAATTCCAAATGAATATGGGTTGCATCAATGGTTACTATACATGGCACTACATTTTCACTGCCTACGAAAAGCGAACAGCACTCATATAGGCCATCCTTTGGTGGAAGATTTAACAAACAAGATTTTCGAGCTGACACGATACGTTGATTGCTGATTAACCATTCCTGATCTTTCACCATCAACATAAGACGATGGTGGCGACCCAAAAGCTCCGAGACATATTTCATGTCTCCTTTGGCAAGAGCATGACGAACACGAGTAGATGAGACTTGCCCTTGCTCCTTTGAATCACCAGAGCCTCTATTTCTGGAGTCATGGTTCTGATCCATGACAGAACTAATTATATATGCTGACATACCATACTTATCGCATAGCTTTACAAGCTCTGATGCATCACCAGCAGCTTTGTATCCAAACCGGTAGTTTTCACCTACCACATAAAAGTCATTTAGTTCAATCATTCAAGTAAGGTCGTTAGAAGATATAAACACTCTGGGACTTGAAATAATGTCACCTGCCGCAACGCCACGTACTCCAAATTCCTTTGATAACTTCTCAACAAACTGATATGGGGTGAGGTGGCGAACTTTTGAAAATTCGACCTGGTACTCTGCAGGAATCATGTTACCACAGTATGGAGCCCAGGAGGAAAGAACCCGCTTCCGGTCAAATTTGGCAACTATGGGAGCCCTGCACAGAGAAATTGACATCAAGTTTCTTTAACATCCCCAACCACCTGCTCTTTTTGAAATGGAATATCATAAGCAAAGGGCTACAGTGATGAAGATCCATTCCAGCATCATGCCAGCTGTTTTAAATGGTTATAATCATCCTAAGAAGTCATTGAGTCTGACTTCAAACCTAACTGATTAATGATCTACAAGATTTTATAGAGCTTTGGAAAGTTTTAAAGAGTAATTATTCAAGGAGTTTTCCTTCAAAAGTTTTATTTTTATATTTGTCGGTGTTGGCTACATATTTTGTATAAGCCAATTATAATTCAACACGTGATAGATTTGAGGGTAATACGGGAAGACAACTCAAATCTTCGATCGTAATCGTACATGTGGCAGTTAATATTGGTTTTCATAAGATTTGCGTAGTACTGAATCAACAAAGAGATGCAAAGTGATGTGGCTTCAACGATTACTCACATTTAAATTCAAAATCAGGAGGGAAGACTAACTGTAGGTATTGGCATAGTGGAGCTAGCTCTAAGGCAACATGATCAGCGATCATGGAAGAGCAGTTCGACGGTTCTCCTTGAGAAGTATAAATAGCAGAGAAGACCCCGTAAATACTCTCAGACTCAGATCCAAAAAACCAGTTTTATTTTACTTTATTTCTTTTCCAGTTTTACATTTCTTGTTCCTTACATTTCTGTCCTTCAAATTCCTGCTCTGCATTTCGTTCATAGGAGTAGTTTTCAAGTAGCTTGTTGCTGTAAACCTCTACGAGATTGATTCAGATCTTTGTAAGTCTTTCATTTTGCTTAATGAAATACTATAACTGTTTTTCATTTAATCATTGTTTGCTTAATTCTCCTAAACAAAGCCACTAGTAAAAGTCCTCTTCATTGAGGCTGAAAGAACTAAAACACAATCGTCTGATAATTGATTGGCAATTAAATTTCTGTAAGGGTTGATTGATCCTTGCTGGCACGTTCACAATTACAAAAATAACCTTCAAAAGCCAAAAAAACCTACATATATTTTTGGTATGCCCAATGGGACTAATTGAAATGGCTAGACGTTGGAGACAAGGAGAAAATTAACGCTTGGAAGAAGGCGTGGAAAAAGAGGTAGAAATACCTAATCCAGAGAATAATGTGATAACACATCTTGTGGAAACACCTATTTTATTAGAACCTATGGTCGAACAGACCAACACTTCGAAATAAGTACCACATGTTCATAATATTGGACGAGGCCAATGAATTGGACCATCCACTGTTTCATCTACTCAGTCAATGAATCCATGGGATGGCTTGATAGATGCCATGGGACAGCAGTTAATGAATACAATGGAAAGGTGGGCAACATCCTTTTTGGATCGAATGAATACCCACCAACCAACAAACACAAGACACATGGAGGAAATTTCAAATGTCCCTCAGTAAAGATTGGCTAAAGATAAACAGCCTATGCAAATTAATGGACATTCTAATGGTCAAACTAGCAATCAAAATTATAAAAGACCATCACCTCAGTCTTGGTATGAGCCTCTTTCGAGGCCTATGGCAAGTCAAAATGCCTCATTACTTAACAGTGAAGCCATGCAAACTAGTGGATCTGGCTTAGTACAAAAAAATGGCATAAAGATGGTTCCAAATCCCATGTTCGAAGCCATACCTGGCACAAAGGGGTTCACTAACCCTTTATTCGAATTTATACCTAGGGGGTTGGAAGGTTTTCCTGCAACTAAAAGAGACACAATACCTGTTCCATCACCTTTCGCAAGTCCTTTTGCAGGACAGGCTCAAAGAGGTCATCCATACCCTCAACAGCAGCCAGTACCACAGGGACAACCAGTCCCAAATATACCATCCTATGGACAAAAGGACCCCAAGCACAAGGTTGTCCACCAAATCTTGTGTTTGTTCCTCCAGTAGTGGTTTAACAGGCACAAAATATGGTCCCTAGGGACCAAATTGCTGACATCGCTAGAAAAATGTGTGGACCAATGGCTCGGGGGGTTCAGACTCCTGTCTACAGGAAACCATACCTAGAATGGATACATAGGGTACATGAATATCCAAGAGGTTTCAGGACAGCAAATTTTGTCCTTTTTTATGGGAATGGGAACCAATAACAGTTGAACATATTGCTAGATTTGCGGCTCAGTGTGGTGAATTTACCAATAATGACTATATGAAATTAAGATTATTTCCAAATTCTCTAACTGGAGGAGCATTTGCATGGTATATTAACCTTACACCTGGCTCTATCCAAACTTGGCAACAAATGGAAGAGGCATTTCATGCCCAATTCTTCCAAACAGAGCCAGAGGTTTCCATGGCAGACTTGGCAAGATTGAGTCAAAGGCCTGATGAGAAGGCTATTCAGTTTATTGTCAGATTTAAAAGAGCATGAAATAAATGTAGGATCATCTTACCAGAGCCTGAATTTGTGAGATTGGCTCAAAATGGTCTAGAGTTTAGGCTTCGAAAGAAGTTTGACTCAACTGAGTTTAGAGACTTAGTGGAATTAACTTATAAGATGTCTAGGTATGAAGCATTACTAGAAGAAGAACAAGATCGAAGTTGTCAGAATAGTTATTTTAGTTATTTTTGTTCTCTTGTTAATATTTACTTAAGTTGAAGGTACGATGGTCATATTGCTCCTTTAGGGTTTTTATATATATTTGAGTGATGTAAAGTTGAGACAAATAATTGTTTTTCAATAGATACAAAAGTTCTCTCTCTTCTTCTTCTTCCTCCTAACTTTCAACCCTAATTTCTCCATTTTACATTCTAACTTGGTATCAGAGCAATCTCTTCTTCATTAGAAAGGTTTCTACAGATTCTAACGATCGATCTGAGGTGACCGAGACGTTCTAATGTCATCAGCCATACGATGACATCAGCATGACGTAAGCACTGTACGGATGGGTCCTTCACCCCTAGACTCGAAATTGCCTCCTGAGATTTATGGTGATTTTTGTGGAATTTTTTGATCACCCCTGATGTGAGTTTTCGATTTTTGAAAGTATTTCGTGTTTTGGGACTATTTTTTTGAATCTGCCTTTGGGACTATTTTTTCTGGTTTTTCTTGCTGGGCTCACTTCCCTAGGAGCCGAAAATCATCCCTCTAAGGGTCCTTGATCTTAATTTGTTGTTTTACTACTACTGGGTTGATATTCTGTTCGATTATTGGCTGTTTCTGGTCCAGTAACCTTGTTTTCTTCGGTTCTACCTATTGAAGGTTCCTATAGAAGGGCTAAAACCCATCTAGCAAGCGATATTTGTCCTCTCTTTATTGATTGCTACAGTTGAGTTGATGTGTTGGTCTCATTTGGGTCCAAACTTGGTTGGCAGACTTGTATTCTCCTCTATTTTGCCTTTTTTTTGTGTGGTTGATCATTATGGTTGAGATTGAGGCTAAGGCTATAACTATGGGTAAGGATGATGACCTGCCTAAATCTATCACTACAAAGAAATTGAATGGTGCTAATTATTTGGCTTGGGCCCATGCTGTTAAGATTTTCTTACGAGGTAAGAAGAAGTCCCGCTATATTAGTGAACTCCCTCCTCCTACTGATGATAAAAATTATGATGATTGGTGTTGTGAGGATTCCTGTGTGATGGGTTGGATTTGGCATAGTCTGGAACCACAGGTTGCTACTACCGTGGAATTTTGTGATACTTCTAAGGCCATTTGGGACTCCCTTGCTGAGTCCTTTTCACATCAAAGTAATGTCTCTCGGGTCTACGAGTTATATGAACAGATTTTTGCTATGCGTCAATCTGGCCGGTCTCTCCCTGATTATTATAGTAGTCTCAAGACTTTGTGGGATCAGTTACTGCAGTATCGACCTTTTACTACTGATGTGACCAAGCAGAAACAACATTGGGAGGAGTTTATGATGGCTTCTTTACTTTCTGGCTTAGATCCTGAGTTACGAGGGTTCAAAGATCAAATTCTTGCCAGTGACACTCTACCTTGCGCTGCCAATGCCTATTCTAGGTTGTTACGTTCTTCATTGGGACAAGCACAATCCACTACTGGGTCCTCTTCTTTATCATCTTCTGCATTGGTTTCTAGTAGTGGTGATCATGGGTCTACTCGCGGGGGTTTTCATAGTTCTTCTGGTTCCCGGAGCTCTTCTTCTAGTTCACGGGGCTCTCGTGGAGGTGGTTCTCGTAGTGGTGGCTCACGTGGTGGTTTCCGTGGTGGAAGTAGTAGTGGACCTAGTTCTCGTACACGTGGAGATCGCAAGTGTACTCATTGTGGTTCCCAAGGTCATACTGAACCTTGGTGTTGGCAGAAGCATGGCAGACCTAATCATGTCTATCAGGTTATGGATGTCCCATCCTCACAGTCTTCCTTGTTGTCCATTGGCTCGGATGCTTCTCCTGTTACTTCGCATGAGACACTCACTACTCAAATTAGTG
The DNA here is from genome assembly GCA_025200525.1 of Camellia lanceoleosa. Taxonomy (NCBI): domain Eukaryota; kingdom Viridiplantae; phylum Streptophyta; class Magnoliopsida; order Ericales; family Theaceae; genus Camellia; species Camellia lanceoleosa. Next base: position 3,753,435 of record CM045769.1, read on the forward strand.
AGCTTACTGCCCTTGTCCAATCTCTCCGGCCTAATCTACCTTCATCCTCTACTGCTACCATGGCTAGTTCAGGTAATATTGCATGTGTGGCCAAGTCCTCTCAGCCTTGGCTCCTAGACTTTGGTGTTAGTTCTCATATCTCTGGCAATTCCTCTCTTTTTGATACTCTTAGACCTGTTGATCATACCATTGTACTTGCTGATGGATCTTCTCGGCCTATCCGTGGTCAAGGTCCTCTTCATCCCACTCCATCCATGTCCTTACCTTCTGGTCTTTATGTTCCTAAATTTCCATTTAATTTGCTTTCTATTAGCCAATTGACTCAAGCTCTCCATTGTTCGATAACCTTTTCTCCTACTTCATGTGTTTTGCAGGACCTCCAGACCAAGAGGATGATTGGTTCGGGGCATGAGAAAGATGGCTTATACTTTTTGGACGCTGAGACTTCTTCTCCTCCTCCATCTGCTGTGTTGAGTGCTAGTGTATCACCTCTTCAGTGGCATGTTCGCTTGGGTCATCCCTCCTTGGCCAAGCTCAAGTTAGCTGTTCCGGGTTTGAGTCATGTTTCTCAGATTGAGTATGAAGCCTGTCAATTTGGGAAGCATCATCGTAGTTCTTTTCCTCGTCGTAGTGTTAGTCGTGTGTCTGAGTCTTTTGCTCTTGTCCATACGGATATTTGGGATCCTTCTAGAACTCCCACTGTTAATGGGTTCTTTTATTTTGTTATTTTTGTGGATGATTATTCTTGGATGACTTGGTTGTTTTTAATGAAACAAAGATCTGATTTGCCTTCTATCATCTCTAAGTTTTATAATGAAATCTTTACTCAATTTAGCAACCATATTAAGATATTTCGGTCTAATAATGCCTTAGAATATGTGGAATGTATTGTAACTACCTTTTGTGATGCTCATGGTATTATTCATCAAACTAGTTGTTCTCATACATCCCCACAAAATGGTGTTGCAGAGCAGAAACACCGCCATTTGCTAGATGTTGCTCGCACCCTGATGTTTAATATGCATGTCCCCAAATAGTTTTGGGGCGATGCCGTTCTCACTGCTTGTTTGCTTATCAATCGCATGCCCTCTAGTGTTGTACACACATCTCCCTATTCTCTGTTATATCCCACCACATCTCCTTTTCCCTTGCCTCCTCACATCTTTGGATGTGTGGCCTTTGTCCATGTTCTTGACCCTGGGTTGGAATAAGTTATCTCCTCGTGCACGCAAGTGTGTGTTCTTAGGTTATTCTCGCACTCAAAAAGGGTACCAGTGTTATCATCCTGAGTCTCGTTGCTACTTTGTCAGTGCTGATGTAACTTTTTTTTAGTCTACTCTGTTTTTTTCTTCCTTTGGGCAACAGTTATCTCCTGATCTTCTCTCTTCTCGTGAGGGGGAGCTAGCCTCTCTCACTCCTACTCTTCCCTCTTATGCTCCTTTCACATCCACTCCTCTATACTCTCCATCTCCTCTCCCTTCTACCCCTCCTTTGCAGGTTTATCAACGGTCTCAAGCTCGTCGCCTTGTGTCTTATGGCCCGACCAGTTCATCTCCTTCGTCTGAGGCCCCTGTTCCACCTGCCGCTCTACCATCTGATGACCTTCCTATTGCACTCCGCAAAGGTAAACGCACTTGCACTCAACATCCTATTGCTCATTTCGTTTCTTATGATCGCCTCTCTCCTAGTCTTCACTCTTTTGCTTGTAGCTTGTCTAGTATTTCCATTCCTCGCACCTATCTGGAGGCTATGTCCATCACTAGTTGGAAGTCTGCCATGGATGGGGAAATGCATGCTCTTCATCAAAATCGCACTGACCTTACCCTCCGCCATCCGCAAATCTATTGTGGGTTGTCGTTGGATTTATACTGTTAAGTATCTTCCTGATGGAACTGTTGAGCGACTTAAGGCTCGCCTGGTAGCTAAAGGCTATACCCAAACCTATGGTGTTGATTACTTGGAGACCTTTTCTCTTGTGGCCCGTCTTAACTCTGTTCGGATTCTTCTCTCTGTTGCCATTAATCAGTCTTGGCCTTTATATCAACTGGATATCAAGAATGCTTTTCTCCATGGTGATCTCCACGAGGAGGTCTATATGGATCAGCCCCCTGGCTATGTTGTTCCCGGCCAAGAGCATCTTGTTTGTCAATTGAGGAAGGCCTTGTATGGTCTTAAGCAGTCCTCTCGTGCCTGGTTTGATCGCTTCAGTGCTGTTGTGCTTGCCTATGGCTTTCACCGTTCCACTTTTGATCACTCTGTTTTTGTTCGCTACTCGTCTACTGGGAGTATTGTTCTTATTGTCTATATGGATGACATCATCATTTCAGGGAGTGACTCCAATGGTATTGCTGATTTGAAGCAATATTTGGGTCAACAATTTCACACCAAAGACTTGGGCCATCTTCAGTATTTTCTTGGGATTGAAGTTGCCCGCTCTTCTCAGGGCTTGTTTCTTTCTCAACGGAAGTGTGTTCTTGATCTTCTTACTGAGACTGGTCTCTTAGGCGCTCGCCCCAGTGATACTCCCATGGATTCTAGTATCAAGCTTGATGGTGACACTAGCGACTTCTTTCCTGATATTGGTCGTTATCGCCGGTTGGTTGGCAAGTTAATATATCTCACTGTCACTTGTCCAGATATTACCTATGCCGTGGGTGTGGTCAGTCAGTTTATGCATGCTCCCCGCCAACCCCATTTTGTGGCTGTGTGTCGTATCTTGCAATACTTAAAGCGTGCTCCAGGTCGGGGGTTGCTCTATCGCCCATCTCCCTCTTTGTCTGTCACTGGCTTTAGTGATGCTGATTGGGCTGGTAATAAGACTGACCACCGTTCCACCTCAGGCTATTGTAATCTTATCACTTGGCGTAGCAAGAAACAGCCTGTTGTTGCTCGTTCTAGTGCCGAGGCTGAATATCGTGCCATGGCTCATACGGCTTCTGAGATGCTCTGGGTTCAGTCTCTTCTCCACGATTTTGGCTTTTCTGTTTCCACTCCTATGAGCATGTTTTGTGACAATCAAGCTGCTATCTTCATTGCCAATAATCCTGTGTTTCATGAACGCACCAAACATATCGAAGTTGATTGCCATTTTATTCGTGATCTCTTACTCCGCAAGCAACTGGTGACTCCTTATGTTCGTTCTGAGGATCAATTGGGTGATATTCTCACCAAACCTTTGGCTCGGCCTTCGTTTCTTCGTTTGTCTGCCAAGCTAGACATGTTCGATCTCTATGCTCCAGCTTGAGGGGGAGTGTTAGAATAGTTATTTTAGTTATTTTTGTTCTCTTGTTAATATTTACTTAAGTTGAGGGTACGATGGTCATATTGCTCCTTTAGGGTTTTTATATATATTTGAGTGATGTAAAGTTGAGACAAATAATTGTTTTTCAATAGATATAAAAGTTCTCTCTCTTCTTCTTCTTCCTCCTAACTTTCAACCCTAATTTCTCCATTTTACATTCTAACAGTAATGCATCATACAAGACGTATTATAGAGATCCTAGTTATAAGATTGATGCGGCAGAGATTGTAGGGAAAGAACCTGTAATCTGTGAAGCATTAATTCATAAAGACACAACAATTGACCAGCAGTTTAAAAAGAAAGACCTTTATAGGAAATACTCTTTCGATTTAACAAAGGCAGATGATATTTTTGATCGTTTACTTGCTGCAAATTTCCTGAAGTTACCAAAAGGAGTCAAAATTCCACCTCCTGAGGAACTGAAAGGAAAGGTGTATTGTAAATGGCATAATTCTTGGTCTCACTCAACTAAAAACTACATTGTTTTTCGAGACAGGATCCAAGAGCAGATTCGAAAGGAGAGTTTGAAATTCCCAATTAAAGCAGAAAAGGCCATGGAGATTGATACCAATCCGTTTCCAGAAATTGGAGAAGTGGCAGCCAATGTTATCACGCCAGACTTCCAGAACGTGTCCTTGAAAGAATTGGAAGAAATCAATATGCAGATGCATGTTGCTAGCCAGACAATTGTCAAGAAAGACACTGAAAATCTACCAGCTATTAGACAAGGTTTCTCAGACCAGAGGGAATACTCTGATGAAGAAGCACTGGATGACGATTCTTTAGAAGCAGCTATCATGCAAAGAATGTGTCCCAGATGCAGACTGAGCTACAAGTGGTTGAAGGGACTTCCAATTGATGGGAAGCAATATTACAAGGATGTGCAGAGGCGTCCTAAACCAACCAGTGCTTATAACAAAAGGCCATATCCAACTAGTGTTAGGCAGCAGCCATTAATGGTTGAGCCAACAGCAGCTAGAATGCATTCTAAAGGCAAGAGGCCTTTATATGAGTCCAGACTACCTAATTATTACAGAATGGAGAGCAATCATCCTGAAAGGAGGTCAGAGAAGGGCTCAATTTATGAGATCAAAGCCAGAGATTGGCCTCCTAGACCAACCTCACGCAGGACGGAAAGTGGCCACCTTCATCAAAGGCCTGAGTTAGGCCCAAAAAAGGAAATCAGGGCCAAGCAGTGACCTTCACAGCCAGCTTCGAAGATGGCTTCGAAGGAGGAAAGAAACAATTCAACAGTCGAGTCAGTAGGTTCGTGGGTACCTGGAGTTCCAGATTGGTTTGTTATGCAAAACAAACTTAGGGAAATATCTACCCAAAGAAATGTTGTTAAAAACCAAGGTAGGATAGTTAAACCACCTTTGGTGGCTCCAAACAATTGGGTGCTGCTTAAGCACCCGAAAACAAAAGAACCAAATATGGTTCTAGTGATTTCTAGGTCCCAAAGGAGGAAGATCCAACGAAGGTACACTCAGTACTAGAAGGATCTGAAAGAAGGAGGAGAAAGTTCTTCATTGGTTCAGCTAAAGAGCTAGGCAAAAAGAGAAGAAGATTCAAAATTAGATCATAATCTAAAATCGACTCTTCCAGACAAAAGGAGTTGTAGTAGGGAACAGTTGGCCAAAGTTCATTTTGAACTAAAGGCCAAGGAAAGATCAAGCTTGGTAGGATTGGAAAAAGCTTTAATGGAAAGTGATAGTGAGATAGAAGATGAAGTTGTCCCAGGCCAAGGTAAGGGGATGATTGAGGAAGAAATGTTCAAAGCTTTCATGGCTGAACAAACATTTTGGGTTGGAAAACCAACAGATACAGACCATTCAAAGGAAGTTACTAATACAGAAGTGCCAGAATGCAGCATGGAGGATGCTTCTGAAGTGATTGAACAAGTTGACCAAGAGGGAAAGCAGGTGCAGCCAGTCGTCCAATTTGGCTCGTTTCCTCCGGTGTCAGTGAATATGGTGCTTATATTACTACAGGAATTTCAAGCTGAAGATGAAAACCAAGGTCAGGATATTGACCCAATTTCAATCTCCAGTGAAGACTCACAAGTAAGTATGGTGCAAGACGAATCCGAAGCAACCACACTAACGGAAACTGAAGACGAGAGTGAGGAAGAGGTAAGTATTAACCTCTCATACCCTTTTGAGTATCCCACGACGTCCATGACACAGCATGTCAAACACTTATATATCAAGGCCTTCTTCAATGGAATACAGATGAATCGGGTGCTGGTGGATAACGAGGCAGCAATAAACCTGCTTCCAAAGTCTTCATTAAAGAAACTAGGAAAGAAGAACCCCAGGCTAATCCCAACCAGTACAGCCATTGCTGGTTTTGCTGGAGATAAACAGATGGCCCAAGGTATTCTACCCATCAACCTGAGTGTGGGAACCAGGGACTGCATGACGGCATTCTTCATTATCGACAGCAATGCTAAGTATAATGTTTTACTTGGAAGAAATTGGATTCACACCAACAAATGTGTACCTTCTTCTTTGCATCAGAAAATCATGATGGCTTTGTGCAATGGGGAGACAAAAGAGATTAATGCAGATCCCCAACCCTTCATAGCTTGTGCAGATTTCGCAGAGACCAAATTATATACTGAAGGAGTAGCACCACTCAGTATACTGAGAAAACCTGATGGTTCAGTCGATGTGTCGGCTGATGAAGAATTTACACACCTAAAGCACTTAGTCCAAGAGAGTGCTGATGAAGAGTTTGTTGTTAAGGATGACAATGATGCTTGGTTGTAGACAAAGAGATAAAGCTCAAGAAGCCAGGTCTTTGGCTCTAATTAAGTTTTCAGTATTGGATGTAAAATCAATAATCCAGAAAGTGCAAGTACAAGAGCAAGAGAAAGAAACAAAGATGATTGGTTGTAAGAAGGAACAGCAACAGGTCAGATTTTTTGCCTTGGATAAATATTATGCGTTGGACATTGAAACAAAAGTCTAGGAAATACAGGAGAAAGAAGCCTTGTGGACAGACTTTGTCTATCATGAGGAGGGTAAAGATGTTTAATCAAAGGAGTTGGGAACAGAACAAAGCAAGGAGATTGCTTCGAAGTCAGAAGGAATCAAAGAAAGAGTATCAGTAAGTTCTCAGATATAAGACCCCTTGGAAGAAGTAAATTTAGGGGAAGGTTCTATACAACAGCCCACCTATATAAGTGCTTGGTTGAATACTCTTGACAGAGACCAGTTGTTGGTTGTTTTGAAGAAGTATAAAGATTGTTTTGCATGGTCTTATAATGAACTACCAGGATCGGATAGGTCATTAGTGGAACATAGGCTCCCTATGAGACCTAGTTTCAAGCCATACAAGCAAAAACCAAGGAGAATGAGTCCAAAAGTGATTCAGAAAGTTAAGGAGGAAATTCTTAGACTCCTGAAGGCAGGCTTTATTAGGACAGCCAGGTATGTTGAATGGTTATCTAATATTGTACATGTAGTTAAGAAGAATGGTAAAATGAGGGTATAGATCGATTTTAGAAACTTGAATTTAGCAACCCCAAAAGATGAGTATCATATGCCTATAGTAGATTTGTTGGTAGATAGTTCAACAAGACATCAAATTTTATCAATGATGGATGGACACTCTGGTTATAACCAAATCTGCACTACAGAGTAGGATGTCCATAAGACAGCATTCAGATGTCTTGGGAATATTGGCACCTTCGAATGGGTTAAAATGCCATTTGGCCTAAAGAATGCCGGGGCTACACATCGGAGGGCTATGAACACTATCTTTCATGACCTTATCGGAGGGTATTTAGAGTATTATATTGATGACATTGTAGTGAAATCTCAATCCATGGAGGAACATTTGTTTCACCTAAAAATAGCTTTCGAAAGAATGAGAAAGTTTAAGTTGAAACTCAATCCTCTTAAATGTGCTTTTGGCGTATCATCTGGAAACTTCTTGGGCTATGCAGTACACAAGAAAGGAATACAGATTGACCAGAATAAAGCCAAAGCCATCATCGAAGCCAGACCTCCATCAAATAAGAAAGAATTACAAAAGTTCCTTGGACAGGTTAATTTTCTTCAAATATTCATTTCTAATACTGTAGGAAAAACTAAAGTATTTTCTTCCTTGTTAAGGCTAAAAGATAAAAAGGAATTTGTGTGGACAGCAGGGCATCAAACTGCTTTTGAAGGAATCAAAGCCTACTTGGCCAACCCTCCAGTGCTGATGCCACCAAAGGGTGATAAGCCCTTGAAGTTGTACATAGCTGCAGCAGCGGATTCATTGAGAGCTTTCTTAGCCCAAGACAATGAAGAAGACAATGAGCAAGCTGTTTATTACCTTAGTAGGTTTCTAAATTCTTGTGAATGTAAATATTCAGCTGTAGAAAAGCTGTGCCTTGCATTGTATTTTGCTGCAATGAAATTAAGATACTATCTTTTGCCTACAACTGTCTTGGTAATTACAACCACAGATTTGGTTAAATATATGTTATCTAGACCCATGTTGGGGAAAAGAATTGGCAAATGAATACTAGCTTTATCAAAATTTCATCTAGAATATGTCCCCCAAAAAGCAGTAAAAGGACAAGTTTTAGCTAATTTTTTAGCAGATCATCCATATCAAACAGAAAGCCAAAAGATAATGGAACTTGGTATGGCTAGTGTTGAACCATGGCAAATGTAGTTCGATGGATCAAAAGCCAATGATTTAACTAGAATTGGTATAGTAATTAAGTCACCACAAAGAGTAGAAACCACGCATGATTTCAGAGTGGATGAAATTACTTGTTCCAATAATCAAGCTGAATATGAAGCCTTAATAATGGGACTAGAAATACTTATTGGATTACAAGCTCATGCAGTTGACATATTTGGAGATTCTCAATTGATAGTTAACCAGGTAAAAGGAATTTTCAAATGTCTAAGTATAAGCATGTTGTCATACTATGTTATTGCATTACATCTGCTTTCGCAATTTCAGATAGCAAATGTAACTCATGTTCCAAGATTCTTGAATAATAAAGCTAATGATGTAGCTCAGAAAGTTTCGAATTTCAAGAGAAAGGATAATACTGGAAGAGATATAAGCCAAACAACATATCAGAAAGTAATACCACCCTTGAATAAAAGGAATGTGGTCCTGGAAGTCAATCATAATGACTTACAAAAACAAGATTAGAGGCATCCAATAACGCAGTATCTGGCTGGCCCATCTTCGAAAGCCAGCAGAAAAATTTAATTGCAGTCTATGCAATACATAATGTATGGTAATGCTCTCTACAAAAGAGGGGAAGATCGGTAATTGTTAGAATATTTAGGCCCAAAGAAAGCATTGACAGCTATGGCTGAGGTTCATGAAGACATCTGCGGTGTTCATCAGCCCGGTGTGAAGATGAGATGGTTGCTTCGAAGGCATTCCTACTATTGGCCTACTATCCTTAAAGCCTGCATAGAATATGCAAAAGGTTGTCGGGCATGTCAAAAGCATGGCACAATAAAGCACGTGCCCATAATTGAGTTGCATGCAGTTGTGAAGCCTTGGCCATTTAGAGGATGGGCCATGGATATGATGGGAAAATACACCCACCCTCTTCGAAGCATCATTACTTCATCTTAGTGGCCACTGATTACTTCATCAAGTGGGTCGAAGCAAAGCCATACAAGGCTGTAGACTAGACTGAAGTCATCGGATTCATTAAAGATTTAATCCATAGATTTGACATACCACAGACTATAACTGTTGATAATGGGACTGTATTTGATGGGAAAATAGTAAAGTCTTTTATGGCAGAGTTTGGGATTAGTCTTGTTAATTCTACACCCTATTATGCACAAGCCAATGGTCAAGCTGAATCATCCAATAAGTCTTTGAAAAAAGGAATTCAGAAAGTTGTGAAAGATAATCCCAGGGATTGGCATAACTTGATATTGGATGTGTTGTGGGCTTATAGGACTTCACCAAGATCAAGTACAGAAATCACTCCATATGCTTTAGTGTATGGGCATGATGCAGTGCTACCTGTAGAAATTAATGTTAAGTCCTTGAGGGTGAGATGCCAGGATCAGTTAAATCCTGAACAATACCATCAGAGTATGTGCTTGGAGTTAGAAAGTATAGATAAAGCTAGAATTCTGGCATTAAATAACATTCTTTTCCAAAAGAAAAAAGCAGCCAAAAACTATAATAAGAAAGTCAAACACATTGGCTTTGATGAAGGTGATTTGGTATGGAAGGCAATACTCCCAATAGGGATTAAAAGCCATAAGTTTGGTAAATGGTCACCTAATTGGGAAGGACCATATCAAGTTCATAGAGTTCTGTCCTTGGAGCATACCATTTGAGAAATTTAAATGGATATGTACATCCTAAAAAGATTAATGGCAAATATTTGAAACCTTATTTTTCAACTATTTGGGAAACACAAGAAATAGAATAAATGCTAAGTAAAAGAACATAAGGATACTCAAATACTAAATAAGAATTTGCTTTTATAAAGAGTTGAATACATTTTGCCATAAATTGGCCCAAAAGTCAGTACAATGCTTCAGTTGTTCCTTTACAATGGATGTTCTATTCTTAAATGATGAAAACAACTGAATGGCTGTGGTCATTTCTTGCTTTCGGTCGGTCAATCCTTGGTTGGTGATCTGCAACTTGGTGTCAATTCGGTCTAAGGCCTGGTTAACTGCAGATAGCTCCTCTTCAAGTTGAGCTTTCTTCTCCAGTAGTTAAGTTCAAAATTGAGAGACAGAGGAATGTTGTTCCTTTAGTTCTGATACTTCAGTATATACTTTGGAAACAAAGCTCTAGTCTCTCACCAATTTCTCCTCTACGGCCTTGGCAGCATGGCAAATGTTGATGTAAAAATCAATAGTAACTGCTGCCTGAGACAAGTGACCTGAGACAGTCATGCCGAATTGCTCAACAATCTTGCAGCATTGGAGGAAGCCATTTCTTATTATAGGCCTCTGTAAGGCTTCGAAAGGGATCCTCGAAAAGGATGTCAGCAGCTCTAGACAGTTGTCTAAGTCTATTGGAGGCAAGGAAGTCTTACTACTGGTGGAAGAGCTCTCAAAAATTTTTAGCAGAGAATCAGCTAGAACTAATGGCTCAGTCTCATCACTAGCCATCGGAGAAGTGGAAGGTATGTCGAAGAGACTAGCTAGTCTAGCTTCGAAGATGTCTACCTCATCCATGGACATGAAAGGTATAGAAAGAGCTTTGGTGGAAAGCACAAAGGACTGCATAGGAATAGGAGAAATGGGTGGAGCATCTTTAGCAGTCTCTATAGTTCTAGCTACCAATAAGTCGAGTGAAGAGGGGCTGGAACTAGGTAGAGGTAATAAACCATGAGTTGGAGAGCTACTAGTACCCTCTATAGAAGAATCAGCTACCATCAAAGATGAAGTAGCAGTTGGAGTTTCCTTAGGAGGGGAAGGAGAAATAAAGCTCAAAAGAGAACCAAATTAAGTAAAATCAAAAGACAAATAGGAGAGGTATTGAGTTAAACCAAAAGAAAGAGATATAAGGATACTGGGCCCTAAGGAGGGTATGGAGGATACTGACCTAGAAAGTGGGAGTGTTATCTGAATAGACTTCACATTTTGCGATGGATCAACTTCAGCCGAAACTGAGAGAGTCCTTATTGAAAGAATAGGCTCAGTAGTTGTTGCTGCAAAAGAAGAAGTACAAAGTAATGTCCACTCTCAATACCAAGAATTTGACAAGAAAAAAAAAAGAAAGAATAGAGCCATGAAAGAAGTTACTTGTTTCAGAAGTGGTAGAAATAATGGGAGAGCTACGAAGGGAATAATGCTCAGCAATATGCTGCCTTCTTGCAGTTTCTCTTTGGATTGTAGCAGCAGCAACAGCTTCATCTCTTAACAGTTGTTGTTGCTGCCACCTTTTTTCAGCTCTCTGAAAAACAATTATGGCCTTAGAATGTTCCTGCTCTACTGTTTTGGCAGCTGCCTCATGAGTAGGGTCTTCGACCAAATCAGAAGGAGAGACAGTCATCTTCTTTCGCTTTCTTCTCTGTATTGGTATTTCCTGCTCTTTCTCCATCTCTCTCTCTTCAACCTGGGATTCAGATTCCTCAGGAGTGAGTTCCTCTTCTACTACTTTCGCAGTTGCCTCATGAGTGGGATCTTCAACCAAATCAAAAGAAGAGACAGTCATCTTCTTTCTTCTTTATTTAAAGCTTGGGTCTTCTGAGGAGAATCTCTATGTACAGCACCCGCACCACTTTCACAAAAGAAAAACTAGAGATAAGGCTAAAAGCATTATAAAGAAGAAAAAAAAAAAAAAGAAGAAACAAGGGTATATACCTTTCTTCGAGGCAGCCCGAGTAACTCTAGGAGGAGCTAAGGCAGTAGAAGTAGACTGTGTGGTGGCAGGCACAAGAACTGAAGTAGTAGGAGCAGTGGAAGAAGTGACACCTCCAGCTCCTTTGGGCTTGGCTTGGGGCATGTCCAACACCATTAATAGGTCTTGAGGAGGAATGGCCAAGTATACCTCCATATTGGTCACCCACCAGTTTTGGCACCTTTTCAATAGGTTACCTTGAGGAATGAAAGGGATATACTCAAACTCAATCAAGTCCTGTATAAACTTAGAAGTTGCTTCTTCTAGTCTAGACCTTCGAACCTTTAAATCCATGCTGGTAAGACTTAAATTGGTGTTGCTGCAAAGAGGTATTGGGACCCCTTGTGAGAAGCCAAATTGTCTAACAAATTGAGCAGGACAATAGAGCTCAGCAATGCATTTGTAAGCTCTGGGGTTCATAGTCCCAATGAATAACTCTCTGGGGATTAGAATAGAGGCCCATATGTTCTTGTGATAAGGTGAAGCACAGAACCTATCACTTAGAAAAAATTTCAACCAAGATGGGCCAATGGTAGTAGGTTCGAAGGGACGAAAGTTGTAAGAAGGAAGGGAAGCTGGAAGTTGGTGGAAGAAAGAGAAATAAAAAACAAAGGTAGAAGGATAAAGTGAAGCGTTGGCTAGCCTCATGCCATAGTAGGGTTTGGCTCAAAAAATTCAAGGTATTTAGATTGTAGCTCAGTAAAATAAGCAAAAAGCCAAAGCCGAAGTATCTAAAATGGACCCCCTTGATTGGCATCCAAGGGTTTCTCACAAAAAAGAGAACAGGCTCTGTATACGTGACCTAGAACGTATGGAGCTAAGGCTACCTTTTTCTGTAAGACAAGGGCTTTGGCAAGAGGGGCAAATTCAGGCATGATTCTTTGAGAAGAAGTGCAGAAAAGGAATTTGCAAAGCCAATATAGTATGAAAGAAAATAATTCCCTATCAGTCACAGGGCCCTCTCTTCTATTCTCAGCCTTGACAAAGTCACTATAGGATGAGTTAAGGGAAGGGAGGGAAAAAAGGGTTGGTAGGTCAGGATAATCTAGTCCAATGGAGGTTCCAATGGGGGACAATCCTAATAGATGACAGATATCAAGAACAGTAGGGGCTATCATCCCACATCTAAATTGAAAGAAATTAAAAAGCAGAATTCCAAAAGCAAAGGGCAGCGGGTATCAAGAAAGGGTCCTATGAGATAGTGAACCTGGATAGTTGGAGGGCGTCGAAAAGGCAGAGCTCTTGAAGGTCCAGAGTCCTATCAGGGACAACCTAATCATACCATTCTTGTCACTCCGGTCTCACCGTGGGCCAGCATTGGTGGGGGCGATTCATCCTCCAGTTTCCCCAATCAAGACCGCCTTCATAAAGGAGGCAATGGTCTTCTAGACATGGATATAAAGCTGGAAGCTCGGTAAGAATCTCCTTGAAGATAGGCCCAAGCACATAGTCTTGTTGCTCATGACGACGAGGGATAAAGATGCGTCCGTCGATGGCGCTTTTCTCACCAGCCTTGTACTTCTCACATTCTGTCTCAATGATCCTTTTCAGGGTTACAGATGGGCTCGCACGCTTCACGACTGGTACTTTCAATGAAGAAGAAGCCATTGATAAAAAGCTTTTTCAGAGGACGAAGTTGGGAAAGAGAGTAGAGAGAAGTAGGTCGGTAGAAATAAAGGGTTGGTGCGATAGACGAATAGGTGAATTCCAAGCACGAAATAAAAGGGTTTTAAATCTTTTTTGTTTGAAAATATACCTGGTGTTGTGACACGAACGGAATTCACAAAAAGTACGGATGCGAAGAGTTTCCCTCAATATTGATAATTTCTGGAGGGAAACACATCTCAAATACTAATGTCAGCTTCGAAATAAAATATTTGGCTTCGAAGCCAATTTTTGGCGCCAAAATGAAATGACAAACGGCTTCGAATGTCGAAAGCTTGCTTCGAAACACATTCCACACCTAAGGATGGAAGAATGTTCAAGTATTTGTTTACTTTGAAGGGGATTAATGACCTGTTTTAGGTTTCTTAATGAGAGTAGTATCCTTCGAAACGAAACTTGAGATCCTTCAAAGATGGGAATTGTTGTTCAAAGTATCAAAACCAATAGTTGGTTTGATAGTATACAGAAGAGATTGCTTCTCAGATTAAAACAATGCAGTCCTTGAGAGGGGCTTCCATATTTTTGAAAGTATAGACTATTGTTCGAAGCAAAAATGATCAATTTAAGACTGATTGATCGTACTAATCATATGACCATATGTTGGATATGATTAAAACAAGCTTTAAGGGGTAAGATTGTTAAATTCGAAGCACTGATTCTAAATGAAAACCAGCAAAAGTTGTCAACTGTATTCCATGAATTGAAAAAGCTCTTGTTGGTTTTTTTCAGTGTTTCATTTGAGATGATTGAATCTAGATTCGAAAGATGAGATTGTTGAGTTCGAAACCCTAAATTTGCTTGTAAAGACAAACGAAGATAAAGTCAAACCATGCCAAACAAAGAGAAAAGTTTTAATTGTATTGAAACAAAAGCAATTATATCAAAGGGCCCTCTTTGGGTACAAATTCGAGTTCATCAAAGTAAGGAATAGAATAAATAACAAGATTATGAAATTTAGTCCAGCTATGGTCAATAAATTGTTGTTCCTTTTTTATTCTATCCTCTATTTTCTCCAGGCTTGGCTGCTGAAGTTGATATGCTCTCACTTGATAAAGAAGCTCTTCAGCCTTTATTTCGAACGCTGTTTCTTTTAACCCTTGTTCCAGCTCGTCCATATCCGAGTCATCCCAGTACGTAGAGTCTTTATTTTTGAAGTCATCGTATTCTTCGATGAGGTTCTCCGCTTCGTACTGAGTATGAACTCGAAGGGATGAAAGTTGGTTCAAAGATTGGGTGGTGGCCGCAAAAGTCCGGTGCCAATGGAGAAGCAACGGGAGTTTGTCTAAAAACATTTGGAGTTCTGCTTGGGCGATGGGGTTGAGGACGTAACTTCGAGTCATAATATCACAAGCCCATCGAAAGTTCTTGAGAGGAACATCGTCTTCAAGAACATTGAAAAGCAAGTGAGAAAAGGCCACAAGCAGAAGTTGGGCTTGCTTCCGCTGAGCTGGAATAGGGGAAGGTGGAGGCTTGTAAGGAGGAAAAACCTTGTCCACAGAGAGGGTAAGCCTCAATCTCTCTGTCCAGCACGAATTTTGCAGAGGAGGAGGTATAGGGGCTTCCATCTCAAAAGTAGGAGGAAACTAAGGGGCATTAACATAATCAAGCCAGTCAGAAAGGCAAAGCTTCGCCTTCTGGACTAAAAACGATGGGTTATACCCTTGTGCCTCTTCTGGGCGTTAGGTAGCTTGTACTATCTTTGTAGGCATGGAGGATGTGTACCATGCTACAAGCAGATTGTCCTCTAAACTGCATCGATAGGCACGTAAAGATAAACCACCGAACTTCGAGCATTAGAAGGGAATTCTAGAGGATCAGTGAACTCGACAAAGTGATGATTAACTCGCTCCCTCAATTCACATGCCTCAGGTTCCGACTAGCTTCTCCAACCAGAAGCCCCAGAAAAAGAAGAAGCCACGGCCTCATCCCATGTAGAAGATTGTGAATTAGAAGAAACACTTCCCATGTCCATATTTGCAAATTTCTGAATCAAGGGATTGTAGACAGTATGTTCGTAATCCAAAGGTTGATAATTTGCCAAAGCTTCCATGACTTGAATATATGAAGGTAGGTAAAGGTGGCTAATCAATGCATAAGATTCTTTCGAGGACGAACGGTATTATCAGACAACTCTTCATATGCTTGATCGAAATAAGAAAATGTCTGTTTCTCCATTGAATTGGACTTTTCGAATACTGAGATGGTAAGTGTGTTTAAGGGATCAAAGATGAGTTAATGCAACTGTTCATCAATGAATGACGGTTATGTTTCTAAAAATGTAAAGCCCATGCACGTTCTAAAACGTGGATAAAAGACCTTGATCTACTAATATCACCAAGTATTGGATATATTAATGCGGGGGGTAATGTTGGCTACATATTTTGTATAAGCCAATTATAATTCAACACGTAGCAGATTGAGGGTAATACGGGAAGACAACTCAAATCTTCGATCGTAATCGTACACGTGGCAGTTAATATTGGTTTTCATAAGATCTGCGTAGTACTGAATCAACAAAGAGATAGTGATGTGGCTTCAACGGTTACTCACATTTAAATTCAAAATCAGGAGGGAAAACTAACTGCAGGTATTGGCATAGTGGAGCTAGCTCTAAGGCAACATGATCAGCGATCATGGATGAGCAATTTGACGGTTAGAAGTGCAGTTCGACGGTTCTCTTTGAGAAGTATAAATAGTAGAGAAGACCCCGAAAAAACTCTCAGACTCAGATCCAAAAAAATCAATTTTATTTTACTTTATTTCTTTTCCAGTTTTACATTTCTTGTTCTTTACATTTTTGTACTTCAAATTCATGCTCTGCATTTCGTTCATAGGAGTAGTTTTCAAGTAGCTTATTGCTGTAAACCTCTATGAGGCTGATTCAGATCTTTGTAAGTATTTCATTTTGCTTAATGAAATACTACAATTATTTTTCATTTAATCATTGTTTGCTTAATTCTCCTAAACAAAGCCACCAGTGAAAGTCCTCTTCATTGAGGCTGAAAGAACTAAAACATAATCGTCTGATAATTGATTGGCAATTAAATTTCTGTAAGAGCTGATTGATTCTTGCTAGCACGCTCACAATTACAAAAATAACCTTCGAAAGCCAAAAAAGCCAACAGTCGGGCATCGCACATTAGTTTGCGGACAATGTCAATATGATGAATTTATAAGATGCAGTAGGACACTTCTAACCTGGAGGAGCCTTTTGGGTTGGTGCCCAAAGGGAAAAACCCATATTGGGCTGGGTCATAGTAGACAATACTTTAAAGTAGAGACTGGGCCATGCATCTAACATGGTATGAGAGCCAAGGTGGGAATGTTGGATCCCACATCGGTTGCGGACAATGTCCATATGGACTAATAAGATAGTGCATGACACTTCTAACTTGGAGGCACTTTTGGGTTGGAGCCGAAAGGGACACAAACTCATGAGGCCGGTTGTTGGGCTACATCATAGCAGACAATACTTATAGATGAAGACTAGGCCACGCGTCTAACAATATTTGTTGGAAATCAAGCAAAATCTAGAAATGAAGTCTAGGGTCAAAGGATATCTTCTCTTACACTCACTATAAATATCCTACATAAATGAATGAAGAGGGTCCAACTTTTGGATATTTCTTAGACACCATGCTACTAGGTGATTAATTTCCCTTTTCTGCAATTGTAGGGCTTGGGCGGGAAGAAGTATTTTCTGAATCATAGTTATATAAATAATTATAATAATTAAGGTTCTGAAAAGCGATTGCGGTCGCCATAACAGTGGTGGTGGCGTGGTTGGGATTGTGAGGTGTAAAGGCCGTAACGTAACAGTTATCGAAACCGTGAATTTTTTTATTTTTCGCACAATTTGAAAAAAACTTACCGATACACATTTTTTTTTTCCATAATCATATTTATTGAGTTTTCAAATAAATATTGATCAATTTTTGTAAATTTTTAAGTATTATCCAATATATTTTATATTTTTAAATCACTATAAATTGAGTTTTTTACATTTTATTTTAATAATTAATGACTTTATATGTCACAAATCCATATTATGCTTGTGGCCAAAAAAAAAAATTTATTGAACTTAGATGTATCAGATTATTTTTTTAATTATTATATATGTGGAAGCACATGCAAATTTTAACTTGAATAGTTTTAAAAAACAAATTGATTTATATATAAGATAAACAATGACAAAAATAAGAGAATAAATAAAAGTCTAAATATATATATTTTTTAATCAAGCCAAATAGATAATAACCACACTTATTATTATTATTTTTTTTTTTTTTTTGATAAATTATTATTATTATTATTATTATTATCAAACAATATATAAATAGACACACACAAACAAAATAGTTAAGTGATAGCAGCTGAATAGAATAATATAGGTCTTACAGCTTAAACAAATCAATAACATGTTCTTCATCTTCTCTCTTTTCTCTCTCTATCTCTTACTCCTCCATCTTCCCTCTTCATCTTCCCTCTTATCCTATTTTCAGCTTCTTCTTTTTTTATTTTTTTTCGAAAGAAGCATTTCGGAACCGTTACGTAACGGTGCTTAATAGGCCGTTATGGCACCATTACGACCGCTACGGTAGCCGCTACGGCCAACACACCTGTGAATTTCAATCACTGCAAAAGCGGCCGTAACAGGTGGTGGTAACCACCACAATGGCGTTACGTAACAGTTGCAGCCGCTTTTTAAAATCTTAATAATAATAAAGTCTAAATCAACCACATTGCAATGGTAGTAGAATATCCAGTCCTCAGCCAATCCAATTGCATATATGACCCTCTCTACTATATGAAACTCTTTTTCATAACTTTAAAACACTTCCTAATATGAAACCTTTACTTGATGAAACACACCATGAACAAACCCTACAACACATGTCCAAAATATTTTGAAACTACTATGCGCAACTAGCTCTTAGAACTTACTAAACCATAACTGAAATTGACTGAAGCAAATTAAGCATAAACAAGACTCTACTTACTAAAACTACTAACTTGAATATGGATGGTTTACAGGCTCCACCTTGAAACTATTGAAATTTCTGATTTTAGCCACTTCCTCGAATTTTACTCTTTCTTGCTCGTCTTATAGGTTGCTTCAATTTACCAATAACTCTCCCTAAAAGATTATTTATCCCAATTGGGACTGATATGGCATCTAATGGATAGCTTATATCTGAATGAGGATTCTGAACACCATATAGGATCTAATGCTTCCTATCAAGTGATAATTGAAGAAGATTGCATCAATTTCCATTACTTGGATTTGGAAATTAGACAATTCTGCATGAAGATTTCATATCTAGCTGATCTCTGAATTGGACAAGGAGGGGGAAATTGCCCCAGCCAAACTAGTAGCTTACATTACACCTTTATCTTTGTAGCAGATCGAAAGCTACCCAAGTAGGTTTTATTATGTTTTCTTGTGCTTTCATGTTCTTTTGCACCTACTGTGGAGGTTTCCCCTAGCGCTGTACTCTCCTCTTTGCTTCCTAAATCTATTCATTTTATAAAATATACATAGAGAGAGAGAGGGAGAGAGAGAGAGAGAATATATACGACAATATCCATACCTAGGTTCCCAACCAAGTACTTCTGCCATTCCAACAAATGATAAAAGAAATGGAACTCCAATCTTTGCTGCTTGGATTGCAAGTTCTCGATGACCGATGTGTAGGGCATCAAACTTTCCCAAAGCTACTATCCCTCCTAGTAAAGTATGACCAAGAAATCATAAATGACATGTTTAAAATAAAAGAATATAAATTAATAACCAAGGGTCTTGCTAGCAAGTGTCCCTAGGGCGCAAGAAAAAGACAAAAATGAGAAACACAACACTTGTCACTAATTTCAAAATATTTCATTGAAATTTTTTAAAAACTTTTTCACCATTTCCAAAGAACTTTTTACACAAATTCCAATATAAAATAATGCACTAGGGACACTTGTTACCATTTGTGAATAATTAAAAGCAATCCTTTCCGTACTCAATCCATTCAAATTATTATAGCATTAAAAAATAAATAACTAAACATTTATGACATACAAAATACTTATGGTGCCAACAATCCCCTGATATTTAAAAGCAAACTAAACCCAACGACAACGACAACGAACACTTCATGGTTGGCATAAGTAAGAAATGGGTAAACCAGTGCACACAAAATCATTCCAACATCTATTAAAATAGAGGAATAAATTAAATAAAACAATACAGATGCCTCCTGTTACATGACACCCAAAAAAAAAAAAAGAAGGGACAACTAGAAGCTCTACATAAAAAGGGAGAGAAAGCCTAACAGTGGGATAAAATTGCCAAGGAATAACAATCAAGTGACTGACAGACTGTAGATAATAAGGCATATAAGTCCCAAAATATCAGACAAAAATAAATAAATAAATGTTTTCTTATATAATAATAATTTACAAAGAACTGGCCAGAATCGGAGTCAAGGGTTTGAGTCTCACTCCCCTAGCTACGATCTCTGATGTACCAAAAAGAATTTATAAAGAACCCACGTGGAGAAAAAAAATACACTAATAAAACCTATAAACAATACACACAGACAACCAAAAAAATGCAATTGCTATTGCCAGATAATGAAATTTCTATGAAGTATTCTACAAAAGTATTGCCCACTCAAATTGTATAAGAATTGATTTTGTAGTAAAGAAACAAAAGAGAGCTACAAACCAGTCCAAACACACAAAAAAAGGGGTACGTTTATCTTTTCTCTTATTACAGAATGACAGAAAAATTAGTATAATCCCCTTTCCACTCCACATTCCAATTTAAAATTATTCATGCAAACTGCAAAACAATTTCTTTGAACAGGTGGCAAAATTAGAAACCTTTATATATATAGAGAGAGAGAGAGAGATTCAATAAAAAAAATTTGAACCAAATAATGCAAGCTTGAGATTATAATTTTTTTTAAACGCATAAACGGCAAGATGAAAGAAGAAAATATGTTACAAGAGTTGATTGTTGATTGATCCCCAACTTATTTAAGTCAATAAGAAGGATGCCAATGAAATTATCCAGCAACCAACTTCAGCTCAAACCTAATCTATGAGGTCATATGATAGTTTGACAAGTGGCCAGCTCACTTTAGCTAAGGAAGCCCTTGGGAGAAGAGGTCGAGAAAGCATGAAAGTTCCCAAAAGATTCTTGTGTGTATCCACAAAGAGCTAGTTATCCTCATATTGACCAGTAGATGCACACTTGGACAAGCCTCGTACCTATTTGTTGAAATCTCATCGGATGATCCCTTTTCAATCAGCTTTCAACCATAGTACAACATTCCACTATACTTGACTGAATTTGAGTCTGAACTTCAGGACCGCATAAAGAGCTTATCTGAATTTCACAACGCACACTTCCAAAAAGCTTGAAGAGTCTACTTTGAACTCCAATTGGTTTGGTTTCCAGATCCCCAACACCTTTTGAGTTATGACTATTTCACCATCAATATGTCAAGATGAAGTAAATTTTGTAAAATGCTCATAACATTTTCATTTTAAATTGAATCAAGACACCTTTATATGGTTGGAAAGCTAATTTCAAAGCACTAAAAGATAGCAGAAACAAATTTTATAAATTGAGGATTTTTGCATATAAAACAAATGGTGAAATTAGACCCTTTTCTTTTAAATGTTTTAACTTCATTCTTCATTTTAAGCCTAGAAAACCCTTTCGTAAGGTTATCTAAATTCCACATTCAATCCTGAGGGGATATTCCAATCTATGTCTGAACAAGGGCAACACTTTCAAAATTTTCTTGACATTCAAGCCAATTCCATTTCGCCATCGAGCAGTGTTCAAGAATGGTTGCCCAAGTGTTATAGTTGGTCAAATGGAATGTCCATAGATACAAGAATCAGTTCTTTAAGCCCTATTTGGCCCTTAAAATTATTGGGCTTAGCCTCTGAAATGAAGCTTAAGACCCTTGGTAGCATGGCACAAATCTACTTGGCTTGATTAAAACTCAAACCATTTTGGCAAAGCCCATACTTCGAACAAAAAACAACAAAAGCCCACTTTGTTGAATGTTCAACATCTGGAATAATGCCCAAGGTCCCATGTGATTTGGCTATTCAGCAATAGCAGAACAGTTTACCACTTGGGTTAAGTCTCTACATAACACCTAGGACCTTTCTTGGTCTGACACAGATTGCCTGAACCTTAGGAGATCATTTTGACACAACCCAAGTGCAATTTGGCCCAGCCAGATCCATTCTAGCACATTATCCAGCAGCCAACTTCTGGTCAAACCTAACCTATGAGATCTTATGATAGTTTGACTAGTGGTCAACTCACATTAGCTAAGGGAGCTCTTGGGAGAAGCGGTCAATAAGACATGAGATGAGAGTTCCCCAAAGATCCTTCTTGTGTGCATCCTTCGATAGTAAGCATGAAGGACAAAGGTTAGTTGTCCTCCTATTGACCAGTAGATGCACACACTTGGGCACGTCTGAAACCTGTTTTGTTGAAATTTTATCCAATGATCCCCTTTCAATTTGTTTTCAACCATAGTACAACAATGTTGACGTCAACACAAAGCCACACCAAAACTAAACTAACGTAGCAAAAACTACTTATTCTCTAAAACCAACATCTTTCCGACACATTTTCCTGTCCTTCTGAGCATTTCATACCCCATAACACCTGTCACAACCTACTTGGCTTCTCCTTTCTACAAGTAGAGAGCTTACCTTACTATTTTGAAGCCAAGCAAAGGGAACTAAGTTGTTTTCATATAGAACACTTATCCCATAACAATTTAGCAGCAGTTTACTACTCCGAACTAGCCTCCAAGGCTATGAAGCACAGATACTTCAAATGGGGTGACGTATCCATATTAGATACCGATACTACTTGGATACTTGCGGATACGTATTGGATACTTATTAAAATATCGGATACTTCTTAATTAATTTTTCATTAATTTTGGAGTATTGAATACTTAATTTTGAAGTATCGAATACTTCAAATCACGTATTACTTGTTTTACAAAATTAGAATTGTAGCATTTTTTGCATAGTATTATAATATAATATAGTTGCAAGAATAAATATAAGAATATTTTTCTAATAATTTGTTTAGTTCTTTGATAAGAAGAACATAGTGAGTTAAATAATAGAATTTGTTAAATTAATGTATCCTAATTGTCTCATGCACACCTCCTATAACTATATAGAAAGTAAGGATTAACAAAAGAATATAACAATAGTAAAATTAAATATCAATAAATAAATATGCAGGGAAATTACAATACAACATTTTTACTAATGCCAAAGGAAAAAGCATAGAGACAAGTTGTAGATTGTTCTATTATTGCAATATAAACATAAATGAAATATTTGCAAGACCTATTGAAAATTTAAAAGATAAACAAGCTACTAGCTTAAATTAATACCTAATTCTTAAAGGTTAGTATTTTGCATTATAAATTACATTGAGATTTCTCAACATTCTTTAACTTATGTGTAATTTATTACTAATAATTTTAAAAAATATATTTTCCACAAATGTATCATAACCGTATCCGTATCCTATTTTTTAAAATTTTGTCGTATCGCCATATCCGTATCGTATTGTATTGTATCCGTATCCGTATCTCGTATATGTATCCATGCTTCCTAGCTCCAAGGCATATTTTTTTACAGGTCTCAAATGCTTAACTTTTGAGCCCCCATGTAGCTTTAGTAATGCATTTCTCTCCCTATTCTAAACATTGTCTTCTCTAGCAGTAAGCCCATCTTCTTCAGTTCACGTATCAACCATTTTTAATTATCTTAGCACATTGGACCAGCCAACAACATGTTCCACCTAAAACTAATGCCTCCCTTAGCTAGATTCTAGATGTGTCGAATCACACTTGCTCTTGTGTTTTTGGGTGTTTCTCCATTTTAGCCCATCAAGTGTGGACTCCATAGCCCATTCGAGCGCCATCTCAAAGCAAGCCAAAAAACACCCAACAACAACTGACATGCCCTTAAGTCAGCCTGATGTCTCGAGGCCACACTTATGCTGGGTCTAGACGTCCCTTGAACCCGTGAGCGGAGATTGGGCTAGCCCACAAGCCTACACCCAAAACGTGATCCTCACAGTGTCTCTTGTTCATTCTTCAGTAATCAAAGACAAGCAAGCAAGCAAGAAACATTCTTTATCAAGAAAGAAAATAAAGAAGAGTTTATGATTTCAATGAGGTGCATGCATCCATTATATACATAAATCAGGGGACAATAAGGAAAAATAAATAATCAGTAAAGAGAAAACCTGCCACGGAGGCCAATCCTTCAGGTGGAGGCTCGCGATCATCTTCATGTTGGCTTTGCACAAAGAAAGAAGAATCAGACACACTGATAAGAATAGGGATCATTGACAAAAGCAGGATAAAAGTAACTGAATATAATTTCCATATTTTTGGGGTTACACCCGCTGGTCCAGTGAGTGTGAAAGCTTTCGAAAGTGCATATAGTATAGTAGAATAACAACTAAAAGATGAAATAAAAATTGAAAAAGCTATGGGAATCTTGAAAGAACAATTCCAATAACAAACAAGTTGTATTTTTTCAAACGCAAACACTGGTATGAATTGATGCTCTCAAACATCTCTTCTTTTTATTTTTTATTTTTAATTTCTTCTGTTCAATCCAATCCAATCCAATGCAAAGACAATGAATAAAAAGATGCAATTTATGTATCAAACTAAACTTAAGAAATTAATAATGATTTATTTTGACAAACAAACAGATGGTAATTGCAATTTTCATATAGAACAGAAATAAGAAGATAAATATAATAAAAAAGAAAAGAAACGAACCTGAAACAGTCAGAGAGCACAGGAATTCCGGCGGTAGGCGATTTGGGTTGAAGAGAAGCAGAAAGAGGGAGGCCGAAATCGATGTTTGAAGAAGAAGAAGAAGAAGAAGAAGAAGAAGAATTTGATCTTTTATCAGAAAGAGGGGCAACGGAGGAGGGAGGTCTGAGCATGACAGAAGATGAAAGGTGAACACTTCTACTGTAGCAAAAACCCAACCCTAGGTTGTTCTGATTACACACTCGTATGTGCTGCGAAATACGAGAGCTAGTAGACATTATATTGTTATTCAATCACTCAGATCACTTGCAGAAGAACAAACTAGAAGAAGAAGAAGAAGATTGGGAGAATGATGAATGAATCAATGAGTTTGGTGTTGGGTTGTGGTTCTTCTACTTCCTACATTGGGGACTTCTGCATGTAAAGTTGTCCAATGCAAGTCCACTAGTTTTTTTTTTTTTTAATGTAATTTTTGTACAAATACCAAAATTGTGTCATGCCCACAAACCAAAGTGAAATTGCAAATCAATAAAAATATAGAAATTATAATAAAAAAATATACAATGAAAATACAAAAATATAAAAATGCTAAGTGATTAGAAAATTGTGACCTTAATTACACGTGACGCTTACATATACGTATCTTTGTAGCAGGTCAAGAATTGTATTATTTTGAAGAACTTATTTATTATTTAATGCTTACCATACTGTTTCTTTTATAAAGACTTCAAAATATAATTTATATATTTAACCTACTCTTAAGGATATGGGAAAAAGAGTCCCCAAAACAACAAATAGAGAATAATATGAAACTCTACCTCCCTTCCTCTCCTCCGGCGGTTCTGAGCTACTAGTTTGTTTTGTGTTTGCTCACACAACTGTTCATTTTCTAGAATACAAATTATTTTCAATAAAATAAAAAATATATATTTTTGATAAAACTAGCCAATTCTTCTGAATCCGACTTTTATCTACTCTTCCTATATTAAACTTTTAACTTGTAGACACGACTAGTTTTAAAAAGAATAAATTACCTTCAACCAAAAAATCAAAATAAAGATTCAATCCGTGAACAAAACAAACAAAACAATTGGTTTAGATTGAATCTTTTGCCTTTTCAGTTCAAAACAAATGATATCATTGACCAACTATATATATCTTGATTTTCTACACAAATAGATTGAAATCTTTTACAAACCGGACCAGCCTTACTAGCCAGGAAGAGTCACAAAACTGCTCATCCCACCCCGAGCTCACACAACACAAATTTTTTTTTAAAAAAAAATAAAAATAAAAAATGATATACATATTTGAATCGCTAGGATTCTTCAATGTGCACCCACTCATCTATCGTGGTACACATCAATTCTTGGAACTTAATGTAAAATCGAAAGCCACGAAAGAGGCATACAATGACACAGTTGCAACCTCAGTAAAAAGTATGGATGTACTACTGATTCTAATTTATCCGCGAGCTATTCCTTCTTCCCCACCACTTCTTTCTAGCCTTATCACTAACCCCTTCTTCGCTTCCAAGCTTGTTCAGAATTACCTTTGTTTCCCTTAGTCTTGTCCCATAATCCTTCTTCCACGCTTCAAACATCTGTTTCAATCTCCGAAGCTCACGATCCGGGTTCAAATTTGCCTCGACCTGACCCGACTTTACCTCCACCAAGAACTTAGCATCATCACCGAACACTTGACTCCTCTGTTCAAATTCTTCAGCCAACCGACTTATCACACTCAGGCCCGCACTCATCGGTCTCAGCCCATTGTTCTCAGGACCCCTGAAGTTGCTTCCAGTCTCCCAGCTGTCATCGTTGAGGTTGACTGATGCGTCAGAATTTCTCTCGGAATCGTCAATCGCAAGGCTCTTCTTCGCAATGGAAAGGCTGGACTGGAGCGATCTCATTTGTTTCTGCCAGACTTCTTCCATGGACTTCATTTTCAACTCGTATTCGGACCATCGATTCTCATACTGTTGGAGCCGTTGGTGGAGGATGTCGTTCTCCTCTTCTTTCTCTCTTAGAGCTGCCTCGGCTTTAAGAACTCGGCGTTGTAGCTCAGCAAGGAACGATGACTTCACCAACACCTCATCTGACTCATTACCCTGCACGACTCATCATAGTTACCTCATAGGCAAAAAATACAAGGGGAAATTGAAAGAGAACAATTCACATAATAACAACAAAAACTATAATGAGCCCACCATGATTCATTTTCTTGTAAATATTTTGAAGCGTAACATATTTCAATACTCTCCCTCACACATCGCCTCTCATGAATAAGCCATTATTGTGGCAAGCAAATGGATAAAAATGATGTCTGCTCTTGCACGAAGTTGCTTTTGCCTTTTGGGTCCATCAGTATACAGATTTGAAAGAAAGAAGAAAAAGCAAGTGCAACGACAACAGAAAGGTGTTCTCTGACCTCTTCCCCATCATATCATACTTCAATAACAAAATTAACCATAATGCATACAATAAGAGTAAATCTAAGTGCACAGATGATCCTCCAAAAATGGGACACAAACGTTATACGAAGGATAGGTCCCACACATGGTGGGAAACACTATTTGTCTCCCATTTGTGTCCCATTGAAAATCTTCAAGAAGAAATCAAACTTCCTCATTAAAAAAAGAACGTCAGTAAATATTCAGTGTCTTCAAAACAAGCATAAAAAATGAAAGAATGTAATCATTGCATAGGTAGTAAAAGCCAAAGCAGAGTCAACGAGTACCTTTCTGCCACCAAATTGCAGTAATGCTATGTCTCCTGAGCATCTTCTAACTAACCAGCCGCGAATAACTGCAAAATAGCAGGTCAGGAACATGAAACATACAAACTGTGCAGCTGCATAAATAAATTACCTTAGGAAGGCAATATCAGACTGGAGTTTGCCCACTGTAATGGGTTTCAGCAACTGTCTCAAAACTGATCACCCCCAATGCAGTTATTCATTTTGAAAATACAACTTATAAATTTCCAAACTATTCTTCAGAAAATTAATATCACTAATTGCTTTTTTATAATCTTTCTTATTTTTTAATAAGACTACAACCTGCTCAAACCCAGAGTGCATTGCCAGCTTTTCTGTGAATTCATATATCATGCTGGTGACCAAGCAGGATTCTCATTAAAGGTATTAGGCGTACACCAAAAGTACTGACAAATTACCTGATTGTATTCGAATTGATGCATCACAAACATCTACAAATCTTTTCCTGTAAATCCTGCTTTTCACTTGCTTTTGTATGATCACAGCAGCTCTATGCTTCTGTAGCAGGACTGCATATTCTTTCCTAGTTTTCTCACCTCGGACAACTGTAAGAACAGATTTTTAAAAATCAATATCGTAAGTCCATTTATGATAAATTAGGCTACCTCGTAAAAGGTATTTAAAAAATTTCAGACTATAGGCAAACGTTGACATACATGATTGAAGGGTGGCAATTCCCCTCTTCAGTTCCTTGAGGTAACGACGAGCTTGGTGACCCCTAAAACAACTTTGAACGCGTAAGATACCATGGAGAGTGCAGTTTCTTGTGTCCTCCAGCACACCAATCTGTATAGATGGTCAATGTCACACAAAGATTGATGATGAATAAAATGAATGACTTCGTTTTTAAAATTGAATTTCTGATATTTTGTCCAAGCATAAGATTTGTAAAAATTAGGGAATTCACAATTCAGCCCATAAAGTATAAACACTCATTAAACTATACAGAATAGTTAGTGTGTGGGCTGGCTTTTTGCCACCTCTATCCATGTCATATGTAGACATCATGTTTTCTTATTACCGCTACCATGTTTAGGTGTTGGGGCTTCCCTCTTCTTCTATTTCTTCTGTAAAACAGATGATTTCGCTACAAAATTGACAAGTTTCCCTGACCAAGATTAAACTATTTGTGGAAAGGCTTGTTAGGGTCTATCTTCCAATTTCACATTAGTCCAGAAAGCAGTCTACAAGGGTATCAGTTACGTAATACTACAAACAGTTGTAATTATAAAATAAAAAAGATTAAAATACTCAACAGAATCAGCAAAAACGTGTAATGCCCAAGCAACAAAGTATTTGGAACAACAGTTAACAGTTTCTACAAGCTTTTATCACAAGTCAACATTAGGGCTGCAAATGAACCGAGTTGTTCACGAACAGGCTCCGCTCAACTCAGCTCGTTAGCTCGAATAATAGACTCGTTTAGTAAATGAGCAGAGCTCGAGCTCAAATAAGCTCGGTTCGTTTATCTCTATTTAAATTATATAGTAAATATATTATTTATATATTAAATAATGAATTTATACTATTATTTATATATTAAATAATATAAACAATATTTTTATTTAAATAATATTAAAAAAAATCTTATCAAGCCGAGCAGAGCCGAGCTCGAGTTTCATTAATATTAACAAGGCGAGCCGAGCCGAGCCAAGCTCGAGCTCAACAAAGCACGGCTCAGCTCAGCTCGTTTGCAGCCCTAGTCAACATATACCTAATACAAAGGCCTATACATAAAAATTATGTAAAATCCTTTCACTTGAACTACCTCATGCTGCCAAAATCCAAATGAAAATAGTCAGGTATTTTAATTCAACTAGATCCGGATGCATGTGTTAAAACACATCACCCACGGAAGTTCTTTCCTTTCCATCAAGGAAATTTACTACATTTGTTGTATAGCACCTGTAGATGGGCAAAAGCTCAAACGTGTGGCCCTCCCTTTTCTGAGATAGGTTTATAACCTTTTCCCATAACACATGTTTGGCCAACTCATGTACCAAAAGATCATCACCAAATGTCGGTCTCGCCACACTGAGAGGCAGGAAGGGGTGAACTGCCTAGATATTTAAACCTCTAGCTTTAGCCCCAGTAATAGACGACATATCCATGAAATTTGCAATATATCTGTACGTTCAAGACCTAAATATATCCTTTTTCATTGATTTTTTACTTTGATATTTATATATTTTTCTATGGTCTTCCAAAGCAAATACCAATATTTTGCAATGTATCCATTTGGATATTTTTGAAGGTGTGATATCTATTTTATCATCAAGCTACTACTGACTTTAGTTATCCAAAAAAGCAGCTCAACTCAAGCTGTTTTTACTCAATGTGGGCCAACCTGTCCACATGCACAGAAAATTTTCAACTTTTACCCTGCTAGGATGAAGGCCTTAGTAGGATTAACTAAATATTTGCATCTTTATTGAATAAACTAGGATTGCAAAGTCAATTGAAAGTGTACATCTTACCTGGCCAGTGCGGAAAAACAATTTTGTGTAGCCAACTTGATACATCTCAGGCAGAATATTGAACTGATGAAGAATTGCAACTGAAACACTTAGTGGGTCTTGCGATGCAACATTGTCCAGTAAAAGAAAACCATACCTAATGCAGGATACATGAAAAGAGGGCATTACAAAAATAAAAATAAAAGGATCATTGAGACAAGAAAAATCAAATGCTTGAGAATTTATTACACAATTTTTAGCATGTCAATAGAACTAAAAAAATTAAATAAAATGACACCATATTTCTTTACCTTCTGGCAAACTTTTGATGAGTCATCCTGGTAGGAAAGCCAGATCTTGATATTCGAACAACTTCTAGGACCCCACAGCATCTTAGCTGCTGCAGCACAAGTTCTTGTTCATACATTCCAGGAGATTGAACGTTGTTGGGTTTGATACAACGAATGAAATGTGGTGTTGTACTCTCTAAACGTTGCATTAATTGGAACAATTGGCCCTAAATATCAGCAAACAACATGAATCAAATTAAAGTAGCTAACTCATCCTGAAAACAAAATTTTCTACAATATCATGTGATAAACCACAAACCATGAGGGTCAAGTATTCTCAGAAATGATAATGTAATATCATGTTATACTAATCCATCATTTGTATCAGACACAAACCCATGTGCATATGAAAAACCAAGAGTCACCCCAAATTTAAGACACAAATTTGATGATTATTTATTTCAAGGCTACAACATATGTAACCTCCAACTCTTATGTACATAGAAAAATATTCATATTTCACATTCTATAAAGAAATATTCCTACATTTTGGAATCTACATCTGGATCATAAATAAAACTAGTCATAGAAACATGGGCCAAACCTCTGTAATCAATTTGTACATGATCTTAATTAACAATACACCCTATAAGTGGTTCATCAGTCACCACTATTTTAAACTTCAGTAAAATATCGCTTTCAATATGATTGAAGTTCACCTAAGAAATTCAAATCCATTCTTGCCACTGCTTAAGCTTTTGTCCAAAAACTTCCTTTTATGGTTTATGATGCCTTTGAGTTAACACCACTTTCGATTCTTGAAGCATTCTTAACAAGAGTTGAAACCAAAAGTCTTAGCCATGCAGGATTGGTACCCACTATAGTACAGCTTAGGAATACTATCTGCTTTCCTCTCATCAATGTAGCGCACACATGGGACAAACACAACATCACAAATATGCTAACACAGCAATTCCTAAGAAACTAGGACATGCACACAGTAAGGACACCAAATCATATTACTATTCATATACTTTTGATGCATATAATGTAAGAAAATATGTGATGCAAATAAATATCTAAAAATTCTACTTACAAATGCAAAATATGAAAGCCGAAATCCCACAAATGCCATATATAATGTATGCCTCTTAGAAATGTTTCAAAATATATTTGGGGTGGTGGGTTGCATTCTCAAGAAAGTCAAACCTTAGTCATGCTAAGAGATTCACCACATAGGTCTTATTAGAGACTCTGAAAACTGTTGTCAAAATGGAAACAGGTCCTCCCTAGAAGTGTCCATGCTACTAATACTCTCATTACTTAGTGACATTTCTAATTCGCTATCTTGTATTTAAAAATTTTATGTCCTCGAATAAGTCACATTGTGCCTCTTTAATTTGATAGAATGGGTTTTTAAAGAAAATTACTATCCATGTAAATGGCCCAGACACCCTTTTCTTTGTTTTGCTACTTCAATTGCAAATCAAAAGACATATGCACAGAAAGCAAAAAAACAAAAGAAATAAAATTTTAAGTGCCCCAAATGTCACACAATGCCTCTCAGACATTCATGCTATTCTAATTAGCATAAATGGCGACAATGTGAAATTCCATGATCAGTCTTTGGGACAAACAAAACTCCAGAAAGTGAATGTACCTTAAATTTTGCAGCAACACTTAACTTTTGGGAGTCTGCTCCGCCTGATTTATATAGTGCACCAACAACAGGCTTCTCAGATTGAGCAAGCAAAGACGATGCAAATACCTGAGGAAGGTGGCATTTGCAAGAAGATAATAGTTGAATGGTATCCAAGTGTAATAAATCACGATTCTTCTCCAGAAACCCGCTTGTGTCATAAATAACCTGCAAGGAGCAAGTGGAACTATTACTTCATTCATCTGACCGAAGAGAAAAGGTGATACAACTAAAAGAATTAATGGCCCATCACCTATAGTACATCTCCAAACTCAAGAGAACTTAGATAAATCAACTTTGGTCAGATTTGGTGCGGTAGTTTATCTTCTGCTAAAAACTTGATAAGAGTTTTCATATCTACTTGGCAAGCATTTGGATTGTAACAACAAAAGGAATAACAATGCAGGATTTGCTACGGTAAATAAATACCTCGCCAGCATAATGGGAAACACTAAAAGCTTTGCCCCGTTCTCCCCTAAAACAAGAATTGGAATTTAGATGCTGCTTAAGCTTGTTGGCAAACGTCAAATCTGTACCATTTGGGAAGGTAGACTCTTCATCTAACAGAGACAATAACCCCAATGGTTTCTGCATCCAAGAAAGAGGTCAAAGGGCATTACTTAATATGTATATACATAATAAATGTGACAGACAGACAGTAAATAACAATAGGTTTAAACCTTTTAACAAAAGCACCGGAAACTTTATTTTAATTACCAACCAATCCTCCACCCAAGTTCATGTAAATAATATATCTTCGAGGAGAGAGAGAGAGAGAGGGAGCACAAAGAAACTGATACACGATGCAAACTAGCATTAAAAATTTTATGCAGAACATTTGGTACTCCATCATATGAATTGTAACATCTGATAGACTTTCAACATATTACCACGTAACTATTCATAACATGAGGGGGGATAATGTTTCAATTTGTACAACACAAAAAAATCAATATTAGATCTTCATGGTTCTTTTGGATTTTGATGAGGCACGGAGGACAATATCATCTTATACTAACAACGTTAAAAACACAAGAAACAAAACACTACAAACACTACACATCATAATTAGCACATTGAAGCCAATGCATCAATGATCTCTATACCTTTTCAAAAAGATTCAAACAGTCTTGGTTGTCTTCAAAATCAACTCTGGCCCAATCAATGCCGTCTTGGATATATTCCTAACACAGAAATTTCAATTGTCAATCGAAAAGAGTAACAGGATAACTACTCAATAGATTTGACCATCACTAAAATGGACTTTCTGTCCATTGTAAACAAAAAGAGACCAGTATTCTAAGATCCAATGGAAAGTAACATTTTTAACATTCCCATATCAATGCTGAACCATTGATGTTCATGAAAATTTGAACACGAACTCACTGGGGTTATCATTGAAGTATGAATCATTGACAATAGTTGGGGTTCCCACACGCCACAAAATGTAATGGCTTTTTTTTTTCTTTTTTTTTTTTTTTTTTATATGGATACAACAAAAAACAATATTCATAATTTCAAGTATCCGTTAATCATTTTTTTTCCCCTAAAGTTTTATTATTCAAAAATCAGTATAGGCTAAGGTAAGCACCTGTATGTCAATTAAAACCTTATGGTAGGTAGGTGTAATTATTTCAAAACTGTGAGGCTTACTGTATTTTTTTTCCAAACTTCAGGGGAGGTTAGTGTAATTTACCCTAAATAATGTATTCTATACATCAAGAAAAATAAATTGACTTAATACTAACGAACTTTTTTTTCCAGTGTTCTATCTATACCCAGTTTGCATGTGTAAGAACCAAGATGAGCGCTGGAGCTGAAAATTTTGCTCACCACTCTGACATTTACTTAACCTTAGTCAGAAACACTTCAAATTGATGAAAACTTTTGATCTTCAAGATGAGCATCTATCTGTCAACCTGTTGAATGCTTTTTGCAGCCTCTTTTTATATATATGGGTGTACATGTATACTGAAATTGACAAGTTGCTTTTTTACACATATACATATACGAGTCAAAGATGTTAGAAAAGTGCAATTGTCATTGCCCACTTATTTCATCATAAGGTCATGAATGTGCGCCCTAAGTGATTATATTGTTCCAGTGCGAACTCTAACTGATCCTTCTTTTGTGGTAACTGTTGTGCAAATTATTGAGTTTAAAATTTTGAGTCGCATGAAATTTACTGGATACAATACAACAAATCATCCTGTGAAAACCCCATCCACAAGGCTTCATTCAGCATAAGCACTAATATTTCAGTACTCAGAATACACAAAAAAATGGTGACCCCTTGTGCAAAAGCAGGGTCGCGAAAGGGCAAGAAGTACACAACCTAATTGAAAAGCCCAGCCCACATTTCTCCTTAAAACTCAGGTATTAAGGAGAGGGAAACTGGAGCCTTGTAACCAACACAAATGGGGCAACTCCAGCCAATGTGGGATACATTCCAACACACCTTCCTGGACCACAACATACAATAGCCAGACAGGCAGCACACCAATCACAGACCCAACTAAGCTCTAATACCAAATTGAAAAGCGCAGCCCACACTTCTCCTTAAAACCCACGTATTAAGGAGAGGGAAACTAGAGCCTTATAACTAGTACAAAATGGGCAACTCCAGGCGATGTGGGACACATTCTAACAAGCCTCGTTTTCCACGCTAAATTGACCAATTTATTTTATTTACTTAATACTCTTTAAAGGTCACTCCAAAATTTATGCAAGTTAACTATTTAACAGATGCACAAAACCAGGGTAATGAGCTAGAACTGAAAGTGGGTTCCAACTTTGGATAAAGTTCTGGTTTACTCAACCGACAACTGCCTGTACTTTTTAAGCCTAATTATTACCAGAATTTCTATCAGAAACTTGAGAGAAGAAATCATAACACACAGAATCCCTTTTCCTTTTCTTTTTTCTTTTTCTTATTTTTTTGGGGTGTCATCTGGGACACTCAGAATTTTTCAACATTGATTTTCCAGGTATTTAAAAGAGTCTTGAGAAAAAATTAGAACAGTTACCTCCTGCTCTAACTTAAATAAGTGACGATTGAAGTGTTGCTGCAATCTCTCATTTGCATAATTTATGCAAAATTGCTCAAAACTATTACTCTGAAAAAAATAAAAAAATAAAACGGGGTTATGTAGCATCGTTGCTTATATCATTATAAAAGAAACGTAAAGATAAACACAGTAAAGCACAGGAACATACATCAAATGATTCAAAGCCATATATATCAAGAATACTGATGGATCTTCCAGTACGACGTTTGCCCACTGCAAGAGACTTGTTAATTTGCTCGACCAGCCAGTCAAACAAACAAGAATATATTGATTTTGCCAAAGCATCTCTTGTGTCAATGGCCTGAAAAATGGAAGGCAGAATTGAAAGATCATCACATTTGAGTCAGTTCTTACAAACTTTAACAGATAAAAATAACTGCAAAAACTTCTGGAACTTGACAAAATTTAAGGACAATCCTCTGTATTACATATCATATGAATGGAAAGAAGATTTTAAAAATATGTAGCTTCCACTATGAATTCCTTTCAGAAGTAGCCATAAATTGATCCAATGCAACCTATTACAACTTTATTAGATGAAGAAGAGAAAGAAGTTGCAAATCTTATATGAGGCATAAGCCTTGCCAATTGGACAATGTCATTTAATAATTTAATATGAGAAGGAAAAAAAAGTACTTGATAGAAGTAACACCTTTAAATGCACATTTATCATTAAAATAAATTTATAGAAGATATCATGTATTGTAGTGTAGTAATATAAACTCAACATCGTGTATATAAAATATGAATCTCATATGCTCTCAACCAAAGGTCACAGGCCAATGCAAGATCAACGTGTCACACTTGATACACAAAACATGTGCAGTCTCTGTCTTGGTGTGGTAGTTTTTATGCTCCCAACATTAGGCCATGGGGCAGGGCTCAAAGATAAATGCTCAATTTACCAATTTCCAAACCATGACATGAGTTAACTATTGACAGTATCTTGAACAGGCACACTTCACTCAACTTGCAATATCAATGTTACTATATGAACAAATTAATGAAGTCTACTAAGGAGTTTCTGCAAAAGTATGAATTCAACCATCCCATCATAAAATATATAAATATGTGTGTGTATGTATAATAATAAATAAACAATAAAAACAAATATACTGAGTTCATGGCTAAAATCTATCATTTTGAGGCACATTCTGTATCTTTACTTGTGAGGTGCCAAACAAAACCATTACACATGGCTAAATGATGCGGTGCTTAATGTCACATCCTGCTAAATTCTCCATGGCAAAAATCCTACCAAATGGGAGCTTGGAAGAATGGAGCCAATGGAAGAATCCAGAACTTCCTAGCAAACTCTAGCACATGTGAGATCATGGAGAATTCTAGAAGCCCCTAGATAATTCACGTACATACACACTTATACATGTAACTAGACTTGTAGATACTTGTATAAATATTTCTAGAAGGCATTCTAGAATCTTCTTGTAGCTTGTAAGAAGGCTTCCATGGGAAGCTTCTACATACCTCTTTCTTGTGTATTCAAGAATGTTCCAAATGTGCCTATAAATAGGAGAGGAGCTTATTTGCTCCAAACCATCCAAGAGTTGTACAATTTCTCTTAAAGTGAATACAGAGGCATTCTCTTAAACTCTCTGTCTTCTTCATTCTCTTTCTTGCAAACTTGTGAGTCAAGCTAACTTAGTCTCACTAGTAAGGCTTGTGAGCGTCTAAGCGCCGCACAGAATGCTTGGAAATAACCAAGGTCGTGACATTAAGCTTTTATTTCGTCATTTTTCAAAAAGACAGGTATCGAGTACTAAAACCAAAAAAAATAAAAACAAACAAAACAAAACAAAATAGAAGGCAAGACAACGATGAAAGAACAAATCCAAAAAAAAAAAAAAGCTGAAATCCATGCATTGAATATGTGACTTCAAATTTCCTATAAAAGTTTCAAAATTTTGAACCCAAAAGTTGGTCCTGAAGGAATTTCCAACAAGTCCCACCATGAGAACATCATGAAGGCACAAGCCTCATAAACCTCATGAAACAGTGGTTCCTAACTCCACAAACCTATGATACATGCACTCAATAGATCCACTTCAAATTATCCAAAATAAGATAGTCAAACCATGTATCTGATCTTAGTAAAAAAATAAAAACAAAGACAAAGCCTCTAATTTCAGTTGAAAAAATAATTTATGAGGCCTTAATATGTGAAGAACTCGCCAAAAGCATCTAGTTCATTGATACTACAACGCCATTCATAGATTGACTACAACGTACAATCTAAAATATGTTATGTTGCCCAATAAAATAATTTACCTGAGATTTAGTTAGCTTTTGAACAATAGTATCATTCCCAACTCTCATTTTGCGAGTTGATAAAGCTAGCTTTAATTCAGTAACAGTACACTCAATCAAATTAGCAACAGTGGTTAGACCTGAAATTTGAAAAACCCGAACTTAGAAGAATTCATACAAAGTTCAAGAAGCAATGAAAATAAACATGTATATATTATAAAACATATTATGTGCTCTTCATGACTGTGGTGCATTAGATTGATAAGTAGAACTCATTTACATGATTTTTACATTGGTGGCTTACCAAAAGAGGAAAAACAGACAAAATAAGTGATGGATAGAGAAGAGTACTAATTTACAATTACTTTTTGGGCAAATTACATTTTACCCCCTTCAACTATTGCCTCAAGTCACTTTACTCCCTTGAACTAAAAATTGTAACACTTAACCTCCCTCATCTATTAATTTTTTTCAATTTGGACCTTAATGACAGAAACACCCTTTCAACTATAGGGGTAAATTAAACTTTACCTCCTTAGACTATAACTCAATATCACTCTACCCCCTCAACTAAAAAAATTGTATAATTTTTAAGCTAAAATACAGTTTTTGATTTTTGCTTTTCAAATTTTTTGTTTTTAGTACATTTATTCATATGTTAGTAAAAACTTTTAAATTTTTAGATGCACCTAAAATGTATTGTCACAACAAACCAGGGAACCCAACTCTCTAGATCTCCCATTTCAGACTTCCGAACGCAAGAGCGGATGTTCCATGTTGCATAGCTAAAATGTACATTCTCCGGATCTACCATATCGGACATCCAGTAGGTCTAGCAGATGACTGGTCAGACCCGGCAGACACATTTCCACATGCATAGGAGTTGGGACTACAAATTAGGCACTTGGCCATGTCTTAGAACCTTAATAATGCCTAGCAATCCTTGGTTATGACAATTAGTTGGGCTCCTCGTGTGCCTTGATTGTAGGAGGTGCATGAGTGTAAAGGATTTATTTGTGAATCCTCTTTTGCTTTAACAGATTTTTAGGAGAGCTCAATTTTTGTGTTGAGCATTTTTGCTATGTGCAAAGCTCTTTTATCTCTTTTTTACAGAGGTTGCCCCGTTTTGGTGCTTTCTTAATAAACATTTACTTATCAAGAGAGTATTCAGAAATATTTTCACTCCACATATATCTAGATCCCCGTGAGTTTTTGGGTTAACAATTCTAATATTTTTTATTTTGTCTACAGAATTCTATCAATGAATTTGTATAGGTCTTTTTTATTTTAAACAATATTTGTCTTCTTCAATACATGGTTCAAGATCTCTCTCCCCCTCTGTGTGTGTGTAATACATCTATAAATATCACTCTCCCCACCCCCGGGGAAGAATTTATTAATCCACCCATGCTATCATCAAGACAATGGATTGAAGTGAGAGAAACAAGGAGAAATCAGCTAATATGAATAATCAATCTAATCTATTAATAGTTCCTCTCCCTCTTCCAAAATCCTATGAGCTTGTTTTTAAACAAGCTCGTATGAATTTTTGATTTGATTATAAGGACAGCGGATGGCATTCATGCAGTACCATCAGCAATGCAATATTTTTTAAAGGGGTTTCAAAACCTCTTCACTGCAACAAGGATTGCCATGTCCATGTTTAGCAATCCGTCACAAGCATTTGAACCCTTGAATTGAAGTCCATGGGGTCATACTCAAGAGCAACAGGCTCAAGGAGGGCTAGTATGGATTACTATGTCCAAACTGCAATAAATAGGATTGTTCATTCAAATTCAACCTGATCCGTGAGCACAAACAGTTCACTGATAGCAATTTAGGAGTGTTACTACCTACAGCCAATAAACCAGCTAGATGCAAAATAAATAATAATAAATCAAATGAACAAAACAACTATGCAACTGTTAAACTTTATCCTTTTAGAAGATTGTTACCTTCATCTGCCACAGGTTCAACATGGTTTTCATTATCAATCACTGTAAAGGAGACATTCCCCAACCACAAAACTGCAGTGAGCATTTTAAATACACTTTCTTGATCCTCTTTGCTAACATGAACAATATCCAGAGCTTCCTGAAGAGTGAAAAAAGACACAATGATGTTCATATATAAATCAACCCCTATTTCTAAACTTGAAGGGGAAAGGGAAAAATAAGACTCTAAAAGCATTGATGGTTATAACTGTGCTCATAATAATAAGAACAAGAACAAGAACAAGAAAATACCATTACGATGCGAAACTGTTCAGCATCATCAAGCCCAGAAATTGAATAGCAATTGCTTTGCCTCAAGTATTTATATTCATTTGCACTTTTCAAATTCAACTTCTCTGTGTTACAAAGCAACAAATTGTAAAAGAATAATAAATAAATAAATAACAAAAAAGGGCAAAAGGTGTAACATAGAGTATACTATAAAGGTTGAAAAACTAAGCTAACATATGACCTTGTCATGAAAATATGCACAAATCTGACACAAACCAGTACAGTTTTTCAATCCGCATGATCCTTCGAACAGAAGTTTAGAACGTAAAGAATATTCAGATGTGCTTGTGGAATTTGCATTGATTCCTTTTTTCTTTTTTCTTTTGTGATAAGTAATTGGCGTTGGTTTTATGAACAAGGATGAGCACTTTATAGGCGCAATATATGCAGTACTAAGTGTTTTCTATAATTAGTAAAAGAAGCTAGAAGTTGTGTCAATCCTGTATTTTGAAATAAAGAGGTCAAAGTATCATTTCTCTGCTTAGCATACAATACTCTCTTGACAATGATGGACAGCTATAGGATTGAACTATAGTTTCTAAAGCTTCAACTCTGGAATCAATAACACTAATCGTCCTGTTTAACCCTTTTTTTCCATGACAACCACCTGGTTAACAAAAAATTTATATCAACTTGCAACTTAATGTTGCTCGTCTCATGCACTCATCTCATGCATGGCTCAAAAAGTTCTAAACAAACATTTTTAAAGGACAGGAAAAAAAAAATTACAATTCAAATAAAAGAAAAACTGGAGAGACTGATCAGCAAAATTCAAGAAATGGATAGGACTCGTCTCTGAAGTCAATTGATGAAGAGCAACTGTATATAAACACTTCCCAGGAAAGCTCCTATGCCAAATACTAATGCATTTTAAGAAGATGTATCCTTGGTTGAGGTGGACTCAGCTGTGAATAAACATTTAAACTTATTTGACATTAAAGCAATTGGAGGATTATGCAATTGATTTATTCTAATTATTAGTTTTTCAACTTTATTTTTTTTCCTGAAATCATGGTACATTTTCTTATATCAGAATTTTTTTGGGGTTTAGTCTTCTAGGTATAGAAATTGGGTTATTGTAATTTTCGATGTTGGCAGAATTAATTTTAAAGGCATCTTGATCTTTGTGTTCTTCTGAAATGACTATAAATAGGCCTTTTGGTGGAAAACCAGATACACTCTTCAACAAGGGTCAACAATGAATATATGAGGAGTTCCAACCTCTTTCTCTGTTTCGCCTTGTGCCCCTTCCTCTCTTTTGCACTTCCCTCTTCTTATCCCTCTAAAATCTATTGGCCTTCTCCAAAGATTAAGAGGCTTGGAAGTCACTTCTTAGCCCTCCCCGTCTCATTCTTTCTTCTCCTCTTTTATTTCCTTCTCTATCCATAAACAAGAGACATGAAGACATATTCCACCTCCCAGTCTGATCTTCTACTCACCCCTCTTTTTCTCACCACATCAAGAAAGTAAAAAAGATAATAAGGGAGTGGTCATTTTTGTTGGTCAGTTGAAGATAAAATTCTGAAACTGTCGATATAGTTGGATGATGGGACAGGTTACCCTACTTTGGACAATTTTCTGAATTTTGTAGACGCTATGGAATTATTAGAAGGCATAGCAGTACAGATTTTGTAAGGCTCCTATTGACAGGGTTTGCGTCTCTTCAGGACAGGAGGACGCTATGGAATTATTAGAAGGCATAGCAGTACAGATTTTGTAAGGCTCCTATTGACAGGGTTTGCGTCTCTTCAGGACAGGAGGACGCTATGGAATTATTAGAAGGCATAGCAGTACAGATTTTGTAAGGCTCCTATTGACAGGGTTTGCGTCTCTTCAGGACAGGAGGATTTAATTACATTGATAACCATTTTGAGTATGAATATAAACGTTTTAATCTATACTCTCTTGAAATGGGATGTGGAATTTTTAGGAAAAAGTGTAGAGTGCAAAGGCATACCCAACTCAACAAACATTTGCCATAATTGATTGGGGTCAGCTACATGGGTCTATTTCTCCAGTTGGCTCTATTAAAAATCATATCCTCAATCAATTATATCCTTCCTTATCGCCTCTACCCATGTTTCCATTGAACTTCCTCTATTTCTTTCATCACCCTCAATCAACAACGATCAAATCACTCCTTTCTGGCTGTTTAATACGTCTATACAATAGACAGTATTTTCCTAACAATGGACTTGGCTCGCTAACCATTTGTTTGCGTGCTTTGTTAGCATGGGGAATATAAAATTAATGACTGTAACAGTATATGCAGTAACTGGATGCTTAAGATAGTATGATATGAATACAGCACATGGAAAATTCAATAAGACATTGGGGAAAAATGCGAGTTTACATATAGACTATGAAGCACCGACACTTCAAAACGAGTGTCGTAGCTGTGTCGGACACATGGACACTTCGGGGACACGCCGACACTTTGGGAACACGTATGGGACACACCACCTGCCATGTACTCTTATTTAATTAATTTATTTTCAGAGGACACTTCGGGGACATGCCAAGTTATCTTTTCTCCCATTTTATTTAGTACTTTTGATGAATGGTAAATGTTTATTATTTTTTTCTTAGATTTAAATACTTAATAGATAATCCATAAAAAAATATATAAACTATAAGTGTTAATTTAAAAGTGCTTTTTTAAAAATAAACAAGAATTAGAGTTAGTTTTTGTTAATATTGATTGTTTGTGGATGTAATATTAATCTAGATAGCAAATAAAAATACATAAAAACATATTTTATTGTCGTGTCCTCACCATGTCCGTGTTCGTGTCCACATCTATATCTGTGTCCATGCTTTAGCATATAGATACAAAGTGGAAAATCTGAACATAATTGATAGCTACCCATAACATGCAATAAACATGTCACAAAAACAAGAGCGATGAACGATTGTACCTCCAAGGGCAAGTGGAGCTCCAGCACAAAGTTGATAAAATATATGATATGACCTTTCCCCTTCCGCACATTGGACTACTCTAGACTGCTCATCGAACAAGTTGGATTAGTAAACTGTATGATTAAAATCAATTAGACCAAAATAAAAAATGAGGGCAATATAGACATACCTTCTCAAGTAAAACTATACAAAATAAGAAATACGTCACCAGAAGAGAACAAAAAAATAAAAACAAAATTATGTCAGTTGGTCATTGAATCTAAGCAAAAGTAGTGAAAAAAAAATTACTAAGGACCACAACACAAGAAGCTATCTTACAAGTTTGAATCATGGCACCCGATATTTTTCCAGTTTCACTGAAGTGAATTTCAATCAGCTTTCCCTGTGACAAGTTCGTTGAGATTATTATTACTTGCAAGGGAAAAGGGCAACAAATAAAAAATTCAATTTCAAAGAGTGGTAATAATTTATCAATGTAAACATTATATTAACCCAAGGAACAACTTAAATGCCTAAGCAAAAAAAAAAAAAAAAAAAAAGAAAGGAATCTTACAAATCGACTTGAGTTGTCATTTCTTGATGTTTTTGCATTACCAAAGGCCTCTAAAATCGGATTTGTCTTCAATATTTCATATTCTATTCCACTACCACCTCCAAGTGCAGCCAAATATTGCATTGCTATCTTTGCCGTCTCAGTCTTTCCTGCTCCACTTTCACCACTGGACACATAAATAGAGTGTGCATAACCAAGGCATGCAGTGGATATAATTTAGAACAATCAAGCACTTAATACAACAAGTCCTCACTAATTACCCCTCACAGAAATTTCACCATTGTATAATCCCAGTTTATAAACAACCAAAAAGCATCATAAAATGTGTAATAGTTTTCATCATGACTTGATGCTGTACCCTATATTAAACAAATGTTTCCAACCAAGTTTTGAAGGTATGTTGTTTCCAAAAGTATAAATCAAATGATATCAGGTGTTTTCAAATCAGAAATTGACCAAGTTGAAGAAGATGAAGAAGCCAACTTTTCAGAAGATAAAATAATCAAAATTTAAAACCAGGCATGGTTTTGGGAAGAGGAAGAACGATATAACCAGATTCCTATGCAGGACACTCCAGCATCAGCTGATGTGGGAAACTATTTTCAAAGAAATAGACAACTCCCCCAAAATTCCCCACAAGTCAAATCAAGGAGCATGTCATGCCATTATATCAAGTAATGATAATGTGAAAGAGCACTTTCAGCAACATGACATAAGACCTCCAGGTATTTTGGGAAGAAAATTTTCTTTATTGATTGCCTGTAAAAGATAAAATCCCTTGATTGCCTGTACAAGATAAAATCCCTCCTACAGCACAGTGCTGGCTGCAAGGACAAAAGCCTGGGCTGCTCAAGCATGCCACCACTTCATGCAAAATATACAAGTAAATAAACAACTAAATAAGGTTGTGATTGGTAAGGTTGTGATTGGTAAAGTTGCTG
Organism: Camellia lanceoleosa; assembly: GCA_025200525.1. NCBI lineage: Eukaryota > Viridiplantae > Streptophyta > Magnoliopsida > Ericales > Theaceae > Camellia > Camellia lanceoleosa. The sequence continues at coordinate 3,796,851 of CM045769.1, forward strand.
GCCTCATTTTTCTGACAACGAATGTATTTTTTCTGGTAAGTAACTATTAAACAGTCTTGGTATAACTCAACCCCAAAAGCTAACTATCGAGGTGAGGGTGCCCTCACGCTTTTATACTATGCATTACTTTAGTATCCAGTCAATGTGAGACTTTGCTTCACACCTTCCCTCACACCCAGCATGCTCATTCAGCAGTACCTGTGGCATACAGGCCAAGGACATGCACCCTACCTATCCCTGGTACTCCAACTCTAATACCACCAATTATCCCAAAAGCTTAAGCTATTAAGGTGAGGGTTCCCTAATGCTTTTACACTACACGTCTTTTTTTTTTTTATGACCGAGTGTCCGGGCCAACTTACACGCACATCAACTAATTCTAGGACCCATGCAAAGCGCCCCCTCCATGTGGATCAGGCAAATCTCAAACAGAGCCCGCAGGCGTGGTCCCAAGGAGCAAATTGCTCCTAATGAAAGTTAAAACTGAGACCTAGACGGGGCACACCCCTAGATCCCAAGTTGCACTTACTAGGCCAACCCCTTGGGGTTCACATTACTTTAGTATCCAAGTAATGTGATTCTTTAATTATACAAAACACTGCATCATCAGAAAAATGACTAGTAGACTAAAATGTAAAACATAGAAAAACATAATGTAAAATTATACAATCAAGTTAGCAATGTTCAACTGACCTTATGATGATAGATTGATTTACTTCATCTGAAAGAAAAAAGAAGAAACATTGTAAGAGTTTCACAAACTCATGGTGATTGATTACCAAAAAAGGGCTTAGGTGTTAAGAAACCAAAAATCCAAAGTTATCTAGAACACAAAAACAAACTTAGACCACCTCGTCTCATTTCCCGAATGGCTGTATCTGTGATTGCATACACATGTGGGCTCTCAATAGATTTGCGCTTATATGCTTCAATATAATTATCTCCATACAAAGGGACCTTCTTGAAGGGATTAATGGCAACCAACACAGGTCCTGCTTTTGTCTAGAATGGACACAGAATTAAGTAACACACAAAGATATCAGACAAACCAGACAATTGAGGAGCAAATTTAAAATACAACTCAACATAACAATAGACACTTACATAAATAATATCTTGATTGTATCTATACTGAAGATTGTACAATACTGAAGGTTCATTAAGGTAACTTAGTTGCATCAGATCATCTACACCATCCAGAATATCAGGATTCGCAGGTAACAGACTTTCAGAATTTACCTTCAAAACCTAAAATTTAAGAGCAATAAAATGATCAATTGAATTGCCTAACAAAGAATAGACATTCAAGATTTAATATGTTTGCTTACTTTTCCCTCAGATAGTGATACAACAGATTCAGTCCCTGAAGTTGATAGTACCTTCCCCAGCTCCCAGTTCCCATTAGAAAGTTGAATCCAAGATTGAAGCTTCTGAAAAAGTGAATTTTAACAAGTAGGTAAAAAAAAATCAATACATAGTAGATTGACTACGTTAGCTTCAACCATCAACAGTTTGGATACGGCCTACATATTATGGTGTAAAATATCAAATGCTACTGCAATATTTTGCAGTTCCCATGCAAAATCACTGCAACTGTCACCACAAAACAAAACAAAACAAAACAAACAAACAAAAGGGAACAGAATCTACGAAATTATTTCTGTTGTTGACAAGTTACAAAATTCCAACTTCCAAATTCCAATAAGCTCTGCTTCGAGGTAATTATCTGCAAATTAGATCTACAAATTCAAAATAAAACTGAACTTACTAATACAATTCAAAATAAATAACAGAAGTCCTATTTTACACTTTGTTTTTTTCATCTAATGACACCCATACACATAATGGCATAAACATGACCACACACCAATAGTTCATAAAATTTTATAGTTTCTCAAGCAAAATTCTATGGAACTCAAGGTTTAACTTTGTTTTGGTGATATTCTGAAAATTTTTATAGTCATGGGAGGCTAGTAGTAATAAAAGATATGACCCCAGATAAAGCAAATTAGACAGAAAACTATTGTCAGTGTCACAGACCCCAAGCACTCCCAAAAAGGTTATATGAAGCTCAATAATTTTCCACGCTTGGGATATTTATTTTTAAAAATTTTAGATATTTGTTTAATTTCACGCAGCAATGGGAAATAATATGTACAACATGCTCATAAACCATACACTATAAAATTAGTTGACGAAACTTAGGGGGGGAAATGGATGAATTTTGTTAACGAAATTTCTATTTTTAAAAGTTTTTTTTTTATGGGATATCATTATAAAAGCTTAAGCTATTAAAAAAGAGCATCAATAGGGATGAAATTTTAACCAAGTGAACCAAACCGGTTGGAAAATTCAATTCTCGGTCAGTTTTTGTCACTGAACCTGTCAGTTTTTGGGTCTCTTCGTTTTCTTTTCTTTATTTTTTTTGAAATTTTTTTTGTCAGTTTGATGTTGAGCCGCCTTAATATCAAACAGAAACTGACCGAACCAGCCGGTTTACGTTCACCTAGACCCTCCCTTAACCTCTCAGTGTGCCTGTTGTCTCATCTCAGCCTCCTCCTCCTCCTTCCGTCCCTCCCCTCCCTCTCTCCATAACCCTGACCCCCTCTGGCTCTTTTTTCAAAGTTTTTATCCCATATTCTGCTCTCCAATCTTAATCTCTCACCAAACCTTCAACCTCTGTCTCAATCAGTCACTCTCATGAAACCCTCAATCTCTCAATCTTAATCAGTCATTCTCATCAAAGAGAGGGTAAAAGTCCTAAACCCTCAAGCTCAAGCTCTCAATCTCAGGTGACATCTACGTCTCTCCTTCTCCAGCGATTGCATTCTGCAATGAGTTAGAGGCCAATTGTTGTGGACATGTAGCACCGATCGTCGCTCTCCCTCTCCGTCAACAGCAGCAATCATCTCTTTCTCTCCCTTAGGGACTCACCTGAAGGTAATTTTGAAACCCTTGTTTTAATTAAATCAGTTAATTTTCTGAATCCCTAATTTTTATTGCAATTTTTTAATCCCTCACTTGCAGCCGTTGTTTTTTTTTTTTTTTTTTTTTTTTTTTTTTTTTGGGAAGAACCAAGTGACTAGAACTCTACCATTACAAAATATCTAATGTTATTGAGGATTTCTATTACATAGAACCATGCTACAAACTATTGAACAAATTATTTTCTCAATCCATAAACTAGCATATACACAAAAATGAGGAGTATTTTTAGGTAAGTAAACTCACAACTCACAAGAAACTTATGTTTTGGGATGTATCCACTGGTAACAAAAGATAATATAGCAAGTTTAAAATCAATAACACCCTTGGATATTCCTGGACTATCGGTTCAACAGATAGCAAATAAAAAATTTTGTTAAAACGAAAAAAAAAAGAAGCAAGCTTTCTCACGAAAGAGAAAAGAGAGGCAATGCCTGGAATAAAACTTTAAAGGTTCTTTGATCTAAATGTTACAAATCCCAACTACAACTAGTAAATCACTTGTATTTTGAGTTGCATACTTGGATACCAAATTTTTTTAAAAAAAGTGTCATGTACCCCAACACCTGCCATGGAGCATTCCTTATAAGCAATAAAACTTAAAAGAAAAGCTAAATAACATGCTCAAAAAATATGTATATATACATATAAAACAAAGAGTTAAACATAGAAAGGAACCTTTTATCAATTTAATGTCAATGACAGCCATACTCCTCTGCTAATCAAGTTTTTACTTAATTAAGAACTCTTAAAGTACAGGAGTTCACAAAAATTATTGGTAATTTAGATGCTAGCTACTTAGCTTAGCTCCACAAATTGAATACTTATCTTTTGCAACAACAAACCCTTAAACAGTTGTTGTCCAGAAACTCCACCAGCACTTAAATTTAAGCACCTTCTCCCTTAAAATCAGGCAAATCCCAACCTTTTCCCTTATACAAATCCCACAACCTTTTTCTTCTGCCTTTAAGCCCAAAACTTGCAATCTATCCTTAATCTTTGTAGATGGTACATTTTAAATATCAAGTTTTGTGCAACATCACGTGCATGCTAATTTAAACAAGTTATATTCAGAAGAACTTGTGAGGATGATATTACTACATACAGGCCATTGAAGAAGTGAAAAATGCACATAGATTAATTCACAATGCAAAGGGTATGTGAGATTCATTCACGGGAAAAAAGGAAAATTCTGAGCTCAACAGCCTAATTAAAACTCAAACTTTGAAGCTACAAAATACCTTCTTTGCAGAATATGGGGTGGTGTCACTCCACTTGGATTCAGTACGCAATGGGGCAAACGGTCGTAAAGGAGTAGTTGCCAAATCCAGATCCTCATCTCCCACAGATGACCTGGCCTCAACAGTTACATTAAATCTACTATAAGGTGATTCATCATTATCTGGAACCATGTTGTTATTAACTTCCTCGCTGCCCTCAACAACCTCACGCGCTACATCACCGTTTTCAGGAATGGCATTGGGGATCATGTTACTGTTGCTTGGATTCACAACATCAAAGCTCTCAGAAGGACGAGGGGTTGGTGAACCCATAAATCTGAAGTCCACAGGCAACGATTTTATTGACTGGAGGGAAGGAGATACCGGAGTTTTCTGCGACATATGCTCTAAGGGGTTGCGTGAATGAGCTTCACCAGACCCAACAGGATAAAGATTAGGGAGATCAAAAAGCTAACCTTTTTCCCCAAAAAAAAGAAATCAAACTTTAACAAGGACCCACGACTTATCTGCCAACCCTAATGGAGGGGACCATAATTTGCGAAACAGACTGTAGTGCTGTTCATTGATCAATCGCCAACGACAATATCAACACCAAAACTAACCCAATTTGGAAACAATCCACAACAGATGTCTGGCAGTGATGTTAAACTCCCAAGTCACACAACTTTGAACAAGTAATCACTTTAACAGAAATTATACCCAAAACTTTCACAAAATTCCCACAAAGCCCTATAATTTCAGCGTCCAAACACTGTAAAATTGTCTCAATTTCTTCAACCTATCTCAGACTTCAACTCACTTCGCAATGCTCTTCAAGTAAGAGAATTTTTAGCCTAAAAAAGACCAAAAAACACAAAATCTGATAAATCTCAACACGATCTACTTGAAGATTCTGTCCTCCGAATATAGCAAATCTTCCACAAACTCCGGAAAACGAAATAATAATAAAAAATAAAAAAAGAGTAGTTACCTCGTTCAAGTTCAAGTAATCGGTGAAGTTCCTCACCTCTGCGATCGATCTACCTCTGCAACAAGATCGCAAAACCCTATTAAATTTGCCGACAATACAACCAGAAAAAGTGAAAATTTGAGGAAATGATGAAGAATCGGCGAAGATCTTCAGATATTGTAAAGATATAAGTGAGTCGATAGTGCGAAATCAAAGCTCAAACCCTCAAAATGTTCAGAGGCTTAGAGAGAGAGAGGAAACGGTGATGGTGGTGGTGGTGGTGGTGGTGGTCTCTTCGACACATGAGAGAGAAATATGAATAGAGAAAATCCAAAGCGTGTGAAGACGATGCAGCTTTTGCTTTTCTTCTTCCTTTTATTTTCTCTCTCCTCTTTGCAGCACATAAAAGCATATTTTGATTTCTCTGTCACCAAATTTGAAAATGGTCATATGTTCAAAGACCATAATGCCCCTAACATTTATTCAAATGACATTGCAATCCTACCTTCCTACTTCCTATTTGTTGGTGGATGATTCTATTTACACGCCTCTAAAACTCTCAGTACATACCATCACTTAGAATACATATAAAATAATTTTTAAAATTAAAAATATCTTAATTCACATCTTAAATTTCCATTATTAATCATATATTAACACACAATTAAATATTTAAATACAAATACACACCAACAAATTTTCATCTTCACTACTACATATAATAAAAACTTCACAATTTTCAAAACATAAACTATTTTTGTCAACCTTAATCTCCATTGCCGGCAGAGGTATCATTCGGCTTCCATCTTGGCTCGTGTTGATGTTCATAATTAGTATTGAACTGTCGTCGTATCTCATCTCATCGTTTTAGATCACTGGCGAAGTGTTTCATTCGGCATCCATCTTCGCCAATATTGATCTTCATTGTCAGTCTTAAACTCTCGTCTCTCGTCATCATTTTAAATTTATCAAATTAGTCATGTTCATAAATATAGAGTTGAACAAACTTAATATGTTCATAAATTTATATCTAAACAATGAATAAAAGTTTAATTTATTTTAACCAAACTAACTTAAAATATTTAATTTTTTATGTATCAACATTTAATATTTTTTTGTTCAAATATAAATAATCAAGTATTGTGTAAAAGTTCAACTATAATTATTTGAACACGACAAACAAACTCATATTCCTAACATACGAACAAGATAAATAAAAAAATTAAAATCTAAGTCATAAAGTAACATTTTCAATATCCAAATCAATGTTTTCAATGCTTATATCAAAACCAATAATCTAAGTGTCATCTATGTGTGCAAATCTTCATTAATTTCAATGTTTTTAAACCCTAAATTTTCAAAAGCAACAATTTTTTAAGTTTGAAAAATAAGTATAATGGAAAAGATAATGCAATGAGTTAATTGATAATGAATGATATCGTAAGTGTAGGGTTGCAAACGAATCGAGCTGTTTATAAACAGCTCGAACTCGGCTCATTTAAGCTCGACTCGTTTACTAAATGAACGAGCTCAAGCTCAATTTTTAGACTCATTTATTAATCGAGCCGAACTCAAGAAGCCTTAAACTTGACTCGATAAGGCTCATGAACATAAAAATAAATTAATTAATATATTAAATAAATTTTTAATAATTTATTTTATTTTTTATTTATGTTTAGTGTTTGTGTAAATTTACATATTTGATTAATGAAATTTATTATTAATATAAGTATTATTATATATTTTACTCAAAATTTTGTATTTTTTTTATCTTAATAAGTAAATTAATTTAAATTTAATTTTTTTTCAAGCTCAAGCCCGAACTTAAATTCGGCTTGTTTATGTAATCAAACGAGCTTGAGTTCAACAAATATTTGACGAGCCAAGCTCGAGCTCGATTTTTGAAGCTCAATTAGAGCTTGGCTCGAGCTTGAGTTCAACTAATTCTTAATAAACGAGTTTGAACATTCAAAATGTCGGTTTGACTCGTTTGTATCCTTACATAAGTGTATGTTAACGGTGAAAATAATGAAGATACAATGTTTATATGATAAAACCCTGAATCCTATAGGAATAATGATGTGTGAAAAATATCTTGTGTTTTTAAATATGAAATTTTTGAATAAATATAATACAACTCGTATTGTCCTTAATGATCATTTCATTAGAGGATATTATTATAATATAAATTTAATCTATTAATAGTATACGTTGAAAATATTAATAATGTGTAAATAAAATCATGCTTTGCTGGTGGACCTTCTTGTCCAAATGGGATGATGATTAGACAATGATTTGCCATTGTGGAAGGTCAAACTTCAAATGGAGAATTTGAATGGTTGGCGATGGAATCACCACAATTTTACTCAAGGGTTGAGCTTTATACAAGTTTTGATTCCATAGTCTCTAGTTGTGTGTGGTCCCTTATTTTTCTTTTTTTAGTTTAGACATCAATTTTTGCAACACTATTAATTTTTTTGCGAGTGTGTCAAATTTAGCCTGTCATTTGATTGATAAATTGTAACTCAACCTTTTTCTTAAAACTCCTTACGATTTTATTTTCCTTTTGGTTTTCCTTCACTTATATTTTAAATTTCTAAGTAATATATATTTTTTTAATTATGAGATTTGAATCTTGACACTAAACTCTCATATTTTATGGGAACCAATAATTAACAATTATTAGAATAATGTTATATGTATCAATTAGTGTACTAATTGATGATATAACATAATTTTAGATATTTTAATATTTATAATTTATATAACGGTGATACTACATATACCAATTACTATACTAACTAGTATACTAATACTAGTTATGACATTATTATTAACCTCACTCATTAATCACATTACAAATACTAAAAACCTTTTAAATTATGTCACATCATCAATTGGTACACTAGTTAGTATACTAATTGGTGTATATCGCATTATTCTTTATATAATAAGTAGGGACAATAATAATATCATAACTAGTATTGATACATTAATTAATGCACGTAACACCATCACAATAATAGATTTAATATCATTTTTTTACTAAATAGGCATTTTTTTTTTTGAGTAATGATAGGAATGTTTTACTAATATTTTTACCAAATATGAGTGTAGGACCTACATAAAACTTACATAATATAAATCTCACATTCATATAAAATATTTAATAAAAATATTAATAAAATATTTAACATCTCTAACGTTTTCTTCTTTCTTTTTTTTTTTCTTCATTATTTAACCATAATGGAGGATTAGAACATCTCCACGTGGTGTGGCAAATCCAACACCAATGGTAATCAATGACCCCAAGTGTTTAATCCACCCAAGACTTCAAATTGATGATGTGGCTTTTGGTAGAAAGTTCACCATGTCAAAATTGACATGTTATGTAGTTGATGTTCTGTTTTTTTTTTTTTTTTTTTTTTTCAAAAAAAAAATGTAACGATAAAATAAACTTTTGAAGTTCAAATAATGAAAGCCACAGTCATGTCTATTATTTCACCGTTTCAAAAGCTTTTGTTTAGCAATTTTTATAATTATAGCATTGTTTTAGAAATAAAACAATATTTAAATGGGATTAAACATTTTTAAAAAATAAATTCATTTTAATTAGTAAAATAAAGGAACTTAAAAATTATTAATATAAAAAATAATATAATAAATTTGACATGGCGAATGGAAAGCTTTCTTATAAGAAATGTCAAATTGACATATGTCAATTTGTTACTCAAATTTTCAAAAAAATTCGACATATTAAATTTTGAAGGTTTGAATAAATATGCTATTAGAGAGATTAAAAATTCGTAAGTACATGTTTCTAATAATGATAATAAAATCATTTTATTGATATTAAAAAGTAAACTATAATAGTACAATTATTACATTTTTCTTACCATTTTATTTGTCATATTATTGTATTGATTTAATGGATTTTACAACCCATAGCTATCTAGTGCTTTATATAGTTGTTCCTTAATGAGAAAGTCAGATTTTCAAAATTTAAGTTTAAATGTAATCAAAAAATACTATCATAAATGTAATCAAAATTTAATACTATATAAATATGATTATTGTAATATTATTGCAATTTAAATAAGAGAAGAGGGGATTTTAAACAATAATTACTACAAGCATTTGAATATGAGTAAAATTGTGACAAGAGGACTTGGGAAGGAATTAAGGGATATGATCCGAAAAAAACAAGGTAACCTTGGAGAGGGACAATTTGGTCATTGACTCACTTGTAAGCAAACAACAACCATTACGTTACAACTATAAATAGTGTGTTTGATAAAAGTAGGAAAGAGCAAACGGTGGAGGGAAGGTATAGTCAAAGGTGTCGCAAATTGTTTGGACTGTTTCAAATAGTAACCGTTGGATGTTAGTTAACTTGCACCAGATCCTGACACGTGTAGTTTTGCTTCCAACCTACCTTTTTGAATGGGCGGCAATTTATTCTTCCCAATTTTTACCTGCCAATTTACTAAAAAATTGGTAGGTTTGGTTTGATTTTTTTTAAATTATTTTTGGATGAGTTTTTATTTAATATTTGTTTATATTTTTATATTTTTATTTTTTAGATACACCTCATACTATTTGGTATAAATTAAATAAGTGTACTTATTTAAATCATATAATATTTCTCTTTTTTTACACATCTTTTCGTAAAAATTTAAAAAATATATTTAGGGTTTGTTTGGGATGAGAATTGGTTTTTTTAGCATAGAGCTAAAAAATCTCGTTTGGGATAGATTTTTTGATTTTTTTAACTTTTGTAAGAGAAAAAATGAAATAATTATGGGTTAGATGTAATATTTTGTCATATTTGACTAAAATAGTCTATTTTATCTTATATGACTATTAAAATAGACTATTTTAACCAAAACACTCATCCCAAACGGGACCTTACTTAGATCATTTCAAAATCTAAAAAGTAAGGGTGCAACTTGTCTCTAGAGTTGGAGATTAAGACTGGACCCTCCAGTATGCTCCGTGGTCAAGGGCGGAGGGAGTTTGGGCTCAGGGGGTGTCACGTGCCCCCCTAACTTTTGGAATTTATTTTATTTTTTTTTTAAAAATTTTAAGTGTGGTCTGCCTTTCACTTTCACACACACATTCAAACCTACTAACCCATTGACACACGCACACCACACGCTAGACACATCCACGTTTGTATTTTTATTTATTTATTTTTTTTTTGGGAATCCCAATCCCAATCAAATATTGATACACAACTTTTTTTTAGGTGAGTGCACACAACTCTAATTACAACAAGGTTAAAACTCTAAAACCCTATAAGTGTATGAAATTCTATATTTTTTTATTTATTCACAGTACTTGTGAAGTATCTTCATATTTTCTTTATCTTCTTTGTCTCCCTTTGTTGTTTTACAATTTACCGACTCGCAATTCACTAAATTAGGATCACACAACACAGATTTGGGACCGCACTATAATCTTAGTATATTCTCTTCATTGTTTACAGGTAACTTTATTATTATTTTTTTAACTTTTAAATAAAAATTATGAGTATTAATTTATAATTATTTGTTAAGTTTTGATTTGTAAATTTTTTTTATTTGTTATTATTTATGTTAAAATAAGAGATTTTGATATGCTAAAATTATGAATCTTAATTGGTAATGATTTATATTAAAATTAGGGATTTTGGTTTGTTGTTGTTTGTGCTAAAATTAGGGATTTGATTTGTGCTAAAATTAAAAATATTAATTTGTAGTGATTAATATTTAAATTAGGGATTTTGATTTGTTATAATTTGTGCTAAAATTAAGAATTTTGATTTGTTGTGATTTGTGCTAATTTAAATTTTTTGATTTGTATTAAAATTGAAGATTTTGATTTGTAGGGGGTTTGAGATTTTGATTATAAATTTTTATTTTGATTTTTTATTTTTTCAAACAGTCATGGAGAAATATTTCAAAAGAAAATCAAAGTGGGAATCATCTCTTTCTCAAGAAAGAGATGAAAATTATTCTTCCGCAAAACAAAGTCGCATAGAAATCAACTTAGTAGACCTTCCTGCAGATCCAGGACTACAGCCTCGAATTATGGACTATAATGCTAATGATCGAGACCAAATTCGTAGGGCATATCTATAAAAAGGTCCTTATCAACCTCATGATCATAATTTTCCACAAAAGTCATTTGGACAAAAACTTCGGTGATTAGTGAATTTCCTAATTGGTTGGAGTATAGTGTAGCAAAAGATGCAGCATTTTGTTTATGTTGTTATCTTTTCAAACCCGATATTGGAGATCAAGCTGGTGGTGATTCTTTTGTTGGTGAGGGTTTCTCAAATTAGAAGAAAAAAGAAAAAATTCAAACTCATGTTGGAGGTCCCAATAGTGCTCATAATCAAGCTTCGAGTAACTGTCAAGACTTGTTAAACCAAAACCAATATATTGAAACGATTTTTTTCAAACAATCTGATCAAGCTCGAATTGAGTATTGAACCTGTTTGAATTCATCAGTTGATTGCGTTAAATTTCTTCTAAGACAATGACTTGCGTTTCGTGGGCATGATGAATCTGAAAATTCAAGTAACCAAGGAAATTTTCTTAAACTTCTCAAGTTTCTTGCTGATCATAATGAAGATGTCAAAATGGTTGCATTGAGCAATGCTCCACAAAATCTCAAGTTGATATCTCCTGATATTTAAAAAGACATTGTAAATGTGGCTGCATTTGAAACTATCAATGCGATTATTAGAGATCTTGGTAATGCACTTTTTTCTATTTTGATTGATGAAGCCCGTGACATATTAATGAAGGAGCAAATGGCAGTTATAATACGATATGTTGACAAAAAAAGCCAAGTGATTGAACGTTTTTTGGGTATTGAGCATGTTACTAATACAAATGCTCTCTCGCTTAAACAAGCTATGGAAAATTTATTCTCAACTTGGATTGAGTATTTTCAGATTGCAAGGTCAAGGATATGATGGGGCTAGTAATATGCAAGGTGAGTTCAATGGTCTTAAAACACTTATACTGAAAGAGAATCCTTGTGCATATTATGTTCATTGTTTTGCTCATTAATTGCAATTGGCACTAGTAACCGTGGCAAAGAATCATAATCAAATTGCTTACTTTTCACTTTGGTTTCTAATGTGGTGAATGTTGTTGGAGCATCATGTAAACGCCGAGATATTGTTAGAGAGAAGCAAGCTGCAAAAGTTACTGAGGCACTTAATACTGGAGAGCTATCTAGTGGGCAAGGCTTAAATCAAGAAACTAATCTTAAACGTGCTGGTGATACACGTTGGGATTCACACTATGGTACTTTAGTCAGCTTAGCTAGTATGTTTTCAACAGTGATTGATGTGTTTGAAATGATTTCGGAGGATGGTTCAAATTCAGAACAGCGAGCAGAAGCAAATCTATTGTTGAACTCAATTCAATCATTTGAGTTTGTATTCAACCTTCATTTGATGAAAACGATATTGGCTATTATAAGTGAGTTATCCCAAGCACTACAAAAGAAAGATCAAGATATTGTTAATGCCACGAATTTAGTTCAAATTTCTAAAGTACGACTCCAAAAGATGAGGGAGAGTGGGTGGACATCTTTCTTGATAATATTTTCTCTTTTTGTGAAAAGCATGAAATTGATGCTCCCCAAATAGAAGATATGTTTGTAGCTCGAGGGAGAAAAAGGCGCAATGCTCAAGAAATTACAAACTTAAATTACTATCGCGCTAAGTTATTCTACACTATTTTGGATATGCAAATTCAATAACTAAATGCTCGTTTCACTGAGTCGAACACTGAGTTGTTACTTTATGTGGCATGTTTGAATCCATCTAACTCTTTCTCTAGTTTTGACAGGAAAAAGTTAATTCATCTTGCTAAATTTTATCCCAAAGAATTTTCTTCAATGGAGCTCATGGTACGTAATGATCAACTTGATACATATATTATCGACATGCTATCCAGTAGTGAGTTCTCAATGTTGAATGGAATTACCGATCTTGCTAAGAAAATGGTAGAGACTGGAAGAGACAAAGTATATCCATTGGTGTATTTGCTTTTGACTTTAGTATTAATCTTACATGTTGCAACTGCTATTGTTGAGAAGGTATTTTCAGTTATGAATATTGTGAAGAATCGGTTGCAGAACTTAATAGGTGATGAATGAATGAATGATAGCTTGATTGTCTACATTGAGAGAGATATTTTTGATGGCATTGACAATGATACTATTATGGAAAGATTTCAAAAGATAAAAACTCGTCGGGGTCAATTGTAAAAGTTTAAAATTTAAAACTTTTTGTAATGGATATTAATTTTTAATGTTTAACATTAGTTCAAAAAATTATTATTATATTATTGTTATTGATTGGGGAAGAAAAAATTTGAGATTGCTATTAATGGGTGCCCCCTATATTAAATTCCTGGCTCCGCCACTATCCCTAGTTCTATTTTTTGACCTCATTTCGATAATTTGAACCGTTCACATTTTAAGGTTTATCGAGTATATTATCCCTGTAAAAAATCAAGTCGATCGGATAACTGCAACTACGTGTTTGAATCAGTTTTATATGAATTGTTTATTTCTTCACCATCCGATTTTTTTATACAAAATTGATTCAAACATGTTTGTTGTCATTATCTGATCGACTTAATTTTTTACAAGAATAATGTACTCGATGAACCCTAAAATATAAACAATTCAGAATATCGAAGTGGGACCCAAAAGTAAGCCCACAGAGCAGACAAGAGGGTCTAGTCTTCATCTCCAACTGGAGACAAGCTGGACCAAAAAGTAAAATAAATTTGTCAGAGTATTTGAAAATATTACCAAAAATAAACAAAAATTTGTGTGTATTTTTGCTTAGGTTTTCGTTTGTTTTCTAATTTTTTTTTCCATATTTTAATTAAATTTTATTATTTTTTAGATGTATTATATTTAAAAAGTAAAAAAATGATTAAATTATTAAAAATTTCAATAAAGACAATCGAAAATCTGTTTAAAAATAATTTCTGAAAATATATACCAAATAAAAACTCCTTTTAGCAAAAAAATTGATAAATAAATAAATAATCATATTTATGCTTTTTTTTAAAAAATATTTAAGAAGCAATTTAATGTTGTTCTTAAAGCAAGGGATGTTTTCATAAAATTTTCAAATAAATTGCAGAAAATAGAAACATGTAGAAAGCTTTGAAAATTTGTAGAAAACTAAAAATAATTGCGAGATGATGACTTATATATTAATTACAAAAATATGATTAAAGTTATATTTTTATCCCTTTTATATTTCTACCCTTAGACAATCTCTTTTCCTCTATTTTCTCTCTTTTCTTTTTCTTCTCTTGCCTACAATTCTTAAGCCACCTCTCTCAATCGTTGCTTACCTCTCATCCACCATTACTAGCAACCTTTACCTCCATAATTGCCCTTATCTGCCTACTCCAGTCCCTTTCTTACACTTTCCCATCTTTCTCAAAACCCATTTTTCTATACCACCCCCTGTCTCCTTACTCACCATTGCTGCTGTCATTCCCACGTACCTTCTTCATTCATTCTTTACTCTTATCCCACCGTACCCAAGGACTTCTCAACTCTCCCAAACCACCATGATAGCCCAACCCCTTTTCTAGAGCCCTAGATCTTCGTGATCTCTCTCCATCTTTATCACTTAATCTTTGTCACAATTATGGCGGAAGGATGTATAGATGGTAAATGAGGGTTGAGGGTAGAAAGTTAAGGAAGGATTGGGAAGGGATGGGAAAGACGAGGGTGGAACCAGCAACGACTAGGAAAGGTAGGTGATGGAAGAGGAAAAAGAGAGAGAAGATGAAGTGCGGAGAGAGTTATTGAGGGCAAAAGTGTAATTTAATATTTTTAAGTTCTATTTATATTGCAATTATTTTTATTCTCCTACATTTTTATAGTTTTTTTAAATAAAAAAAAATTCTAACAATTTCCCTTTCATTGATATTTTTTATTAATTAATAAAGCCTAGTAAGTTACAATGATATCAAATACAACATATAAATAAATATATTGAGAATATTCCCCATGAGAGATTGTTAGTGATGTGTAAAGATTTTGGCCAATAGACTAGGCCCATTGATTGTGTAAAATACGTATTTGAATAAAAATATATATAAGTATTATTAAATAAAAACTTTCTATTGGTTAACCTAACTTTAAAAGAAATAAAAAAAAAAAAAAACCTTTAATTAGCCCTTGAATTCGAATTTTTAAATGTATTTCATTAATATGGAAACCCTTAACCAATCTTATATATTTGCCTTTCTCTTAACTTTACAAATAATCCCAATCTCATAAAATAAAATCAAAAAACCAAGATCTTTGAAAACCCTAAACAATATAGCAGTTCGGTATAAGGAGCTTTTTGAAAGGAAGTAAAACTCTATACAATCGGGCAATCCAATGCACCATTTATTTTAGAAAAGATAAGTTTTATATTTGCGAATATAGTTCTTTCATCCCTTTTTGCATTTTAATGAATGTTTGAATATCTATTCATTTCGTATTTTTGCTTGAGTTTTTTGATGTGAGTAACTACATGTAATATTAAACATATGTATTTATCTATATTTAATGTATTTATAAATAATATATGCATGTAATGTTATATATACATATGTATAAATGTATGTATTTTGTATGTATGTATATGTTTAATGTCAATTATGTTGGAAAATTGGTTTTTATAAGTTTATTTTTAGCCAACTTTGAGCTCAAATTTGAGTGGATCCTATACATCTTTTGGGGTGAGTCCGAAGAGATGACGTATTCCTTACTATATGACAAATCACATGGTGACGACGGTTTATCAAAACCATTTATGAGTGAATGAGAAGTTGACGTCATTTTTTGGTTCGTAGAATGGACAAATAAAAGAATAAAATGTGGGTTTCCTTATAAGGCATGTCCCACATTAGAAACTTAAGAGAACTTAAGTGTGTATATAAGTTCTAGGTGGCAACACTTGGGTTAGACCCCAAGGGGCACCCCAAGTTTGCAGAAATAAGGAGTTATGAACAAATTAAACCTTGGATCAAACCACCACATGCGCGCCGCCGCCGTCCCGCTGGCCGAGCTGAGTCATGCCGGTTGTAGGTCGGGTCAGTTCTAACTTTAATTTTAAATTTTATAGGCAAAATTTATTTGAATTTTTTCTTAAATTCTTGTAGGAAATTAATTGAATTTCAAAATGAAATTAATTCAAATCTTTTGTCCAAAAATTGTGCCAATAGATTAAACTGTCACCGGACAGATTCAGTTCTTCCCATAAAAATTTTAAAACTGCCAGCAGTTTCCAACAGATAGAAACTGCCCAACAATTATATGTTCAAATAGTTTTGCACCTGTTCATTCAAATTCATATCTGTTCATTCTTTTTTGTACCTATTCAGACAGTCATTTTTTTGCCTATAAATAGTAGAAGTTTTCCAGCATTTTGGACATTCTTAAAATCTATTTTATTCCTTTCATTTTGCTATCTTGCATAGATATATTCTTTATATTATTTTAGGAAAAAATTTAGAGAGTAAAGAATATAGGTTTTTGTTCGCCGTACAAATTGTTTAGAGTGCTACTACAATTTGTGAAGATCATTGTATCTTGGGAGATAAGCGCCTTTTATCCGTAAGCGCCATAGCGGGAAGAGTCTGTCTTAAGGACAGAGTGTCACACACTCGACTTAATCTTTTAAATATTTACTCGGTTCGGTAAAATAAATTCGGTAAATAATTTATTTTATTTGTTTGATTTGTTTCATTATTTGTTTTACACAGAAGATTATTCCAACAATTTTAAGACAGATTCGAATTATTCTGTTTATACAGAATTTTTTGTTTGTTTCCTATTCTCTTTTTTCTTTTTACAGAAATTATTTTTTGTGGTTTTACAAAGAAATATTCTGGTTAGAAAAACAAATAGTAGTAATATATTATTTGACAAATAGTAGTAATATACTGTTTATTTTCTTTGACAACTAGTAGTAATATACTGGTGTCATTAACAATTCAGAATATTTATTTATGAAGTTAGTTAGAAATTAATTTTTTATTTTCAGAAATGATTTCTGAGTTTTCATTAATTAAAATTCTGTTTCAGCATTTTAATTTTTGAAGTGTTACAGAAATTTAATTTTTTGTGTGGAATTAATTTGTTTAAATAAAATTTTATTTTATTTTCAAATTAATTGAAAATAAAAGTTACAATTCTTGTTTATTTTTTTTTACAGAATTTAATTATGTGGTTTTGGTTTAAATTTTTTGCGTAGTATAAAATTCTAATTATAATTTTGTTTTATAATTTAGAATTCATGGCTACTAAAACTAATCAAACTAATGCTCAAACAAGTACTAGTACGGTGGTTGCAATTATGCCCACCCCTTTTCTTGTTGTGACTGTCCCAGTCAATCACGGTGAGAAGCCAGAGAAGTTTTCAAGAACTGATTTTAAAGATGGCAGCAGAAAATGCTGTTCTATCTTACTACTTTAAACCTGACTCGTTTTTTCCGTGAGGATGCTCCTACTTTGAAAGATGATGAAACTAACTGACAAGTGGTCGATGCGGTCGATGCCTGGAAACATGCTGATTTCCTTTGCCGGAACTACATCTTGAACGGACTTGACAACACATTATACAACGTCTATAGTCCTATCAAGACAGCAAAGGAACTTTGAAAATCTTTGGAGAAAAAGTATAAAACAGAAGATACTAGCTCAAAGAAATTTATGGTTGGTAAATTCCTGGACTTTGTGATGGTTTATTCTAAGACTTTGATCAGCCAAGTTCAAAATCTTCAACTCATTCTGCATGACATTCACACAGAAAGCATGTCTTTCAGTGAATCCTTCTAAATTGCAGCCTTAATTGAGAAATTACCACAAGGCTGAAAGGAATTCAAGAACTACCTCAAACATAAGCGCAAAGAAATGACTTTAGAAGAATTAATTGTGTGTTTGAGAATTGAGAAGGACAACTGCAATTCTGAGACGTGGGCTGGTAAGCATCCAATGGAGTCTAAGGCAAATGTGGTGGAACATGCTCCAAAAGCAAAGAAATGAAAGTTTTTTGGAGAAAGTTCCGCACAAGGCTCTAAAGGAGGGGAAAATAAGAAGTACAAGTTTAATGGCAAATGTTACATCTATGACAAAGAGGGATATCGTGCCAAAGATTGCCGTAGCAAACGCAAAGGCAAAAGAATATCAAGCAAGAAGTCTGTTCAAGCTAATATGACCAAAGTGGACAAAATTTCCAATAGTGTAGATGACATAAATCTTTCTGCAGTTATTTCCGAGGCAAACCTTGTCAGAAATCCTAAAAAATGGTGGGTGAACACTGGTGCTACTCGCCACATCTATGCCGACAAAAAGATGTTCACATCTTATTCTATAGTGGACAACGATGAACAACTTTTTATGGGCAACTCCTCAACTTCCAAAGTTGAAGGACAAGGAAAGATTATTCTGAAGATGATATCTAGAAAGGAACTCACTCTCAACAATGTGCTGCATGTACCAGACATTCACAAAAACCTTGTTTTCGGATCTTTGTTGAGTAAAAATGGGTTTAGGCTAGTTTTTGAAAATGACAAGTTTGTACTTACCAAAAACAAGATGTATGTAAGAAAATGTTACATGTCTGATGGCTTTTTCAAAATGAATATAATGATTGTTGTATCCTCTGTTATTAATAAAAATACATTTTCTTCTTACTTGTTTGAGTTTTCAAATTTATGGCATGGTAGATTAAGACATGTTAATTATGGATCTTTGCGTAGATTAATTAATATGGAATGTTTACCTAAATTTGACATTGATTTAAATCATAAATGTGAAATTTGCGTTGAGGCAAAATTAACTAAAACTCCTTTACATTCAATTGAAAGAAGTACAGAACCACTTGAATTAATTCATAATGACATTTGTGATTTTAAATCAATTCAAACTAGAGGTGGGAAAAAGTATTTTATCACTTTTATAGATGACTATACTAGATATAATTATGTTTATTTAATTCGAACCAATGATGAAACTTTGAAAATTTTCATTCAATATAAGAATGAAGTTGAAAATTAACTTGGTAAGAAAATTAAGAAACTTAGAAGCGATAGAGGTGGTGAATTTTGTAAAGAATATGGAATAATTCATCAAACCACCACTTCTTACTCACCTCAGCAAACTAAAATTGCTGAAAGGAAAAATAGGACTTTAAAAGAAATGATGAATGCCATGTTAATAAGTTCTGGATTACCTCAGAACTTTTTGGGGGAAGCAATACTTTTTGCTAATTATATACTTAATAAAATACCCCGAAAGAAAATGAATCAAACATCTTATGAAATGTGGCATAGGAGAGTATCATCCTACAAATACTTAAAAATGTGGGGGTGTTTGGCTAAAGTTGTTATTCCTAGTTCTAAAAAGACTAAGATAGGTCATAAAACCGTTAATTGCATTTTCATTGGTTATGCCAAGAATAGTAATACATATCGATTTTTGATTCATAAATTAGAACATTCGAAATGCATGTAAATATCATTATTGAATCTCAGAATGCATCATTCTTTGAACATGTATTTCCAAATAAGACTGGACAAAAGACTTGTAATAATAAAAGATCTTATAATGCTATTACTAGTCATAATCAATAATAAGATCAAGAATAAGAGCAAGAAATAGATCAAATTGATGAAAATGAACCTAGGCGTAGTAAACGTGGTAGAACCTCAAAATCTTTTAGTCTAGATTTTTCTAATATTTTTGTTAGAAAATGAGTCTTTAACTTTTAAAGTGACTATGTCCAGTTTTGAAGCTTTTTTATGGAAAGAAGCTGTAAATAGCGAAGTTGAATCCATTTTGCAAAATCACACTTGGGAATTGGTGGATTTGTCACCAGGTTGTAAAACTCTTGGGAACAAATGGATTTTCAAACGAAAAATGAAAGCGGATGGATCAATTGAGAAATACAAGGCAATATTTGTGGTCAAAGGTTTTAGACAAAAGAAAGGTTTTGATTATTTTAACACATACTTACCGGTTACTAGAATAACGTCTATTCGAATGCTAATTGTTATTGTATCGTTGTACAATCTAGAAATTCATCAAATAGATGTGAAAACCGCTTTTTTAAATGGTGAGTTAGATGAAGAAATTTACATAGAACAACTAGAAGGATTTTATGTTCCAGGAAAAGAAAAGAAAGTGTGTAAATTGGTTAAATCATTGTATGGTAGAAAACAAGCACCAAAACAATGGTATGAGAAATTTGACAAGGCAATGATGTCAAATGGAATCAAAATTAATGAATGTGACAAATGTGTTTATATTTAAAACACAAACAACGGTTATGTTATAATATGTCTTTATGTGGATAATATGCTCATCATAGATAGTAATAATGACATGATTAAAACTACCAAGAAAATGTTGAATAAACATTTTGAGAAAAATGACATGGGGATTGCTGATGTAATACTTGGTATGAAAATTACCAAAACATGAGAAGGTTATGTTTTGTCACAATCTCATTACATTGAAAAAATACTGGACAAATTTAACAAAGATGATGATCATTTTGCTAGAACACCTGTGAATGTTAATTTATTCCTTTCTAAGAATGTACAGGAAAGTATTTTTCAATTAGAGTATGTCCAAATTATTAGAAACTTAATGTACTTGATGAACTGCATTCGCCCGGATATAGCTTATGCAACAAGTAAATTAAGTAGATATACAAGTAATCCAAGAGTAGAACACTAGAAAGCAATTATATAGGTTCTAAGATATCTCCGATTTACTTGTAACATTGGGCTAAATTATATTAGATATCCAGCAGTACTTGAAGGACACTGTGTTGCAAATTAGATATCAGATACTAGAAACTCAAAATCTACCAGTGGGTATGTCTTTAGTCTTAGTGATGTGGTTGTATCTTAGAAATCTTCCAAACAGATTTACATTGCTAGGTCTACTATGGAATCAGAATTCATAGCTTTAGATAAAGTTGGGAAAGAAGCAGAATGGTTATGCCACTTCCTTGAAGATATTCTAATGTGGCCAAAATCGATGCTTGCTATGTGCATACATTGTGATGGTCAATTAGCAATAGGTAGAGCACAGAGTCATATGTATAATGGTAAGTCACGACACATTCGTCGTCGACATAACACCGTACGATAACTACTCTCTAATGGAATTATTTCCTTTGAATATAGCGGATCCACTAACCAAAGGGTTAACAAAAGAATTAGTTGAGAATTCATCGATGTGGATGAGACTTAAGCCTATTAAATAAGAGTTACCATAATGGCAACCCAACCCAGTTGACTAGAGATCTCAAGATCTAGGTTCAAAGGGACAACTGAGTTATGTATGACTCATAAGGATCACTGGAGAGTCAAACTCCTACCCATTTCTATGATGAAATAGTGATGTCTACAACGTTTTAGGTTAAGTAAATTTTAATGATTCTTATATTTAGGTAAACCTAGTGGAGTATGGCAGGATACTCTTCATAAGAATCACTTATGTGAGTGTCAATTGGGCCAGTTCTATGAGATTTGTGAAGGGCTACAATTCTCTAGAGCACTCATGAAAGACCAGGTTGTTCAGGGCCAAAATGAACACAATAGTGAGAACTAAACTGTGTCTAGTGATATACTGTGTGAGTTCTATTGTCTTGGTTTACACAAACGGTTGAACAGTTCAAGACATCATGTTCACTGGTTAACTAGTAAATCTAATAGTGTCACACAAGAGAAGGATCAAAGCCAAAAGCTACCTATCATTTGCAGAATATTTCCAATTTCTATATTCTCCTGTAATTAAATCATGTTGTTGCATTTTCTTTCTGTCAAATACCATTCATGTGGAGGATTGTTGGAAAATTAGTTTTTATAGGCTTATTTTGGGCCAACTTTGAGCCCAAATTTGAGTGGGTCCCAAACATCTTTTGGGTTGGATCCGAAGAGGTGACTCATTCCTTGCCGCATAGAAAATCACATGGTGAAGATGGTTCGTCAAAACCATTTATAAGTGAATGGGAAGTTAATGTCATTTTTCGGGTTCGTGGAATAGACAAATAAAATAATAAAATGTGGGTTTCCTTGTAAGGCTTGTCCCACTTTGAAAACTTAAGAGAACTTATGTGTGTAATATAAGTTTTAGGTGGCAACACTTGGGTTGGCCTCCAAGGGGCACCCCAAGTTTGTAGAAGGAATGAGTTATGGACAAATTGAACCTTGGCTCAAACCACCACATGCGCGCTGAGCTGAGTCGAGCCGTGCCGGTTGTGGGTCGGGTCGGTTCTAACATTAATTTTTAATTTTTTGAACAAAATTTGTTTGAATTTTTTCTCAAATTCTTGTAGGAAATTATTTGAATTTCAAAATGAAATTAATTCAAACCTTTTGTCCAAAAATTGTGCCAACAGATTTAGTTCTTCCCATAATAGATTTAAACCTGCCAGCAGTTTCCAACAGATAGAAACTACCCAGCAGTTATCTATTCAAACAGTTCTGCACCTGTTCATTCAAATTCAGATCTGTTCAATCCTTTTTGTACCTGTTCGAACAACCATTTTTTTGCCTATAAATACTAGAAGTTTTCCAGCATTTTGGACATTCTGAAAATCTATTTTCTTCATTTCCTTTTGTTCTCTTGTATAGATTTGTTCTTCATATTATTTTAGGCAAAAATTCAGAGAGTAAAGAACATAGGTTTTGTTCACCGTACAAATTGTTTGGAGTGCTACTACAATTTGTGAAGATCATTATATCTTGGGAGATAGATGCCTTTTAACCATAAGTATCATAGTAGGGCGAATCTGTCTTAAGGACAGAGTGCCATACACTCGACTTGATCTTTTAAATATTTACTCGGTTCAGTGAAATAAATTCGGTAAGTAATTTATTTTATTTGTTTGATTTGTTTCATTATTTATTTTACATAGAAGATTGTTCCAACAAATTATATATAATATATCATAACTTATATTCATACATTTGCTTTGATTGATTAATTGATCCACGATATATTATTATTTCACAAATTTTATTCTTGGAATCGTTCTTAACTATCTTAGCTTTAAGTTAATCTTCTCTAAATGTTTATTATTCAAAATATATAAAAATATCACTCAATAATCTCAAATTGCATAAATAAAAAAAAGGGCACTCGATTCATAAATCTAATTTTGAATTTTCTTTACCTAAAGATCCACACTTTAAAATTCTTTGTCTATAAGGACAAACTCCTATAAAATGACCAAATTACCCATGTATATATATTTAGGTTATATGGTGGAAAAAGAAAATCAAATCTTATTTCTCTCTCTTTTCTCTCAGATCTGAAACAGAACTGTTCCCTCCGATCTGGTCACTGCCTCAATCCCCAATCTCGGATCTATTGTTGTTTTTGT
This sequence comes from Camellia lanceoleosa, assembly GCA_025200525.1. NCBI lineage: Eukaryota > Viridiplantae > Streptophyta > Magnoliopsida > Ericales > Theaceae > Camellia > Camellia lanceoleosa. The sequence continues at coordinate 3,820,459 of CM045769.1, forward strand.
TCTAGTTGGTAAGTTTTAGTGAGAGATAGTAACTGGCATTGGATAAAGAAGGGGTGATTGTCGGTGTTAAAACAAGAGTCACAGTTACAGTAGACGTGAATGAGGCTTGGGCCCATTTATATATAAGAATACCAAAGCAACAGTAAAGTTTATTATTCTAATTAGTCTATTTCTTCATTATAGAATAGGAAGTTCATATATATATATATATTACATTGTATATATATATATTTTTGGTTCATTGTTAAAACAAGAGTTTACAATAGAGGTGGATGAGGCTTGGGTCCATATATCTATAAGATTACAAAAGCAATAGTAGAACTCACTATTCTAATTAGTCTATTTCTTCATTGAAGAATAGAAAGTTCATATACATATATATATATACACATTTGATCTGTTTATTTATTTATTTTTTTGGTGCTTTGGATTCAAAATTATTCAATCGAGATCTGGATACATTTGATTTTTTTCCCCCCCTATTGTTGTTGTTGTTGTAGTTATTGAGTGTTATTGTGTTGTTGTTAATGTTGATGAAACATATTGCAGATATATAGGTTCAATAGATTCATATGTTTGGTTTCACACATAGAGAGAAAGTAGGTTCAATAGATTAGATAGAAAAATTGAACAAATTGGTCAACAAATTCAACAGCTAAGATAATAAAATCAAAATTTGAACAGATGTTTGATTGCTCTAAAAAATTTGTACATATCAAAATTATATAGATTAAAAATTATATAAAAAAATTGTACAGATAAAAAATTGGATAGGTAAAATTTGGACAGATAGAAAATTTGCGCAAAAAAATTTGAATAGATAGAAAATTTACATAGAAAAATGAACAGATAGACAAAAAAATTGAACAAATAGACAAAAAAATGAACAGATAAATATAAATTTGAACAGATGGTCAATGAAAAGTTAAACAGATCAAAAAAAAGTTAAGGGGTAAAATTAAAAACAAAATGTCATCTGGGACTTTTCACTAAACTATTTCACAAAGTATGGACTTCTCACCAACAAAAAAAAAAAAAAAAAACCATTGGACTTGATGCCTTCGACAATTACTAGAGTGGATTTTTCACCAATTTTTTCCTAAAAAAATCTTAATTTTGTGGTGTCAGGGATGAAGTTTTTAAAATGATTTCTTATGTTAAAGTAAATCTGTAATATATCGTTTTCCATATTTTGTTAGATTTTCATATTTCTATAGGTTTCCTTATTTTCATGGTTTCTTGATTAACACTCCATATAAGTCCTATATATAGGCTACCTATTGTAATGGTTCAACACACAATAATATACAAATATTATCTTTTCTCTTTCTCATTTCTCTTTTCTCTCTATACAATTATCTTAACATGGTATCAGAGTTAGATTAAATACCTAGTAATTTCGTTTCACCAGTGGGCGTCAGCCTTGTTTTGGCCGCTTGTCGGACCTCAATCCATTCTACTGCCATATTTTCCTTTAATATCATTTCATAGTGATCTCTTCCTCTGTCTATTGGTTTCTCTATACTCCTTCATCACCGGCCAAAGTTCCTCAAAGTTCCTTTGTGGCTCCTACCTTTTCAACACCTTCAAACTCCACCATCGACCACCATTACTTGCCAACTTGTTGGCATTTCGTATCTCTCTGGAGATACCTTGTTTCCTCTTCAACTTCTCCGCTTCTCTGTTGTCTTCAACAAAGTCCTTGACCTTTATGATTTTTCAAACCCAACTCTATCTCTTTTTCTAAAGCTGCTGCTAACCTTCTTTCTCTTTACCCACTTTATATTATTGTATTTTATCTTGTTCTTTTTCGATTCCACCATCACCCACAAACACCCAAAAGAAAAAAAAATAATTTTTTTTTTATTTTATATAATCTACTCACATAAGTTGTTCCCAATCTTCGATTGCTTTTCATAAAAATAAAAATTTCTTTCTCAATATGTTTTTGTGAAACAGTCTTTCTATTCCGCTCTACTCTATTTTTTCCTATACTTCATCCTCAATTAAGTTTTTATCTTCAAACCTATTTGAGTTTGGAGGGGGTAATATATCTATATTATGGTGAGCATAGTGATACACTATGTGAACTACCCAAGTCATCTAAGTTGCTCTTGGTGTATCACCCAAGTTGCTCTTTGATGCACTACCATGTAAGCCGCACCTTGACGTACTACCTAAGTCACTCCTTGGCGCACTACCTAAGACACCCCTTGGCGCATTATTCAAGCCGCTTCTTAGCGCATATGGTGTCACGACCCGCTCCCCGTACCCAAGGGTTAAGCATCGTGATGGCCAGTAACCGAAGTTACCTACGGTCAATTCTTAAACAAATCAATAAACGCAAATGGAAGTAATATTTAAATGAGGGTACCAAAATAATCATCGGAGCTTCTATTTTCATTACAAAATTTACTGACTAAAAAGGCCGATATTTACATAGAAAAATATCAGAAAAGTGTTGTGTGTGTCTATTCCGCAGTCTCGCATCTAAGACTTTCTAAAAGCTATTTCCTGAAAATTAGTAAAGAAATATAAGCACATGGCAGAGTGAGAAATATTATACTAAGAGTATAAGGGACACGAAATAACTATGGATAGTTAGTTAGGCCAAAACATTTACATAACTCAGTTTGGTAGATAAATTATTTAAGTGGCAGAAACTGAAATACGAAAATTATGTAAATATATAGCCATAACCACGGTACTGAACAGAACAGAACAGAGGTCACAGAAGTGACAATCAGAACAGAGGTACGGATTCAAGAGGTGGCTCGTACGGATTCTAGAGGTAGCTTCCATAATAGTGTAGCACTTTGCTCCGCACAGAACAGAGGTACGGATTCAAGAGGTGGCTCGTACGGATTCTAGAGCTGGCTCTCATAATAGTATAGCACTTAGTTCCGTACAGCACTTTGCTCCACACAGAATAGAGGTACGGATTCAAGAGGGGGCTCATACGGATTCTAGAGGTGGCTCCCACAATAGTGTAGCACTTAGCTCCGCACAACACTTTGCTCCACACAGAACAGAGGTACGGATTCAAGAGGTGGCTCGTACGGATTCAAGAGGTGGCTCCCATAATAGTGTAGCACTTAACTCTGCACAACACTTTACTCCGCACAGAACAGAGGTCAATGGATCAGAGGGCCACAAAGTAACCAAACAGAGGCCAATGGTTATTTAAGTTCTCCAAGGCATGGGACTCCCGTAGTGGTACTTACAAAACATAATTGTTTATAAGGTCATAGCCAAATATTTCTTAAAATATAAACAAACATATCCATGGGTTTTCTTTTAAGCAAATAGGGTTCAAAAATAAAACTACGTAACTGAAATCTTTATAAAACATAACTTTTATTAATATACTAATAAAACATACTTGTATAAAATAGATATTGGTAAATCAAAACATACGTAAAATATATTTTGGTGACTCAAGGTATAATAAAACTCACCTTAACTTTAATACCTTACTCTTTCTTTCCACTATTAAAGACCCTTTCAGCTTCCACTTTTTTTTCCTTCTTTCTCTCTTTTCTTTCTTTCCTTTCTTTTCTTTCTTTCTTCTCCTTTTCTTTCTTTCTTCTTTCTTTTTCTTTTCGCCCAGATCAGCTCCTCCCTATAAATAGGAAGGTGAAACCATTCTCTGGCCAACACGTGGCCGGGCCCCCCAAATTATTCCACTGATTCAATAATTAATTATATAGATTCATTCTTATCCTTAATAGATATTTAAGATAATTACCTTTTGACCCAATATTTTAATATAATTATATAAATAAATTAATTCTTAATTAAATTACACTTTATCGTATACCAACAGAAAATAAATTATTTGTTTTACTACCACATCCATTATTATCTATATTATTATTATTTATATTTTGACCCCTAAACTTTTACTAATTATATTGTTTTACAAAATGATGTATAATAATATATAATAAATTATATATTTTCCGAACTGAGATTAAATAATATTAGTACAAATTCTACAGAATAATTAAAAATCTGGATTGTTACACATGGTTCCTTTCCAAGTCGCCTTTTGGTGCACATGGTTTCTTTTCGGTTAAGACTTCTGCTTCCGGCTTCTTCTTCAATGATCTAACACGACCTCACCAAAAATTGTCTCCCGGCATTAGTTTTGGCTAGTTTCTTCAGTGGTTCAATACGGCCTCACCAAAAATTATCTTCCAACATTAGCTCTACCCAATTTGTATAACAGTCTGACACGATCATAAATTGTCTCCTAGCATTAGCTCTGGCTATGCTCCTACAACGATTTGATATGACCATAAATTATTTTTTGGCATTAGCCCAGGTTGCTCTTATAATGATCCGACATGACCATAAACTGTCTTTCAATATTATTATTTTTATTTTATATTCTCTAGTTTATCTTTCCAAACTCCAATTGGTCAAACACCTTAAGTTTGAGGGGGCTATTAGTGAATATGGTATCTATATATATATTAGATACTGTAATTAGGTTTTACCATATTAGGATATTTCCATAATTTTCTTGTTACCCACTCTGACCTTGCTTATATATAGGTATCTTCATTGTTTTGTAAGATACACAATATTGAATATACACATAATAATATTCTTTTTTTCTCTCTCTTAGACATTGTAACATGGTATCGGAGTTATAAGATCCGGCTTATCTTTTTGGTTCACCAATAGGCAGCCAATTGGCATTCTTGTCTTTCTGCCCACTGGAGTTTTAATACATACTTGTGTTAATCCCAATCTCCAACAACCAATCAACTACCACTTCCATTGTGGGTGTCAAATCTCAATCTTTCGCTCCTTCAATATAGATCTAAATTCAGGTTAAAATCTATTTAATATAATTTTTTTGTGCTTTCGCACTTTCTTTTAATTCTTTTTCAACCTCAAATAGGTTTCTATCAGAAAATCTATTTGAGTTTGAGGGGGGTAATATACCTGAGTTTGGGGGGGTAATACACCTATATCATGGTGAGTATGGTGATATGCCATCCAAGTTGCCCCTTGGCACACCACCTAAGCCGCCCCTGGCATACCTTGTCATAAGTTGCCCCCTGCGCACTCTTTTATCAGTTGTTATCACCTTTCAACACCACGTCATAAGTTACGTTTATACCACATTTGATGGTTCAACATCTGTTCATGTACAAGCCCTTAGCATGCTCTTCTCAATCGCCCATAGTAGGCTCTTTCGTTTGCTGTACACAGGAAACTATCATTTATTTTTTATTTTGTTTTTTCAAACTCAAGTTAGTTTACCTACTTAAGATTGAGGGCACTGTTAAAGTATATTTAGCATATATTGTTTTCTGTATTTGTTAGATTTTTATATTTTCTATAGGTTTCCTTATTCTCATGGTTTCTTGATTAGCACTCCATATAAGTCCTACATATAGGCCACCTATTGTAATAGTTCAACACACAATAATATACAACATTTTCAATATACAGATTCCTTTTTCTCTTCTTTCTTCATACAATTATCTTAACATCTTACAAATATATATATATATATATATTTAAATTCATTGAGTATATTTGATTTTAGGAGATTTTCATTGTATCAAATCAAACCCTACTTATTGTGGAACTAACAAATATATATATAGCATATATGTTGAAAATATTGTGAGGTAATTGAAATTGAAAGTTCCAATCCATTTTTCTCAAATTTTATATATTTTAAATTATAAAATTACACATGTTAAAACATCATCGGTCCTTTAACTCTTTTTTTTTCCTCATGTTTTTTCTAATATTAATTAATAAGGAAATCTTTCTCACATTTCTAATTGTACTCCTTTCAACTACCAAATAAGGCAAGATTTTTAAAATCACATTTTTAAATTTATTGTTATTTCATTTATTTATTTATTTTTGTTCTAGATACACATATTCAAAATGTAAAATAAAATGAAATAAACATATCCAAAAAATAATTTTTCTTTTTGTTTTTTTAATTTTTTAGTTTTTTATATTTTTTTAGATCATTCTGGACTAAAATGGACTTGAACAGTAAATAATTTTAATACAAATTTATTTATTTTTTTACTAGAGACAAGAAGTTAAGAAAATATATGACCTTTTTTAATACTTGAACGGGTATATGAAAGATTTTTAATTAATTGAAAATATGACATTACATCATTTTTTGGATTAGGATTCTCTATACTTTCTTAGTTTTTAGTTTTTTTGTATTTTTTTTAAGATCATTCTAGACCAAGGACTAGAATAGTAAACATTTTTAATACAAATTCATTTATTTTTTTACTAGAGATAAGAAGTTAAGAAAATATACGAGTTTTTTTAATAAGATCCACCATGTTATGCCCTTATAAAATTAAATTCGTTCGAATTTAATTTGGATTTCTACCTCTCAATTTATATAGTTAAGTTAGTGATTACTTAAAAATTGACACATAAAATGCATTCCATTTTGGTAAAATTGTGAGTCATGTTTGGAAAGAATGATTTTTGGTTAAAACGTCACTACAAGTTGTCAACTGATTATGTCTATTTTTTTAAGCAACTTTTCGTAGAAAGTTAAAAAATTACTAAAAAAATCAATTTTCAAACAAATCCAATTGTGAGTTTCAATCTTTTTTATTTTTGTAAGTTACATACAAAAGTCTAACTATTTATATTATTTATATAAAAATTATGTTATTAATTTTTTCACATCCCGTGCATATCACGAACTTACCACAAAAATGAAAATATATAAAAATGAGTATTAAAATATTAACTATTTTGGTATTATTTGAATTTTAATAATCAGCCGTTTGTAGGATTTTGTTCTATAATGGTTTCTATTATTATTGATGATACAGGGTGTTCCAGATGGAACGGGTCAGACTGATCCACACTTCCCAAACTAGTGTTCGAGGTGCCAAGCCCATAAAGAAACCTGCACAAGAGTTCAACGGGTAATGGGGAGTCCCCCAACGAACCCTCCGATGAGCAAGTTGGCAAGAGAGATGGAACGTAGAGATAGATTAGTGATAAAGAAGCTTAACCTTCTTCTTATCTTCGACGTCTGCTTATATCCTCTGGTAATCATTTCATTGTCCCTTTCGACCTGTCATCCTGGCCGAAAGTCTATGCTCTAGTTTGCCTTGTTCATGGTGAGGCCGTTCTGTCTCGACGGGGAGGAGTTATCGCAATAAATACTGTAAGGGGCTTCATTAATGGTTGATGTGCAGTACAATAACTTTGCAGGATCTTTGTCTGCTTATGTGGCTTGTCCTTCTTTTGCCACGTGTTTAGATGTCATTGGTTTTTAATGCTATGTTGAGCTCTAGCACGTTGGGCTTTAGTATTTGAATTATGTATTGGGCCCTAAGTGGTGGGCTATATCCTTTGTGGGCTTACTCATGTCAGTAGTCCCCCATTCCCAAGTGTAGTTTTAGTCCAATGAAGGAATAAAGAAGGAAACGGTAGCTGTGAAAGACCGGTAGGGCGAAGACCGACCGAGGGGTGGGCCTACAGCGATGGGTGGCCAAGCGGAGGGACCGACCATGAGGAGGGCCGACCACGAAGGGTGGCCGAGTAGAGGGACCGACAATGAGGGGAGCCGACCTCAAAGGGTGACCGAGTAAAGGGACCGACCACGAGAAGGGCCAACCACGAAGGGTGATCGAGTGGAGGGATAGACCATGAGGAGGGCCGATCGCGAAGGGTGGCCGAGAGAAGGGACCGACCACGAGGAGGGCCGACCACGAAAGGTGATCGAGTGGAGGGACCGACCATGAGGAGGGCCGACCGCGAAGGGTGGCTGAGAGAAGGGACCGACCACGAGGAGGGCCGACCACGAAGGGTGATCGAGTGGAGAGACCGACCATAAGGAGGGCCGACTGCGAAGGGTGGCCGAGAGGAGGGACCGACCATGAGGAGGGCCGACCGCGAAGGGTGATCGAGTGGAGGGACCGACCATAAGGAGGGCCGACCGCGAAAGGTGGCTGAGCGGAGAGACCGACTATGAGGAGGGCCAACCGCGAAGGGTGATCGAGTGAAGGGACCGACCATGAAGAGGGCCGACCGTGAAGGGTGGCCGAGCGGAGGGACCGACCATAAAGGGACAAGTGGCAGTGTGCGAGGCTCGAGCAGTGGTAGGGCACATGGTGATTTGAAGTGGAAAAAACAGGGTAGGGGAAGGGGGTAGGGGATCATGGTCGTACACGTGGCGGAATCCCGTGGTAGGGAAGGTTAGGCGTTGGGCAAGAAACAAAATTGTAGGTTAACATAGGGTGCTGAAAAGGCGGTTTTGGCGGATTTTTTGAAAATTTTCAAGCTGGCAAAATTTAATTGTGACCCTTGGAATATAGGCAAACCTTGGGCTTTTGGTATTATTCGCTTTACCTATCTTTTTGCAAAAAACCAAAACGTTCCAAAAGTAAACTCTTTAGTTTCCAGCGATATACCTCTGCAACATTTTGTGAACTACCTTGTGCCCGCGTCCGAAGCCATTCGTAGACACACAATAGAAATGGCTCAAAAGGAAGTAGTGACCGCAAGGCTTGATTCGTTAGGCGACGACGATAGGGTGGGATTGGCGGAACAGTACCGTGCGGAGCGAAGGGAGAGGGGGTAGGTAGTCAAGTGGTGCGGGCTAGTCCTAGGATAATGATTGCAGCGGTGAGACCTATTAGTCAAGTGGAGTCGGACCACTGGTACACTAAGCCGGACAAATCCATACTTACGGCAGAGGAGTTGGAGGGAATAAGGAGGAAGTACCAAATTCCCTCGGAAGTAGGGCTGAGGCTGCCTACATCCAGGGAGAGGGCGTCGGATGTGCGGCCGGACGAATTTAGTCTCTACGAGGAAGGGTTGCGAGGAGGTTTGAGGCTACCTCTCTCTCAAGTAGTGGTGGACATGTTGAATAAGCTAGAAGTGGCGCCAGGGCAGTTGATGCCGAACGCCTGGAAAATACTGATGGCTTGTGTGAGTTCCTGGCAACAAGCGACCGAAGAGTAGCCATGACTGTAGATGAATTTTTCTCCTACTACAAGGCCTCCAGTCAACAGGAGACGTGGGTGACGTTGCAGGTAGTAGCAGGGCGAGACGTAGTGGCGGGGTTGCCGTCTTTGGTGAAGGGATGGAGGCCGAGATGGTTTTTTATGTCGGCGAACGGTGGCAGAGGGTTCGGACAACATGGAAGGTCCCCACTAAATCAGTCAAGCCCAAGTTGGACAGGGTGGCTGAAGACCGAGTGAAGAATGTGAGGGAATGGAGGGAAGAGAAGAGAGTGAGGTGTGACGAGCTGGTCCTTTCTTCGACGTTGTTTGCCCTAAACTTGGGGCCGCAACCATTGGAGGAGGATCCGACAAATGAGGAGTTGGAAGTGTAGAGGAAGGTGGAGGAGGAGGAGAAGAGGAGATTGTTCGCCCGAGTGGACAAATATAAAGAGGCAAAGTTGGGGCCTGCTCCGAAATTGGTAATGAATGAGAGGATTCGACCTCACCCTAAGCCTTTGGGGGACAAGAACCTGACTGAGTTTACCCCATTGCCATAACCCATAGACCCACTGAAGGAAAGGGGTAGACGAGAGGTGGAGGCAGGGCTGAAGAGATCAAAGAAGAAGAAAGTTGCTACTGGGGGGGCTAAAAATGCGCCCAGTTTGAAGAAGATGAGGGTTGGTGGCGAGGACACCCCCATGGCGGAGAAGGCAGAGGAAGGGGAGGTAGGGGTTACTCCAGAAGGGGTGGTTGGCGCAGAGCGACAAGGAGACGAAGGTCAAGGGGCCCAAATGGAAAAAGAACACATAAGTACCATGGGCCCCGAGATACAAGTGGAAGATGGGTCAGCTGGTCCTAAGGAGGGGGCAGAGCAACAGCCTAAGAGGGGGCCTGCGCCCTAAGGAGAGGGAGAGAGGGCTAAGTTGAAGACTGCCATCTACCACGCTCCAGCAGTGTCTGGGTGACTGGAGGGAGAAGGAAGCGAAGCCAAGACTGCTGCCGATCGGCTTTTGAGGGTAGTAGAGGACTGCGTTTGTTGGCCAGTTTCACAGAGGCCGAACTACTAAGGGGGCTGTGCTCAGCCTAGATGGAGGCGACGACCTTAGCAGGAGTCCTACTGAACAAGGCGGCGGCTGCAAAAGGCGAAGTTAGGCCACTGAAGGCAAAGTTGGAGGAGGTGGAGGCCCAACTTGAAAGTTTAAGGTGGGAGACTGCAGGATGGAGAAAGATCGCGCGGAGTGCATGTGTTAGGGGGCTGGAAGAGGCCCAGAAAGCTAAGAAGATGAGGTGTTGGTGATGGTGCAGGGCTATTCAGCCGACCGCGCCAATGTTGAGCTGCTCGCCACCAAGTTAGAGCTGGAAGCGGAACGCCGCAAGGTGGTGTCGCTCGAGTTCCAGTTGTCTGATGAGCAGAAGAAGCTAGAAGAGGCCCAGAAAGCCTGCACCGTCACCAACTGTAACAACCCTCGTATTGATTACCGTAACCACTGAATTATATACTGATTACTGATAAACCGGACTGTTAATGACTGATAATTGAACTGATTAAAGTACTGGACAGACCGATTGAAATCGAAACTGAAACTGAATAAGTTTACATACTGAATTGCATGTTTTATCTGTTGATTGTTTGACTACCTGTTTAAATGTATGTGTTTAAACTGTTAATTGAAGGCCTTATCGTGACGATTTAGGAACCGTTTGAAGTTTTAGACTCGATATAATATTTATGATTTTATGGTATTTTTATCGAAAATTGGTTAGGAATGATTAAATTAGATTGAATTGAGTAAATTAAAGAGTTTAGTTTAATTACATGTTTGCCACCCTTAGTGGCCATTTGTTTAATGTTATTTGGGAGCCTTTGACACTTAGAGTAAACAACGATCAGCCACATTCTTGCCTCTTAACCGACCAAAGAAGAGTAGAGAGAGAGAGTTCATCTTGTAGGAATTTAACTCAATTTGAATTCATCTTGGAAATTAGCTTGGAATTGAAGTGTAACTTGGCCTTATCTAGCTTCCTTACCTTGAATCAACACTTAGGTAAGAGAATTCATTGCATTCTTATTGTCCTTAAGCTTCCTCTCTCATGGTTCATGCATCATTGTGGAGTTGAGACTTGATTTTGCTAATTAAAGTTAAATTAGAGCATCATCCACCCATGCATGCTCGAATTGGCGTTTTGAGGTTGAATTCTTGAAGAATTGTACATGCATGCTCATGTTTTCATCATGGTCCATGTTTTCAAGTTGTCTTCAAAGTTTGGAGCTCATTAGAGCAAGGATTGAAGATTGAAATTGGTTTAGAACCCATGCATTGCATGTTTACAAAGTGTTCTTGAATTGTTCTTGAAAAATGGGTTTGAAATTGTATTTATTTGACTCACCTTTGGGGCTTGAATTCTCAAATTGGCTTTTGAAACTTGTTATTTATTGAGTTGGGATGTATTCCCGAATTTGGGCCCAAGAGGTCGAGTTTTGAGTGTTGGAACACTTGGTTTGAGCTTGGAAGGCAAATCTGGAAATTCAGTTGGCTTCTTCCTTCAGCGAAGGATTCCTCGCTCGGCGACCAAGGTTTCCTCGAGCTACGCTCGGCGAGATATTGGTGGCTCGGCGTAAAATCGAACATCGATTACTTTTCTTTGTTTCATCGAGACGCTCGGCGAAGGAAGGCTCGCTCGGCGAACCCTTTGATTTTGGGAAGCTTCGCTCGGCGAGCATCGGCGCATCGCGTAAAATTGAGCATCGGTATTTTTCTTGTTTCATCGAGCGCTCGAGCGAAGGATTGTTCGCTCGAGCGAAGCCTTTGATTTTGGAATCATGCTCGGGCGAAGGAAGGCTCGCTCGGGCGGGACCCCTGTTTTCAGCAAACTTTTGAAAGTGCCTTCCAACTGTATTTTTGCACCCTCCTCGCATCCTAGGCATTCTTAGGCCTAGTTTAAGACATCTTAATGAGGATTTAAGCATAGAACCACACCGAGGAAATTTAGGGATTTAATTATCATCCTTTCCATTGTAAACTTAGTGTGTGTTCTATTACATTTCTTGTTTAGGGTTGGCTTACGAGGCGCTCTAGCTATTGATAGCCCAATCCTTTGTGAGTAACAGATGTGTAAAGATATGTTCAAATGGTTATCTTTTGAATCCTGTTTACCGACCTGTTTACTGAACTGATGTTATTTACTGAATGAATGTATGTCCTATTTCCTGAACTGTATTGTGGCACCCTTAGCACCCATTGTTATTTCTTGTTCTGAGCTCTGTCGGTTTCCTTGTGGAACCATCTTGATGGATGGCCATCATTCTTGTTAGTCTGTTAAGACTCGGTCCTTTTGGACCAAGCTGTTTATAGGCTATTGGATGTACCACATATATTTGTTTGGTGAAATCTTGTAAGGTGAACTCTTGTTTAAAAGCTGATTTCATTCTTTGTAAGGACATTCATTCATAACCTCTTTACGCTTATTGTTATTCATTGGGCTTTAGCTCACTTGTTTATATATATATGTAGGTTCTCGGCCGAACGAGCTAGGAGGCGTGGGATTGGTCCCGAGTTTTGTCGGCCGGCCTATGTGCCTCCTTTGTGAGGTTCGAGGCGCCATGTCATGGCTTGGGGTGTTTTGTGTCCCCACTAGTCTCCTCTTGTTTTGTATTGTTGCGTTCTTGTATAGATTGTATAGATTGTTTCTTGCCTTTATGTCGAGGATTAAGTCCCGTCTTGAATGTTTGTCTTGATTGTATATCTTGTCTTGGTTGAATGCATATATGTATGAAAAATGTTTTTGGCATCTGATTTTCCAGCTCAATGGACACTAGTTATATCTTGTATTGGCTTCCTTGAATACGAACTTCTGTTCTCTTGTATTCTTGATACGTAGGCCTTGGTAATCTCGGATTCTTGGCGATTCTGATCTTGAACCCATAGGGCGGGTTTGGGTCGTGACAGTGGTATCGAGCGATACTTAACCACGAGTTATACCGCACACGTGTCCAAATGAGCTATAGGGTGTCCTAGAAAAGTGATTAGGGCATCTCATGAATTTGAAAAGTGTGTGCTCTTGGTGACGAATACATGATAAAATGTTAAACCGTTTAATTGTACAATTTGTTTATAATGATAAGCGTATAATTGCTTATAGTGAAATGGATAATGCAAATGGCGAAGCATCATCCTCCGAGGCGAGAATGGCGGTGGAACAAATGATGGGCGGTAATTGAAAGGCGGACCGACCATGAGAACCAACCGCCCCTCCTCCTCCTCGGTGCAACCGAGAACGAATCACCAAATGTACAAAATGTGAATGTTAATGAGATGGATATTATTACCTTGACTCGAAATTGACAAAATGAAACCGCCGTCCTTTCGGGGAGGCTTAGAAGCAGATTAAAAATTTGAAGCTTGGGTTCTCGGCGAAAAGTTGTTTGAAGTGTTTCCGTGCTCGAAGCACACAAGGTATTGTTAGCCACCTTTACCTGCGGGAAGAAGCTAGAAGGTGGTGGATGTTAACCCGTGATGCAAACCTTGTAATGACTTGGGCTCGATTCAAGGAGTCCTTCTTTGAAAAATATTTTCCTCGGTGCATCCGGACGAGAAAAGTGGCCGAGTTTGAGCAATTGCGACAGGGCAAATTGTCGATTGCGAGTATGAGAAGCTATTTACGAACTTGCTAGGTATGCACCACATATGGTGGATACTGATTACAAGAAGGCCGAGGAGATTTGAAGGCGGCCTCAATCTTTGCTATCTGAGGATCGGATAAGTGTTGAAAATGCCAACTTATGTAGGTGTTCTCGGCGGGCTTTGATGGCGAGGTAAATATTGTAGCGGTGAAACAATCGGAAGCACCGACAAGTGAGTGGCAAGGAAAAAGCGGGGTTTCAAATTTAAGAAAGGCAAGCATAACCCAACCAACAAGAAAGCGAGAATTGGTGACTAGCCCGGACCAAGGGAGTGGGTTTACTCCACCGTGCTCTACATGTGGCAACAAGCACAAGGAGTTTGCTATCGGGTTTAGAGCTTGTTTGAGATGTGGCAAAGTGGGCCCAGGATTAAAGATCGCCCTTGACTCCACCGGCTAGTGGTAAGTTGCACCAAGCGCGGCGACATCAAATGTAGCACGAAGCCTAACCCCAAAACTCTAGGAAAGAGCCTATGAGGCGGGGCAGTATTTGCCCTAATGCAGGAGGCGTTGAATCTTGAGACCGTTGTGTCGGTATCCTCTCTATTTGTGCTCAAAATGCATATGTATTGATTGATTCAGGGTCTACACATTCTTATGTGTCACATGCTTTTACGCGTAAATTGAATAGACCCTTAGAACCCATGAATTACTTGTTAGCTGTATCGTCACGTGTTGGGGGATCTATGACATGTGCATATATGTATCACCTTGTGAGATTATTGTTGGGGATATGCATCTGTTTATTGATTTGCTACCGTTGAATATAGATCATTTTGATGTGATATTGGGGATGGATTAGCTCTGAAATATCATGCTACTATAGGCGTGTAACAAAACAAGTAGTTTTTAGTCCAGGGTTTGCGAATTTGTGTTCTTGGGAGTGGAGTAGTACCTCCTCCATACGATTTCTTCTGTAAAAGGCTGTCAAATTGATTAGAAAGGGGTGTAAGGGATATCGTATTCTGTCTTGTTGTATCACTCTTGATAATGTTAAAAGCGATGTGAATTGCATTCCTATAGTTAGAGAATTCGGATGTATTTCGGATGATCTACGAGGATTTGATTGTGAGGAGATTGAGTTCTTGTTGGCGTAATCTGGGTACCGTAGTTATCTAAAGCTCCTCTGAGAATGGCTCCAACTTGAAAGAAGCGAAGGTACAATTGCGAGGCTGTTAGACAAGAAGTTTATCGGGCCCGATGCTTCACCGTGGGGTGCACTGTTTTGTTTGTGAAAAAGAAAGGCGGCTCATTGAGGCGTGTATTGACTATCGTGAATGAACAAGGTAATAAAGAATAAATACCCATTACGCGTATTGATGACTTATTTGATCGATTCTGAGGGTGCACAAGTGTTTTCAAGATTGATCTTAGATCGGGTATCACCAAGAAAGTCAAACGGAAGACATTGATAAGCGCTTCGAGAACAAGGTATGGCCATTATGAATTTCTAGTTATGCCATTAGTCACGAATGCCCAGTTTGCATTTATGGACCTTATGAGCAGGATTTTTAAACCATACCTTGGCGATTTTATTGTGGTATTTATTGATGACATATTGATTTATTCTAAGGTGTTGAAGACCATGAACATCATCTAAGGTTAGCCTTGCAAACCTTAAGAGAAACAGCTGTATGCTAAATTGTCTAAGTGTGAGTTTTGGCTTGACCATGTGATGTTTTTGGGACATGTTGTTAGCAAAGATGGAATTCTGTTGATCCACGAGAAAATTGAAGGCTGTAGTGTTGGCCTAGACCAACAAATGTGTTGAAGTCAGAAGCTTTTGGGATTGGTGGATATTCTGAAGATTTGTCAAAGATTTCTCTAAGATTGCCTTACCACTTGACTCAGTTGACCGAGAAAGGGGTATCATTTGGGTGACCGTGAGGAATCAACATTTCAAATTGAAAACCGGACTTGTGTTGCCGATTCGACCTTACCTTGAATGCGGATGGTTATCTTGTGTTTAGTGATGCTTCTCATAAAGGTTTAGGGTGTGTTTTAATGCAGAATGGGAGAGTTATTGCTTATGCTTCCCGACAGTTGAGACCACATGAAAAGAACTACCCAACACATGATTTAGAGCTTGCTGCAGTAGTTTTCGCGTTGAAAATTTGGCGACACTATTTGTATGGAGTAACATGTGAGGTCTACACCGACCACAAGAGCCTAAAGTACTTTTTCACACAGAAAGAACTGAATATGGGCCAGCGGAGATGGCTTGAATTGATCAAAGACTATGACTTCTGATTACGTACCATCCGGGAAAAGCCAATACGAATTGCCGATGCCTTGAGCCGAAAATCGATTGCCAACTTAGCCTGTTTGCTGACTGGACAGAAAGAGTTGCTTCTTGATCTGGAAAAATCTGAAATTGAAATCGTTTTGAAGGAACAAGGTGGAACCTTAGGCTATTATTCGCTCAACGGCCTTGATTGAGGAAATTAAAGAAAAACAACAACTGGATGATTACTTGAAGAAGGTTACTGAAGAAATGGATTCAAAACCGAGACCGGGGTTCAAATTTGAGAACAATGTCTTTGAAATTCCAAGACGGTGTGTGTACCAAATGACCTTGAATTGAAAAGAAGAGTTACGCAAGAAGGCCCGCAGTTCAAGTTCTCTATTCACCGGGAATCTGAAAATGTACCAAGATTTGAAACAACATTTACGGTGGCGGGGAATGAAGAAGGAGATCGCCGACTTTGTGTCTAAGTGTCTCCATTGTCAGCAGTCAAAGTGAACATCAACGACTGCCGGATTCTGCAACCCTTACCCATACGGAATGGAAATGGGAGCATATCACGATGGATTTTATCGTTGGATTACCTCGCTCCGGGAAAGGTATGGACTCTATTTGGGTTATTGTTGATGGTGACTAAATCTGCACACTTCCTACTGTCAAGACAATCTATAATGCGGATAAATTGGGCATTATCTATATTGATGAAATTGTGAGATTGCAGAATTACTGTTTCTATTGTTTACGGAGGATTGAAGTTTACATCGAGGTTACAGCGAGCCTCTGATTGGAGTCTTGAATTGAGGTTTGAGTAGTGCCTATCATCCTCGAACAGATGGACGGTCGAAAGGACCATCCAAACTCTAGAGGACCTCTTGAGAATGTGTGTCTTGGACTTTCGAAGTGGGAAAGTCATTTGCCGTTGGTGAATTCGCCTACAACAACGACTACCATTCGAGTATTGGAATGGCGCCTTCGAGGCGTTGTATGGCGAAAGTGTAGATCTCAATCTGTGGGCGAAGTCGGAGATGGGCCGTTGCTTGGGCGAAATTGTTTATGAAACAACGAAAAGGTAAAAGCGTCACAAAAGGCCGAAAGCGCAGCCGACAAAAGTTATCCGACGTCGAGAAGGCGGGATAGAGAGTATGAAGTGGGTGATCACGTTTTTGTGAAAGTGACACCAATGAAAGGCGGACTTCGTTTTGGAGTCAAAAGGCAAGTTAAGCGCCGAGGTATGTCGGACCGTGTCAGTTATTGAGAAAATCAATCGTGGCGTATCAAGTTGCGCTCCTCTTGAAATGGAGCATATGCATAACGTCTTCCACATTTCGATGTTGAGAGACTATCTTCGTGATCCGTTTCATGTGATCGAGCCTACCCGTATCGTGTTGAGTGATGACTACACTTACGAGCGGCCTATCTGATTGTAAATCGGCGGATCAAGCGAGAACAAGGAAATTCCACTAGTGAAAGTTGACTGGCAGAACCATGGTGGTGTGTATGCCACCTGGGAAAGGGAAGATGACATGGCTAGGCGATATCCGGATTTGTTCCCGCTGAACCCTGTTTTCTTCCAAACTGAAGGTAACTCGAGTTTAGAGGACTAAACTCCTTATAAGGAGGGGAGACTGTAACAACCCTCGTATTGATTACCGTAACCACTGAATTATATACTGATTACTGATAAACCGGACTGTTAATGACTGATAATTGAACTGATTAAAATCTTGACGGACCGATTGAAATCAAATGGCTGAATAAGTTTACATCTTGAATTGCATGTTTTATCATTGATTGTTTGACTACTGTTTAAAAGTATGTGTTTAAACTGTTAATTGAAGGCCTTATCGGCGGCCGATTTAGGAACCGTTTGAAGTTTTAGACTCAGTATAATATTTATGATTTTATGGTATTTTTATCTGAAAATTGGTTAGGAATGATTAAATTAGATTGAATTGAGTAAATTAAAGAGTTTCGTTTAATTACATGTTTGCCACCCTTAGTGGCCATTTGTTTAATGTTATTTGGGAGCCTTTGACACTTAGAGTAAACACGATCGCCACATTCTTGCCTCTTAACCGACCAAGAAGAGTAGAGAGAGAGTTCATCTTGTAGGAATTTAACTCAATTTGAATTCATCTTGGAAATTAGCTTGGAATTGAAGTGTAACTTGGCCTTATCTAGCTTCCTTACCTTGAATCAACACTTAGGTAAGAGAATTCATTGCATTCTTATTGTCCTTAAGCTTCCTCTCTCATGGTTCATGCATCATTGTGGAGTTGAGACTTGATTTTGCTCATATAAGTTGAATTAGAGCATAATCCATCCATGCATGCTTGAATTGGTGTTTTGAGGTTGAATTCTTGAAGAATTGTACATGCATGCTCATGTTTTCATCATGGTCCATGTTTTCAAGTTGTCTTCAAAGTTTGGAGCTCATTAGAGCAAGGATTGAAGATTGAAATTGGTTTAGAACCCATGCATTGCATGTTTACAAAGTGTTCTTGAATTGTTCTTGAAAAATGGGTTTGAAATTGTATTTATTTGACTCACCTTTGGGGCTTGAATTCTCAAATTGGCTTTTGAAACTTGTTATTTATTGAGTTGGGATGTATTCCCGAATTTGGGCCCAAGAGGTCGAGTTTTGAGTGTTGGAACACTTGGTTTGAGCTTGGAAGGCAAATCTGGAAATTCAGTTGGCTTCTTCGCTTCAGCGAAGATTCCTCGCTCGGCGACCAAGGTTTCCTCGAGCTACGCTCGGCGAGATATTAATGGCTCGGCGTAAAAATCGAACATCGATACTTTTCTTTGTTTCATCGGACGCTCGGCGAAGGAAGGCTCGCTCGGCGAACCCTTTGATTTTGGGAAGCTCGCTCGGCGAGCATCGGCGAGCATCGCGTAAAATTGAGCATCGATATTTTTCTTTGTTTCATCAGGCCTTTCGGCGAAGGATTGTTCGCTCGGCGAAGCCTTTGATTTTGGAATCTCGCTCGGCGAAGGAAGGCTCGCTCGGCGAGACCCTGTTCGACAAACTTTTGAAAGTGCCTTCCAAGCGTATTTTTGCATCCTCATCGCATCCTAGGCATTCTTAGGCCTAGTTTAAGACATCTTAATGAGGATTTAAGCATAGAACCACCGAGGAAATTTAGGGATTTAATTATCATCCTTTCCATTGTAAACTTAGTGTGTGTTCTATTACATTTCTTGTTTAGGGTTGGCTACTGCCGCTCTAGCTATTGATAGCCCAATCACGTGAGTAAGGATGTGTAAAGATATGTTCAAATGGTTATCTTTTGAATCTTGTTTGCAGGCGAATCTTGGTGATGTTATTCTTGAATGAATGTATGTCCTATTTCTGAAGCTGTATTGTGGCATCCTTAGCACCCATTGTTATTTCTTTATTCTGAGCTCTGTCGGTTTCCTTGTGGAACCATCTTGATGGATGGCCATCATTACTGTTGGGTCTGTTAAGACCCGGTCCTTTTGGACCAACTGTTTATAGGCTATTGGATGTACCACATATGATTGTTTGGTGAAATCTTGTAAAGCGAACTCTTGTTTAAAGCTGATTTCATTCTTGTAAGGACATTCATTCATAACCTCTTCGCTTATTGTTATTCACCGGGCTTTAGCTCCTGTTTATATATATATGTAGGTTCTCGAGAACCAGAGCTAGGAGGCGTGGGATTGGTCCCAGTTTGTCGGCCAAACCTATGTGCCTCCTTTGTGAGGTTCAGGACGCCATGTCATGGCTTGGGGTGTTTGTGTCCCCACTAGTCTCCTCTTGTTTTGTATTGTTGCGTTCTTTGTATAGGCTGTATAGGCATTTTCTTGCCTTTATGTCGAGGATTAAGTCCGTCTTGAATGTTTGTCTTGATTGTATATCTTGTCTTGGTTGAATGCATATATGTATGAAAAATGTTTTTGGCATCTGATTTTCTGACTCAATGGACACTAGTTATATCTTGTATTGGCTTCGCCTTGAATACGAACTGTTCTCTTGTATTCTTGATACTAGGCCTTGGTAATCTCGGATTCTTGGCGATTCTGATCTTGAACCCATAGGGCCGGGTTTGGGTCGTGACACCAACGAAAGGCGGGATGAAGCCATGGTCCGCCGACTTCCAGATGGCTATTGATGTCGCAGTCGCCAGCAGCTTGGCGAGAGAGGGGGATAGAGGGGCTGGCTCGTCGGGAGCGACCGCTGGAAGTAGGAGCGAAGAGGAAGTGATCCAGAGCTTCTGGCGGTCGGACTTCTACAAACATGAGATGGCTGAGTTTTGGGACAGCGGCTGGAAGATGTTTAAACATAAAGCAGAAGAGCTGTTCCCAAACTTGGACTTCAGCAATGTTAGAATAGACGAAGACGATATGGCCCAGACCCCCCTAGATGAAGGGGTTGACGAAGAAGACCTTGCCTCGAGCGAGGATGAATGATTGATGTAAAATTTTGCATTTTGCTTGTAAATAAAATTTTTGTTGTTGTTGTTTTTGTTGTTTCTTGATCGTGTAATTTCTGTAGAAAGTTGTATGTAAGGCACAATTTTGGGAATAAAACAAGTATTTTGTATCACTATTGCCCTTATTTCTTCTGAGCTGTAAATTTGGAAGTAATTCAACAAAAAATGGATATGAAATTTAGACTTTTGTGCAGATTAGCCTGACTTGTGAGAGAGCCATGATGCCAAAATCATTAAAAATTGGCGTATATGAAAATGTTAAAAGATGAAAGATGTAAGGCTGATTTAGAGAACGATGAACCTGAATTTTAACTATGTGGAAAATGTGAGATTAAAAATATAGACACTGCAAAAATGGGTTGGATTTTGACGAAGTATGGCACCATGCTATAATATTAAGTCATTAAAATCAGCCGTTGCTCAGTCTAGCTGAGGTTTTAAGTAACTCAGTCTGGCTGAGGCTTTAAGTAACTTAATCTGGCTGAGCCCTTCGTGCTCAGTTTGGCTGAGGCATTAAATAACTTAGTCTGGCTGAGCCCTTCGAGCTCAGGTTAGCTGAGGCTTTAAGTAACTCAGTTTGGCTGAGCCCTTCATGTTCAGGTTGGCTGAGGCTTTAAGTAACTCAGTCTGGCTGAGCCCTTCGTGCTCAAGCTGGCTGAGGTTTTAAGTAACTCAGTCTGGCTGAGCCCTTTGTGCTCAGTCTGGCAGAGACTTTAAGTAACTCAGTCTGGTAGAGTCCTTGGTGCTCAGTCTGGTTGAGGCTTTACGTAACTCAGGCTGGCGGAGCCCTTGGTGCTTAGTTTGGCTAAGGCTTTAAGTAACTCAGTCTGGTTGAGCTCTTGGTGCTTAGTTTGGCTAAGGCTTTAAGTAGAGTGTTTTGGAAATACCACACAGATAACTGAGATATAAGATTGTTGTCATTTAAAGTGTAGCCCATTGATCACAAATTTACGTCATGTGAGAAAAGAACAAGAACATCCATGTGTGTAGGTTATCAAAAAGAAAATACAACAATTGATCAATACAAAAATAAGGCTTTATTGAAAATAACGCTGTATATGCTCGGCGTTCCAGGATGGGGGAGATCTTGACCTTCTATGTCCTGAAGTCGATAAGTGCTTGGACGAGGTCTGGCCTTAACAACGTAAGGTCCTTTCCACTTGGCTGTTAGCTTGCCCTCAGTTGGATTTTTGGTGGCAAGAGTTGCTTCGCGCAAAACAAGGTTCCCCACGGCGAACTCCCTCAGTCAGACTTTGCGGTTGTAGTGTGTTCTCATTTTCTGTTGGTATGAGGCTTGCCTGACAGCAGTGGTCTCTCGGAGCTCTTCAATTAGGTTTAGGTCTGCCCGACGCAGCTCTTAAGTTAGTTCCGGATTCGGGTGTAGAACCCTTGGGGTGGGGAGACCGATTTCCATTGGGATGACCGCCTCAATGCTGTATGTTAAGCGAAAGGGGGTCTCCCCAGTGGGGGTTCAGGCAGTAGTGCGGTAGGCCTAGAGTACATTTGGTAATTCCTCAGCCCGGAGTCCCTTAGCAGCTTCCAACTTAGTTTTGATGATCTTCAGAAGAGAACGGTTGGTAACCTCAACTTGGCCATTGGCTTGGGGATGACCTGGGGAAGAGAAGCATAGCTGGATTTGAAGCTCTGCACAGAATTTCTTGAACTTGGCATTGTCGAATTGTTTGCCGTTGTCGGAGACGATGACTTGAGGGATGCCAAATCGGCATATGATCGACTGCCAGATGAATCTGGTTGTGTTCCGCTCGGTGATTGTGACGAAGGGTTCTACTTCCACCCATTTAGTGAAGTAATCAATGGCGACGATTGTGAATTTGGTTTGGCCTCCGCCGGTGGGCAATGGGCCAACTAAGTCGATCCCCCATTTGGCGAATGAGTAAGGACTGCAGAGTGTGATCAGTTCTGGAGGAGGAGCATGAGGGATGTTGGCAAAGCGTTGGCACTTGTCACATTTAAGCACGAATTCAGTGGCATCTTGATTAAGAGTAGGCCAGAAGCAACCGGTGCAAAGTATTTTATGGGCTAGTAACCTGGCACTTGAATGATTACCACATATACCCTCGTGGACTTCCCTCATCGCGTAGGTCGCTTGAGCAGGATTGAGGCATCGCAGGTATGGGCGTGAAAAGCCACGTTTGTACAAGAGGCCACTGTTGAGAATGTAGTTGGACGACCGGGCCCTGACTTTGGCGGCCTGCTGTTTGTCGTCTGGCAGTTCCTCCTTTGTCAAAAACAGAAAGATGTCGGCCGTCTATGGAATGGGTTCATTTTGGAGGAAGTGGGCTTGCTACTGGTTTGGGGAAATGGCAGGGTGGGCCAGGTACTCGAGGCGGACACCGTGGCTGAGGTCTGGCTGGTCTGCAGAAGCTAATTGAGCCATTTCATCTGCCTAGGAGTTTTCCGCTCGAGGGATGTGCTTGCCGTGGAAAGTGTTAAAGAGGCGAGCAAGGGGGAGTGCAATACCCCTATAAGCCCGTATTGTGTCTTCCTTGGCATCGAATTCCTCCGTAACTTGTCCGACAATGAGCTGGGAATCGCTGAACACTTGGATATGGTTGACACCAATATCTCTGGCGAGGCGGAGACCTGCGATCAATGCCTCGTATTCAGCCTCATTATTGTTTGCGTTGAATAAGAAGCGGAGAGCACACTTGAAATAACCACCCTCGGGGGCGGTGAGGATGAGACCAACCCCGCTGCCTTCTCTGTGGGATGATCTGTTGACGTTGAGGGTCCAAGAGTGGGGGTCTTCTGCCTCAGTATGGAGTTGCGGGGGTGGTGGGGCCGTGGTTTGAGTGAGATTAGTGAATTCTAGGATAAAATCGGCAACAGCCTGCCCTTTGATCCCCGTTCGAGGTCAGTAGGAGATGTCAAATTGGCTGAGCTTGACTGACCATTGCATGAGTCTGCCGGATAGCTCTGGTTGTTGCATTATCTTCTTCAAGCGTTGGTCAGTGAGGACCACTATGGAATGGGCTTGGAAGTAAGGACGGAGTCGTCTTGAGGCGGTGACCAAGGCCAAGGACATTTTTTCTAGCAGTGGGTAGTTCAATTCTGCGCCTTTGAGAGCCCGACTAATGTAATAAACCGGTATGCAGAAAATCCTCTCGATGAGGGCATAGCGGCTATGTGCTAGAGACGGCTAAATAGAGAAAAAGGGGCTCACCCGTGAGCGCTTGGGAGAGTAAGGGAGGGTTAGCCATGCACTGCTTCAATTGTTGGAAAGCCTCTTCAGACTCAGTCGTCCACTCAAAAGTTTGCCGAAGAACTTTGAAGAAAGGGAGGCATTTGTCCGTTGCGCGGGAAATGAAGCGGTTGAGGGTGGCGACTCTGCCTGTAAGCTTCTGAACCTCCTTAACCGTTCTAGGTGACTGCATTTCTATCAAGGCCTTGATCTTTTCGGGGTTAGCTTCGATGCCCCGTTAACTAACCATAAAACCTAAGAATTTCCCAAATCCTACGTCGAAGGTGCATTTCTCCAGATTGAGCTTTATTTGATACTTTCGTAGGGTGCTGAAGGTCTCTTGCAGGTCAGCCAGATGATCAGTGGAGAGTTTGCTCTTGACTAACATGTCATCGACATATACTTCCATGTTTCGGCCTATCTGATGATAAAAGACGGCGTTGACCAACCGTTGGTAAGTGGCTCCGGCATTTTTCAACCCAAATGGCATGACACAATAATTGTAGGTTCCTTGATTGGTGATGAAGGAGGTGTGTTCCTAGTCAGACGAGTGCATCAGAATTTGGTTGTACCTAGAGAAGGCATCCATGAAGCTGAGCATTTGATGACCGGCCGTGGCATCAACAAGCAGATCTATGCGAGGAAGGGGATAACTGTCTTTGGGGTAAGCTTGGTTGAGATCGGAGTAGTCGACACAGAGTCGCCATTTGCCGTTGTTTTTACGGACCAGGACCACATTTGACAGCCATTTGGGGTAGTCCACGTTTGTGATAAACTGTGCCTCAAGGAGCTTATCTACTTCAGAAGCAATAAGAGTATTGCGCTCTGGGTGAAAGATACGCTGCTTCTGGCGAAAGGGTCAGAAATGGGGCTCAATGCTGAGACGATGGGTGATGAAGGAGGGGTCAATACCTGGCATGTCGGAGTGGGTCCAGGCAAATATGTCGTTGTGCTCAATCAGGAGGGCCGTAAGGTCAGCCTTGGCCTGGGAGGATAGTTGTTGCCGATCTTGGTAGTTTTTGTTGGGTTGGTGGGATCGATGAGGACCTCGACAAGCTCTTCCACTGGTTTCCCTCTGACCAGCTCATCCTCCTCTCTAACGTCGAGCCCTTCAATGATCATAGCCTGCTTTAGCTTGACCTCTTTAAGTGAAGCGACGTAATATTCTCTGGCCACGGTCTGCTCTCCTCTCACCGTGCCGACCCCAAGGTCGATGGGGAATTTGATGGCAAGATGGAAAGTGGATATGATAGCTTGGAAAGCATTTAGGGCGGTGCGGCCGAGGATGATGTTGTAAGCAAAAGGACAGTCGACGACGAGGAAGATGAGCAACTTTGTGGTCTGCTGCGGGTATTCTCCGATTGTGATGGAAAGATTGATGGAGCCGATGGAGGTCACCCGATCACCATTAAAACCGACCAATGGGGTTTGGAGAGGGGACAAACTTTCTTTCCTGACCTTGAGCTGGCGAAAGGCATTTAGGAAGATGATGTTTGAAGAGCTGCCATTGTCAACGAGAACTTATCTGACTTTGTAATTGGAGAAGAGGGCAGAGATAACGAGGGGGTTGTCATGGGGGTAACGGATGCCTGTGCAGTCAGCCTCCATAAAGGTGATGGGCTCCATCCACTGCTTGAGCTGTTTGGAAGGGCGTCCAATGGGGCAACTTTTTTGTCCGAGCCCTACCTTATTTTTCTGAGCTCTGCCCGCTGAGCCGAGTAGGATGGTCCTCCATAGGTAAGCCCGCCAACAATAACTCTGATCTCTCCAACAGGGGGCGCGGGGTTACCTTGTGCCCGGGGTTGCTGTGGAGGGCAATCATGACCTTGGTTAGGTTGTGCGAGTTGTCGAGGAGGGGTGCATCGGCAGTTGTTTCTGATGGGTTCAGTCCTTTGCCTTTACTGAGGACGGGTTTTCATGAACTGACTAAGACGTCCCTGACGTATCAAGCCCTCGACTTGGTCTTTGAGGTTAACACACTCCTCCGTATTATAGCCGTGGTCCTGATAAAAGCGATAGTATTTGGACTGGTCTTGCCGGTTGGAAGGAGACCGTGACGGTTGGGGCCATTTTAGGAGATAATCTCGTTGAATCTGGTTCAAGATTTGTTCTATGGGGGAGTTGAGAGGGGTGTATCATTCGAACCGGCCGGACAGTCGGGTTGACACTGACCGGTCGGCTCGGGGTGGTTGGTCGGTCTATTGAGGTGTTTGGTGAGTGTACTGGGTGTTTCTGGTTTCTAAGTCCTTTCTCTTCTCTCTGGGGGTTGGGTTTTTGGCTGTAGGATCTTAACGGGCGGCTAGGGAATCTGCGGCGTTCATGTATTTTTGGGCTTTGGAAAGTAGGGTTGCTATGGAAATTGGGGGGTTTTTGGAGAGGGAAAAAAGGAAATCAAATGATCGTAGACCGGCCATGAAAGCCGTGAGAATGACCTTGTCATCATTTTCTGCCACCTGCAAGGCCTCGGTGTTGAAGCGGGTGACGAAGCTGCGCAACGACTCTTCCTCTATTTGACAGATGTTAAGGAGTTGAGTTGCTAGA
This sequence comes from Camellia lanceoleosa, assembly GCA_025200525.1. Classification (NCBI taxonomy): domain Eukaryota; kingdom Viridiplantae; phylum Streptophyta; class Magnoliopsida; order Ericales; family Theaceae; genus Camellia; species Camellia lanceoleosa. The sequence goes on from CM045769.1 coordinate 3,846,556, forward strand.
CGCCATTGGCGTTGGGCACCAATGAAGTGGCTGAGGAGGGAGTCACTTAGGTGCTGAAAGGTAGAGATAGAGTCCGTCGGTAGCTGACTAAACCACAGTCGGGCTGATCCCTTAAGTGTTACGGGAAAAGCCCGACAAATGATTTCATCAGGGAATGCATGGAGGATCATGAGGGTCCTGTAGGTCTCCAAGTGATCAACTGGGTCCATTATACAGTCGAAAGAGTCAATTGAGGGCATTTTAAACTTAGGAGGTAGTGGTTTGTCCCTAATGGAGGCAACGAATCGTGAGTTGGCTGTGATGGATGGTTTATGCTGTATGTTCTGCATGACTCCTTGGAGCTGGATCTTCATGGCTCGGAGTTCCGCGTCCCAGAGTGGAACGTTGTCGCCACCGGAATGCAGCGGGGGTTGGACACTACTGGCCTCTCCCTCGGGTGTGGGTGCCTGGACCGATGGAGGTGGGACTTGGGGTGGCGAGTTTACATCTGGGGGAGGGGGTCACAAGCCTTCCAAGTTAGGTGGATGGGGCTGCTAGATAGTATGGCTCAGGGCTCGTTCTCGGTTGAGTGGGATAACTGGAGGTGGAGGAGGGGGGATAGGAAGGTTTCTTTGGAGTAGAGCATTAATTAGGGCTTGGTTTTGCTCGGCCAGGTGGTTAATGCTGTTGGTGAGTACGGTGGGTTGTTTGGATTGGGAGGGTCGGCTTGGTGGTCGGCAACATTGTGGTGAGAAGCCATGGATCTAGTCGTGACCATTCACCTTGGTGGGTGGCAGGAAAGGGTTATTGGGAAAGGGTTTCTGGCGATAATGAGCACAACTGGCGCGCGGAGCAAAAATGATTTCTCACAGACGGCGCCAACTGATGATACAGGGTGTTCCAGATGGAACGGGTTGGACTGATCCACACTTCCCAAACTAGTGTTCGAGGTGCCAAGCCCACAGAGAAACCTGCACAAGAGTTCAATGGGGAACGGAGAGTTCCCTAGCGAATCCTCCGATGAGAAAGTTAGCAAGGGAGATGGAACATAGAGATAGATTAGTGATAGAGAAGCTTAACCTTCTTCTTGTCTTTGACGTCTGCTTATATCCTCTAGTAATTATTTCGTTGTCCCTTCCGACCTGTCATCTTGGCCGAAAGTCTATGCTCTAACTTGCCTTATTCATGGTGAGGCCATTCTGTCTTAACGGGGAGGCGTTATCTCAATAAATACTGTAATGGGCTTCATTAATGGCTGATGTGCAGTGTAATAATTTTGCAGGATCTTTGTCTGCTTATGTGACTTGTCATTCTCTTGCCACATGTTTAGATGCCATTGGTTCTTAATGTCATGTTGAGCTCCAATCAAGGTTTTAAAAAGCGGCAAGAATCACGTAACGATTACCGCCACGCTTTTTGCGGTGATTGAGATTCACAGGTGTGTCGGCCATAGCGGCTGTCGTAGCGGTCATAACGGTGCCATAACAGCCGTAACGGCTTGTTACGTAACGGTTCCAAACTGTTTTTTTCAAAAAAACACACAAAAAAAAGCTGAAAATGGGAGAAGAGGGATAGAGAGAAAAGGGAAGATAAAGAGAGAAAAGGGAAGATAAAGAGAGAAAATAGAGAAGCAAGAGATAGAGAGAGAGAGAAGAGGGAAGATGAACATGTTATTGATTTGTTGAAACTATAAGACCTATACTATTCTATTCAGCTGCTATCACTAAACCATTTTGTTTGTATGTGTCTATCTATATATTGTTTGAAAATAATAATAATAATAGGTGTGGTCATTATCTATTTGGCTTGATTAAAATATGTATATATATATTTAGGCTCTTATTTATTCTCTTACTTTTGTCATTATTTATCTTATATATAATAGTTAGTAATTAATTTTTTGTAAAATACAAAGTCATTAATTATTAAAATAAAATGTAAAAAACTCAGTTTATAGTGATTTAAAAATATGAAATATATTGGATCATACTTAAAAATTTATAAAAATTGATCAATATTTATTTTTAACCCAATAAATATGATCATAGAAAACAAATATGCGTATCAGTGAGTTTTTTTCAAATTGTGCGAAAAATAAAAAAATTCACGGTTTGAGTACTGCTACACTCGACCTTTACACCTAGAATCAATCATAACCAAGCGTCACCGCCACCGTTACGATCAAGAACTTTTGAACCTTGGCTCCAGTACGTTGGGTTTTAGTATTTGAATTATGTATTGGGCCCTAAGTGGTGGGCTATATCCTTTGTGAGCTTACCCGTGTCAATTATTATTTTTATTATCTAATACCTAATAAAGAATGTAATTAAAGGGAAACCAAGAAGAAAAAAAAACATTGCCCAAATAGGCAATGCAAAGTGTACAAACCTCTAAATTAGTAGGCAAAGTCAATTGAATAGATTATTACGTTTGAGTTGCTATCAAACCAAAGTGTGTATTATTAATTTCATAAGTCGGAGGAGGAGAGGACGGACACATAAGGTGCACAAATGGTGTAGATCATAGATCATCCATCCTTGAAACTCTCCATAGTAGCTAGTTGTTGGAATGATTATATATACTTTGACAGGAGACAGACATTAATATCTATATTTTTTATTCAAATCAATTAATTATCACAAAAGCATGTGCATATGATATATGTATGGCCCTGTTGAGGGGTGTTGTCTTTAGCACAGAAACTAATGAAACAAAATCATTCATCGCATACTGATTATATATGGTGGAGACAGATGGTGCTACAATAAGGCATGCTATCAATATATAATGCAACATGAGAGAGAGAGAGAGAGAGAGAGAGAGAGAGAGAGAGAGAGGGGCATATTCAATTGTATGTTACGAGTATTTGATATTAAATATATAATAAATATAATTCACCTCAAATATAATCTTATTACACTTAACATACTTTTGTTCAAATTTTGTTAGAAATTTATACAAAATCAAGTCATGTATAAAATATATGATACATTTACGTTGTGTTTGGTTGAGGGATTTGGAAAAGGAAAGGGAAAAGATGTGTGAAACTAGGTGAAATATAGGCATGCTTTATTCACATTTCACCAACCTTTTCCATTTTTCTTTCCAAATCTCTTTTCAAATCCCCTAACCAAACACAGTATTATTGATTTTTTTAAAACATTAATGCCTTTATCTGGTAGGCTTATTTGTAGTTTGTCTTCTTATTTTAGTGACAAAATGTAAATGTAAAATCACTAAATAGAGGCATTATTATCTTAAAAATTCAATAAAACAGTCATATATAATGAGAGGGTAATTTATATTCATAAATTGGGCCGAGCTAGGTGTTGGGCCGATCTAGGTTCAAGATTGGGAGATACCCACTAAGAAAGGGGAAGTATGTGTAGTTCGGTCACCAAAGCAGTACTTGGTTTTGAGAAGTGTCGAGATAGTTCGGTTGAAGTTGGTAGACTGGTCGAAAAGTTATACCGGTTCTTATAAGTTAGGTCGGTTGCATGTTGACACCGGTTCGGACTCCTTAGTCCGGCTGGACTACGTATTAGTCCGGTTGAGCTCTCTTATGATTAGCTCGGTTGTGGAATGGGAAACCGAGGTAAGAGAAGTGAAGGTGAAGTCCGGACTATTGGTTACTTCGGTTGTAATGGAGTTCGGCCGTAGTAAAGCCATCTCACTTGGCTTATGCAGTGAGGGGGGTGTTGGAAGATTCCAGAAGGAGTAATCCTAGGAGGACTCTGCGCAAGGAGGAGTAATTCTAGAAGGACTCTACACATGGAGGAATAAGAGTCCTAGGAGGACTCTTTGCATGGAGGAGTTAGAGTCCTACCAAGACTGTGCCACGCGAAACCTATATAAGCTCACCAATATCACCTTTGGAGAGGTAACGCAATTTTGCTTCCTGAATACTCAGAGCTTTTGCCTATCTGTCTTGCTTACTGACTTAGGCATCGGAGAGGTTTCCGGCAAACACCCGCCGGCCAGCTCACGTTTGTGTTTTCAGGTGACAAAGCGACGTCGTACGGAGGAACGCAGTCTTGATCAACAGGATTATACGAGAAGGTGAATTTCTTTCCCGTACAATTGGCGCCGTCTGTGGGAAAAACAGACAAGAACAACCTCTTGATCAAGCTTTCTCTTGAACATCAATGGCGAACAACGAAGAACTGCCTCAGTCCGCCGTTGACGGACTAACTCCAGAAGGAGGTGCAAGGCGCGAAGGCCTTCCTTTGGTCCCTCCCATGGCGAGCCTGGAACCACAAAGCGAAATTCGGGGAGGGATGCGAGGGCGAAGGAGGAATAGCAGCCCTCATCCTTCTCGTTCGCAAAGCCCAGAAAGACAAAGGCGCAGAGTTGATCCTCAAATTCTGGAAGATCGCGTCAGAGAACAAGACGAACTGATCCGCAAGATGGCAGCGGACATGGAGTCTCTGAAGCGCCAGATGAAAGGAAAAGAAGTGGCGACAGGAGTGGGGCGCAACAACAAGACGCCCCCTCGCCACTCCGAGGGTCGTGGTAGGAATTCTACACCCTCTCAACCAGAGGACAGAAGCCTCAGGACAGGCGACACGCGATCCGTATCTTCCAGGACTCGTCCTCCTGTGTCGAAGGACGAAGCTGAAAAGGTCATACACGGAGGGAAGTACTTATTGGCCCTCACATACGCATCATACGAGATCCAGACAGACGGAATTACCTAGGTCGTCCGACCTAAGGTCCATGTTGGAAGAAAAGGCGCGATGGAAGGAGGACGCCAGGACGCGCGATCCCCACAGGGTTCCTGCCTTGCAGCGATTGGCTCCTCGGACGCATGGAAGCGTCGAGGTTGGAATGCCAAGGCCGCACCGCATCTGAACAGCGGATAAGGCATTGGCGAGGGTGCAGACCTCACCATTCCTCCCGGAGATTGAGAACGCGCCCCTTCCGTCAGGCTTCCTACAACCCAAATTCACGACGTATGAAGGAAAGACGGACCCTTACACCCACTTAAGCCACTTTCGCCAGGTTATGGCTGTATACCGACGGAATGAGGCGCTGATGTGCATCCTATTCCCTTCAAGCCTCGGCGACCTAGGCCTAACTTGGTTTGAGAAGCTTCCAGAGGGCAGCATAGCCTCCTGGGCGCAATTGGCAGAAGCGTTTGTAACACGGTTCAGAACAAACACAAAGACCCCGGTGGAGATCGATCAGTTACTCTCCATCGACATGGGTGAGAAGGAGACATTAAGGTCCTACAACAGCCGATATTGGGAGACCTTCAACCAGATTGGGGATTGCCCAACCAATCTGCCATCGCAAAGATACAAAGAGGCCTTCCATCGGGGAATAGGTGAGGACTCTATCACCATGACTCCACCACTTACCATGGAGGCCCTGATGGAGAGTGCATCAGCACATCAGGGTGGAAGAGGATGGCGCTCGTGCTAAGGCAAAGACTGGTGCGATCGCAACACCAGAGAAGAAGACCTCGGCAAAGGTCAATACGGTAGATCGCCGAAACAAAAACGGACGGGGCAGGCGAGACAATGACGAAGACCAGGAGAAGAGGTGGTTGAGAGTCCGCACCGCCATTACCACAGTGTTCAAAAAACCAATCTACCGTATACTTAGTGAGATTAGAGACGAGCCATTCGTCAGGTGGCCAGCCAAGTTGGGCGAGGCCCAGAAGGACTATGATGGATCGGATGCACCTACCACAAGGAAAAGGGGCACCGCACTGAGAACTGTACGCCATTGAGGCAACATCTGGAAGAGTTGGTGGCAGCAGGCCACCTAGATAAATACATAGAAGGAGGGGCGCAGCCAGCACCCCAGGACCACAACCTCCCCAATGGAATGCCAAACGACGCCCCGCCAAGAAGGCACCATCAACGTAATCCATGGAGTCTTTGAACGAGCGAGTATGCGAGCTCAGAGGTTCAATCAAAAGGCAGCGAGCACATGAGAGGTGCTAAGTGCCCAACCAGTCGTCAAAAGGGGGAGGACAGAAGCTACGAATGTTATGTCTTTTTCGGACAAAGACTTGGACAGAATTTATTGCCCACACAACGATGCCTTGGTCGTCACTCTCCGAATCAAGGATTTTGACGTCAAGCGGATTCTGATCGACCAAGGTAGCTCGTGCGAAATCATGTACTATGAAACCTTCAAGCAACTCAAGCTGCAAGATAAAGACCTGGCCCCAGCCGTATCCCCTTTGATTGGATTCAACTCTATGCCGGAGTGGCCAGTCGGCAAAATCATCCTTCCAGTCAGGGCAGGAAGTGTGACGAAGCAAGTAGAGTTCTGGGTGCTGAAGGTCCCCTCCACCTACAACATCATCTTAGGCAGAACATGGCTGCACGCCATGCGCTCGGTGGCATCCTCTTACCACCAAGTGATGAGGTTTCCCAACGACACTGGAGTAATAGAAGAAGTTTATGGGGACCAGATAATGTCCAAGCAGTGCTTCGTCGCAACAAATGGTAGCCGCGCTGCCAAAGGATATGTTCATTCGGTTGAAGAACCGGAGAGTAATGAACTATTCGCGGATGTTGGCAAAGCGGCTGATCAAAAAGCAGTGGAGGACCTGGTAGAAGTCAGAATAGATGAGAAGAACCCGGAAAAGTTCTTCCTTCTTGGATCGTCGTTGTCCAGCACTGAGAGATTGGAGGTCTTGGAATTTCTGACCTCCAACATCGAAGTGTTCGCCTGGACCCCATACGACATGCCAGGCATTGACCCCAACTTCATTTGCCATCAGCTCAATGTCCACCCTTCTGCTAGACCAGTCATCCAGTAAGACGCTACAGATCGGCACTCCACCACGCCGAGATAGTGGCAGAAGAGGTGGGTAACTTGTTAGAAGCAGGGGCGATCAGAGAAGTGCACTACCCCAGGTGGATCTCTAACACGGTTGTGGTGCCGAAAAAGAATGGGAAGTGGCGCGTCTGCGTCGACTATAAAACTGTCAACAAAGCATGCCCCAAGGATAGCTTCCCCTTGCCAAGGATAGATCAATTGGTCGACCTAACAGCTGGTCACAGCAGGCTAAGCTTCCTCGACGCATACAGAGGCTACCACCAGATCGCAATGCATGAGCCAGACCAGGAGGTCACATCCTTCACCACTCCAAGAGGACTATACTGTTATAAGGTCATGCCCTTTGGCCTGAAGAACGCAGGGGCGACATTCCAGAGAATGGTCACCAAGATGTTTGAACCATTGTTAGGCAAAACAATAGATGCTTACATCGGTGATATGGTGGTCATGTGCAAGGGTGTGGGTGACCATCTCAAGGACCTAAGTGAGATGTTCGAGATCCTGAAAAAGCATAAGTTACGCCTCAACGCGTCGAAGTGTGCTTTCGGAGTAGGATCAGGCAAATTCTTAGGCTTCTTGGTGACCAACCGCGGTATAGAAGCGGATCCTTCTCAAATCAAAGCAATTCAGGAGTTAGAGCGGCCTAACTCAGTGAAAGAAGTGCAGCACCTCACCGGCATGGCGGCAGCACTTAACCGATTCATCAGCCGGTCTTCAGACAGATTGCGTCCCTTCTTTCAGTCATTAAAAGCTAAGTTTGAGTGGGACGAAGAATGCGACCAAGCTTTGGCAAGTCTGAAGGAGTACATGTCTTCTCCACCATTACTCGTTACCCCCATACCTGGAGAAGAACTCTTCCTCTATTTGGCAGTCTCTCAGCACGCAGTAAGTGCAGTGTTGGTTCGAGCAGAAGGAATCCAACACTTACCTATCTTCTATGTCAGCAAGACATTGCTAGGAGCCGAAACAAGGTACTTGCCTCTGGAGAAGTTAGCACTGGCCTTAATGATGGCATCCAGGAAATTGGCGCACTACTTTCACGCCCACACCATTGTCGTCCTCACAAATTTTTCCACTAAAAGCTCTGCTTGAGAGGGCCAACTTTTCGGAATTTTGAATTTGGTAGTAGAGTTGGGACAATATGATGTGAAGTTCCAACCCGTAACCATGATAAAGGCCCAATCCTTGGCAGACTTTCGCAGAGTTCACTCTGGAAGCCACCAAGTCTGTCCGATCGACCTAATCGACACAACCAAACTAGGGATGGAGTTTGACGGAATAAGCGCAACCCCTAATCGCTACTCGATCAGGGCCCAAAGCAAACTGGAGTAAGGAAGGCGAGGAGGAAGCCGACCCTACTACACCAAGTCAAAACTCACCAGCAACTGGGGACTTGAGCCCATCAGAAGACAAGGGGCAAACTGCAACTATGGACTCAGAAGAAGACATTAGTGACTTGGAAGACCCCAAGGCATCGTCCGATCCCTCCACCTGTTGGAAGTTGTTCGTTGGGGAGATGTGGAAGCTCTTTGTTGATGGCGCATCCAATCGACATGGAGCAGGACTTGGCATAGTCCTCATCTCTCCAAACGGCCTAATAGTGGAGCAAGCGATCAACCTTCCCAAAGATCGAACAATGAAGCGGAGTACGGCGCCTCGCAGACTCAAGACAAGAAGATACATGAAGGCCACTGAACTAATGGTTTACAGCGACTCACAATTGGTGGTGAATCAAATTTCTGGCGATTATGAAGCAAAGGATGATAGAATGGCTAAGTACCAAGACTTAGTCAGGACAGAGATCAAGAAGTTTGAAGTCGTCGAATTGAACAGATTAAGGAGGAGAACACGGAAGAGAATTTAACTTGAGCTTCGCCAATGGCAGATATACCTCCATCCTCATCCACTATTGATCGACTATCCGCCTGCACCAAGTATTGAAGACCCGTGTCAAGAGGTATGTTGTACGGAGTTAGGTCCTTCTTGGATGGATCCCATCATCTTGTTCTGAAAGACGGCATTCTACCGTAAGATAAGAAAGAAGCCAATGTAATCGAGCCAAGTCGCAACGATTTTGGCTCTCCATCCTTGGCATTATACAAGAAGTCGCTCTGGACCTTATTTAAAGTGTGTCCACCCCAGCAAGGTAGAAGCATTCTTATTTGAAATACACGAAGGGGTTTGTGGCAGCCATCAAGGAGGAAGGTCATTGGCATACCGAGCTATTTCACAAGGATATTGGTGGCCCTACATGCAAGCGGATTCAGAGAAGTATGTCAAAAAGTGCGAAAAGTGTCAGAAGTTTGCGCATCAAATTCACCAACCCGCAAGAGAACTCCTACCTCTCACTAGTCCATGGCCTTTCGCAATGTGGGGCTTGGACATAGTAGGACCGCTCCCAACAGCGCCAGGCAACAGGAAGTTCTTTCTTGCGGCTACAGACTACTTCACAAAGTGGGTGGAAGCAGAAGCCTTAGCGTCAATCAAGGAGAAAGATGTGAAGAAGTTTGTTTGGCAGAACATCATTACTCGCTTTGGCATACCAAAAGCACTGATTTCAGACAACGGCACCCAGTTTGATGGCAGAATTTTCAGAAGCTTTTGTGAAGAGTACAAGATAGAGTTCTACAACTCCACACCAGCATATCCCCAAGCAAATGGACAAGCAGAAGCTTCGAACAAGGTAGTCTTGGATGGACTGAAGAAAAGGTTGGAGAAAGCCAAAGGCAAGTGGGCCGAAGAGCTCCCACATGTTTTATGGGCTTACCGCACCACACCTCGACGATCAACAGGAGAAACACCATTCTCCTTAGCATATGGCATGGAAGCAGTCATCCCCTTAGAAGTCGGTCTTCCTACAATTCGGAGCGAAAACTTTGATCTAGACCTAAATGGGGAAGCAATTGCATTGGAACTCGACTTGGCAGAAGAAAGAAAAGAAAAGGCGCTAGTACACATCGCCTCCTATCAGCAAGAGTTGTCAAGAAAATACAACAAAACAGTACACCCAAGACAGTTCAAACTCGGCGATTGGGTACTTCGCAAAGTGATGGGAAACACATTGGTCCCAGGAGATGGCAAGTTAGGGCCAAACTGGGAAGGTCCTTACAAAGTGGTCGGATTAGCAGGCAAAGGGGCATACCACTTGGAAGATGGGGACGGCAAAGCAATTCCTAGGCCATGGAACACTGCCAATCTCAAGTTATTTTATTTTTAGCTTTTTTCTTTTTGAGTATGTGTAATTTTCTACTTTCTCCATGAAACAAGTCGATTCTTTTTAGTATATTTGTTTTCCGTAGAAAGTAGTTTTAGCAAGTTAGTAGCATTGTAAACATAGTTGGCCGGAATAACCAACTATTAACCCTCCTAAGCCCGTGATCGGATCCGTGCCGCAGACATTTGGTCGGAATAACCAAACATTCTAAGTTGGTGGAAAAACCAACTTAGAGGTTGGCCGATTAAACCAACACTTAGCCAAAGTATGGGAATGGCTACATAGAGGTTGGTCGATTAAACCAACACTTAGCCAAAGTATGGGAATGGCTAAATCAAAGACTTGGCCAAAGTATGGGAATGGCTACATAGAGGTTGGTGGATTAAACCAACTCTTTGTACTCTTCAAAGAAGTAAGTTATATCGGTTGAAGAGTGGTTGGTCGATAAAACCAACTTTGTACTCTTCACCAAGTAAGTTATATCGGTCAAGAGTGGTTGGTCGATTAAACCATCTCTGTACTCTTCACCAAGTAAGTTATATCGGTCAAGAGTGGTTATCGGATTAAACCAACTCTTTGTACTCTTCAAGACGTAAGTTATCTAATTTGAAGAGTGGTTGGTCGATCAAACCGAACTTTTGTTCTCTTCAAAAGTAAGTTATACCTACCGAAGAGTGGTTGGTCGATTAAACCAACTCTCTGTACTCTTCAAAGTAAGTTATAATTTGAAGAGTGGTTATCGATTAAACCAACTTTGTAATCTTCACCAAGTAAGTTATACCTACCAAGAGTGGTTATCGATTAAACCAACTCTCTGTACTCTTCACCAAGTAAGTTATACCTAAATTTGAAGAGTGGTTGGTCGATTAAACCAACTCTTTGTACTCTTCACCAAGTAAGTTATACCTACCAAGAGTGGTTATCGGATTAAACCAACTCTTTGTACTCTTCACCAAGTAAGTTACATCTCAAGAGTGGTTGGCAAGTGAGGTATATGGTCAACCGAGATCACAGTTGTGTAATCAAGTTCATGGAAAAGCAAACAACCAAGCAAGTTCGTAACCTGAGTGCAAGTTAAAAGATTTTTCATTCAAATCAAAAGGAAGTGCAATTGTGGGACCATAGTCCGTTACATAGTTCCAAAACCAAGTACAAGAGAAAAAGAAAAATACAAGAAACAGTCATCCTAGGAGTGCATCTAGTTCGGCCAAGCTCCGCTCAAAGAATGCACCGAGACCGATTTGAGGAGGAGTCCGGTTTGGACCGTGGTGTCACCGCATCTCGTCACCTAAATCCACGCTGGCTCCAACCGAGCTTCTTCATTGCTTTGAGCAAGGTTGACCGGAGTCGAGATGGCTCCCTCATCATCTTCATCATCTTCATCCTCTTCTTCATCACCGCACTCTTCTAGGAAGGCTTTTTGAAGATCGCTCAGATATTGTTTAAGCGAGGTCGGAATAGAGTACGGTGGAGCGTTATGGCGTCGGTGTCGAGTACAACCGAAGCTTCCACCGCACTCCGCCAACCGCACTTAAAGAAGAGGTCCTTGTCTGCCACATTGAAGGTCAGATCGTCTTGGCTTCCTTGAAGCCTTGCTTTTGGCCTTTTTACTTGCTTTCGGTTGGTTTACTTCTGCTTTTTGTTTCTAATCGGGCCATCTCCCATGTAATAATCTTTACCTCGATTTACCTTTTTGTTTATCACCTTCACCGAGGTAACCACCGGTGAGACGTGATACCGCCTCCGCCGCCGCCTTTGTTCGGGCTCAGATAGTTCGGTTCTGCCACGCGTCTTTCATGGCTCGCTGGCGGTCTTAAGTTCCATCACTTGCCGTGTGCAAGCGTGGTTTTCAAGAGCCTACAGAGTATGGAAAGTTTTTTAGTTGATTGACCGAACTGAAGGTTTGGCAAGTTTTAGAGACAGAAAGGACAGTATTGCTTACCACAATCATGGACTTCGAAGCAGACCGGAGTGACTTTACCTCGGTGTTGAGCTTCTTGGCATGGTGCTCCATGTCTTTGAAGGCACACACCTCGCCAAATTGAAGGCCGAAGGTGATCCTTGTCCGAGACAACAGAGTCATCCTCATTGATAGCCCGTTGTTGAAGACTAGGGTGGAGTCCATCGAGGGTTTCTGCGGTGTGATGACTCACTGGGGTTGATTGCATGATTGTCGGTGGGTTTGGTGGCGGAGCATTCTCATCTTCGTCAACAAGTTGTGGCCCGCTTGATAGTCCGCACGCTTTGTTTGTGAAGCGAAGGTTCTGGGATGGAAGAGCCACAACGGCTTGGCTGATCGGCCGACTGTGGTACCTCGGTTGGGTTGTTTCGGTGAGCATGGCTCATTCGGTTCTTCTTGGCCATTTCGACGGGTAAGGGGCACGAGTCCGATTTGGAGGCAAGGTTGGGTCTGTTCAGTTGGTCCTCGAGGAGGAAGTCGGTCACCTCGCCGGTGACCGAGTAGTGGTAGGTTGGTTCAAAGTCGAGGAGTTTACCCCAACTCCTTTCTTGAACACGCAGTGCGGCGCGGAGAACGCCTAGATTGGGGTGGCCATACTGGGAGTGAAGGAAAGCTAAATCTGCAAAAAAGAGAACAAGTGTTAGTCCGGTTCAGTATGAGATTCATTTCAAAAGGAAAGGAGGAATGGAAACCGAAGTCTTTGTACCGGCCGCCTTGTTTCCAATTTATTCTTGACCCGATTGGGCTTGGAAGTCTTCAAAATTTCCGTAAAACCCAAAAGAAATCGCCGTCGCTCAAGTCTTTATCCGTGTATGTTTGATTATTTTTTCGGCCTCGGCAGATTCTAAGGTAATAACACCTTTCGCTTTTGGAACCAATTGAGTATCGGTAGTATTTCGCCATGCCAAGGTTTAGACCGGTTTGTTGGTTTAGGGCTATGCCCATGATTATTCTGCGACGTATTGGTGGACATTTGGGTGGGGCATAGTCCGGTTTGTCTCAAGAATTCACATATAAGGGCCGGATCGGGAATCTTAGTCAGGTTTCTATGATTGATTGGAGGGTGAAAGGGACAAAACCTTTTTCCCCAAGGGTCTATATCCTTTTCGGCCAAAACGATATTTACATCGGCTGGGATTTGGTGGTCCCTCCTAAAGTCATGAAGGCCTCCTGGGGTTTCTACAAGGACTCTATATTTCCCATTTATTTTATAAAGTTATGAAATAATTTATCTCGTTGAAGGAGCGTGCTTTCAGTAGTCGGTTGGACGCGGAGGGAGTGCCTGACCGCCTAAGTCCGCAAAGTGGAAAAAGAAGTGTCAAGCACGATCAAAGACCGTGCTACAAAAATAAAGCAAGAAAAGGTTGGTTTTACTGCCTCTCAGGTGCTAAGCTATCTACATCGGCTTGTGAAAGGTTTGTGGTTATCTCGGTTTCACCTATGGTTTTCTTACCACGGTTAGGCCTCGAGGGGCATCTTTCTGAGTTCGGTTTAGAAACTCAAAAGGATGGCTTAGCCCCAGGACTTAGCTCGGTCAGAGGCCTAGTTCGGTCTGGGCCGAAATACCTATCTCAAGTCAGTTTTTATTTCGGCTAAGGTGAATCAAGTGGCAACTTATTGAAACTACTATTGTGGGTTGCAAGTGCTAGTTCGGTTTCAGTTTGCCTGGACAGGAGAACAGTATTCTAGTTCGGTTGTAGTGTGTGAAGAGATCGGAAAGGTGTCCTACAAGGTGAATTCGTGTGTTCAGAGTGTTCTTATGGAGTTCTTCAGGAAATGCATGTGCAGTTGAAGAAAAACAAAATGTTTTGTAAAAACGCACAACGTAAACAGCTATGAACTTACGTGAAAGTAAGAAACAGACAAATGAAAGCAGATTCATGAACTTACCAAGAGGAAGAGGAGACGAGCTGAAGGAGTGATGCAGATAGCAAACAAGGACACGAGCTCAGGGAGAGAGAAGATGAACAGTGAGGTGATTACGAAATGAAGGATTAGTTTTGTGTCAAGTTGTTTTTGGAGGAACTATTCAAACATTACGAGACACGAGGGCGGTATGACATTTGTAGAAGGCCATTCAGGTGTGCCACGTGTGCAGGAAGGACAATCGATCTGATTCAAGAGTGAATAGACGTATTGATCGGACGTCTGTGACGGCCCCAAAGCTTTCATTTGGATAAGCTAAAGGTGTTTTACCTCGGCTGGATAGGCTAAGTATGTCTTAGCTCGGCTGGAAAGGCTTGGGGGTTTTTTAGCTCGGCTGGAGAGGCTAAGCAGTTGTTAGCTCGGTTGGGAAAGCTAAAAGGCTTTAGCTCGGTTGGAGATGTTAGAACTCTATCTCGGTTGTTACATGAGTAATCCCTATCATGCTTCGCAGATGGAATTAAGGGGCAATTGAGAGGGTAATTTATATTCATAAATTGGGCCGAGCTAGGTGTTGGGCCGATCTAGGTTCAAGATTGGGAGATACCCACTAAGAAAGGGGAAGTATGTGTAGTTCGGTCACCAAACAGTACTTGGTTTGATAAGTGTCGAGATAGTTCGGTTGAAGTTGGTAGGTCGGTCGAAAAGTTATCTGGGTTCTTATAAGTTAGGTCGGTTGCATGTTGACACTGGGTTCGGACTCCTTAGTCGGTTGGACTACGATTAGTCGGTTGAGCTCTCTTATGATTAGCTCGGTTGTGGAATGGGAAACCGAGGTAAGAGAAGTGAAGGTGAAGTCCGGACCATTGGTTACTTCGGTTGTAATGGAGTTCGGCCGTAGTAAAGCCATCTCAGTTGGCTTATGCAGTGAGGGGGTGTTGGAAGATTCCAGAAGGAGTAATCCTAGGAGGACTCTGCGTAAGGAGGAGTAATTCTAGAAGGACTCTACACATGGAGGAATAAGAGTCCTAGGAGGACTCTTCGCATGGAGGAGTTAGAGTCCTACCAAGACTGTGCCACGCGAAACCTATATAAGCTCACCAATATCACCTTTGGAGAGGTAACGCAATTTTGCTTCCTGAATACTCAGAGCTTTTGCCTATCTGTCTTGCTTACTGACTTAGGCATCGGAGAGGTTTCCGGCAAACACCCGCCGGCCAGCTCACGTTTGTGTTTTCAGGTGACAAAGCGACGTCGTACGGAGGAACGCAGTCTTGATCAACAGGATTATACGAGAAGGTGAATTTCTTTCCCGTACATATAAATTCCTAACAAAAGCTTAAATTCTTTTCGGCTTCGGTGTGGGCATGGTTTGCAATGGTTGATCGTCAACATCGGTAGAGAGGTCGGCTAAGAGGTCTGCAGTAACAGGTTTTGGGCGACCCATCTCAGTAGTTCGGACAAGTCTTCGCCGACGTATTCTTTCTGATATTGGGATCAAGTATGGAGCTTAAGTAACAAGATAATACTATGAAGTGGTTGGGTTTTGAAGTGAGGAGAGTAAAATGTAAACGAATTATAATTTAAAAGGATTTACTATAATTTATCTTAAAATATATTTTGGAGACGCTACCAATAAATAGATAAAATGCTAATGAAGTTGACTATGTCAATGGAGGATGTGCTTTGACTGCTTCATGGTCAATTAAGACAATATATATATATATATATATATGTACCCATTATAAACAAAAGTGAAAATAATCGAACCTATATTACAAATCTATGTCTAATTTCTAGGATAATAGAAAAAGGCGAACTTGTAGCATACAACCTGTGAAACTCGAACACAAATATCATACTTGGTAAGAGAATGACTCATTCATCATACCGTGCTTTGATAGAGATTAATTATTATTCATTGAGTCAAGTGAATTTTTGCGAGATGAGTTTTCATGATAGAAAGATTTAAAATTATTTCCAATGTTCTTTTATGAATATATGAAGAGGGAAACAGTATTGTCTAATTGACTTATAGATCCTATCATGGTCTCATATAGATAATAAGGCCTCATTTGGGAATAAATTATTTTAGTAACTTTTTGACTTTTTAGCTAAAATATGAGGTAAAAAAAACTAGTATGTTTGAGATGACTTTTTAATTTTTTACGAAAAGATGTGCAAAAAGTAGACAGAAAAGAGAATCTTTAACTTTTTAATATAAGTTATTGGTTTTTTAATTTTTTTAGTAACTTTTTGACTTTTAAGCTAAAACAGCCACTTGTCAAACGAGGCCTAGTCATTTTTTTTGAAAGTTCAAAAAAATTAGAGTGATATAATAATCGTAACTATATAATTTTATTATATTTATTTATTTTTAATAAATAATATCACCCATAGGCCTCATAGCGAGATTAATGATCTCGATTGTTCATCTTTTAAATTCTTATGAGTCACTATGAAAATCACAACTATATGATTTTGTTATATTTGTCTTAAAAAAATGATTGAAAAATGTTATTTGAAAATAATTTTTCATTTTCTAAAAATAAATATAATGAAATTATATGATTATAATTATCAGATTAATTTAATTTTTTTAATGGACAAGTTATATATAAAATCTAACAAATTAAGCAAATTAGATCGGGAAAATGAGGTTCA
Organism: Camellia lanceoleosa; assembly: GCA_025200525.1. Classification (NCBI taxonomy): domain Eukaryota; kingdom Viridiplantae; phylum Streptophyta; class Magnoliopsida; order Ericales; family Theaceae; genus Camellia; species Camellia lanceoleosa. Next base: position 3,863,034 of record CM045769.1, read on the forward strand.
TGATAAGGCACAAGGGGTCTTGTTGGACATACCTACTTTTCTCTGAAATTGTGGTTCAGCTGACCAAATTAACTTGTTCTAGAATTTAGGGTAAATTTTTCACCTCCCATGAGGTTTGAAATAAGTCCTTAAATTAATTATATTGAACTCCTTTAAAGTTTTAATTCATATAACACTTAAGTCTCCTTTTAAATGAATGGGAAAATGATATTATTATCTCCTTTATACTAAAAATTATATTTTACCTTATTTATATTTATGTTTTCGCACATTGTGTATTAGTTCCGATTCCTTTAGCCATTAAAAACAAAGTTGATATAATTATGTTAAATTTAAGAAAATCAATGTAATTTATCCTAAATTTTATGTACTCAACCAGTGCTATTGGAATTCATTGAAGTATCTTAAAATTGGTAGTTCAATAGACAGATTAAAATTGAATTTAGTGGAACATAACAACCAAGGGTACATGATGTCACGCCCCACTTTTTATTACTCGAAGTCATTACCAATTCCATTAATTTAATTCAATTTCGGAGATAACATGCGGAAATAAACTCATACATTCAATCTGTAGAAGTGATTAACAATACTCTCATTCGTATGCAAAGTAAATATTACATGAGCATTCTAAATAAGATGCCCTCAGGCTTACAACATTAAATAATCAAATGAAGGGTACAACCTTTTTACACATATGGCATTCCGCCTACAACGAAGAGGCCCCGTGGCCAACAAACAAGTAAATCCAACTCTTGCAGCTCAACCTGCTTAATACCTGAAAAAGATTCAACAACGTGGGATGAACATATAGTCCAGTAGAGATCTCAACATGATCCTCAACAATAACAACATTACAGATAGCTATGATCATGCACACTCATTCTCGTACTAGAATAGTAATATGACAGTTTATACAAAATATATATATGTATGAACTTTTCTTGAAAACAACCGTTTCATTTAACGCTACAAGCGATTCATCTTTCCTTATTCCTTTAATTAATCCTCATTAGGAACTAATCACTCAGCCCTATACTCCCCTCCATTTCCCATGCATACGACAGACGTATCTTTTCAAAATATGTTTATCATTAAAACCTTCATTCTCCTTCACACTTTCCAAAAGACAAAAAAATGACATTTTGGTTTGTTTCTACTACTATCAAACCTATACATGCATAACTTTGTAAACAATATAAATTTACACCCACCAACATGTATACAATCAATCAATGGAGTAACTCGGTCCTCCGTACTGTAACCAATCAAATCCATGATATTTCCAGTTACAACTAAACAACAACAATTCCCCTTGCTCTACAGTTATGCGCTAGGTAAGCCAAAGATATCTTGAAATAACTACAATCAACTTCGCTCTACTAGCTATATGCATAGTAAGCCAAAATGCACCTCTCACAACAACATACCATTTTACCAGCGCTTATTTGAAGGGTGTGGTACCTTAGATTATAAGCGATACAGTTCTCCAGCTATTTGAAATAGCAGTACCTTTGATTATAAGCGCATATAACGCCAACAACAACCATGCAACAAGGCATATTCAACATGTATATTGCAACCACATAAACTATCAGGATACAAACAATGTGTTAAGATATATGAACACATAGGTGTGTGGTGTATATCCCTATCTTCTCACACACCGGAGTACAACCCTCTCTCCTCCCTAACAAATATACATATAAAATGTATCTCAACATTTCATCATATATGATGTTCAATCAACAATGGTGTAAAACATACACGACAATCCATCTCAACCATGTCATCCTCCACCGATGACCAAGGACAAAACCTCTAGATGCGGTATATTGTACATCTATTGAAGACGAATTACCGTGAATCACAAACCAAACAATAACATTAACATGGTAGTTAAAAATACAACTTCTACGTGTATTCAACACTCAAGATACAACAACCCAATTCTCAATCTTATTTGAAAATACATTTATCATTTTCACGAAACAATCCCAATTCCTTTTGTTATCACAAAATCAACTCCACTATTCTTGTTCCCATGAAACCAATTCCAAAGCTATGATTAATTCCTTAGACATTTACACCCTTATCCAACTCATTTTAATCTAAGAGATGTATATACATTAGTCAACAAACCCCCATTTTTATTTACCAAAATCAAAAACATAATTTAGGGCTTTTTCTTCATTTAACTACAACATGCTAATTTATATTCTAATTAGCCAAGACAACAACTAATGAAGCCAAACCCAATCTTAACACAACCAACCCTAGGTTTACCCCATGATTTTCACAAATCCAACATGATACAATTTTGATGCAATACAAAATAACCACATGTCTATCTATAGATGGAGCATTGAAAAGAAACAAGGAGAATCCCTACCTCAAAGGAGAACCCAAATGGAGAAGATTGACCCGAAATCCAAGTGCTCTAAATCCACAATTCTTCCGATTAAAGCGAAGCCCTTGACCTCCTCTTTCTTTTTAACAAAGGACCAAGGATGGATTCATACTAGAAAGAGATGAAATCTAGAGAGATAATAAGTTTAGAGAGAGACTCTCGCTAGGGTTTCAAGAAAGAAAGAAGGAGAAAATGTTATTTTTCCCCGCCTTTGTGTGTATAACCGAACAGGCTCGCTCGGCGAAGACACAGTCGCCGAGCGACAAGACACAAGAAACAAACCTCGCCGGCGAAGAAGCTCGCCGAGCCAACAAACTTCGCTCTGGTCTAAGTACTAGACGAACTCTCGCCGGCGAAGCCACCTGCTCGAGCCAACAGACACAAAACTCCACTCTCGCTCGGGCGACCAAACCACGCTCGGCGAATAACAAAGATAGCTTCGCTCGGCGACCAACTCCTCGCCGGCGAAGGTCCAAAACTCGACAAACAACTCTTGGTTTCCAACACAACCAACCTGGAACAAACAAGTCCAAAACATTCTATAACTCAAATTTAAAGAATTGAAGGACAGAAACAAGTTCAAAACAACAACCGGAATCCACGGAACTAAGTTCGGATATTACAACCAAAGGAGAAAGAACCGGGATCGCTATAACCTTCCCCCCTTAAAGAATTTCGTCCCCGAAATTAAGGATGCGCCAAAAACACAAGGCCAACTGATTACACAGCACCAACACCCCCCAATACTAGGAGTGAAACCGCTCTCACTACAAACCGTCACGCCACTCTCACCAAGAAAGAGACTCACTAAGGGAATACGTTCCAAACCACAACACTTAGGTACGAAAACCTTAACAGACCAAACCTTTCCTGAAACAATTACCAACAACTGACTAGCGCTTCAAGCTAAGTCACTATTCAACAACAAGATTCCCGAAAGCCAACCCAAGCGAATCTTATGAGTAAATAATAAGAAAACATTTTCTTGTTCAAGAGACATTTCTCAAAGGTAGTCAAATTTTCGATGTTAACATTCCAAAATAAATCCTTCATTTTCCATGCGAAACTCAACAGTTTTGAAAATATTTTTCACAAATACGGTGTTATCCAAAACATACAAATCACCCACAGTTTATTTACCAAAAAGATTCATTTGGAATTTCGCAAAACCCTTGAATTAAATCAATTTCTCAACAACACCCTTAGGTGGCCCAAACACTTAGGAAAAATTTTGTTTTTCCAAATCCTTTCAACATACTACTAGCAACAATCATCACTCATACAGTGATACCAAAACCAACATGAAGCATAACATTTCTATAATGATAGTTAATAGAAATAACAACAATACTATCAACACATAAGGCATAAGAAATTCATGGTTTTGCACTTTCATCTCGCCCCCTTTTACTTAGCCAATTTAATAACATACACCTGACTCAGAACCTGGCCAACAATTAAATGAGATAGTAACTCATATAAAACATTTTTCACTTCACCACAGATAAACATATTAGCTATATCATATTAACAACAAATAGAAATATTTCTATTATCAATGAGCACACACATAAGTGATGCTAATGGAGTCCATCCCCTTTCTCCTCCCAATACCAAATGCATATGCAACATAATCAATACTTGCCATATACAACACATAATCAATACAAGTAATGTTCTGTATTAATTCAACAGTCAACATAAATGACTTAATTTCAGTTATACCTAAGCCATTCGCAAGGTCTACAACAATCAAGACTATCCTCAAGGTGATCAATGTCAACCCAAAACACAATACCAATAAGCTGATTAATCAACTCAACAAACTCTACACACTGATGTGCCACTCATATTACTAACCCCTAACACGGAGTTCTCTACACAAATCCCCAATTTTGGAATCTCACCGGATCTCCTTAAATTAAACCGCATCAACATCAAGGCCTAAGGGTATCACCATTTCTCCCCATGGTGCATAGCAAGCCTACTCATCTCCTCGATCAAGACCGACATGGTCAACCGCAATTACAACTACCCAATCAAGAAGGATAATTCGACCAACGCTTATTCTCATTACTCTAGAACACAAACTGTTTTCCACTAAAGAATGCCGCTAGCATTCACTCCCAAACCATACCCAACAATTGATAACCAATCACAAAACAAACACTACCCTATACAACCATTAGGGTCACCCTGCACTCACTAACTAGCAAGCCCAAAACACAAACCAACAAACAGATACCATTCCTATCAACTTTGAGATACACATCTCACATAACCTTGCTAATACCGCACAACTCTCAAACCATCACATCAATCACATCCACCCACGGATTCCTCGCTTCAACCCATAATCTCTAAAATGAACAAGGCCCACAAAGCCGTCACAAGACTAACTCAAAATACAAGATTAAGCAAGCAACAATTCTAGGATCATCGACCCCATTAACAACTTCTCAAAATAAAATAGAGAGTTGAAATTCCATACATACTCCCCAATACGAGGATTAACCAAACAATACTATGCATAAAAGCAATACATAAACATGGTGCCTCAACATCCAACAAGACACCCACAACAACAAAATCAATAAACATGATACACCACCGCCAATATTACAAAGGTCCTCTCGTGGTAACATCAGGGCTAACTAATAAGTCGCCGCGAGGCTCCCTGCCCGCCCGCCTGCTGTACCGATAACGCCTCATTGAGCAGGTACGATGAGTCGACTAGGTTTTAATACCTCAAGAATTTGCACGCAAAGGACAAGAACGTCTACCATGGCCCACCGCCACAAACAAAACAACCACTGCACTCTACTCGAGACCGGGTTCAAACTCGCGCCTCCCAGAACCCCCAGCGAAGGATCCAAACCCTGGCGAAGAAAAGAACCAGCTCCGATCGAGCATGTTTCCGCCCACCCTTCTTGAGCCTAGGCGCTTAGGAATCGTGATGACTCACCGAGATGGTCTCCTTCTTAATCCCATCACCACTAGCAATCGTGGCCTCCACATGGGCCGCCTCAACTAAAGTATAGTAATCCTTCCACAAGGATCCACTACCTTCTCCGAATATCAAACACAAACGCCTTTCGAACTCAAAACAACGACGCCTCTGTTGTCACCAACTCGAGCAAACCTCGACAAACTATCAAACCGCATCTCAAATCAGGCCACAGAGTGTCATCTGACGCAACTCCAAAGCTGTTCCTCAACCTTTCCCGGCGTATGAGGGAAATACTTGGCCCAAAAGGCCTCGGTAAAAGCAACCCACGCTACCTACATTATTCTTAGCATTCTTCCACCAATAACTCGTGATCACTCTTCAACCGAAAGGTTGCCAAAGAAACCCTCAACTCCTCATCTTCGACTCGAGCATATCAAGAGTCTTGGTAACTGTTCCAACCAACTCTCTGCTTCCAACGGTTTAGCCTCCCCACAAACTCGTGGACCGAGCGAAGAACTCCTTAGTAAGCTTGAGAGCATGCCCACCGCCGCCTCAAGACGAAGCTAGGGCGTCTTGCACGCTTCTCACAATCTCACGTCGACATCCTCGCCGACACCGAAATCTTGCTACAAGGTGCTAAAGGAACTGTGTGCCTCTCCGGCCTCCTACTACTCAACCGTCCTCTACTCCTCGTAGACATCCTATAAAGCACAAAGTAAATTACACTTAGCGTAAAACACGATAGCCTTCTCCGAGGCACACTCCACTACTCTTAAATCACAAGACACACTTAGTCTCAAAATTTTCATCTCTATTGCATATAAACATCTAAACATGTAACCACATAATCGAATCAAGTCCACAAAGATAGCCACTAATCCCGGAACTCTCAAGGAATTCCTATTAGAAACCACGTTGATCAAGCGTGTTTCCAAAAGGACCTCAAAGCAAGTTCACCGGCTACGAATACTATCCAAGAGACTTAATCCCATGCTCACATAAATGCAACACGTAAGTCCTAATTCTCATGGTATCTATATGCAACGTCCTCACTACACGTAGTAAACCCACTGTGGTAAAAACCACTTCCCACGAGCTCAAGGTAGTCGAACCTTGTTGCTCTGATACCAAGTTGTCACGCCCACTTTTTATTACTCAAGTCATTACCAATTCCATTAATTTAATTCAATTTCGAGATAACATGCGGAAATAAACTCATACATTCAATCAGAGAAGTGATTAACAATACTCTCATTCGTATGCAAAGTAAATATTACATGAGCATTCTAAATAAGATGCCCTCAAAGCTTACAACATTAAATAATCAAATGAAGGGTACAACCTTTTACACATATGGCATTCCGCTTACAACGAAGAGGCCGTGGCCAACAAACAAGTAAATCCAACTCTTGCACTCAACACGCTTAATACCTGAAAAAGATTCAACAACGTGGGATGAACATATAGTCCAGTAGAGATCTCAACATGATCCTCAACAATAACAACATTACAGATAGCTATGATCATGCACACTCATTCTCGTACTAGAATAGTAATATGTCAGTTTATACAAAATATATATAATTATGAACTTTTCTTGTAAACAACCCTTTCATTTAACGCTACAAGCGATTCATCTTTCCTTATTCCTTTAATTAATCCTCATTAGGAACTAATCACTCAGCCCTATACTCCCCTCCATTTCCCATGCATACGACAGACGTATCTTTTCAAAATATGTTTATCATTAAAACCTTCATTCTCCTTCACACTTTCCAAAAGACAAAAAAATGACATTTTGGTTTGTTTCTACTACTATCAAACCTATACATGCATAACTTTGTAAACAATATAAATTTACACCCACCAACATGTATACAATCAATCAATGGAGTAACTCGGTCCTCCGTACTGTAACCAATCAAATCCATGATATTTCCAGTTACAACTAAACAACAACAATTCCCCTTTGCTCTACCAGTTATGCGCTAGGTAAGCCAAAGATATACTGAAATAACTACAATCAACTTCGCTCTACTAGCTATATGCATAGTAAGCCAAAATGCACCTCTCACAACAACATACCATTTTACCAGGCGCTAGCTGGAAGGGTGTGGTACCTTAGATTATAAGCGCATACAGTTCTCCAGGCGCTAGCTGGAAGGTAACGGTACCTTTGATTATAAGCGCGGCATATAACGCCAACAACAACCATGCAACAAGGCATATTCAACATGTATATTGCAACCACATAAACTATCAGGATGCAAACAATGTGTTAAGATATATGAACACATAGGTGTGTGGAGTACATCCCCTATCTTCTCACACACACTGGAGTACAACCCCTCTCTCCTCCCTAACAAATATACATATAAAATGTATCTCAACATTTCATCATATATGATGTTCAATCAACAATGGTGTAAAACATACACGACAATCCATCTCAAACATGTCATCCTCCACCGATGACCAAGGACAAAACCTCTAGATGCAGGTATATTGTACATCTATTGAAGACGCAATTACCAGGAATCACAAACCAAACAATAACATTAACATGGTAGTTAAAAATACAACTTCTACACGTGTATTCAACACTCAAGATACAACAACCCAATTCTCAATCTTATTTCGAAAATACATTTATCATTTTCACAGAAACAATCCCAATTCCTTTTTGTTATCACAAAATCAACTCCACTATTCTTGTTCCCATGAAACCAATTCCAAAGCTATGATTAATTCCTTAGGCATTAACACCCTTATCCAACTCATTTTAATCAAAGAGATTCATATACATTAGTCAACAAACCCTCATTTTAATTTACCAAAATCAAAACATAATTTAGGGCTTTTTCTTCATTTAACTACAACATGCTAATTTATATTCTAATTAGCCAAGACAACAACTAATGAAGCCAAACCCAATCTTAACACAACCAACCCTAGGTTTACCCCATGATTTTCACAAATCCAACATGATACAATTTTGATGCAATACAAAATAACCACATGTCTATCTATAGATGGAGCATTGAAAAGAAACAAGGAGAATCCCTACCTCAAAGGAGAACCCAAATGGAGAAGATTGACCCGAAATCCAAGTGCTCTAAATCCACAATTCTTCCGATTAAAGCGAAGCCCTTGACCTCCTCTTTCTTTTTAACAAAGGACCAAGGATGGATTCATACTAGAAAGAGATGAAATCTAGAGAGATAATAAGTTTAGAGAGAGAGACTCTCGGCTGCTAGGGTTTCAAGAAAGAAAGAAGGAGAAAAATGTTATTTTTCCCCGCCGTGTGTATAAATCAACAGCTCGCCGAAGGAAGACTGTCGCCGGCGACAAGACACAAGAAACAAACCTCGCCGGCGAAGAGAAGCTCGCCGAGCCAACAAACACCGCTCTCGTGGTCTAAGTACTAGACGCAACTCTCGCCGAGCGGCCACCTGCTCGAGCCAACAGACAAAACTCCACTCTCGCTCGGCGACCAAACTCGCTCGGCGAATAACAAAGACGAAGCTCGCTCGGCGACCAACTCTCGCCGGCGAAGGTCCAAAACTCGACAAAGAACTCTTGGTTTCCAACACAACCAACCTGGAACAAACAAGTCCAAAACATTCTATAACCCAAATTTAAAGAATTGAAGGACAGAAACAAGTTCAAAACAACAACCGGAATCCACGGAACTAAGTTCGGATATTACAACCAAAGGAGAAAGAACCGGGATCGCTATACATGAGATGGTTGGGAAATGATTGCAAGAAGCAGAGGTCCCAGTTTTGAGTTGCTCTTTGTCATGGTCATTTCTGCCAATTCACTGAAATTTAACTTTGATCTTTATTATTTTAATTTAAATAACATTAATAGTTGTTTATAAATTTAATTTTAATTTGAATCTTCTATTTCTAGTTGGTCGTGACCAAGAAACTAACAGCTCCAAATTATTGTTAATTGTTTCTATATTACTCCACCTGTGAGTCATACTTTAATAAGAAACTAACATTCTAAATGATCAAATTAAAATTTAACTTAATGTTTAGGTTTCATATTATTCAAATTGAAATATTAGGGATCAAAAAAAAAATTTGAATCAAACTATAAGATCAAAAAATATAATTTATCTCTTCTTTTATATAGTCAATGAGATTTGAACACTAACTTCTGCTCAATTGTAACTCCCATATAATTGCTAGACTTAAGACACTAGTTGTCAAGTGACTCATATGAATTTAGTTCAATATTACATGGTGTATAGGTGTGAGCATTGCACTTGTTAAAAAGGTGGCTTAACTATCAAGTCATTTAATTTGTCGCTTAAGGCCTACAGTTTACTTAAAAAAAAAAATGGTCAAATTTTTTTATTATCAAAGCCTCCAGTTTTGTTTTAAAAGCTTACTAAAATAATGTCTCATTTTGATAATTAGCCTCAAATCTCAAAAACTTGTGGATCACAGCTGCTAGAAACTAGTAAAAAAGGATAATAACAAAATTTAAACAAGATGGAACCAATTATATCTTAAATAAGAGTAATTATTTAATTGTCGCAGAATATTATATGATATTATTTACGTGGTATTCTGAAAGTAACTAATTTTCTCCTAAATAGAGAGATCAAAAGAGAAAATGACATGAGAGGTACTACATGAAATACCTCCATAAATGTTGAGTCTTCATAACGGAAAAAAAGTGAGCCAAAAGAAGAGAAGGGTGGTAGACCAACCTCAACTTAAATTATTAAAGGGTCTTGATTCATGATAGCTAGTGACCTTTCTATCTTCTCAAAATGACTTTCAAGTATTTGGTTCATTGTTCACTCTCTCTTTCTCTCTCCACAAAAAAAGAAAAAAAAATTAAAAGAAAGAAAAAAAAAAAAAAAAAAAAGAAGGAGGAAAGAAAAGAAAAGAAAAGAAAAGAAAACCTCCATGCTTGTGCTTTTGGGGGAAGCACTACAAGAAACTAGCTACATGGGTTGTTGGTCTTTAAGCTAATATCTACAAGGTGTTATATATAATGTGAGGGTGGTCCCACGTGTTATGACCTTGAGAAAGTTTTTATTTTATTTTATTTTATTTTTTTATTTGAGAAAATTGATTAGTTCTACTACAAACATAAAAATAAATTTTAGAATTAGATACATCATATATATTGATGAATAAAATTTTATAAGATTTGTTAGTGAAATTTACTTAATCTATTCATATATATATATACATATATTACGTGTCGAGTTTCTGTATTAGTAGACTTACTATTCAAAATTGGTTGAAATTAAAATTGTGCAGCAATGGTTTAGGCTCTTTGTTCTCCATCACATTATGGGGCTGGAACCTTATCAATAACTAAAATTTTTTGGGCCACAAGGAAAGAGAAAAATTTCATTTCACACATGCATAACCCACCCACCCACTGGATTTTTACCAAAATTCTCTTGAGACAATTTGGCACCACAAAAACTCCCACTGACATAGACATCGGGGATAGACATTGGGGGACACACACAAAGGTCGGCTATCTTTTATTTATTTATTTTATAATTTTAATAAAATTAATTTTGCACACCCTTGCTTGAATTTTCTTTATCCTAATTGTTATTTTCTAGATCTTTTGCCGTTTATCTTTAATGTTGTGTTTGGCTTTCAAATTTGTAGAGATAAAAATAAATAAATAAATAAATAGGAAATAAAGTGTAATTAAAAAAAAATTCTCTTTCATTTCTTTAGAATTGGCTAGCCAAGGAAAATGCAAAAAATGGATACCACTGGTCTTGTTTAGTGTAACTTATTTAGAGTTACTTATGATATTTTTATTTAATTTGTTTTTTTAAAGAAATATAGGTCAAATGTGTTTGGTAGAATACAACTTTTACTTATAGTTTATGAGGTAAAAATAACTTAATGAACTGAAAAAATATAATTATTTAGAAGTTAAGAAAGAAGACTTTTAATTTCTATTTTATCATTATCAATTTTCAATTTAAGAAAAAAGTTACACTAAAAGGGCTTTGGAAAAGATCAATGAAATCAAGTCAAATGCATAAAAAAATGTCGAATGCATATGGAAATAATGTACAACATGCAAACCTTCTTAAACAAATATGCAGAGCATCCTAAAAATCTCAATTTGGGGGTATTTAATGGTTTTTTTTTTTTATTATCATGTTTGGAATTTCACAATTTTATTATTAATATACCCAGACTAAAAACAATTTAACTGATTCAACATGGCATTGTTAGGGTTATACTTGAGAGGTTTGTGGGTTTCATTATGTGTCTCGTTTTGATAATTTGAACTATTTATTTGTAAAGTTTTTTTTGTATATATTATTCATAAAAAAAATTATATCGATATGATAATTGTAACCTTTTATTTTATTTTATTGTATTTGTTTTCAAAATAAAATAAATAATTTATCTTTAAAAACATGTTTATTGTTCATTTTTTAAAAAATAAAATAATAAAATAAAAGTATTACGATCACCGAATCGATTTAATTTTTTTTCCCGAAAGACATGCAAAAAGATAAGGCTAACCTTTGAATTTTATGGGGCACAACGAAAACTTCTAAAAGGGGCCATCAAAAATTTATATAAAAAAAAAAAGGTTCGAGCAAAATGGTAAATATATACTTGATAGTATTGAGAAAAAATTTACTTGCATATAGAGGCCTTGGTTGGGTAGTGACTATTTTTTAGATTTTTTGATTATTTGACTATTTTAATAAGTTATTTTAGTTTATGTCTTTGAGAAGATGAGTTGAATTTTTTTTGAATGGTTGTATTGGGAAAAGGGTTTGAAATGATGTTTTCATATGAAATTACCAAACTGCCCCTATATGTGTCCATGTATTGTTCCAATAGGAAAATGAATATTTTTGTGCTGACGTGGCAGTGGGTGAATTTGAACGCATCTTTTTATTTTTATTTTTTTTAACAGAATCTAGACACAGCTCGTAACAGTTAAAATAAAATTCGAAATCTTCAATTTGTGAATTATAAATAAATTTTAAAAGAGCAATAAAAAAAAAATTTATAACTTGTAAACAATTGGCATACTACCAACATACCTTTTGACATTATTTTAAACCTTACCCATTATACAAATTACAAATTTTTAAAAATTCAACAATTATTAGTAATCATTTGTTAGTACACTAAAGTATACTAACTGTTGCATATATCATTTTGGGAAGATAGTTATAATCAGTTTTTTGGTGAAAAACTACTTATAAGTAACTTTTTTGTGAGAGATGAAGTGAGTTATAATCTGGGAAGTGGATTATAACCCACTTCCCAAAATCGGCCTTTATTTGTTTGATAGTTAACTTATAATTATAAATAAGAATTAAAAAAAATTGACAAACTTCTTATAAATTTAACTTGTAATTCTATCAATTACGAATTCGAGATTATTACAAATTTAGGCAACACTTGAATTTTAATTAAAAAAGTAAAATATCTATGCAATTACGAAATTTTTGAATTGTCCTCACATAGATTACAATTACAAATACAACTACAATTATTAGTCAATTTGCCTATAACTTTTACGTTTATGAATTCGAGATTATTACAGTTCATTTACTTGTCGTAGTTCTTTGCCGATCGCGTGGTTTGGAAGAAAGAGCTCCACAAGAGAGAGATCCGTGACAGAAAGTCTTCTTTCTTCAATTGGTAAGTGAGAGATGAGAGAGATGATGAAAGATGGGTTAGAGAGTTATGACAAGTTCAAATATTTAAAGGATAAAATGGTAATTTCACCTCATAATGCAACCCAACTGTAGACAACCTTAACAATAAGAGGCTTTTTAGCTATTTTTAAAAAAGAGGCTACAATAGCCTATTGTACCGTTTCCCAAACAAAGCCATAATCACTGAAAATTACCTATATAGACTAAGGTCAAGTTTGGGTACTTCCAAATAATTTAAAAAGTCAAAAAGTTATTCAAAAAGTTAAAAGGTTAACACTATTCACCAAAAGTCAACAATTACGGCTGCACAACTCCCAATTCAAATTTTCCTCTAAAAACCAATTTTCACAATTTTTTATTACACATTTTTCCATAAAAAGTCAAAAAATTAACCCAAACATCCATATTTTCAACCTTAATTTTTTAGTCAAAAAAGACAAAAAGTACACTTATTTAGTCTTCCCAAACAAGGCCTAAGATATGAAACAACATTTTATATAAAATTTACTTTGCTATTCATCGTATAAATTTATTTATTTTTATTTACTTTTTTCAATTACTAAACAACATTTTATATAACATTGAACTCCAAATGTTTTTTTGGGCCCTTTTTAACTTGTGTGAAGGTAGATTGGGCCTCAACTTTTTTGGGCTTATTTTTAATACTCATTGGGATTTATCAATGTTGGGGCCCTTGATTTTTTTTACAAACTTTGGGGAGAAAAGAAGAGAAGCTACTAGCACTTTTATTTGGGCAAATTATTTAGAAATCCTCTTTAAAAGAGAATAACTTTATTTAGTCTCACAATTTTTTATATAATCTCAAAAGTCCTCGACACTTCCTTTCCTTTTTCTCCATCTCTTTATGATATACAATTATCGACAACCTATGACCACTATTGATTGGGGTTCACTGGCAACCATTGATATCAACTTCTTCGCTCTTATCGACAGCGAAGGAGATAAGTTTCCAGTGATGTTCTTGCATAGATCTACTCAAATCTACTCAGATTTGGCCAAGATCATAAGACAACTTATTGGAGTGTTTAGATTTAGAGTAGACCTACATCAGATTTGATCAGATCTAAATAAAAAATGATTGCTGGAGTACAATCCTCTCTTTATGTATGTTTCTTTTTTTCAATCTCTTAGTTTTTCTTCTTTTCTCAGTTGCGCATCTCTTTTCTTGTTTTAATGGAAAAAAATTTCAAGTTTTGAATTTTTTTTTTTCAAGTTTTAGTTATATGTGATGAAAACTATAAAATTTTATATTTTTGAAGATACGTTTATGTTTTTCTCTGACTCTTTTTTTTTTTTTCTCTTGTTTATCAAAAAAAAAAAAAAAAGGATAAATTACACTTACCTCCCTTGAGGTTTCTAACAATTATAAGGACCTTCCCTGTGGTTTTAATAACTACACTAACCTCCCTTACTTTTGAAACTATTATCAAGATTCTCTCACTGTTGGGCTATTTAGCAGAATTTATTGATGTCATGCTGAAATTATACCAAAAATAATGAAAGTGCCCATTAATTACTTTATCTATTTAAATGAGAAATTACACTTACCTCTTCAGAGATTTTGCATATATATTATCAAAACCCATACATATTTTACCATTATTTAATAAAATTCTTAAATTTCATGCAATATTAAATAAAATCTTTAAATTGTTAAGACATTATTAAATCATTTAATGCCAAAAAAAAACCTTAATTTTTATTGATAAAATGCTTAAAAATAAATAATCTCTCTAAAATTAATGTTAGATAACATCATAATAATTTAAGAAAAAATTACTTATAAATCCCATGGGGGAAAATGTTACTCTATATAGTCCTCAGTGTTTTTTTGAAAACCATTTAGTCCTTTTTTATTTTTGGTATGATTTTTTGTTTATATGTATTGTATATGTATTTGACTGTTTTGCCCATATTTACGATTTCTTTTGACTTTTTTGTTGCTATTGGTTTGGTAAGGTATGGGATAACATTTGTTTTTTGGAGGAGGGGGTGCGTGGACTGCGGGATGAGAGAGAGAGGGGGGGAGGTTGGGGTGTTTTCTCAATTGGTGTTCTTGTTGTGTTTGAATACGTTTTGTGGGGTAGGGGGTTTTGGGTGTTGTTGTTCAAATCTTCTGCTTCGAAAACGGTGGGTGTGCTTTGTTTTTTTTCAATTAAGGCTTAGTTGATTTGATTTTTCTGTTAGTGGGTGTAATATGTGTTCTGGGTTGGTTATGTTGTGCCCCCTGTAATTGTGGGGGCGATGTGTTTCTGGGGTCGTTATGTGGGGTTGTTGTTTTTTTGTTAATGTTCAAATATGTTCGAGGGATTGTCAATGGTGGCTGGTTTTGTAATGTGTCGTTGGGGGTTGGCAATTGCGGACTGGTTTTTGTAATGTTCGAATACGTGTGTGTGGGGTTTGTCAATGATGGATTGGGTTTTACTGTTCGGGGGGTTGTAAATGGTGGCTGTGTTTGTTGTCCAATTGTTCTGATGTTATGTGCTGAATTAAACATTAATAGTGTAAATTAAAAACCACAAACATGAATCATTGTTCCGATGGTGACAGCCAGTATTTTATTGTTCTGTTCTGTTGTTTAATTAATTTTTCCAAGTTAGAGCAAACATTGTCCACGATAGAACATAGGTTATGGTAGGACGTCGTCTTCATGTGGCTGTGTAATTGTATGATAGATTGTTTTTGATAGAGCATTGGGCATGGTAGAACATTATCTTCATGTTTGGAAAGACAAATGGTCCTCCTGATTTACGATCAGTTGTTAACATTACGCCTATATCATCATTATCTGGTGGAAGATTTTACATTTTCTTTGTTGTGTGTGTTTCAACCATCAGATTCATTTTGAAAGATGTTTTACTGTGCGCTGATTTTTAATCCCAATAATGTTAGCCTCAACACCCATATCAAGTGGCTATGTTCTCTGATTTGCTACAACACCCTTATCAAGTGGCCATGTTAACTGCCTCACTATCTACATTACGAACACCCCCATCCCAGCTACTAACCAGCTCCACCTCCAACACATTTACAACATTTTCAACATGTACAGGAGGCGCATCAGCTAATACATTCACAAAATAGCGTTCAATAACATTCCCACCTAGTTTCGCAGTATTAACCTGCGTTGAAAAAAAAAAAAAACTTCACATTACACATTTAACAATAAAAAGGAATCAAAACTCAGCAAAGAAATCGTAATGAATACCTATATGGATCCTTTCGCTGACAAGTCAACATGTTTTAGTTTGCCTATGAGCTTCCCAATGTTCCACCGGCAAAACCTTGGCAACACATTTCATCTGTCAGGGTCAACAATGGTTGTGTGCTCACATAGGAGGAACTGCAACCATCAGGACAAGTTAATAATGTTAAGTACATGATCACATTTGTTTCTAAAATGCAGGTATCTAAATGAATGTACATAACAAACCTCTTAAAGTAATAACATACCAGTAATGCAACTACACAGCCGGTAACTTTCTCCGGCCTACTGTGCATCTCATTCAATGGCCCAATTAGTGCATTATAGATCATTGTTGTTCAATTGTATGACTGCAACGTGTTCAACTTATCGATCACCCGTACGAATGCCCACCCGATGGACTCACTTGTCATTGCGAAAAATAGTTTCGCACAAATGTATAGGCATACCGACTTTGCAACATCTTCTTCATCACGCTTCGTTTCCCCACGCATTGCCACCAACAGTAAGTCTTTGATTAGTTTTGAAGATATTCTGTTGACTGTAACATGCCCAGGGGGTACCTGCGCGTGTTAAACAGTTCGGACTCCCGAGATCACTTTGATCTAGTCTCACGAGTGTAATGTGAAACACAGATGAGAGTCCAGATTTGGCAACTTTTATTGAAAATCCATTTTATTGCAATTTTGTCAAAAATGGAGTGCATCATCAGATCTCAGAGTTGCCACCTAATATTTATTTTGGAAAAATTAGGAAACCCATGACTCGTGCCAAGGCCATTGTTCGTCGTAACCAAGGATGCTTGGCTCGGAACCTTAGGTATGAAGAGGGAAGGTCATTAATTGAGCACCCCCGCTCACCCGATCAGAAGATCGGCCTCTACTAAACCATGATATGAATTTTATTTTCTTTATATATTCATGTTCTGATTATTTAATAATTCCTAAAATTTACTATGTGAAACATACAAGTATAGACTATGTCACCCATTTTGGAACAGCTTGATTTCATATAGTTTTGAAAGAGTTTTGAAAATGTACAACCCAAATAAATTGAGTTTACAAACATGAAAATCAACATCATTCCAAATTAAGCGACACAACCTCCATCCACTGGCATTCATACAGTTATATCACATAAGCAAATAGCCACATGGTAGGATGCTTAAACATAGTAGGAAAAACACGCACAAACGGGATGCTAAAGCATAAAAACTTACATATTTACCGACGTCCCGCAAACAGCTATAAAACAAAGTTAGTAAAACATGCATGATCTTATATACAAAATCCTAATGCAATTCACTCATGAGATGCAACTAAAAATTCGACTTCTAAGATATGACATGTGAATCATCTCAAGAACATGAGGTAGCGTACATAATCACATAGGAATTGATTAAATCCACAAATGCAAATTTAGCCAAATCAAGATGCATGAAACATGGATGCAAAGCATGAATATGATGAAAAATAAATATGATGTTTATGTACAAATAAAGAAAGTAAGTAAAAGAACGGAATAGAAAGAAGCGGGGCGGGGAATTATTATAACATTTTAAAGAATAATTACAAACCAAATTAGAGAGGGATGAGGAGAATATTACAACAAAATAAAAACCTCACAATACACTCAAAATTAAAAAATAAATAAATAAAATAAAAACTTCATGTTCTTTGGAACCGCCACCGGAAATTGGTCAACATTGGGAGATTACGCCAGCTTGTCTGGAAGAAGCTAACCGACCGGCCAAATAGGCCGGCCGACCAACTAGGCCAAGCAAAACTTGTCTTGTTGCGAAACCAAGAAAAGGCACAAACAAAAAATATGTAGGTGGTTCAACTAACCACTACCGGTTAGATTAAAAACACGAAAACAAATATAAAATAAAAAAAAGTACAAACTTACAACATAAACCTAAAACAATAAAACAAATATAAGATAGAACATGCAAGATTACAACAAAACTAATATGGGACTAATACAAGAAAATAAATAAATAAATATGAGGTAGAACATGCAAGATTACAATAAAACTAATTTGAGACTAATACAAGAAAAAAATAATTATAAGGTGGAACATGCAAGATTATAATAAAACTAATATGAAATTAAAACATGCGAATAAAAATAAATAAATAAATAATAAATAATTATGGGCTAAACAAACCACTAGGATTATAACAACGCACTATGAAATAAGAAGTAAGAAAATAAATATGAGATATAAAATATGAGAAAATGAAAGACTAAAAATTCACCTTCCAAAGAAAGATTGAACTTCTTGATTCCCAAACCCCCTCTTGATCACCCTCGAGTGTAGGAAGTGTGTTCTCAAATCCTCAATTCGAAATTATGGAGTTTATGGTGTGAAAAGTGGCTAACTCTCTAGTTTTTCACACTTTCAATCACTAAACACTCTTCCTTATGATCAAGGCAATTGATCTTTGGCTATATCAGAATTTTTGAAGTGGTTTTGGTGTATGAAAATGAGGAATTTCAGTAGCTATGGAAGGTGTGGAATGTATATGGAAGATAGGAATATTTTTGGCTCAAAAACTCAATTTTTCTCTCTTTTCTCAACCCTTTTTCTTCAATTTCGTGGTCCTTCTTCTCTCTTACAATATGATCATTCTATATAGGCAATGAGGGAGAGTAAAGGTCAAAAAGAAGGTGGGAGACAAGAATGTGATAGGAGGGCAAATTTTCAAGATGGTTGCATAGGATACTTCTTTATGGATGCAAACAAAACCTCTTTTTGACAATAGAGGATGATTAGGTATAATGGAGGATGAGTGGATGCACTTGAATGGCTCAAAAAATAGGTAAATGGGTTGTCCCAACCGAACCAAAACCAAGAAAAATGGGCTATTGCTTTTTTGGGTCGAATCAACAAAATCTGCTTTTAAGCCCAACTTCAAATGGGCATATCTCCCCCATATGGACTTGGTTTTAGGCAGTTCTTTGGTTCAAATTGAAGCCCCAGAAGTCTACTTTCCAATGGTGGTAACCTCACATTTAAATTCCAAGTGTACAAAGAGATATGCCTAATTTAGTGAAGACTGTCTCGGGCTGGGTCAACAAAATCTGTTCTTAAGCCCAACTTCAAATGGGCATATCTCCCTTATTTGGACTTGGTCTAAGGTGGTTCTTGGATCTAAATTGAAACCCCAGAAGTCTACTTTCCAATGGTGGTGGCCTCACATTTAAATTCTAAGTGTACAAAGAAAAATGTCTAATTTAGTGAAGGCTGCTCATTTCCGTCTTAATGATTTGATACTCATCATTTTCCTAAATCAGTTTTCTTTCATGCCCTCCTATTTCCTTCAACTCCAAACCTATAAAAAGATGTTTTTAAATATTTTTCAAAAAGTTCACCTCCCTTCCATTTATTTCCACTTTATCCTTACTCGGTTTATTGAAAAGTGCAATATTTTAATCGAAATGGGTGTCTCAGGACATTGTAGAAACATTTAAAAAAACATATTTTGAAAAGAGGGTTTTAAGGTCTAAAATAGTTTGGCCAAAAAATGGGTGAAGGTTAGGATTAAAACTTAAATTCCATCTTTCTTACTAAGAATTTTGTGAGAAACACATTCTACTTGTCATCATCGGGTAATCAAAAGAAAGTGCCCAAGTCTTAGGGTCGATCAAAATGGGGTGTCTACAGTTGCCCCTCTTTGACAGAGCTCAAAGTCATTTCATGACATGAGTGAATGTCAAAGCCCAAAGACGACCCTTTTGATAAGGCCGTACGACTTGGGCAAACAAACAAGATGCAATGCAAGTGGTTGAACCCGAAGGTTGCCTACGTATCCCTTTGCAAGGAATTAAACCAGCGTAGTTTAGGGGCAGAATGCAAGTGACATGCTCAAAATGCAGTTTGAAGGTTGGACTTTCACGCTTCGCGAAGCCAGTTGTTTTAAAATTCATGATTATGCAATGCAATATAATGGCATGGAGTGATGATAAAGATATGAAGATGACAACAATGAAGAGGCAAGCTTCGTGCAAATGATATGAAACATAACAGGGGGTGCATTGCATTAAATGTGCCACAAGATCGCATACAAATGTGTCACAACATAATTTTAACTGAGTGAAACAACAACCTAGCGCATCTCACGCGAAAGGAGGAAAGATGGTATAAACACCAGATGCACCTGATGTTTTTAACCGAGTAAACTTGCAATCCCAACGCCTTTCACGCGATAGGAGGAATGGCGGTACAACCAACAAGCGTACCTAATCGTATCTTAGACGAAGAGGATGAAGGTTTTAACCAAGGAGAACAACAATGGTGTAACCAACAGGCATACCTAACCGTATTTAATACGGAGAGGGGGAAGGTTTTAACCAGATAGAAAATCAATGGTATAACCAATAGGCATATCTCAACGTATTTCATACGGAGAGAGGGAAGGTTTTAACAGGGGGGAATAACAATGGTGTAACCAGCAAGCGTATTTCAACGTATTTCATACGGAGAGAGGGAAGGTTTTAACCGGGGAGAATGACAATGGTGTAACCAACAGGCATATCTCAACGTATTTCATACGGAGAGAGGGAAGGTTTTAACCAAGGAGAAAGACAATGGTGCAACCAACAGGCATATCTCAACGTATTTCATACAGAGAGAGGGAAGGTTTTAACCAAGTAGAAAATCAATGGTATAACCAACAGGCATATCTCAACGTATTTTATACGGAGAGAGGGAAGGTTTTAACTGGGGAGAATGACAATGGTGTAACCAACATGCGTATCTCAACGTATTTCATACGGAGAGAGAGAAGGTTTTAACCAGGGAGAATGACAATGGTGTAACCAACATGCGTATCTCAACGTATTTCATACGGAGAGAGGGAAGGTTTTAACCAGAGTAAACGTCACATCCTAACACATTTCATGTGAAAGGAGTAAAGGTGGATATCGAAGTCCAAACGCATCTCAAGCGAGTGGAAGAAGTTATGGTAGAATGACAAGGGGTAATCTCTATATGTAGAAGCCACGGATGTTGCTTTTCTTCATGATCATATTCACAACTTTCCCTGTTCTCCAACGGGGTGACAGACTAGGTTGGTTCAGTATCCAGAATTGAGGCGTATATACGCTACCTCAACCTATGGGGCTGCCATACAGATTTCAAGCCGGGGATACACCCCTGGGTATTTAAACCAGACTTTAGTCTTGGAAATTCTGAACCTTTTGCGTTCTAGGCCTTGGCCATTCGAACTCTAGTTTCCACCATCGCAGTTGGTCTCCTAGGAACTTATTGCAAACATAAGCAGGTGGCTATACCAGACCGCCTGAAGTCGTTCGGGCACGACAAACACCAAAGGAATTACACCTTTAGAGGATTTAAGGTCTCCTAGACCCTTAAAGTCGTTTGGGCACGACAAACACCAAAGGACTTGCACCTTCAGAGGATTTAAGGTCTCCTAGACCGAGAGAGTGTACAAGATAGTGCGATGCGCAAGGTAGCGCGATTGAAATTGATGCGCAAAGCAGGGCGATTGAAATTGATGCACAAAGCAGTGCGATGCCCAAAGCAGGGCGATTGATGCACAAAGCAGTGCGGTGCCCAAAGCAGGGCGGTTGAATTTGATGCACAAAGCAATGTGGTGCCCAAAGCAGGGCGGTTGAATTTGATGCACAAAGCAGTGCGGTGCCCAAAGCAGGGCGATTGAATTTGATGATGCACAAGACAGGGCGATTGAATTTAAATGCACAAGACAGTGCGATGGAATCGAAATTGTGCGATATATGCTTTATTGTGCGATAGATGCACAAAATGTAAGGAGGAATTGTATGTTCGAATCAAATACCGTATACATATACCATGTACAGACAAAATACATAGAAATACGACAATATACACAGACATGCATATACGGTATACATATATTCATATACAAACAAAAATACACACATATATATACATATGGTATACATATATACATATATACAGATATGTACGAACATATACAAAGACATATATGGATATATACACAGATATATGATATATGGACACGGACATATACACATAGACATACAATATATGCATAGCTATATACGGACATATACGGTATATGTACAGGTGGGGAATATTCCGCTTGCGACTGTCAGTAGGAAGATGCCGTTACTGAGAAGGCATATTCTGTTTGCTGACGTCAGCACACGTATGCAAAACACACAAAAGAAAGGAAAAAAAAACACAAAATGCATAGACACGGGGGTTCGACCCTCTGATTTCAAGTTTGGCCTTCGAGTCCTCAACCATTAAGCCGAACCACTGAACCCAAACCACTCTTGTGACCAAATATGCAAACAAATATATATAATACATAGATGTATAATACATATACACACACATATATATACAACTCTCCTGCATCTCCTATTTTTGTCTCACTCTCTCTTTTTTTGCTTTTTTTTTTGTTTTTGTTTTTTTGTTTTTTTTGTTTTTTTTGTTGTTTTGGTTTGGAGTGGCATCTATAGCTTCAACTCCTTTTTGTACAATTTTGATTGGGGTTGATCCCTGGCATTTAATAAAAATGAGTTTGTTCTGCAAATTTGGATGGCATGAATGGCACAACACTGAACATAAAAATTATTTTGTTTTGAACTTGAAAATGGCTGCATTTTAGTAAATTCTGAATTGAATATTTAGCCTATCACTGACCAAAACACAAAACACAACTTAATGAAATGAAAATGAAACAAAAACCATCCCAAAACACACCCTTTTGCGCTTGTCGGAGCAAAATGAACGCAAAACAGAGTAACACCGGTCGATCGCCCGACGGAAAAGCATTGTCAGCGACAACTACTGTGCATTTTTCGGTGATTCTTGATTAAGGTGACAAGAACTCGATAGTGTGGATAAAAGACAGAAAGCCTGACTCAACTGTGCCTTTAGTTCATCACTTTTCCCTTTTTTTGTTTTTCCCTTTCTGCTAAAGTGATTTTGATCAACATGAGAGGTAAATTAGCACACTTGTTCCATTTTCTACCTTGAAATCATATGAGCCAAATTATGAGCATTGAAAATTTTCTCTTTTTGGTCCAAAGAATGGTCTGAGTTTTGAAAAATGGAATAATTTTTGAGAAAATCAGTCAACTTTATTAAAAGTCCTCAAAATCTATTTTTGCAAATGACCACTACTTGATCAACATGAAATCAACCCTTGAGATATACACTTGAATTCGTCTTGTGACTGAACTTGTCTGAAGGAGAAATAGGACAACTGAATCAAATGGGGACGAGCCAATTAAATATGGATAGCCGAGCCGAACAAAGATACACCAATCAAACATGGACAAGATGAGTGAGTTGACAAATGATTAAGGTCGAACTTCAAAATGAAGCTGCCTACGTATCCCAAAGATAGGAATCAGGCCATACGTAGTTCCGGTTAAGGTTCACTCGGGTATTGACACTCTCCTTTTGTGCTCTAATTTTTGCCAAAGCCGCCCTTTCGGGTTTTCAACCTTGCGAGCTTTTTATTTTTTTATTTTTATTTATTTATTATTTTTTTAATTTTATCTTTTTTTTTTTGTGCTCTAACTTTTGCTTGGGTTGCCCTTTTAGGTTTTTGGCCCAGTGAGCCTCTCAAGGGTAGTACTTCTTCAGCTTGTCCATGTTGATTGGTTGTAAGAACTCCAAACCATCCAAATCCATGAGAATGACTGCTCCTCCTGACCAAATTGACTTAATGATGTAGGGGCTCGTCCAATTGGGTCTAAACTTGCCCCTGGGGTCGTGAATGTTCGACTGTCTTTCAACACTAAGTCCCCTTCCCTCAAATTCCTAGATCTAACCTTTTTGTTGAATGCTCTGGCAATCCTGCGTTGATACCGCTGAATGTGGTATAATGCCTTCAATCGTCGCTCATCAAATAGCATCAGTTTCTCAAATCGGTTCTGTTGCCAATCAGTTTTTGTTATCTGACATTCAGCCATAATCTTTAATGAAGGCACTTCCAACTCAATCGGCAAAACAGCCTCCATTCCATATACCAAAGAGTAAGGGGTTGCTCCTATAGATGTTCGGATTGATGTTCTGTATCCCCAAAGTGCAAAAGGCAACTTATCTGGCCAATTTCTATAAGTTTCTACCATTTTGCACAGAATGTTCTTGATGTTCTTATTTTCAACTTCAACGGCTCCATTGGTTTGTGGCCTATAGGTTGATGACTTGTGAAAAGCCACGTTATACTTCTCAAGTAGAACTGCCACTTCTCCTTTGAAATGTGAGCCATTGTCTGAAATTAATTCATTTGGCACCCCGTATCTGCAGATAATGTTGTTCCTGATAAATTTGGCCACGTGTGATGCTTTCAACACTGAATACGACTGTGCTTCAACCCACTTGGTAAAATAGTCAATGGCAACCAAGATGAACTGATGCCCATTTGAACCTTTCGGTGTGACTGCTCCGATGACATCTATGCCCCAAACTGAGAAAGGCCAAGGCGAAGTCATGTTGTAGAGTTTTGATGGCGGGATGTTCATGCGATTGGCGTGGATTTGACATTTATGGCATCGCCTGACAAAGTTGATACAATCACTCTCCATGGTTAACCAGTAGTATCCTTGTCTAAGGATTTTTCTGGCTAGTATTACACCATTCATATGGGCTCTGCACTCTCCTCCATGGATGGCTTCCATGATACGCTTTGCCTCTTCTTCCTCTACACACAACTTGTGCATTCCCAAATACCCTCTCTTGTATAACTTATCTCCACAAATGACGAACTGAGTGGCCAGACGCTGTATCCCCTTTTGTCTTTGGTGTTTGCCCCTTGTGGGTATGTCCCTCTTTCCAGAAAATTCCAAATATCAAAGTACTAAGGGTTTTCATCTTGAACTTCTTCCGTTGTGGCTATCATTTCATACGCGGGGGTGTACCTTTGTTCTATAAGGATCGGGCGCATCTTGACCCCAACCGGTATATCTATCATTGATGCCAGGGTTGCCAATGCATCAGCAAATCAGTTGTTCTCTCTTACCAGGTGTGTAAAAGTTAGTTTTTCGAACCTCGGGATCAACATGTCCAAGGTCTGATGGTAGACTTTCATTTTTTTCTCTTTAACTTTCCAATCTCCGTTGGCTTGAGAGGCGACCAAGTTTGAGTCCTCGATCACATCCAACCTTATTGCCCCTAGTTCCAGGGCTGCTTCCAATCCGGCAATGCACGCCTCATACTCTGCTTGGTTGTTGGATACCCTGAATCGAAGTTTAAAAGCTAAGGGGATATGGGAATCATCTGGCGCTATGAGCAACATGTCTATCCCATAGCCAAATTGATTGGACGCTCCATCAAAGTACAATTTTTAAGTGTCTTCTTCTATCTGCATGACCTCTTCATCTGGAAATGAGTACTCCATATCTTCTCCTCTTTCAATTGGGTGATTAGCCAAAAGTTCTGCTACGATCCTTCCTTCGACAGATTTGCGGGTGACATACTTAAGGTCAAATTCAGAAAGCAACAGCAACCAACGAGCTAGCTTACTGGTAAGTGCTGGTTTCTCAAAAAGATATTTGATTGGGTCTAATATTGTAACTAGAATTATCGAGTGAGCTAACAGGTAGTGTCTCAACTTCTTGGTGGCCCATACCAAAGCTAAGCAAGCTTTTTCCAAAGGAGTATAGCGGGTCTCATATTCAAGCATCTTTTTACTTAAGTAGTAGATGGCCTTCTCTACTTTCTCATCCGACTCTTGTGTAAGCATACATCCCATGGTTGATTCAGTCACTGACAAATACAAAATCAGCGGTTTCCCTAGCTCGGGTGGCGATAACACAGGCGGATTCTGCAAATATAGCTTAACTTGCTCAAAAGCGAACTGACACCGATCATTCCATTGAAACTTCTTCCCTTTCTTCAATAGACCAAATAGTGGTTCACAAGTTAAAGTTAATTTTGAAATAAATCTCCTTATGAATTGCAACTTTCCCAGAAAGCCTCGCACCTCCTTTTCAGTCATTGGTGGCGGCATTTCTAAGATGGCCTTAATTTTAGATGGATCAACTTCGATTCCCCGCTGTGTGATAAAAAATCCCAACATCTTGCCCGCAGTTACCCCGAAGGTGCATTTATGTGGATTCAGCCTTAGCTTGTATTCCCTAATTCTCTCAAAAAATTTCTTCAGTGCAGTGTAATAGCTTTCCCGATCTTTGGACTTGACAATCATGTCATCTACATACACCTCAACTTCCTTATGGATCATATCGTGCAAAAGAGTAGTAGCAGCTCTCTGATAAGTGGCCCCTGCATTCTTCAAACCGAATGGCATAACCCTATAGTAGTATGTCCCCCATGGTGTGGTAAATGCTGTCTTTTCTCTGTCCTCTGGAGCCATAAGGATCTGGTTATACCCTTAAAAACCATCCATGAATGACAGTAAGGCATGCCCTGCAGTGAAATCTACCAATTCGTCAATATGTGGCAATGGGAAATCATCCTTCGGACTAGCCTTATTCAAATCCCGGAAGTTAACACAAACTCGGATTCTGCCATCTTTCTTTGGAACTGGCACAATATTGGCTAACCATGTAGGATATTCTGATACGAGCAAAAACCCAGCATTGATTTGCTTGGTAACCTCTTCTTTAATTTTCAAGGCCCAATCTGACGAATCGCGAAGCTTCGCTTGATGTGTCGGGCCTCAGGGTCGAGAGGGATCTTATGTTGTACAATCTCAGGGTCAATTCCCGGTATGTCTTCGTAGGACCATGCAAAGACATCTTTGAATTCTATTAATAAAGCAACTAATTGTTCACGTTTCTCTAAAGACAATGTAGAACCAATTTGGATCAAGCAAGGATCTTTTTCAATACCTACATTTACAGAAACAATTTCATCCACTAATGGCTTAGCACGCCTTTCTTCCTCACAGTCGATTAAATTTTTCAAAGCCTGAGGGATTTCTTCCTCTTCGTTTTTACCAAGATCTTGAAAATTTTGGTCAATGTTATGAATTATGGGCACAGAAAAGTAGGCGGAAATCACATCTTCATTCAAAGCCTCAGGCTCACAAATTACAATAGACTCAAAAGAGAAAGAAAAAGAAGACTCAGACATCTTAGACAAACTTAAATCTGACTCCAACCCCACAGGCCCACCAGACTCAGACTCAACAGCCAATTCAAAACCCTCAATACAACTCTTTTCAAAATGCCAATTCATTAGCGAGCCATTCATTGCATCCATGATGAAGCTTGAACAGTCAGCAGGTACCTCTTCCCCGATCACGGCAATGGTCATATCCCCCAAATTCATCAGTGCAGCGCTAGTATATGATTTTGTCAGTAAATCAGCCAATGTTAGACCCAGGACTTCCTTTGTGCTGCTTTCCGATCTGATTTCTCTGTCTTGTCCAATGTCGATGCTAGGATCTACCCACTCCTCGCCACTATCGGAGAGCTGATGATCGAAGAAGATCTCAAACCCAGGGTATTTCTTCTTCTCCACTTGATCAAACCAGGGTTCAGGAAAACCACAGAAAGGGAAGTCTTCTCCTTGGCGGACAAAGCGTCCGTTCAAGGTCCCATGAATTGGCTTATGAACCAACTCAAACTGCTGCCCGGTTCTCTTGGCCTTGATCTTTTCCTTGATCTCTTCAGTTTTTCTTTTCCAATCATCAGTCATCGGTGAATACCCTAGTCCGAATGCATGTGGGTTATGAGGTATTTCACTGGCTGTAGTAATACCTTTCCTGCCACTTCGTCCCAATCCCATCCCTGGAATGTGACCTAGTTTACTCATGAAATAGATTGATTGGGCACTGACATATACACTTTCGTCTTCTGCCATGAGCGTTTGAACTAGCTGGGCCTCTGCCAATGTAAAACCTGACAGGAACACATCCTCTTCCCCATGTTGTATTTCTAGCAGTGGTGTTGTGACTTTCGAAGGAGGATGAATGGATAAATTTCCGAAGACAGTGGCAATTCCTTCGCCGTATGGGTACTTTACCAATTGATGTAATGTGGATGATACGGTTTTCATCTGATGAAGCCAAGGCCTTCCCAATAGCAAATTGAATGTTGCGGGAACATCCATGACATGAAATTTAGTTTCGTGCTTAGATGGACCCACTGCTATTTGTACTTTGATTGTCCCCATCACTTCCCGACTAGTATTATCATAGGCCCGGATCAATTGAGTAGTGGGCGTGAAATCTGCTGGCTTTAGCCCGATTGCATAAGCAGTGCGTGTAGGGCAAACATTGATGGCTGATCCGGTGTCAATCAGAACAATCGGGATCCATTTCTTTCTGCATTCCATGATAATGCTGAGGCTTATTATGTCCCGATCCTTCTTGTGCAACTCTTTGTCAAGAAAAGTTATTCTTTGGGATTGTTTCTTCGGGTGATTATCGACACTAATTGCTCAGAATGGTGTCAATTGACGTTTTAGCCTTGCTTTACATTGACAACATTGCTCGTCGATGTTCTCGAAGCCATGAGAAGACCCCAAATGGAAATGTTTACTTGGATCTTTTTCATTGTTTTAGAACCGTCTTCTTCTACCTCTTTCTTTTTTTCTTTCTTTCTTTTTTTCTACCTCTTTATCTTTGCCAGAGGGCTCTCCTTGGTCTAGATGTGGAGGCTTGAAGTAGCCCCACTCTGGTCAAATGATCAATTTAAAGATACCAAGTCTCATCCGGCACATGGTTTACCCATTCATCATCAGTATGGGCCAGCTGTAGGTCATTATCATCTCACCATTCGCCTTCGTTGACTGAAAGGTAATTTTCTAGCGCTGCTTGAATCATTCCAACAGTATGCTCTGACTGGCTTTCTGGTTCTTCTTCTCTTCCTTTGGAACTCTTTCCTTTACCACATTCAATAGGTTTTTTGAAATCAAGTCTTAGTTTATCCCTTTTTCTTTCAGTTTCCTCATCAGAAGTTTCGTCATTGCTTGACCAACCATGACTGTAATTCTTCGGTTCCCACTATGCCATCTGCACATTCTTAAGATCTAATTCTTCAAAGAAATGAAGATTAGCCAAGTCCTCCTCTAGGTCGACCAAATCATCCAACCCCTGTTCAAGTACATCATCTCTGACAACATTGATAGAAAATGTGTCAAGCAGATTAACCTCAAGCTTTAGTTGATCACTGGGAATAATATACCGGCTAGGATCATACTTTTTCTCTGATAGTTTGCCAGCCTCAAGCATAGGTACTACCACCATAGGGTTTTTGGGTTTTGGCTGGGTTGGAGGTGCATCCATCATGCATAACTCAGTGCCTTCAGGAATATATACCTTAGGTTTTGGTAAATGAGTATGTGTGATATAGACACTGGGGTTAAAGGTGGATGAAAGTGTATAGATGAGGTTAAGATGAGGAGGTGATGGAACTCTGTCATAGGGTTGCAACGGGTTGGTAGTGACGTTGGGTTTTGGCGGTTGTGGGGGAGCTATGACTTTATTGTCTATGAGATCTTGGATCTTATGTTGGAGACGAAAGCAACGATCTGTGTTATGTCCTGGTTGTTGGTGGAAAGCACAGTGTTTGGTAGGGTCATGTTTGGCTGGGAGAGGTTCGGGAAGAGATCGGGGGTCCAAAGGTTTCAAGTACCCTCTTTTTGTTAAGATGTTCATTGCTTTAGAAAGTGACATATAGAGAGGAGTGAATGTTCTACTTGGAGCTTGGGTTGTGTTTTGCGGGCCAGCATGAGCAAAGGGATCGGCTATTTTAGTGGTGGTGGCAACCAAGTTGATTTCAGAGGGTTTCACAGCCGTGCTACCACTGGTGGTAGTATTGGAACTGCGACCAAAAGGCTTCCGGACAGGTTCCTTATCATCAATAATTCCCTGTTTGATGGCATCCTCTATCTGAACCCCTATCTCTTTTAAGTCATTAAAAGTGAAGAGCGGGAGGACTATCATTTTTTGTAACATCTTTCCATGTAGATTTCTGACTATCATACGAATTTGGTCCTTTTCAAGTGGTCTGTTGGTCATCATTGCTTTTGCCTCCATCCGTGATAAGGGTCATGAAACTTTCATTGGGCT
This sequence comes from Camellia lanceoleosa, assembly GCA_025200525.1. Classification (NCBI taxonomy): domain Eukaryota; kingdom Viridiplantae; phylum Streptophyta; class Magnoliopsida; order Ericales; family Theaceae; genus Camellia; species Camellia lanceoleosa. The sequence continues at coordinate 3,893,343 of CM045769.1, forward strand.
CTTGACGGGTGGTTTCTAATTCCCGAGTAGTCACTTCAATCTGGGTGTTATAAGCATACTGGGTGATAAAGGCCCCGGCTAACTCTTCCCAACTTTGTTTTACCGAGTCCTTTAACTTGGCGTACCAGATGGCAGCCACTCCTGACAAAGTTCGTCCGAATAAAGAGAGCTTTTGCTGACGAGTCAAACCCATAGGCTTTAAGACATTAGAGAATAGGCAAATGTGCACCATTGGGTCACCGGAGCCATCAAACCTATCAATGTGTGGCATTTTGAACCGCTTCCGCAACTTCACAAATTGCCTCGCAGTATCCGTCTTCGATGTCCGGGATTGAATTGACTCCTTGTGCCTTTTTGAAAAGTTTTTCCAACTTGGCTAGCTTCAACATAGTTGAGTCAGACTCAGGTGCTTTAGAGGGATGGAGCCTTCCTACTGGTTGTGGAAGAGGAAATGATCCTCCTGAAGTTTGTGCAGGAACCCTCAAATCTTCTGGTGAGTTAAGTTCGGGAAACTCGTCAACCGGTGGAGGTGGAGGTGGAACTGGATGAGTCATCGGAGGTGGTTGAGTAATGGACGCCCCAGATGAGCGCGTAGCCAAAGAAGAGTATTGCCTTGAGCAGCAAGAGTAGTGCCTTGGGCAGCAACCGTAGTGACAACAGTATCCATGCTCTGTTGAAGGCCCAGTAGTATGTCTGCTATATTTTCTGGAATCTGAGCCATCACTGATTCTGGTAAGTTGAGTGGTGATGATCTAGCAGGTGAAGAAGGGGTATTCTGGACAATTGATGAAGCTTTTGCTTTTCTTCGTGTAACCGGTGGCAAAGAAACTAACACTGGCTGACCTTGAACCAAATCTGTACTTTTGCAAAGTCTACCAACGCGAGTCCACAGAACTTGGGGGATATTAGACCTTTCGGAAGCTATAGTGCCCGACTACCTTGCTGAAACAAAACGGGACCCCTGATCAGAATTTCATTAGCATCCTAGCCGGTGATTCATCGCTAACTCATGTGAAATCGAACTCAACCCTAACTGAAATGACTGAACCACTCATCTGAATCTGAGAATTCCCACACATTGCACATAACACATAGCAAGAAAGAGAACAAACACCCCTATGGGGGCGAGGGTTACCCTGTCCTATCTTTGAAATGATCTAGGGTTTCATTATTCAAACAAGCGGCATCATACATCCTAGAAATGGGAGAGCATCCTGTCCTAATTTTGGAAGGTATTGTAGCTTATTATATGCACAAGGTTAGCTCTACTCTAAGGGTTGAAGTCAAGGTGACGTTACCAAAGAGTCCTTTGAGTCATAACCAATAAAGATTCCAGGAAATCAGAAGAGTCAAATAGCCTCTCTTCGGAGTCTGAGAACCTCAGATAGCAAAGCTAGATAGCAGAGCTACATAGCAAAGCTACCCTTTTGACAAATCTCAAAAGGTTACAACACAAGGCCTCTAAAGTATCGTAAAAATAGGTGTAATGTCACAAAAAGCTTGCCTGTGTTCCCACCAGTATCTGGGCAACACAGGGATTTAAAGTGCACCAATGAATGCAATGCAATGAACATATAATTGAAAATAAAGGTCATATCATGGAGTTCGAGTCAAGGTTTCATAAAATCCCCAGTGGAGTCGCCAGAAACTGTAACATGCCCGGGGGGTACCCGTGCGTGTTAAACAGTTTGGACTCCCGAGATCTCTTTGATCTAGTCTTACGAGTGCAATGTGAAACACAGATGAGAGTCCAGATTTGGCAACTTTTATTGAAAATACATTTTATTGCAATTTTTTCAAAAATGGACTGCGTCATCAGATCTCAGAGTTGCCACATAATATTTATTTTGGGAAAATTAGGAAATCCATGACTCATGCTAAGGCCACTGTTCGTCGTAACCAAGGATGCTTGGCTCGGAACCTTAGGTATGAAGAGGGATGGTCATTAATTGAGCACCCTCACTCACCGGATCAGAAGATCGGCCTCTACTAAACCATGATATGAATTTTATTTTCTTTATATGTTCATGTTCTAATTATTTAATAAATCTTAAAATTTACTATGTGAAACATACAAGTATAGACTATGTCACCCATTTTGGAACAGCTTGATTTCATATAGTTTTGAAAGAGTTTTGAAAATGTACAACCCAAATAAATTGAGTTTACAAACATGAAAATCAACATCATTCCAAATTAAGCGACACAACCTCCATCCACTGGCATTCATACAGTTATATCACATAAGCAAATAGTCACATGGTAGGATGCTTGAATATAGTAAGAAAAATACGCACAAACGGGATGCTAAAGCATAAAAACTTACATATTACCGACGTCCCGCGAACAGCTACAAAACAAAGTTAGTAAAACATGCATGATCTTATATATAAAATCCTAATGCAATTCACTCATGAGATGCAACTAAAAATTCGGCTTCTAAGGTATGACATGTGAATCATCTCAAGAACATGAGGTAGCGCACTTAATTACATAGGAATTGATTAAATCCACAAATGCAAACTTAGCCGAATCAAGATGCATGAAACATGGATACAAAGCATGAATATGATGAAAAATAAATATGATGTTTATGTACAAATAAAGAAAGTAAGTAAAAGAACGGGATAGAAAGAAGCGGGGCGGGGAATTATTACAACATTTTAAAGAATAATTACAAACCAAATTAGAGAGGGATGAGGAGAATATTACAACAAAATAAAAACCTCACAATACACTCAAAATTAAAAAATAAATAAATAAAATAAAAACTTCATGTTCTTTGGAACCGCCACCGAAAATTGGTCAACATTGGAAGATTACGCCAGCTTGTCTGGAAGAAGGTAACCGACCGGCCAAATAGGCCGGCCGACCAACTAGGCCAAGTAAAACCTGTCTTGTTGTGAAACTAAGAAAAGGCACAAATAAAAAATATATAGGTGGCTTAACTAACCACTACCGGTTAGATTAAAAACACGAAAACAAATATAAAATAAAATAAAAAGTACAAACTTACAACATAAACCTAAAACAATAAAACAAATATAAGATAGAACATGCAAGATTACAACAAAACTAATATGAGACTAATACAAGAAAATAAATAAATAAATATGAGGTAGAACATGCAAGATTACAACAAAACTAATTTGAGACTAATACAAGAAAAAAATAATTATAAGGTGGGACATGCAAGATTACAATAAAACTAATATGAAATTAAAACATGCGAATAAAAATAAATAAATAAATAAAAAATAATTATGGGCTAAACAAACCACTAGGATTATAACAATGCACTATGAAATAAGAAGTAAGAAAATAAATATGAGATATAAAATATGAGAACATGAAAGACTAAAAATTCACCTTCCAAAGAAAGATTGAACTTCTTGATTCCCAAAATCCCTCTTGATCACCCTCAAGTGTAGGAAGTGTGTTCTCAAATCCTCAATTCGAAATTATGGAGTTTATGGTGTGAAAAGTGGCTAACTCTCTAGTTTTTCACACTTTCAATCACTAAACACTCTTCCTTATGATCAAGGAAATTGATCTTTGGCTATATCAGAATTTTTGAAGTGGTTTTGGTGTATGAAAATGAGGAATTTCAGTAGCTATGGAATGTATATGGAAGATAGGAATATTTTTGGCTCAAAAACTCAATTTTTTTCTCATTTTTCACTCTTTTCTCACCCCTTTTTCTTCAATTTCGTGGTCCTCCTTCTCTCTTACAATATGATCATTCTATATAGGCAATGAGGGAGAGTAAAGGTCAAAAAGAAGGTGGGAGACAAGAATGTGATAGGAGGGCAAATTTTCAAGATGGTTACATGGGATACTCCTTTATGGATGCAAACAAAACCTCTTTTTGACAATGGAGGATGATTAGGTATAATGGAGGATGAGTGGATGCACTTGAATGGCTCAAAAAATAGGTAAATGGGTTGTCCCAACCGAACCAAAACCAAGAAAAATGGGCTATTGCTTTTTTGGGTCGAATCAACAAAATCTGCTTTTAAGCCCAACTTCAAATGGGTATATCTCCCCCATATGGACTTGGTTTTAGGCAGTTCTTTGGTCCAAATTGAAGCCCCAGAAGTCTACTTTCCAATGGTGGTGGCCTCACATTTAAATTCCAAGTGTACAAAGAGATATGCCTAATTTAGTGAAGGCTGTCTCAGGTTGGGTCAACAAAATCTGCTCTTAAGCCCAACTTCAAATGGGCATATCTCCCTTATTTGGACTTGGTCTAAGGTGGTTCTTGGGTCTAAATTGAATCCCCAGAAGTCTACTTTCCAATGGTGGTGGCCTCACATTTAAATTCCAAGTGTACAAAGAGAAATGCCGAATTTAGTGAAGGCTGCTCATTTCATTCTTAATGATTTGAAACTCATCCTTTTCCTAAACCAGTTTTCTTTCATCCCCTCCTATTTCCTTCAACTCCAAACCTATAAAGAAGATATTTTTAAATATTTTTCAAAAAGTTCACCTCCCTTCCATTTATTTCCACTTTGTCCTTACTCGGTTTATTGAAAAGTGCAATATTTTAATCGAAATGGTTCGGGACATCGTAGAAACATTTTAAAAAAAACATATTTTGAAAAGAGGGTTTTAAGATCTAAAATAGTTTGGCCAAAAAATAGGTGAAGGTTGGGATTAAAACTTAAATTCCATCTTTCTTACTGAAAATTTTGTGAGAAACACATTCTAATTGTCATCATCGGGTAATCAAAAGAAAGCGCCCAAGTCTTAGGGCCGGTCAAAATGGGGTGACTACCGACGTTCGGACATTCTTTGTTGGATGAAATCTGAAGGCGCTTTCCCATTATGCGCCAAATCTAGCTTGTCCTTTCCACATTGGATACCAAAAAGCATGCGTATGTCATTGTTACGGAATGGCAGCCCACTACCCCCGATGGGGAATTTCTCATCACTTGGATCATATGTCTGAATTATACGGCACACGGTTGCATCACACTTCCTATACGCATTGGGATCCAATTTATGAACTCGGATTGCGTCAATCATTAGCCAAAAGGGTGTTTTCTGTAGTTGTTTCACACGCCCTTCACCAGATTCAAGCTCTAATATTGTTTTTGTAACACCGGCTACGTTTGACCGATACATTAACTTAGATGGGTCCACGGTATTTTTTTTAAATGTCATCGACGTAGTTTTATATTTCTTGCAAACTAGGTGTGCTTGTCTTTTGGTTGGCAACCGTGTCGACTTCTGCTTTGCAGAATGTGACCGTTGACTTCTACCATTGCTGTTGTGTCCCGCACTTTGACTTTTTGCACTGCCTGGAACAACAATAACATGACCACATTACCAAAACATTATCCAATACTACACACACACCCACCAACATAACTACAAACCCCAACATAACTACAATACGCTCTGCATCAACGTCCCACAAATACAATAACAACTAACCCGTATGCAGTATCAACAAAAAAACCATATTCCGTAGACATTCATGCACCCAACAAAAAAAACCACATACACGACCCATACAATATCAACCAAAAAATATCAACATTTAGTAAATTCAAACTCAACTCTAACACAGGAAACACATTCCATATAACTCGTAATACGGTCTACATAATAACATTTGTGCAAACAATCCAATTGTTGGTCAACACAAAAAAAAAAAAAAAAACAACCTTCGACAAATTTTAAATGGCCTAAAACAGGGGTCCCCCCACCCACATTACTAACCCACCAAACAATAGGCCCACCACAACATAATACACATATACACAACAAACACCTATGTTTGGATTACACAAAAAAAATACCCAAACCTACATTACCAGAAGGCAACAACACAAAATAAAATTCAACGGTCAGTGCAAATATACAAATATAAACCCCATACCCCAACTGTCATCAACAAAGACTGATATTGATTACCAAAACAGCATTACCACAATGTACTGCACAAATACAAACAAAGCAATCACAAAGTATCAATCCCGCAACACGTATTTCCATCTAAATTATACGGTATAAAAAACCCCTTTATGCTATCGTAAACCTTAACAGTCCATACCGGGCGTCATGGTTTTCGGCAAAGCCTCCGGTTGCTGCGATGTGTGTATGTCTTACAAATGTTACAAAGTTCTTATCAACCCAACGGATTAGCAACGAGAGTTCTATTTGACTGGTAAGTTTGGCAACTAGGGTTTACACAATGTACTCGAATGATATTTTCGGTATGAACATCAACATTTCCAATTACAATCTCAATCTTGCCAAAATACGCGGCAAGAATTACTGAAACATCAGCATCCCAAATCCAATCTCTTCCCTTTGCAACATTTACAATTCTACCATAAACAACACTACGGTTCGTCGTTGGGTAATTCGGTAAATTGGACACTAACACCAACACCAACCCAAATTTACCCCCCGATTACTGAACCACATGTGCCTTCAAACATGGGTATTAATGTCTTTACACATAAAATAGGACCTATCAATCCAATTTAAAACCGTTAGGACTTAATGGGTTAACATTCCCAAAATAGGGATTTAATGGTGCTTTCCCCATAATTTAATATAAGACTTATTTCACACCACATAAATAATCTAAAATTTATTATTTTAGGTGATGCATTTATTATTTGAATTTTTTTAAAGTTAAAATAAATAGATTTATTTTTTTCTTGACAATTTGCATTACTTATTTATTCATATGTTAAAAAAATGATTATTTTATCTTTTCTCAATCATATATTATTTTCAAATTTTAATTTTTATCTTTGAGTCATTAAACTTCTAGTAGATGCATATATAAAAAAATGCAGATTAATATTTTTTACATGATTAAAAAAAATAAAAATAAAAATAGAAGTAAAAAAAATTTAATTGCCTCACAATAAATTAAAATTAGTTAATAAGGAATGAAAGATTATGAAATCATTTGAGAATAATAACTAATTCAAACAATTTGTCATTCCTTGCACCTAAAATTAAAATTAATCTTTACTTGAATGAAGAAATTATTTGAGAATAATAAAATTGTAACAACCCTCGTACTGATTACTGTTAAACCACTGAATTATAGACTGAATACCATTAAACTGAACTGCTAATGACTGGTAAGGGAACTGGATGAACTACTGAACAAACTGAATGAAACTGAAACTGAAACTGAATAAGTTTGTCTATTGAATTGCGTGTTGCATCTGTTTGAGTGTATGACTATCTGTTTGCATTTTATGTTTAAACTGCTAAATGAAGGCCTTATCGGCGGCCGATTTAGAAACCGTTTGATGTTTTAGAATCAGTAGAATATTTCTGATTTTATGGTATATTCATCTAAAACGTGATTAGGAATGATTAAATTACAATAAAATGAGTTAATTGAGAATTTGAACTTATTTACGGTTTTGCCATTGAGTGGGACTTTTGTTTATTCTTATTAGAGCCTTAACACACTTAATCTAAGCATTTGATCAACCTATTTCCTTAATCTTAGCCGACCAAACATGGAGAGAGTGAGAGAGAGAATTGAATTCATTCTTGGTTGAATTGGCTAGAACTACTTGGAAATTGCTTGAAGGTTGAAGTGTGTATTGCATATTTGAGCTTGTTCATCTTGAATTGGGACTTAGGTAAGAATTACAACCATTCAATTGTTGAGTTATGCTGTCTCTTGCATCTTTCATGCCACATCGTTGAATTGAGTTTGGTTTTAGTTCATCCATGGTGAATTAAGTTAGAATTAGTGCATGCATGTGTGAGTTAGTGAATTTGGAGTTAAATTCATGCTTGAGTGGTGCATGCATGTCCATGTTTATATTATGGCCCATGTTTTCATCACATTCTTGAAGAAATGAGCTCTCTAGAGCAAGATTTAAAGCTGAAAATTGGTTTGAAGTTCATACTTTTCATGTTTGGAAAACATGCTTGAAAATGGGTTTGAAATGACTTTGATTGACCAACCCTTGGCCCTTGCATGTGCAAAATAGCTTTTGAAACTTGTTACACTTTGAGTTTGAAGTGTTTTTCCAGAATTTGGGGCCAAGAGGTTGAGTTTTGGATGGTTGAATACTTGGTTCGAACTTGGGAGACAAATCTGGAAATTCCAGATTTTGCTTCCTCGCTCGAGCAAGCACCTTTATTCAGGGCTCCGCTCGAGCGAGCATCGAGCGTGGTATCGCGCGTAAAAATTGAACATCCAGTATTTTTACTATTTCATCAGAGCGCTCGAGCGAAGGATTGTTCGCTCGAGCGAATCCTTTGATTTTGCAACCTCGCTCGAGCGAAGGAAGGCTCGCTCGGCGAGACCCTGTTTTCGAACTTTTGAAAAGTGCCTTCCAACTGTATTTTTGCATCCTCATCGCATCCTAGGCATTCTTAGGCCTAGTTTAAAGCATCTTAATGAGGATTTAGACATAGAACCACACCGAGGGAATTTAGGGATTTAATTACCATCCTTTCCAACTGTAAAACTTAGTGTGTGTTCTGTTGATTATTTGTTAGGGTTGACTCTCGGGGCGCTCTAGCTATTGATAGCCCAATCAGTGAGTAACAGATGTGTAAAGATATGTTCAAAATGGTTATCTTTTGAATCATTCTTGAGCTGTTCTTGAATTGATATTATTTATTGAATGAATGTATGTCCTATTTCTGGCGTATTGTGGCATGCTTTGCATCTACTGTCATTGACTGTTACAGAGCTCTGTCGTTTTCCTTGTGAGACCATACTGTTTATTGTATGATTGGGCATCATTATTGTTGGGGCTGCAAAGGCCGGTCCTTTTGGACCCTCTTGTTTATAGGCTAATGGATGTACCACATATGACTGATTGATTAAAGTATTGATTGACTGAAACACTGAAAGATTGAAATACTGTATAATGAATTGATTTCATTACTATAAGGACATTCATTCATAACCTCTTTACACGTTATGTTATTCACTGGGCTTTAGCTCACTGTTTATATATATGTAGGTGCTCAGCCGCCCGACCGAAGCTAGGAGCGTGGGATTGGTCCCCAGTTTTGTCAGCCAGCCTTTTGTGCCTCACTGTGAGGTTCCGAGACGCCATGCCATGGCTCGGGGTGTTTTTGTGTCCCCACTAGTCTCCCACTGCTTTGTACTGTATTGTACTTTTGGTATAGACTGTTTGAATGTACTGTTATCGAGGGATTGAATCCCCGTACTGAATGTCTGTAATAATTGTGTATACTGTACTGGTAGTGAATGCATATATGTATGAAAAATGTTTTTGGCATCTGATTAACACTCTATGGACACTAGTTTTTACTGTTTTGGCTTCCGCCAGGCCCTGAACTCTGTATTTACTATATTGCTGATTGGCAGGCCTTTGGTAATCTCGGATTACTGGCCAGTTACGGTGCTAAACCCATAGGGCCGGGTTTGGGTCGTGACAAAAATGCTCAATTAATTTGCTATGTATGATACTTAAAATATATTTCTCTATATTTGTTTATATCATTTAAACTATTTTCATTAAATTAAATCTTAAAATTTATTTATGACCTTTATTAATGGTTGAATTTTTATTTTATTTTTTATTTATAAAAGTTCAAAAACTTGTTGTGGAAAGAAATAAAGTCAAGAAATTACATTTATATTTTAAAAAAATTATGAAAATAAATAATAATTTCATATATATTTAATAGGGTAAATTAAATTACATTTATATAATTTTTCTTTAGAAAGTGTCTTATTTTGTTGTGTGTTTAAATTCATATTAGTGTCTGATTTCTCAGTCTTGTCAATAAAATTTTATGAGTATTAGATATACAAAAGAAGTAAAATTAGATAATTTAAATAATAGCATTTTGCTATAAATAATAATAGAACAAAATAATGGTGAGAAATTAAAAAATAAAGTAAAAATTTAACCATTAATGAATGTGAGAAATTAATTTTAAGATTTAATTTAATAAAAATAGTTTAAATGAGAAAAATAAAGATGAAGAAATATATTTTAAGTATCATACAACAAATTAATTGAGTATTTTTGTATTCTAAAATAATTTCACCATTCAAGTAAAGATTGATTTTATTTTTAGGTGTAAGAAATGAGAAAGAGTTTGAATTGTTTATTATTCTTAAATGATTTCTTAATCTTTCATTCCCTATTAATTAATTTTAATTTATTGTGAGGTGATTAGATTTTTTTTTATTTTTAATTTTTTTTAATCATGTAAGAATAACTTGTGTTTTTTTTAATTATGCATCGATAATAAATTTAATTACTCAACGCTAAAAATTAAAATTTATTAATAATATCTTAACAATTTGGAGATAAATAGTTTTCTTACATATGAATAAATAAGTAGGACAAATTGTTAGAAAAAAAAGAAAAAGTAATCTATTTGTTTCAACTTAAAAAAAGAAAAGAAAAAGGAAATTTAAATAATAAATGTTTTAATTAAAATTGATAAATATTTCGTTGTTTATATAGTGTGAAATAAGTTTTGTAATTGTTGTATTAATTATTAAGGTCTTATATTAAATTATTTGATGTTGAGTTAAAATATGCATGAATTTTTAATAATATATATGCAAAATTTCAGGGAAGGTGAGTGAATTTTTTTTATTTAAATAGCTTATTAGTTCAAAGGGGCAATATGGTCATTTTGGATTAAAAAAGTAAGGGCGTTTTGTGCTAAATTAACGGATAAGTAGGAGAGATTTCTGTAATTATTAAAACCATAAGGGAGGTCACCGTATTTGTCAGAAACCTCAGGAGAGGTAAGTGTAATTTACCCAAAAAAATTTAATAAATATTGACAAACTAAAAAAGCTACAAACCCTTAAAAACTGCTAATTTGAGATCTCTACTATTGCCACGACGTGAAATTGTGTTTTGATATATTGCAAACGAGCAAACTAATAATTTTTTTAGTTTTCAAATTGTAAATTTATGTAGTTTGATGAGTAATAAATTTAAACTTTAAATTTTTACAATTTTGTGAACTGAAAATTATGTGCTCTGTATGATAAGGAGTTTTGTGTGTGTGTGTGTGTGTGTTTTGTGGTATTGGAGAGGATATGTTAATTTTTGTTATGTTTTTAGTCTAATTTCTCAATTTTTTTTCCAGCGATATTCTAGACATTCCGGTGAGTCTCTAGCAATGTTTCTGACGTCTAGCAACGTTTTGGACATTCTGGCGACTTCCAGTGACGTTTAGAACACTGATAAATTTTCAGTGACTTTCCAACGATGTTAAACATATTGACGAGTCTTTAATAACTGTCATACCGAAGTCCTTAGACTTCCATTGCAATTCCTGTTTGGCTCTAGAGTTCTTGCTGGTGGTGGTAGCTTCCTACACAAGTAAGTGCACGTGCACACTACAGGTTGAAAAATGTAATTATAATATCTAGAACTTGAAATACCATGATGTCTCGACACACACATTTGGGTGCAGTTTATACCAGATTTAGATACTCCTAAGCCTTATGTGCATATTCTTTCACCTTCCACCATCCACATATGTGTCTTACGCGTGTCTAAACATCATCAAATACATATTATTTATTAGTAGAATAAATAAATAAAAAGAAGTATAAATGAATTGTGTAGGTGAACATGTTTGTTTAATCTCTTTACTTTTCTATATAATTTCTCTCCTAATATTTGTTTTTTTATTTTGTTTAGTAATTTCGTTATTACACAAGTCAAGCGAAGTTGTACAAAGAATGCAAACCTGTTGTGTACAAAGAATGGTAGAATAGAGATCTATAATAAATTAACTTCATATATGATAGTTTTGAATTGTACAAAGAATGCAAATCTGTTGTGTACAAGAGGACCATCAAGAGAATGCAAAAAGTTGGGAAGAGCTTAACCATCACTAAAATCTTCAAAAAAAACTCCAATCTGTTCCGAGTTCAATGATTTATTTGTATTCATAGAGAATTACATTGAACTAGATATAGTTACTTTACTAGTTGGGATATTGTATTTATTGAAGAAATTCATTAACTAATACTCTATTCTTCCATTATTCAAAGATGATACAAATGGATTTATACAACAACTATATATAGACTCGAATATCCAATGCATATAAGCTCTAGGTAGTTACAACAGAATGGTTGAGGTGGCAGTAGCTTTTTGAAGATGAAGTTGCAGCTAAAACAGTTATAATTGAATCAGTTGGAAGTAAAGTTGCTGCATTCATATCAGTATCTTCAACATTTCCTTGTAAGCTGATAGGGCGATCAAAAACCATGAGCTTAGTTTTAAGATACTGAAACCTAGAGACAGACAAAGGTTTGGTAAACAGATTAGCAAGCCGATCAATGGTAGAAATCTATTGCAGCTGAAATTGCTTAGCAAGAACCTTATCTCTGACAAAATGACAATCAATTTTTATGTGTTTGGAATGCGAGTGAAAGACAGGATTGGAAGCTAGTGCTATAGTAGAGAGGTTATCACACCAGAGAATGGGTGTGGTAGGTGAGGAAATACCCATTTCAGTAAGAAGCATAGAAATCCAACTCAATTCAGCAGTAGTTGCATTAGCTAAGGCTCTATATTCAGCCTCAGTGGATGATCGAGACACAGTGGCCTGTTTTTTCGCAGACCAAAAGACCAAATTGGAGCCTAAAAAGACACAATAACCAGAGGTAGACTTCATGTCATTAACATCTCTTGCCCAATTAGAATCTGAATACCCACAGACATCAAAAGTACTGGGAGAAAAGGTAAAGCCATGAGTGAGGGTTCCTTGAACAAATCTGAGAATGTTCATGACAGTAGCAAAATCGCTAATTGTAGGGGCATGCATATATTGACAAGCTTGATTGACAAAGAGAGAAAGATCAGATCTAGTGATGGTGAGATATTGTAGAGCTTCAACAATACTTCTATAGAAAGCAGGATTGGAAAATGGCAGTGAAGCATTAGGAGAAACACTAGGCTTAACAAATATAGGTGAAGAGCAAGGCTTACAAGAGGACAAGCCAGCTTTAAGAAGAATTTCGTTGCCATATTTGGACTGAGATAAAAGATATCCTGAGCTAGTAGGTTGAACCGAAATGCCAAGAAAGTAAGAAATGTCGCCGAACTCTTTCATGAAAAAAATACTATGCATTTGAGTAATGAGAGCTTGGATGTGAGGGGGATTATCACTAGTGAGCAAGATATCATCCACATATATCAATAGATAAGTAACTGAAGTGGAAGTTCTTTGAATGAACAAGGAGGAATCACACTTGCATTAGTGAAGCCTTGAGACAACAAGAAGTGAGAAAATGTAGAATACCAAGTTCTTAGAGCTTGTTTTGATCCATATAATGCCTTGTGGAGTTTACACACTTGATTAGGAGATGATGAATCCACCTGACTTGAAATGAAGCATGAATACCTCCTTCTCAAGAATGCCATAAAGAAAGGCATTAGAAATATCTAATTGTTTAAGAGACCACCGGTGTTGGAGAGCAAGGCAAAATAAGATTCTAATTGTGGGTTTCTTAGCCACTGGACTGAAAGTCTCATGAAAGTCAATACTTTTCTGCTGCAAGTACCCTTTGGCTACTAACCTAGTCTTATACCTTGCAATGGTGCCATGAGAGTTCTGTTTAACCTTGAAAAACCATTTACAGCTTATGGCAGTTTTGGCAGATGATAGAGAGACCAAGTGTAGCGACCCTTATTTTTCTTAAGTTGTTATTATTATTATTATCTTATTTTATTTTTTTTGGACTTTATTAATTGTGTGGTTACATGAGAATTTAATGTGTTATTTATTATATATAATTAATCCGATTACTTATATATATATAAAAAAAAGTGAGGATTATGAGATTTATTTGAATACCTTAGGCTTGGCATTGTTATGTTTGTTCTCATGAGTAGATGAAGGGTTGTATATATATATATATATTGTTGCCTCATTCTCAAGAGTAGACGAGTGTTTTGATTTACGCACGTACGTATTTACTAACCATCCGGGGAGTGTGGGTCAAACTTGAGACGATATTCCTGTGCAAGTTTGGCTTCAGAGCGGTGTTAGATATACGGGAGACACATGGGATATATGTGCAGGTTAGAGGTGAAGAGCCGAAGTGGTGGAGTTAAGGTACAAAGAATTAAATATAAACTTATTGGTATAGTTTGAATTGTATTGATTTGTACATCTTGAAAAATAGTAAACGACCTCATTAAATTACGAAATTTGGGCAGAGGCATGTATACGTAATTCTAGACAACTTTTGTATTTTAATTTTTTATTAAAAAGATCGATTAGAACTTGTAATCAGATTATCTTGGTTACAACAGTTTTTGTTCATTTTAGCAATGTAGATTTTAGATCTTGTTTTAACCCACGAAACGAGCTCATTTTTATTGATTTCGCGTAAACTAAAGTAAAACATTATTCTAAACACTTTTTGTGTTTCAAACTTTTTCTAAAAAAATCATTTTAAGGCAGTTTCTTTACGTTTTCAGTTCTAATTGCATTTCGTCTAGGTTCTTCTATTAAGTGTTTCTCTCAGTCTGTTCAGTTTTTACTAAATTTGTCCATGATGCCTTTTAGGAAATTTGATTTTGTACAACTTTTGTTCTTTGAGTTTTGGTCAATTTGAATTATTTAAGCATGAAATAGTGCATTTGTTTATACTTCTTCAACAATTCACTTATGATGAAATTATACTAACTTTATTTTTTTTGCAGAATGGTGGGTCTTACTAATTTTTTTTTGCAGGGCTGACCCACCATATTTTTATGTTTATTTTGTCTATTTTATACTAAATTTATATTTAGTTGTGTACGGGTAAGAAACTAAATGCCTCTGTATCTCGAGAAACTACTCCTTCGTCTTGGTGTGGGTGGAACTACTTGTCTTGTCCTGTAACAAGAATTAAATGTACTTTTATTTATGTCTGGTGGACACGTGGGTGTCAAATATTTGTACTTATACCAGTATACTTGTATACTGACCTGTTTTGTCTTGGCATCTTGGGTTCGTTCTGTTTGAGCGCAACCGAGCTTCCTTTGCAGGATTAGTTGGGACTACAATGTTGACGAGAAATAACTATAGTTGTTGGACATGTCTCTTGGACTTCTTTTATTTTCTTGAGCTTAGGGTTAATATTAGTTTATGTATTTATTATTTTTTTATGACCTTAGTATTTTGATAATTTGGCATTGTGAGTTATTTTTCAACTTTACATTATTTAAGTTGTTTTAACTAGTTGTTGCTACTTTAATGTTGAAGGTATTGGATAGTTATGAATTTATGATGGACAGTGTGATTGGCATTTGTTAATTTTTTTATCCCCTGTATTTTTTTTTAGCATTAAAATTTATTTAAACCTTATGGAGGCGACAACATTTAGATTTTGTTTCACCCCTAGGATTTGGATGATGGAATATTGATTGGGATTTAGTCATAATTTAACATTTAATTGTCCAAATTTTGGGGCGCGACAATTTGGTATCAAAACTCTAGGTTACCCTAGACTTGTGAGAGTTTAGGTGATCCTCGAATTGTGGAAACATGGGGTAGCTAATTTAGTTTGGTGGTTGAGTTTATTCTAAATATTTATGAACGAATTCTTTTTGTGTGTTTAACTTGAAGGTGATGGCTGGAAGGTATAATTTGAAAAGTGTTGAGCTCCATGACACAGGGGAAAAAACAACTACTAACGCGGTGGCAACGGCGACGGCAGCTGTAGCGACAACAACCACGACAACAATAGCGGCAACGGTAACTGCTACTGGGGCAACCAATATTGTGCAGGTTAATGTGGGGGAGATGATGGCTCAATTACTTTAGGTTGTGCAGAACAATAATCAAGGTCAGTAGGGAGATCCATTTGCTAAGAGAAACAAAGACCTTGGTTCTTTGGGAGGTCAAAAATTCTTTGGAGATGGAAGACCCACTGCAGCTGATGCTTGGGTTCAGAAATGTGAGATGGTGTTTGGTCGTATACAGCTCACCGAGGTCCAAAAACAGGAGTTGGCTACACATCAACTTGAGGGAGCAACCCTATTTTGGTGGAACTTGTGGAAGGAGGGTCTAGATTTGACGACCTTGACTTGGGCAGATTTCAAGACCCATTTTGACTGGAAGTTTGTTCTTGCTGCTATTCGGTCTCAACTGAGTGATGAATTTTCGAAGTTGACTCAAGAGGGTAGAACAATGATCGAGTATGTCACAAAGTTTAATGAGCTATCTCGTTATGCCCCTTACTTGGTTGATACGCAGGAGAAAAAGAATGAGAAGTTTATTAAGGGATTAAATCATTACCTGTCTATGTCCCTTATTTCCTTTGATGCTGAAACGTTTGACAGAGTTCTTGACTTGGCATTGAAGTATAAGGAAAAGTAAAAGCAGTTTAAAGAAGGGAAGGCTTGAGTCGGAGAGACTTTCAAAGGGAGTCACTTCCAGCAGCGTGATGGGAACATATACCAACCCTACGATCAAAGGCATAGGAGTCAGTAGTTTTAGAGTCCACAGCAACAAGGTAATCAGGAAAATTTCAGATCTCAGGGTAATTTCCAGCCCCGGGCAATTTCCAGCCCCAGGGGCACTATTAGCAGAGACAAGGTGGTTTGTGCCCACAGGGTTATCAAGGACAGCGGCAGCAAGTGCTACAATTGGGTTATCATCCTCCCGTACCTCAGTTGGAGGGCCCTCCACCTATCAGAGCAGTAACACCTCAACTGATGAATATGAAGTGTTTTGGGTGTCAGCAGTTGGGACATGTAGTCAAGGATTGCCCTCAGAGACAACAGATCGGCGAGGTTAGCGGCTCCAGCCAAGGCATTTGCAGTGATGCCAGGAAATAACAAAGTGCATGTCACGACCCAAACCCACCCCTATGAGTTTAGCATCACAACCGGCCAGTAACATGTGATTACTAAAGGCACGCTTATGATAATGTGATGTCTGAGTAAGAAATGGTAGAAGCCAAATAGTAAATAAAAGATGTCCAATGAGCTGTGACAAACTGAATGCAAAAAGACTTTTATGAACAAGCCACATTCATAATCAAAACGTATATACATACGTTATATACATAAACATCCGGGTTAGGGACCAAATCCCTTCACCATAACTGTACAGTCAAGACTTATTTAGTCGATACAAAATAGAGACAAAAAGGGGAATCTACAACACCCCAAAACCGCCTTAGCTTGAACAGACTTGGAACCTTAAAGTGAGGCACAATGGTTGGCTTGACAAACTAGGAGCTTAACTCGATGCTCCTAGCTCCGGTTCGGTGCCTGGACACCTACATATAAATATAAACAGTGAGCTAAAGCCCAGTGAATAACATATGCATAAAGGGGTTAAGAATGAATGTCCTTTCAGTAATTAAAATAGTCAATTGCATCAGTAAATCAGTTGTCCAATCAGTGGCTCATATTTCATGCCATACAGTTATTTAGGAACTATAGTAGTCATATGTGGTACATCCAATAGCAAAACAGTATAGTAGGTCTCAATAGACCGAGCGATCGATTGATGGCCATCGAGCGATGTGATAGTAGTCCCAAACATTGGGCCGACAAAGATCTCTGTACTTGATAGCGATATGATAATAGTAAGTTGCTATGGACGCTATGAATACAGTTTACAAATAGGACAAACATTCATTCAGTAAACGATGCCATTTCAGAAAGCAGTATAATCAATCGTTCAGAAATAGTTATAATTGAACATATCTTCACAACATTGTTACTCACAGAGTACTGGGCTATAGATAGGCTAGTCAGCGTCCTTGGGTGCCAACCCTACACAGTTGCAGAATGAACACACACACTAAATTACACACTTGGGATTAATAATCTAGCCCCTCAACTTGACACGGTGTGGTTCTATAACATTATCCTCATTAAGATGCCTTAAACTTGGCCTAGGAATGCTTAGGATGAAATGAGGATGCAAAGATGTACTTTAAAACACTTTTCAAAATTTGTTGAAAACAGGGGCCTCGCTCGAGCATGGCTTTCTTTGCTCGAGCGAGCTTACCAAAATAGAGGGGTTGCTCGGCGTAGACTCCCTTGCTCGGCGATGCTGTAAAAATGCAAAGGTACTGGTTGTTGAAATTCTCCGCTCGATGTTCACTTTCGGCGTGGACCTGAGCTTCGGCCGAGCTTGGTCTCGTCGCTCGGCGTCGTTCGTCCTAAAACCACGAGCTTGCAATCTACACTTGAGCTAGCATTCCGTCGCTTGAGCAGAATTTAGAAAACAAAGGTGCTCGCTCGAGCGTCGAATCCTTCGCTCGAGCGAGGAAGCCAAAATCTGGGTTTTCCCGATTTGCCTTCAAAGCTCAAACCAAGAATTCAACACATCAAAACTCAATCTTTTGGGCCAATTTTTTGGAAAACACTTGGAAAATCATAATACAACATGTTTTGAAGATCATTTGATAAAATCAAAGCCTAAAAGTAAGCCAATTGCACCAATTTCAAAGAAACTTGAAGAACAATACAAGAACTTAACACGCATGAGTTCCCATGAACTCTAATGTTCCAAAACAAGATCAAATGCAAGATTGAGCTCAAAATCATGGTGAATTCATGGACCACAACAAAAATATGAACATGCATGTAAGAAATTCTTATGAAAGCAACCTCAAATTCAAGAACATGTATATGCATGCATGAATTAGCTTCACTCTCTTAAATTCTAACTCAACTAACCATGAATTCACCTATTTCATTAATATACAAGCTCTAGATGGCTCAAAAACAAAATTAAAGGGTTGAGCTCTTACCTAGGTTCTTCAATTAAACTTTACTTAAGCAAGGTCCTAGAGTAAATGAACAATTCTTCAAAATCCAAGCCAAATTTCTAGATGAATTCAATCTCCCTTAAGTCTCTCTCTCCCTCTCACGGTTTTGGTCTTGAGGAAATGGATGAGATGATGTAACAAAATGATATAAAATCAATTAATGGCCTAAAATAGCCACTAGTGGCAAAAATGCAAATAATTCAAGTTGATGTATTTTAACATTAACAATGCTAATTTAATCATTCCAAATCAAATTTTAATTAAACCTATCATAAAATCACATAAATTCTAACTAGCATAAAACACTAATCAATTTTTGATTCGATCGCCGATAAGGCTTCCAATTCATGATTAATCGAACAGGAACAGATCATTAAATGACAAACAGATAGAAAACGCAATTAATGCAACATACTCATGCAGTCAATTCAGAATTTCAGATTAATCAATTAATTATCATGCTCAATCACAGTTTAACACTAATCAGAGGTGAAGGTTGTCACAGTGCAAGGTACCTTTAATATTTTTTAAGAGCCCATTAGAGTACTATTTGATGCTGGTGCCATTCATACTTACATATCTAGACAGTTTGTAAAAAGAGTACATCCTGTAGCTACCTCCTTATCTAGACCTATTCGTGTTGAAACCCCATCAGAAGGGATAATTACTCTTTATGAGATGTGTAAAGATTTTGAGATTGACTTCTTGGGTAGTCTTGTATCTGAACCTAATTATGTTAGGGTTTGAGGGGTTTGTAATTATTTTGGGTATGGATTGGCTGCGAAAACACTTTGTGACTCTAGATTGTGCTGGGAGGACTGTAAATATAGCTATTCCCGGTATGCCACGGCTTACCCACACTTCTAGTGATGGGGAAGAGTCGGTAATGACGAGTTTTCTATCCTCGGTAGAAATCCCTAAGCAGGATATTAGTAAGGTAGATGTGGTACGTGAGTTTGAGGATGTATTTTAGGAGAAACTTGGACCTCCACCTCGACGGGTAGTAAAATTTCGCATTGACTTAGTGCTAGGAACTGCACTGATTTCTGAGGTGGCATACAGAATGGCGCCTAAAGAGCTTGTGGAGATGAAGATGCAGCTCGAAGAGATACTTCAGAAATGGTTCATTCGTTCAAATAACTCCCCGTGGGGAGCACCCGTGATTTTTGTCTCCAAGAAAGATGGCACTCTCTGCATGCGCATAGATTACAGAGAGCTGAACAAGGTGACTATCAAGAACAAGTATCCGCTACCTAGAATTGATGACTTATTTGATCAGTTGAAGGGGGCAGTTGTGTTCTCTCAGTTTGATCACAGAACGGGTTACCATCAGATGGGTGTGTAAGAGGAAACTATACCGCTTACTGCTTTTCGGATTCGATATGGGTTGTACAAATTTCCTGTAATGCCTTTTGGTTTGACCAATGCTCCTGGCTATTTCATGGACTTGATAAATAGAATTTGCAACCGTATCTAGATAAGTTTGTGATTATCTTCATAGATAATATCCTGGTGTATTCTAAGAATGAGGAAGAGTACAGAGAACACTTAAAGTCGTGTTGCAGACTTTGAGGGAGCAACAATTATACGCTAAGTTCAGTAAGTGTCACTTTTGGGAGAAAGTAGTTCGGTTTTTTGGACATGTTGTGTCCAATCAGGGGATAGAGGTAGATCCTGAGAAAGTTGTTGCGGTCAAAAAATAGAAGCAGCCCACAAATCTTTTAAAGGTGAGGAGTTTTTTTGGACTAGTCGGTTATTATAGGAGATTTATAGAGAAGTTTTCCACTATTGCAGCACCCATGACCAAGTTGACTCACAAGAATGTAAAGTTCTTATGGACAGATGATTGTGAGAGAGATTTCCAGGAGTTAAAGCAGCAGTTGACCACAGCACTGGTGTTAACTATACCAGTACAAGGGAAAAAGTTAGTAGTGTTCTTGATGCGAGTGGAACTGGGTTAGGATGTGTGTTGATGTAGCATCAGAAGGTTGTATCTTATGCCTCACGATAGTTAAAACCTCATGAGAGATGATACCCTACTCATGACTTAGAGCTGGCAGCAGTTGTTTTTGTGATGAAAGTGTGGCAACACTACTTGTTTGGGGAGCGCTTTGAGTTATATACAGATCACAAGAGCCTCAAATATCTTTTTTCTCAAAAAAAGTTGAACATGAGGCAACAAAGGTGGGTTGAATTCATCAGTAGTTATGATTTGAGATCCTTTACCATTTGGGGAAAGGAAATATGATTCTGAATGCATAGTCGACAACATGGGATTATAGCTTCTTTGATGATTGAGATTGGAAGTCCTTGGAGTTAATTTTGATGCATGATGTTCAACCAATAGAGAATGTCGAGAGGGCATACATTGGTAGTTTGGTTTGTGTAGCTAATATTCTTGGGTAAAATTTGTCGATGTAGTATTTAGATGGGTTTCTCGTTAGTAAACTTCGATGACCTTGTAGTGGATTTGATTGATGATTGTCCTACTGATTGGTCTATGGACTCAGATGGGGGATTGTGACTCAGGGGCAAGTTGTGTGTACCTAACATTGTTGAATTGAGGAAATAGATTATGGATGATGCCCATAGGTCTCGATATACCATTCACCCTGGTGGAAAAAGATGTATCATGACCTGAAGAGGACGTTTTGGTAGGAAGGTATGAAGAAGGACATGGGAAAGTATGTTTCTCGATGCTATGTGTGTTAATAGGTTAAGGCGGAACACCAACGACGGTCTGGACTTTTGTAGCCTCTCGAGATCCTTACTTGGAAATGGAAATACATCTCTATGGATTTCGTGGATAGATTGCCACAGTCTAAGCGAGGCAATGAATCTATTTGGGTGATAGTGAATCGACTTACCAAGTCTGCTCATTTTATTCCTATTAGTGTTCACCGAATTGTTGATAAACTGGCTAGGATATATATTCGGGAGGTGGTGTGACTTTATGGTGCACCAGTTTCTATAGTTTTAAAATAGTCATATGTTATTATGTTATTATTTTATTAGTTGAGGGGACTATGGTTATATTGTAATATGTCTTCATAGAAATATATACTGCTGGAGTAGGGTTGATTTTCACAACTCTAAACCAATTAGTCACACCATCTTCTTTTCCCTCTCTCTTCCTCTCTAACCCTAACCCTAATATTCAACTCTTGTGCATTCTAACTTGGTATCAGAGCAGAGTTCCTGCCTTCTCGAGTGTTCATCAGAATCTAGAGATCATTGTGAGGTGCAAGCAATGTGCTAATGTCATCATCCGTACAATGACATCAGCGTGACATCATCATTCGAATAGACAAGTTGGGCTCTCAAGGATTGATTCTTCCTTTTGAGTTCAATGGTGATTTTTGTGGAATTTTTGGAGCCATTTGATGTTAGTTTTGTATTTTTGAATGATTTTCGAATATTTTTGGTGAAAAATTGAAACTGCTACTTCTGCTCTACTTGTGCGAGTTTTACCTAGTGGACTCATCTCTATAGGGGCCGAAAATAATCCAGGAGGTCTTCTTTGAGGTTTGTTTTGAGATTTGGTACCTTTTTTGTTGGATTTTTGATACTTTTTTGCCTCTTTCCCTGTTCGGCATCTTTAGGTTTGGTCCCAGACTTCTCTGTTTGGTATTTTTTGTTGTTATTTGGTTGTTTTGGTTATGTTACTTTGGCTGTTTTTTGCTTGGTTTGGTCACAAACTTCTATTTTTGCTGTTATTTGGCTGATTTCTGTTTGACTACTGTGTTTTCCATGGCTGACATCAAACCTCCTGTGGTTAAAGATGATGAGTTGCCCAAGTCTTTCACTACCAAGAAACTTAATGGCTTAAATTATCTGGCTTGGGCTCATGCTGCTAAAATCTTTTTGCGGGGTAAGAAAAAATCCCGTTTTCTTACTGACCTTCTGCCTGCTGTTGATGATAACACCTATGATGATTGGTGTAGTGAGGATTCTTGTGTTATGGGATGGCTCTGGCATAGCTTGGAACCTCATGTTGCTACTACTATGGAATTTTTTGACACCTCGAAAGAAATTTAGGACTTTCTTATTGAGTCATTTTCGAATCAAAGTAGTATCTCTTGGGCCTATGAGTTATGTGAGCAGATTTTTGTTACTCGACAGTCTGGTTGTTCTATTTCGGATTATTACAGTGGCCTTAAGAATTTGTGGGATCAATTATTATAACACCGACCTTTTATTACTGATTTAGCTCAACTATAGCACATCTTGGAGGAGTTTATGATGGCCTCTTTACTTGTGGGCTTAGATTCTGATTTACGGGTTTCAAAGATCAGATCCTTGCTAGTGAGACGTTACCTTCCATTGCTAATGCCTATTTTCGGCTATTGCGTTCTTCTTTGGGACAAGGTTTTCTTTTACCTGGTTCTGCCTCTCAGACTTTGGCCTCTTCTGCATTGATCTCTAGTAGTGGCGATCGTGCGTCTGCCCGCAAAAGTTTTCCCGGCCACTCTAATCACTGTGGCTCGGACACTGGTTTTCGTGGTTCCCGCGGTGGTCGTTCTTCTCATGGTTCTCATCGTGGTGGTGGGCGTGGAAATGGTTCTGCATCCCGTGGTGATCGGAAGTGTACTCATTGTGGTTCCTTGGGTCATTCTAAGCCTTGGTGTTGGCAAAAGTATGGTAAACCTGATCATGTGAATCAGGTTATGGATTCTTCATCCTCTCAGTCGACACATTTTCCCTCTGGCACAGTTGCTTCCTCATCTGATTCTCATGACGCACTCACTACTCAACTTAGCTAGCTTACTGAGCTCGTCCAGTCTCTTCGTATTGCTATCCCTTCATCCTCCACAGCTACAATGGCTGGTTCAGGTAATCTTGCCTGTGTGGCTTAATCTCCCCAATCTTGGCTCATAGACTCTGGTGCTAGTTCCAATATCTTCGGTAATTCATCTCTTTTCCATACTCTTCATCCTGTTACACATAATATTATTCTAACAAAATCGTATGCCCATACGAGAATAACCTAAAAACACACACTTACAAGCACAAGGAGATAACTTATCCAGGCTCGGATCAAGGACATGGACAAAAGCCATATAACCAAAAATACGAGGAGAAAGACGAAACAGGGAACAATCAGGGTATAACTGAGAGAAGGGAGGCTGGTTTTGTAACACAACTGAGGGCATACGGTTAATAAGAGAGTAAGCAGTGAGCATAGCATCACCCAAAAACTGTTTGGGAACATGCATGTTAAACAGCAATGTACGAGCAACATCTAACAAATGGTGGTGTTTAGTGATCTTGATTAAATTTGGCGATTGGATTGATTGCCATTCTACCTCAGGTTATTGCACCTTCTTTGGCGGTAATCTTGTTACTTGGCATAGCAAGAAGCGATAGTTATTACTCATTAGTCTTTGAGGCTAAATCTTGTGCCATGGCCCATCTTTATACGAGATGTTGTGGGTTCACTCTCTTCTACAGGATTTTGGTATTGTTGTTCCCACTCCTATGAGTATGTGTTGTGATAATCAAGCTGCTATCTTTATTGCCAATAATCCAGTATTTCATGAATGTACGAAGCATATTGAAGTTGATTGTCATTTTATTCGCAAACTCTTATTGTGAAAGCAACTTGTGACTCCTTATGTTCATTCTGAAGATCAATTAGGTGATATCCTCACCAAACCCTTGGCTCGGTCTTCCTTTTATAAGCTTATCTACCAAAATTTGGGCATGTTTCATCTCTATGCTCCAACGAAGTGTTAGAATAGTCATATGTTTTTATGTTATTATTTTATTAGTTGAGGGTACTATGGTCATATTGTAATATGTCTTTATAGAAATATCTACTGCTGGAGTAGGGTTGATTTTCACAACTCTAAACCAATTAGTCACACCATCTTCTCTTCTCTCTCTCTTCCTCTCTAACCCAAACCCTAATGTTCAACTTTTGTGCATTCTAACTTATAGTTTCGAATCATGATCCGTTGTTTATGGCAAAGTTTTGGGAGAGTTTTCAGCATGCTTTGGGTGCTAGGTTAGACCTAAGCATGACTTATCATCCTTAGACGGATGGGCAAACTGAGCAGGTAAATTAGATCTTGGAGGATATGTTGAGAGCATGTGTTCTCGATCTTGGTGGTAGTTGGGAAGAACATTTTCCATTGGCAGAGTATGCTTATAATAATAGCTATCACTCAAGTATCGGGATGACACCTTTTGAGACTTTGTATGGGAGGCAATGTTGATCACCTGCTTATTGGATGGAGGTAGGAGATGTGCCGTTGTTAGGGCTAGAGTTGGTGAGAGAGACCATAAAGAAGGTGAACATTATTAGGAGCGTATTGATTGCCTGAGTCGTTAGAAGGATTCGTTGATAGAAAGCGTAAAATTTGAGTTGAATGTTGGAGATTTTGTGTTTTTGAAGGTCTCGCAGATGAAGGGTATCATGCGGTTCGGAAAGAAGGGAAAGTTGGCACCTAGATTTGCGCGACCATATGAGATCACTGAGAGGATTTGTAATGTGGCTTACAAATTAGCCCTACCACCTACTTTAGCTATAATTCACAATGTGTTCCATGTATTTTTATTGCGAAAGTGTGTGCAAGATCCTTCCCAAGTAGTATCACCAGAAGTATTGGAGATTAGTGATGATCTCACGTATGTGGTGCGACCAATTACTATTCTAGACCAGGATGTAAAGCAATTGCAGTGCAAGAAAGTGAACTTGGTGAAAGTGTAGTGGAGCGAAGATGAGAATGATATCACTTGGGAATTGGAAAAGAAAGTTTGGTGTATGCACCCGGAACTTTTTGTTTAGTACTCTTTCCTATTGAATCTCGGGATGAGATTCTTTTGAGGTGTGTATATTGTAGCGACCCTTATTTTTCTTAAGTCATTATTATTATTATTATTATTATTATTATTATTATTATTATTATTATTATTTTCTTATTTTATTTTTTTTGGACTTTATTAATTGCGTGGTTAAATGAGAATATAATGTGATATTTAATTAATTTAATGTGATATTTAATTAATTCAATGTGTTATTTATTATATATAATTAAACCGATTACTTATATATATATAAAATAGTGAGGATTATGAAATTTATTTGAATGTCTTAGGTTTGGCATTGTTATGTTTGTTCTCATGAGTAGATGAAGGATCATATATATATATTGTTGCCTCGTTCTCAAGAGTAAGCGAGTGCTTTGATTCTGCGTCGTATATGTTAACCATCTGGGGAGTGTGGGTCAAACTTCGAGGCGATATCCCGTGCAAGTTTGGCTTGAGTAGTGTTAGGTATCACGGAGGCACATGGGATATATGTGTGGGGAAGTGAATGGCAGTAGTGGAGTTAAGGTACAAAAGAATTAAATATGAACTTATTGGTATAGTTTGAATTGCATTGATTTGTACATCTTGAAAAATAATGCGACCTCGTTAAATTATGAAATTTGGGAAGAGGCATGTATACGCAATTTTAGACAACTTTTGTGTTTTGACTTTTCACTAAAAAGATCGGTTAGAACTTATAATCGGATGATCTTGGTTACAATAGTTTTTATTCTTTTTATCATTGCAGATTTTAGATGCTGTTTTAACCCACGAAACGAGCTCATTTTTATTCATTTTGCGTAAACCAAAGTAAAACATTATTTTGAACACTTTTCATGTTTTAAAATTTTCTCAAAAAAATCATTTTAGGGCAGTTTCTTTACGTTTTCAGTTCTAGATTTTTTGATTGCATTTTGTCTAGGTTCTTCTATTAAGTGTTTCTCTCAATCTATTCAGTTTTTACTAAATTCATCCATGATTCTTTTTAGGAAATTTGATTTTGTACAATTTTTGTTCTTTGAGTTTTGGTCAATTCAAATTATTTAAGTAGGAAATAGTGCGTTTGTTTATACTTCTTCAGCAATTCACTTATGATTAAATTATATTAGCTTAATTTTTTTTGTAGACTGGTGGGTCGTATTAATTTTTTTTTGCAGGGGTGGCCCACCATATTTTTAAGTTTATTTTATCTTGAATTTGTATTTAGTTGTATGCGGTAAGAAACTAAATGCCACCGTATATCGGGAAACTACCCCTTCGTCTCGGTGCGGGTGAAACTACTTGTCTTGTCCTGTAACAAGAATTAAATGTACTTTTATTTGTATTTGGTGGACATGTGGGTGTCAAATATTTGTATTCATACCAGTATACTTGTATACTGACCCATTTTGTCTCTTGGCATCTCGGGTGCGTTCTGTTTGAGCGCATCTGAGCTTCCTTTGTAGGATTAGTTGGGACTACGGTGGTGATGAGAAATAACTATAGTTGTTGGACATGTCTCTTGGACTTCTTTTGTTTTCTTGAGCTTAGGGTTGATATTAATTTATGTATTTATTATTTTTTTATAGCGTTGGTATTTTGATAATTTGACATGTGGGTTATTTTTCAACTTTACATTATTTAAGTTGTTTTGACTAGTTGTTGCTACTTTAATGTTGGAGGTATTAGATAGTTATGAATTTATGATGGATAGTTTGGTTGGCATTTGTCAATTTTTTATGCCTTGTATTTTTTTTAGCATTGAGATTTTTTAAACCTTATGGAGGCGAAAACATTTAGATTTTGTTTCACTCCTAGGATTTGGATGATGAAATATTTATTGGGATTTAGTCCTAATTTAATATTTAATTGTCCAAGGATTTGACACCAAGGACCAAGTGTGTTGGTTCTAAAGAGTAGAAAATTCCTCAAGCATAGCTTTATGCCAAATAGGAGAGAGTAAGTCCTTTTAAGAAGATGGTTTTGAGTCTGAATAAGAAGTAGTGGAAGCAACCAAGCGGTGAAGATGAGCAGATTTTGACACAGTTGGTAGCCATGGGATCTTTGGTTAGAAGAGTAGAAGGTGGTTGAAGCGGTAACTCAATGACAATGGAATGAATAGGAACTCTGAAGCGGTAAAAGAGAAGTATTAGAAGAAAGAACAAGAGGAGAAAATGGACTAGGAAAAGAAGATATAGAAGACATCTCCGGAGAAGAATTAGGAGACCGAGGAGCAACAAAAGAAAAAAATGATGATGAGGGCTAGAAAAAGGATTGAATAGTAGGAAGAGAAGAATGTGAAGATGATGAAGAAGAAGAGAGATCAGCAAAAGGAAACACATGTTCATTAAAGACAACATGTCTAGACAAATAGACTCATCTTGTGAGTAGATTAAGGCATCTATAGCCTTTAGCAAAAGGATGATAGCCAAGAAAGACACAAGACATAGATTTGAGATGTAACTTGAGAGGATGATAAGGCTTAAGCCAAGAGAAGCACTGACAACCAAATACTTGAAAATAGGAGTAATCTGGAATGGACTGAAAAAGTTTTTCAAAAGGAGATTTATGACCAAGTTTAGAAGAGGGAAGTCCATTAATGAGAAAAGTAGAGATAGCAACAACATCAAACTAATATTTCAATGGCACAGGTGAATGATGAAGAAGAAGCGTTAGCAGGTTTCATTGATATGTCTGTGTTTCTCTTAGTAGTGCCATTCTAAGGAGTGTGAGGACAAGAATGTTGGTGAAAAGAACACCTTGGGTGCACAGGAAAGATTGGACCTTGAAGTAAAGTATTAGAACCTCCACAGGTTCTCGAATTTGCAAGGAGTATGAAATTGTTTTTAAATATAAGCCTTAAATTCTATGAACTTATCACATACTTCACCATTGTAGGATAATGGATATAACCAAGTAAATTTGCTAAAATCATCCACAAACAACAAGTACTATTTATAAGTAGAGGTAGAAGAATATGGCCCACACATCACTATGAATAAGAGAAAGAGATGCATTCACAGTAGAACTAGACAATTGAAAAGGAAGTTGGTGAGTCTTAGCTATGCAACAATCGTTACACAGTTTTATTGTATTCGAGAAACATTCAAATGAGGTTTGAGATGATTATACTTCACTAATGATGGATGGCCTAATCTATTATGCCAAATAAAAGGAAGATACATGTGCATGAGATGCGATAAAGTAAGCATGCACAAGTGAATCGTGACCACCACAAATAAAGGAGTAAAGTGGGCGGTATAGACCATTGGTATTAGAACCTTGATGAAGAATTCTCCTCGAATCCTTGTCATAATCACAAATTTAGAATCATCAAAGGTGATGAGACAATTGTTATCCTTGGTAAATTTATGAATGGAAAGAAGATTAGAAGAAATAGAAATAGTATGCAAAATATGTTTCAATTGAAAGGAACAATAAGGAGTAGGAAGCAATCCCTTATCAATATTGTGAATAGGAACTGTAATACCATTACCTATGGTGATCTGATCAGACCCTTGATAGGGTTGTGAGCAATTGAGATTTTGGAGATCATGAGTGATATGATCTGTAGCGGTGAGTCTAAGTGCCAAGGAGTTTGAGGAGTAGAGAAGGCGATTGAGTCCGACAATAAAGGCTCTAGAGTTAGATTGATGAACTGTAGAACGATGCTGGAAAGAATTAGAAGACTGATACTGAGAATCCAATGCAAAGTGGCCATAGCCACCACAAATTTGATAAGTTGTAGATCTGCCTCTACCACGAGAGAAACCTCCTCTACCATTAGGATTTCTTGGAAAACTTGAACTAGACGAATTGGATCCAGATCTACCACCTCTATTGCCTCTATAAGAGTGACCTCTGAATCCAAAAGAATGACCTCTGTGATTGTAATTTGAAGAACCACAACAGAAGAAAAAACAACAGTTGATTCAGAAGGAAGCTTATGAAATTTAGGTTCAATATGAATGGCTTCAGAAAGAAGAAAAGATCAATTCTTCCATCGAAATGGACTCACAGTGCGGCTTGAATAGTGGTCTTAAAGGTATCAGTTATTAATCATGTTGTTTGATTTTGATGATGTTATGGAGTAAATTGTAATTTTTTACTATACGTATTTTATATTATTTGACACAAACTATTATTTGTTTAAAGTATATATTATGTGATAAAAATATTTTGAAAATTTTACTATTCAAATTTTTGAAAAACTAAATTGATCACTATTTATCTTTTGACAAATTTGATGGGTTATTTTCTTTTGACAAAATTCATATACTCACATGGGGTGATAGGTTATTTTTAAAAAGTGTATTTAAAATCTCGTCAACAACTTCAAAGATTATAAAAGAGGTATATATTTTCATATCTATTATAAATGTTATTTTAAATATACTTAAAGAGATTTTATTGTGCAATTAAATATTATAGCGTACCTGGTTTAGACCCGACCCAATTTGTATTCTAGACTCGGGTTTCATGGTTTTGTATTGTGGTTCATGTCTTACATCTCTTGTATTTCCTTGAGTTTGGCTATTGGATTGTATAGGTTGTGTTTGGAACAGGTTAGTAGCTTTGTTTTTAAACTTTTGTTGCCCAAAATTTTACTTCTCCACTCGAATGTCACTTCTTGCGCTTAAGCGGGCTTTTGAACTCTCAGTACTTTTGCAGGTCTATAAAAGTACTAGGAGAGTGTATTCTCGCTTCAGCGGCCTTTCATGTGCTCAGCGTTTGTTTGCTATTGCAAACCTACTAAAGTGTGTAATTTAGCTCGAGTGGAACAACTTATTGTGTCGGCGTTCGGCGTCACTTTTGAGCTCAAGCGGTTGTCGTATATTAGTTAAATGACCACTTTTGACATCACTTTTTTATCTCTCCCTCTCTCTCTCAAACATTTCAAAACCCTACATCTAGAGCCTCTCTCTCTAGAACCTACCTTCTCTTTACAAAAATACTTGGATCTATTAGTCTCTCCACCCTACTCCCTTTGTTAAAAAGGTAAAGCTCACTTAGAGCTTCATTTTCATCCGATTAAAGTTGAGTTTCGACATTGTTGAAGTTCCTTCATTCTCTCAATCGTCTTCTAGCTTTGAGGTAGGGATTTCCTATACATTTTTTATGATTTTTAACTTAGCTATTTGCTTTTCATAAACAATATTGTGATTTGGTGGATTTTGAACAAACCTAGGGTTTTGGTTTAAAGTTCAAAAGAGGGATTTTTTTAAATGGTTGTATGGAAAATGGTTGGGGAAGTGCAAATGAGATTGAGTTATGAGAAAATTGTTGATTTCGGTACTTAGAATGGACTTTAGAGGAAAAAGGGGTTTTTACCCTAAATGTCTCAATCTTTATTTTGTATAAATGAATGAAATTAATGTTGGGAATGTAAAATTGGATGGATATTGATATGGATTGTAGAGTTGGATATGTATTATCACTCACATCTTGGATTTGGAAAAGTTTCTATATATTGGAGATTTTATATTTGTTTAGAAATATCTGTTTTGGGCTATCGGTGGAGGATATCTGTTTTGTGTTAGATTATCTCTACTAGATTTGACTCACTCGTGGGAAAAACATTTCAGTCTTGATGATATGCCTCCTCAAGGCACTAGCTTGTGAAGATTTGAAGTAAGGCGTCTTTGTTGTGTTTTTTTTTTGTAAAGGGCTTTAAATGTATTGGACTTAAAGTCCACTTTTGTTGTAACCAAGCCTCGTCTTGGAAATATGTAAACCCTCAAGAATTTTATTTGTTTATCTTGCTTTCTCTCTTTTAACTTGTGGCATAGCATATGCCATAGATTGAGCTAGGCTTTTGAATGTATGATGCATGTATTTCTCTTTTGTATATCATATTGAGTTAATGGAAGTTACCCTATTATTGTTATTGTCATATATTGGATATTGTGGATGGACTATTGTAACTATTTGGCGTTACAACTTGGTATCAAGCGTGCCGAGTTTGAATATTTTAGAGTGCGTGAAAGTGGTTATTCCCACAATGGGTTTATCTCGTTTGTCAGAGATATTTATGTGTATAGTATGCTTATGTGATAACATGCTTCAGTGGTTATATGGATATGAGATTAAGTTTCTAGGATATTGATTGGATCTACGGTTTCTAGAAGTCCCATTAGAAGAGCATGATCCTTTGTTATTTCTAATTGGAACTCTGGCAATGCCACAGAGATGGTCATTGTCTGGGAATGAAATTCATATGTGTTTATGTGACTATGCGCTTATGTAGAGTGAATTATTGTTGTCCACCGCATTAGGACGTGAGTGAGTTAACCGGCACATTGTAAATGTGCTAATCTCTTGTTACCCTTATTAGGATGTCAGGACGTGGACGTAGTAGTGGTAGGCATTGTAGGCGTAGGAGGCATGAGGTGCTTTTACTAGATGATAATCCGGCGCAAGAGGAAGGAGTTGGTCAGGCTAATGTGGCCGAACCAGTTGGTCATTTAGCCATGGGCGCCTTAGCCTATGAAATGGCTGGAGCATTATGGAAATCCATGGACATTCTCGAAATTTGAGAATCAAGTCGAACCCAAGTAAATGAGGCGAAATTTGTCATTCTTAAGAGGAGTTTTTAGGTCTAACCTCGGCGAGTTTTGGGTGATCCCAAAGAGCCATTGAAAGCAGATGAATGGCTAGAGCAAATAGTGAAGAGCGTTCGAGATGCTTAGCATCAGGGACGGATTGAGAGTATAGTGACCTGGTTTGAATTGACAGATTGATATTTTGGATTTGGGTTTCATTGCGTTTTTGGTTGTTTTGTCTTGTTTCTACTCTTTTGTTGGGTTTGGTTATTGGAGTGTCTTACGTTGGGAATTGGTTGGTGACTTGTGTCTCAAGTTGGTGCCGTCAAGATTTTGCTTATCGCTCAGTAGCACTTCCTCGCTTAAGTGGTTGTTTTGAACTTCGGCACTTTTGTAGGTTTGAGGTGTTTACGAGAGTTGTTATTCTTCGGCGACTATTTTTGCACTCGAATAGTGTTCATTCGGCGAAACTTTTGTGCTTTCGGCGGTGGTCACTTGTCTGTAAAACTTCTGAGAGTTTGTATTCTACGCTCGAGCGATTCTTCTTGCGCTTGAGCGGTCACACTTTTTGTGTCTGGACACTCAACCATCACTTCTTGCGTTCAAGCGGCAAGGCGTCTATATAAGGCCCGCGATGTTTGAAAATGTCACTTTTGCTTTTCTTTCTTTTTTCTCTCCATTTTCGCCATTGTTTGGGTTTTTGGACCTAAGAGCTTGGGTTTCATCTAGTTACACCCATTTACGCTAGCCTATAGATCTAAATGTAGAAGGTGAGAACTTCGATTTAATTGGCGGATCGTATTTTCATCGTCGGTGGATTTTTGACTTTTCTCGTCTTAAGCTTCAAGAGGTAGGATTCTTGAGCTTCTCTTCAATACTTCGTCATAGATAGATTTGTGGTATTTTCACTACATTGAAAAGCATAGTTTATGGTTGATTTTGGTAAAAAGCATATGGGTGGATTTGGGTTAATATTGGTGAGTTTGTAGGTTGTGTGTATAGTTGGTTGTGGGCTATAATTCATGTTTGGGGTATAAATTGGAAAGGGTTGGTGTTTTTTTATCGATTTGAAATATTAAAGAGAAGTCTAATGGTAAATAGAATTGGGGTTATAATGTGGTTGTTTACGAATAATTAGGATTTTGGATTAATGTTGGTGGATGTGGCCATTGTGGTATCTGTTGGGACTAGGAGAAGTAAGGTCTTATTTTTTTTTAAACAAAGTGGAACTAATCAACCTTTTTTTTATAAAACTTGAGAGTTGGAATAAATAGGAGCATTAAATTGCCCAATGGTGTATTTATTATTTGAATTATGTAATTGGCGTCTAGAATTTTGTCCTTGGCCATCGGTGGAGGATAGTATTGATTGTTGTTAGAGATATCTTTGGGCGTACTATTGTAGGATGGACTATGTGATATGTGGTGATATGTTGTTGGTTGTAGAGTTATGAACTATGTTGTTAAAGAGGTAATTGGAGCGTTTATAAATGTTGTCTCTGTTATGAGGCCCATTGTTGTTGAATAATTCACGGTTTTGATGCATTTTTGGGCGTTTGAAATAAAGGAAAACCCATGTGGAGCGATGGTTCATGGGTATATTTTAAAAAGAAATGAGATTCTTGTAATTTAACGGATTGTGGCTATTATGATGATAATTAAACTAGGTGTATGTATTACCTTTGTGTTGTATGTTGTTGATTAGCTTGTTATACTTTTAATGTGATGTTGTTTGGGGTCCGTTACCCATTGTGTTGAGTCGAGCGTGGCACCTTGAGGTTTCTTCATCCCCTTCGGTTTCTGCCGATAAAGTATGAAAAAGGGCTGTTTCCCGTATCTTAGCCGACAAAGCGTAGCGCCTTATGATAAGTTCTTTGTTCCCTCAGTTTAGCGGTAAAAGTATGACTTGAGAACACCTCCTTTGGGTGAAGGCGATAAAGTGTTATGTGATATTGGTATTGTTGAATTTCCATCCGTCTTGTAGGCGGTGAAGAGAATTGGTAGTATGTATTATGATTATCTCGTTTGAATATATATGTGCTATGAGTTTCACATTAGTCACCTTCTTAAATCCTTGGGCCTATATGGTCGGAAGGTTGTAGATAGATATGTTGGGATGTAAATGTTCATGGTGTGTATTGAGAGGTAGGATGGGGATTGTGATTTGCATGCGAAGGTTATATTTTGAGCGATAGTTTAAGTGAAATTCTTTTATGTTAGCGTGAAGTTTTATCAAAAGAAAGAATGAGGTTTAAAATATTTTCTTTTGGAAGTAATGATGGGAATGTGAAAGAAAAATTGATTTTTTCTTGAATGCATAAAGGGAAACATTTTGAGAAAAATATGGTTATATGTGTATATCTTGGGTATCAAATGTCACACTACTTATATAGTATGTCTTGATGCATTCATGATCATTTTTATCTATATGTTGTGATTGGTTAGGATCTTTGAGGGTCTTTACTAGGCTTAGTGCTCATCCGTGTTGATAAACTTTTTTAATTATAAAATTTGGAGGAATCATGTATCACTTGAAGTCTTTTAATTGTTGGCCATGAGGCCTTTTCCTTGTTGGCCGTGTGCCATGAATTGTAAAAAGGAAAATCCCTTCTGTTTTATTTGTTATCATTCAATGTAAGCCCAAGGGCATTGTATCATGTCCTATTTATATCATGATTATTGTCGTGAGAGAATGTCATCATTTATTTTGGTTCATGTCCTCATCTAAATGGAATTATTATAATGGATTTGGTTAATAAAAAGTCTGGCGTGACGAGTGACCTTGGCATCCTTCAGGTTGAAGAAGATGCGGTCGATGGTAGAAATATGTGCGTGGGCGCATTAGTGTGACTTGGGAGGCTTTTATTAGTGCCTTCGGGACAAGTTCTTGCCTCTCACATTAGGGAGAAGTTGAGGACGATTTTTAAGCTCAAGTAATTGAGCACACCCGTGGCAAGTTTGAGGCATCATTTACTAATCTGTGAATTTGCACTAAAAACTCGTGGCAAGCGAGAACGTCGTTGTTTAGAGTTCGAGACGAGGTTGAGGACCTGGGCTCATGTTTAAAGTGGGGTCAATGATTAGAGATTCTGAATGCTTTGTGGAGGTGGCGGCTCATCTTGAGACCGTGATATAGATAGAAAGAAGTGGATGAGGGGCTCGAGGAGTAGTTAGGATATTCAAGGGACAATAAGAGGTAGAGGGTTTTAACCCTAGCAGTCCCAAAGAGTATAGTTGAGGTCTACTTTTCGATTGCCGAGTTTGGGTTAGGGAGAGGTGGTAGGATATGTCACTTGTTTCAAGTGTGATTAGTTGGGCTACAAGTCTTGACTTGCTCATAAAGAGGAGGAGAACAGCGGTTTGGTTCATTTTGGCTCCTCTCAAAGCAGTCAAAAGGAGTAGCCGCTCACTTCTTCTCGGTATGGGCAGGCGGGCGCGAAAAAGTTTTGCCCTCGGTTAGGTGGCATGCTGGTCGTCCTGAGTTGAGGCATACTTGAGCCACCACACATCGGTCCAAGCCTCGAGGGCCAATCAGTGAGCCTCTTCGGCTTAGTCAGTGCTTTAGGCTTATGCTTGAGGGTGGCGAGGTTAAGCAAAGACCTCTGAGCGTATGTATCTTCGTTGCCGGACCCTAATACCCAGGCGCCTTTGGTAGTGAGAGGTACTTTCTTGTTATGCAATTCCATTGCTAATGTGTTGATTGATCTGGTGCATCACGTTCATTTTATCTTGTCTGCATTTGTATCGGCTTTGGGGTTAGAGTTGGCTTGGTTAGCATCTCCTTTCAATGTAAAGTCACCTATTGGTGGAAAATTATTTTGGATAGGGGTGTCGGGTTGTGATATAGAGGTTGCCGGTCATGATTTCCTTTTTGCTTTTGTATTGATTGACATGTCGAGTTTTGATACTATATTGGGTATGGACTAGTTGTCTTCTTATCGGTCATGTCATAGATTGTTACCGTCAAAGGGTTCTTGTATGTCTTTTTTGATAAATAAAAGGGTTCTTGTCGTCCCTTGAAGGGTGATTGCTTTTATTTTTGAAGACCAAGTTGATAGAGCCTTATCAGCGATGTATGATCCACATGGACGGAGTGAACTTAGTTGCCTTCTTGCCAACTTTTTAGGTAATAAGTGTGGTGAAGTCCGCAGTCGAGTTACTAATGGTAGTTTGTGAATAATCGGACGGTTTTAGGAGGATCTCACTAGTTTACCACCTTCTTTGTGAGATTGAGTTCTCAATTGATTTAGTGTCTAGTACAACATTGATTTCTATGGCACCATATAGATTTACACTGTTGAGTTGAGTAAGTTGAAGATTCAACTCCAAGAGTTGCTAGATAAAGGTTTTATCCGCCCTAGTACTTCTTGTAGGGGAGCACTAGCTCTCTTTTGCCAAAAAGAAAGATGGTGCATTCGACTATGTATCGATTACACCAAGTTGAACAGTAATTGTTAAGAATAAGTACCCAATGCCTCGTATAGACGATGTGTTTGATCAATTGAAGGGTCTTATTACTCTTCTCGATAGACTTGAAGATCGAGTTATCACTAGTTGAGAGTAAGGAGGAGGATATCCGAACGGCATTGTATTAAATGTGCTTGATGTAAGCCATTCTACAATTCTAGTGATGCCTTTTTGGACTAACCAATGCACTAGTGTTTATGGATTTGATGAATCAGATTTTTCGTGAGTTCCTAGACCGCTTTATGAGTCGTCTTTGTTGATAACATCTTGATTTATTCACCTTTGAAGAGGGCATGAAGAACACTTGGGGTAGTACTTGGGATACATAGACCCCACAAACATTATGCCAAGTTTGGGAAATGCTGGTTGGTTGAGAAAGTAAAGTTCTTAGGCTATGTGCTATCTGGGAAGATGTGATTGTAGATTCATCAAGATAAGAGGTAGTACAAGATTAGGAACAACCTAAGAATACTTTTAAGATCGTAGTTTCTTGGGGTTGGTCAGGTATTACCGTTGGTTTGTGAAAAATTTCTCCAGTTAGCTTCCTTTGTTAACTAGACTAACAAGGAAATGCATTAAGTTCATGTGAAATGAGACACCGTGAGAAGTCTTTTCAAGAGCTTAAGGTTAGGCTACCCTTGCTCCGATGTTGATTATTCCGGAGAGGGGTTTGGGCTATTTGATGTATTATGATGCTTCAAGGGAAGGTTTGGGTTATGTATTGATGCAAGAGGGGAATGTAGTAGCTTATGGCTCGCGACAGTTGAAAATGCATAAGAGGAACTACCCTACTCACGACCTTGAGTTAGCGGCAGCGATCCTTGCCTTAAAGATTTGGAGGCATTATCTGTATGGCGAGAATCTTGAAGTGTTTTCTGATCAAAAGAGTCTGAAATATCTATTTACACAGAAAGACTTGAATTTGAGACATAGGAGGTGGATGAAGTTTATAGAAGATTATGACTTTGAGTCACATTATTATTATCGGAAGGCCAATATTGGCCAATGCTCTAAATAGAAATCCATTGGGAGTGTGGCTAGTATTGCCATTTGGGAATGGGAGATGTTGGGTGCTATTGGTGAGTTTGACTTGCATTTTGGCGAGTTAAATTGGAATTAAGTAGCCTTGTTTTCGATGGTGGCACCACCTACACTTGTGAACCGAGTGATAGAAGCACGCAAGAGTGATCTTGTGGTAGAAACCCTCTAGGAAAAGATCTCGGTGGAAAGGTAGAGAAAGGCTTGAATATGTATCGACGAGTGTTAGATATTTGTTTTTTCGTGCGAGTCTTGTCGAGAGTATTTTGGAAGTTTCACCATTCACGCCTTGTGGTGCATCCAGAGGCACAATGATGTATCACAACCTTAGTCGTTTTTGGTGGAGGAATGAAGAAAGGATGTGGTCGTGTTTATATCGAGGTGCCTTACTTGTCAATAAGTGCGAAGCATAGCGAGAGTTAAAGGTTTGTTGCAACCCTTGTCTATAGTGAGTAAGTGAGAGCATGCCACGATGGATTTCGTTATGGGTCTTCCAAGGACTCCATGGGATAGTGATGCAATTTGGGTAGTAGTTGACTAGTTAACCAAGTCGACACACTTTGTACCTATGAGCGTGAGTGACTTGGAAGATTATCTTACTGACCTTTATATTAGGAACACAGTGAGATTACACAGGGTTCCTGTAATAATCATTTTAGGTAGAGATCCCCGTTTCATGGCTCAGTTGTGGCAGAGAGACTGACTTTTAGTACTGCGTATCATCCTCAGACTGACGAGCAGTCCGAGTATACTATTCAAATCCTTGAGAATATGCATCGGGGATATGTTCTTAACTTTAAGGGGTTGTGGGAGAGGCACTTGCCCTTAGTGGAATTTTCCTATAACAATAGCTTCGGTCAGTATTGGCGTGGCGCCGTTTAAAGCCTTGTATGGCCGACCTCGTAGATCCCCTGTGTGTGTTAGGCCAGGTGATTGATACACCACCAATGTTGGGCCCAGAGTTAGTCTCGAGAAATGACCTGGAGAAAGTTGCACTTATTTGTAGAGGTTGGTTATGACCAGCCGCTAGAAAAGTTATATGTTAATCAAGGAGAAAACCTTTGTCTTTTAGCGAGATGGGAGATCATGTCTTCTGAAGATATCACCTAAGGTGGGGTTTGATAAGATTTGGGAAGAGTAGGAAGTTGTCCCATAGATTTATTGGGCCCTTTGAGATCATGAGTAGATTGGAGAGAGTAGCCTATTGCTTGGCCTTGCCGCCACAACTTTTTCGTGGTTCATGATGTATTCCATATTTGTATGCTTCTGGAAGTATGAGCTTGAACCCATCGTGACTTGTTGGATTAGATTGACTTAGAGGTAGATGAGGATGCCTTGTATGAGGAGAGACCAGTGAAAGTCTCCAAGTCTTCTGAGACAAGACAATCCCCTTAGTTAAAGTATTGTGGCGAAGCATCACCTTGCGAAGTTGAGGAAACAACTTGGGGAACTATGTGAGTCGGACAAGTCTGTGAGATATATCCCAACTTATTTGTTGATGTTTCGAGCGCGTTATTGAGGTTCACGTTATGTTA